>CM077097.1:102340810-102940810 GCA_039513925.1 Platanthera zijinensis
CCTGTGGAGCATGGCAGGCCGCAATCTATTTATTTAATTATTGTTCGCTTTGTTATTTCGTAACGTTTATATTGTGTTGGACGACCGCGTGGCCTATGAGAGATGTGAACTATTATGTATGTTTGGAGTATTTTGGATTTGGAATTGATCAAGAGAGGTTCCGACCCAACGGAGCCTTTCCGTTGCCCTAGTCCCTTATCCCGCGCCCCTCTCTCGTTTTCTGTCCACGCCGCCGAGCGGAAGTTCCCCGTCGCCGTGATCTCGGCGAAGCCCCGACACCCCGCTAACAAAGCTGGTCGTTGATGGGAGACTGGGGGATGAAGGGTTGGAGAGCAAGCCTGAATTTGAGAATCAGAGTCTATGATATCAATTTGTTATGACCGAGCGTGAATCCAAGGACTCCTACCTTCTCTGACTTCTTCTCCTTCGGCAAGACCTCGACTGGGGTCACCTTGGTCTAAGCTCCGTAATTACCGATTCTGCTGACTGGATGTCAATAAAATTAATGTAAGAGTTGCTGTTGTTTTTGAATACATTTCAGTGAATGTTTTCTGTAATTATGCTAATTGATGAGAATTTTTGTTAATTATTTTCTGCATTGGTGTTGACATCTTAGACTCTTAATATGTTTCGTTCTGTGCAGAACATTATGTCTGATGTGTGTAAAGTTTTGGCAAACAATTCTTGAATAAAATAGCAAAGTTGCACACAGGAGTATTTTTGGATAATATTAAGAAAGTCAAACTCATTTGGTAAAATACTCAACTACTAAATAAAGAACTTTGTGACATTTTTTTAAATACTGTGGTTGAAGATGCACCCAGTTAACGTCCTCAATTGGCACTATAGCTTTAATCCTGCTTTTCAAATTCACGGGCTCCATCATCTCCAAATGGCAGGAAGTTATCCGACCCCATGAATTCCTTTTTTAAATTATGGCAACTGTTTTCATATAACAAAAATGTCTGTGTATAACAATTTTCAATTTGTTCTGATTTTCATATAGTAAAATATATATTACTAATATTGATCTGCATATAACAATGTCAAAAATCTAATTTCACGTTAAAAGTGGACATTTTAATATTTCATCCATGATTCTTTGGATACCGAAGCTTATTTTCTCTTTGTGCTTGACACTATTCATGCAGCATTTACTGCCTAAAAGTCGCATTTAATATTCTATTATTCTCAAAGTAATAGGATGTTTATAACTTTTGGGATTATTTTTTGCCCTTTTTTTTACTGAGCTTGTGCAGTTATAATGCTGTTTTGTTTATTTTAACGTTCATATTCACAGGGAGGGGCATGAGTTTTCTCCAATAATTGGCTTCTTCCTCACTATTCATCCTTCTGAGGTACTAATACCTTTCTCTTCAACATTTTGACGTCATTTTCTTGTTTAATTATATGAATGGGTAGTATATGGCCTGTAATGCCTCTAGTCAACCACTCTCAGACATGTTTTCTTCTTGCTTGATTTTTTTACTTGTGATATTCAACAAATGTTCTTGTAGATGAGTCGCTCATGAACTAACTTTTAGATATGATGTGAAGAGTCATAAAAAATTCTACACTTGTAGATGAGTCTTTCATTTGAATCTTATCCTTGTTTATGACATGTAATGCTTCCTTGCAACCTGTAACTGGCCACCTAGGCCACCACAATTGAAAGTGTTGTTCTTCATCATAGACAGGGTTAGCATAAAATAATTTTATGTTGGATTTACTAGCAATTATGTTGCGTAACAAAATTATCAGTATATCTACAACAAGAGACTGAGCATCGCAAAATGTAAAGAGAAATAAACTTTTATTAATTTTAAAACAGTTTTAGATTCAAAATATTACATACCTATATGAGTATATGTAGACTCATAAATAAAGCTCGGGCCGGTTGCTCGGTCGGGTATGAACCCGGTTAGGCCCGGGCCAGGTCCAGGACTGGCCTAGAGGGCCTTACAAAACCCCATTTTAGTTGCAGGTCTGACCTGCAACCCGTCCGGGCTTGTCCCGAATTTGACAGTGACATCTGCCATGCTGCCAGACGACTAATGCTACATAATATTTTCATTTTTCGTGCATTTTATAGATGCATATTACATATTATTAATAGGTGATTGATATCTGAAGTGTACAAGTTGAATAAAACTTTCGCTTATTGGTCATATTTTTAGGATATCTTTTATTATATTTTATTTTGAAAGCCTCCGCCTTGTATTCCGCGTGAAAGTCGAATTCGAGGAGTTTGTTGACCTAGCGTTGTTGCGGTACAGTAGTGAGGTGTTGCTCCAGAAGACACTTAAGTCTGAAGTGGTCGGTGCGTGGTCTTGCGACTGAAGTACACAATGTTGTGTCCCCCTTAGTGCAAAACGACCCCATAAACCCTGATTCAAGGTGTCGCACTTCACATGAAATCCTTGTGAAAAATCCAGCAGACTCAAGACAGGTGCGAAAATGAAGGTCTGTTGGAGCTCCTGAAAAGCCGTTGTGGCGGCGACGCGGCGTCACTCCACACAAATGTATTCTTCCTCAAGAGAGACATTGATGACTCAACAATGACACTGTAGCCTTGGATGAAGCGGCGATAATCTATGTTGTACCGACACCGACACGTGACACGCGACGCGACACGACACGTGACACGCGACGCGACACGCGACGCGACACGACACGACACGACACGTGACTCGTCAATTTTCAAAAAATACCATATTCCGACACGCTCGGACATGCATATTAAATATTTCTTTTTTATAATTATGAAAATCATAAAAAATTTAACAAATAATAAAAAAATGAATAATTAACAAATATTCAAATAAACTAAGTCATGTTTAAATAGTACTTATCAAATATTCGTATGCAAAATTTAACAAAAGGTCAAAAAATGATAGAACATTATCACATTACCGTTATATATCATCAGTAAAAATAATGGATTCTTAAGTAAATCTTTTCCCCCACTTTTAATCTTCCTTTTTCTAGAGAAAATATCCACCCCACTAATAGATCCACCTTCACTACTTGAAATGCTAGAAGGGGGCAAAAACACCTTTTGAGTAGCAAGACTCGCTATTCTAGTATTCATCTCCTCTTCTAGTTTTTCCACCTCAAATAGATCACTCATTGAAACTTTTACACATTTTCCAATTCCTTTTATACCAATCATTAACAAATATGCTTTCACTTTTATATATGTACTTATAAACATTTCTCACAAATATTGCACTTCTATGACAAATTTCTTCCCGCCTCACCATGAGTAACTAGTTTAGGGACACGTGTGTCCGATTGAGCGGGACACGCGAGTCCCGCGTGAGCGGGCGTGTGTTAGACTTCCGACACGAGTGTCAAAGAGTGTCGAAGAGAGTGTCGGAGAGTCGGACGAGTGTCGAAGAGTCCGACACCGACACGTTGGGCATTTTGAAGTGTCGGTGCTTCATATGCGGTAATACCGGGCAGCCCAAGAAACCCACGGAGGTCGCGCGACGTTTGGGGAGTGGGCCAAGTGTCCACACCTTGGATTTTCTCAAGATTCACTAACACTCCCTGGCTTGCACTACATGGCCTAGGTTGGAGACACTCTCTGCACCGAAGGAGCACTTTGAGGCTTTGAGTACTAGGCGGTGGCAGTGGATCAACTATAGAATTATACAAAGGTGTTGTAGATGCTCGACCCCAAAATGTCGTCATAATTACTAGGACAAACTTGCGTAGCAGGGGTTGAAATATCTCATTCATTAGGGCCTGAAAAGTATTGGAGGGCATTCGTGAGCCTGAAAGATATCATAAAGAATTCAAAGTCATCGTGGTGTGTCCTGTAGGTCGTCTTCTCTACATTGGCGGCCGCCATGCGCACCTGATGAAACCCGAGTATAAGTCCAACTTGGAAAAGAACGTATATCTCATCCAGAAGCTCCTCCACCACTTGAATGAGGAACTTATCCTTCACCGTGTTGACACTTGACTCCATGTAGTAGACTCAAAAGCGCTACGTAACGTCCTTTTTGTGCACCAAAAGGACCGTCGAAAAAAAACGGAGAGACACTACTGTGAACGATCCCCCGCTGAAGTATCATCATGCATTGTCGCTCAATCACATCCTTTTGGAGGAAGGTGTAGTAGTATGGCTTGAAGACCATGGGCACCGTGCCCGGTAGAATACAGATATGGTGATTCTGACTACATATCGAAGGAAGGCTGACTAGTGGTGTGAAAGTATCTCCAAAATCCTGTATGAGTTGATGGAGGTTAGGGGAAACACCCTCCGGGGCTTAGACAATCGCCAAGTGTGGAGCTTCTTAGACCAAAAGGAAGAGATCCATGCCATTTGGGAGTGCTCGTGCCACTCAATCCGCTGCGCGCTCTGGTGCCAACACATAGTGATGCGGTCAAAATCCCACGTCAGTGGCCTTAAAGTCTGGAGCCAGTGTACGCCAAACACCACCTCAAACCCCTGAAAGTCCACTACAAGGAGATCTACGGGGGAGTGATGGTCTTCCACTACGATGGGAGTCCTGTGACAGATGCCTGAACTCTCTATCTGGTGTTCGTTTGCAATCGACACTTAAACATGACTGCGCAGTGTGACAGGAAGGCGAAGTTGGTGAATTGTGGTCAGGCTGATGAAACTATGCGTGCTGCTCGAGTCTATGAAGGCAAGGAGGGTCTATCCCCCGAGTGTATCGACGATCTAGATCGTATGACCCTCCTAAGGGTTGGAGATGGCATGTAGAGAAATTTCTGAAACTTTTGTATCCATATCATCATCATCACCATCATCAAAGAGTCATCGACTTCTACCAAGAAGAGACACTTGCATCCGTGGCTAGGTCCAAGAGTCTCGTCGCAATTGAAATAGAGGCTCGTGGCGCGACGATCAACCATCTCAGAGATGGAGAGGCGGCGACGGAAGGGAGGGCAGCTCGAATCGCCCCCCTTAGAAGATCCTTCTAAGCGAGGGTGGCCATGCTCGGGGTGGGTGAGCCACGCAAGAGGGTCTTCGTGTCCTTCAATAATGGGAAGAATCCATTTTCACATAGTGAGGACTCTCATTACCTTTGGAGCGAGGGTGACCATGTTTGGGGCTGTGGCCTCTTTATTGTCCATCATTGGAGGAGCCATATCCGCGCTGTGGGGGTCGTATGGAGTCTATCTGGGTGTGGAGCGAGGCCACCATTGATTGGAACATCTCTATCAATTGGGTCATGGTCACGCCCCCTTCTTCCATGGTTGCACGCGACAGAGTGGGAGGGTGCAGTAGGGGCAAGAGTCCGGAACCGCAAGCGATGACGTAGGTGTGACTGGCTAGAGGGCCGTCCGTTGCAGCTAGAGCAGATTGGCCAGTTGGAGTAGAACATGGGTTGGGACGTAGGGCGCAGGGGCCGACTGTACCAGACAGCTTGGTGGAGGAGGAACTCGACATGGTCGTAGACGTGAAAAGGTGTCGTCGTTGGCGTCGGCGAGGAGTGACTCTGATACCAAGTTGTTGTGTGCTTCGGTTTGAGATCAAGTGCTAGGGCGAGTGATGGAGAACTCCCTTAAGGCATTTGAGTTCTTGTTCTTGGATCCTGGTGGAGCTATGGTTGCGGAGGAGAAGGCCAAAGAAGAAGAGGGAGAGAGGACTGTATTTTCCTGGTGAGAGACACGCCGTCATTCACTGTTAAGGCGTGGCTTGTAGAAAACCCGATGGGTGCGTGAGTTACGAGTGAGAGACAGGGGTTTAGGGAGAGAGGGAAGGGTAAAACAGAAAAGAGAATAGAGAGAGAAAGCAATTTAGATAATAATTTCTTCATTACTTTTCACTCAAATCAAACCATCCAAATAGGTTCAAACCCCTCACTTGGGCCATAACACAAGTGAGTCTAAATAACACATGCACAACATTAAAATATAAAAAGTGTGAATAAAAAATAATCAATCCCTGGTGGATTGGATGCTCCGCTAATACGTGCGCCCTCAACGTGGGTCCATAACATAGTCATTCTCTCTTTGTTTTCAAGAGGTTTTGGTATCTCTCTCTCTCTCTCTCGAGCACACCTCGCCTAGACATCCGCGATTCCGGCTCACATTGTCCACCATCATCTCCATTTCCGTCCGGTCCTCCGACAACTTCACCTACTTTCTACGGCGAGCCCGTAACAACTTGCTATCAAAGATACTTCATCAATACTCATCACCCGATTCACAAGCTTTCAATCATTTTTTGAGGTCTTCTTTTTGGATTGCTTCTTAATCAGCAATTCAAGCTAAAGATCTGTAATACATTATTTTGCTTCGGATATCTCATTCTACTGTGCTTATCTTTTGGTGATTTTTCTCTAACAACATTTTCAATAGGAAAATAATTTATTGTTTTATTTTTGTAGATAGTTGTTCGTAAATGGCATCGTCAAGAAGAACGTCTTATCAAAGTTTCAGAAGACGAGGTTATTATCTGATCCTACTGAGGGTTTTGCTTTTGCAAAGTTTAAGATGTGTAAATGGTTAGTTTAATTATTAATTCTTTTATTTGATAGTATTTTTGATAGAAACTTCTGCATCTTTAAACTATTTTTGGTTCTTTAAATTGTACATGTTATATTGTACTTGCTTATGGTTTTAGCTATGCTTGGTTGAAATATTGTGTAAAAACTTTAAAGCTGCCTTTTTTAGGGTTCTTATTTTTTTTGCGCGCGCCCCCCTAGTATAGTGCTATTTTGTAATGCGTTATTTTTGTGAATATTTATTTTCCTTTTGTTTCCGTTTGCAAAGTTGTTTGTATATTGGGTCACCTTTGTATAATTAAAACGTTTGACCTAATCTCATGAATCAATAGAGCTGATTTTCACCCTTACATGATGATGTGGGTAGGCTAGGTGCTTGTGTAGGGTATGCTAGGTGGGTGAACTCTAATTATGCAACCCTAGAGGTTGTGCATCTAGCCTGCGATGATGTATCAACAGCACAGAGTCCGCCAAAAATAAAAAAAATAAAGCCCACATATAAAAATAAGTTCACATTCAGTAATAGTAAAACTAATCATTTTGGAAGCTTAAAGTTAATCAATCTCCCAAATGTAAGCGGAGTCCGGTCCTCTTGATTGACACTGACAAATCCTTGAACATGACGCTCTTCGTTTCATCAATGCTCAACATATCAATAGTCTTGATGGTCTCATGCTCAGTCAGATATGTAATAGTTGCAATGGTTGAATATATCCTATCGCTCTCAAGATCTGTGTTGGAGGCTGAACAATAACATTGCTCTCTTGTTCCATGTTTCTTTCAATTGCGGAAACAACATCCACTCTAAGAAGTGTGAGAGAAATCACAAGTGCAATATTATTCATCCTCAATGGGGCGTTAAATAGGAAATACATAGACCCATAAAGACTCGACACACGGTGTGGGACTAAACCCACTCACTACTACAAAACACTAATACAACGACATTGTGACATTTCCAACACCCCCCCTCAAGCTGAAGGGGGACCCTTCAGCTTGGACACATAAAAAACGGCAATGACAATGGAGGTAAGCGATGCGGGAAAAAACATCAAACGAGCCACCGAGAAAAATCCAAACCGGGGAATCAAGCCGGGGACATAGTCACACAAACGCTGACCCACACACGAAGAATGACCCACACACGACGTGGACTCACAAAGAAATCAACAAATAGGTGACCGGGGATACTCCCACACGATACAACACGCTGGAAAGGAAGGTCAAACAACATCACCTACACACAACATGCGAGAGGGAACAAACAATGTGGAGAAAATCATCAAATGAGTGATCGAGGATAATCCGTCAGGGATAATTTGTCGGGGATAATCCACACAAAAGGTGATCCCTCATGACACAGTCCCACGCGACTCGGTCCCACGCGACACAACCCGCTGAGATTAGAATACCAACATCCCGTCCCAATACACGGCAATTAAAAGACATGGGGAGACACATACGACATAAGCCTAGAAGCCATGTGGAATGAAAGCGAATAGTCAGGAAAGATCATCCGACTCGCCTTCATCCCAGCACTTCCCCTTACGTGAAACACACGTGCATATAGACGTAACAACCATAAGAAACACTAACAAAATCAAGTAAAAAACATTGAAAGACGCAAAAAAATATACAAAGGATCAAATCAGCACGAGGCATCGTCATTCTTCAAGAGAGGCGAGCAACGGGATCCAAAGCACCGACGAGATAAACAGACAAACAACCAACAGAGGCAACAACGTGAAGGTTTTGTTATGGCAAGCACACTGCGCAAGCAGGATCCATGGAGGCAGCAGATGGGGATCCCTGGAGGCAGCATGGGAGAAATCATGGCCGGTTGGATCATCATAGACAACAATGGGATCTGGAAGGAGAAGCTCATGCAAGGATTTACATGAAGAAGAAAGGGGTTGCTTGATCCGGCAGAAGAAAAAGGAGTTGCACGAGCTCATCGAAGAAGGGGGGGGGGGAAGACCGGCGGCAGCTGCCAGACGTGAAAGAGCACGACAAGATCTGGAAAATAGGAGCATCCAGCGGAGAGAGACATGATCGCAAGCCTGGGCGTCGATGTCAACGGGATCGAGAGCAACGGTTCGTCGATGAAAACGAGGGAGAGAGTCCGCTTCCTATGGCGGTTGGATCGAGCGCAGGCTTGAGGAGATGGTTTGAAGGGAGAAGCTGCCAACAACAACAACAACGGAAGACGGGCTTCGACGGGAAGAGGGGCTCAACGGGTTTTCATGGGGGAAGGACCGCTCCCGTCGATGGAATCACCAGACGATCACGTCGATGGGAGCAGGGGGTCACGCACCCGTCCAGAGCCCAAGTAGAGGAGTTGACCGATTAGCAGAGAAAAAAAACCGAGAGATCTTGTGGCAGCCATGAAAGAAAATATTTTAGGGTTTCAGATCTTTCAGTTCTGATACATGTTGGAAGTGAGAGAATTCACAAGGGCAATAATATTCATCCTCAAAGGGGCTTTAAATAGGAAATACATAGACCCATAAAGACCTGACACACGGTGTGGGACTAAACTCACTCACTACTACAAAACACTAATAGATCGACATTGCGACATTTCCAACATCCACACTATTATCAATTGCATCCGCTCTCTTCTTCTTTGGTCGTGGCTCGACCTCCTCTATAACATTTCCATCCGCCGTTTCTTCTTTGTTTATTTCATTCATGGCTTCAGATGCAGATGCAGTCACATCATGAGCTCCAGTAGCTCTATCAACCTCCTACAAATAGTAAAGTGCTTCGATAATGCTTTACAACTGGTTAAAATAATTTACATCTGGCCCATTGTACAAACAATTGAACGTTTTCCATAAAATATTCTTAGCGTCAAAGTCTACAAGATCTCTTGATATTTTAGGTTTCGTCAAAACTATAATGTCTGCAGTAAGAGCTGCTGCAACCGCTGCCCTCCTACGTCTACGATGTTTGATTATTTCATCCATTTACATATAAACAATAATGCTTAAATAATTAAGACATAAATACCTGCACACAAGCACATAAACATTTAAACATACACAAATCACACACACCATACCAATACAAAAGCATACACATACAAAAAGCACACAGATAAACACATACACGTACGCACACATACACATACACATATACATATACTTACACATATACATACACATATACATACACACATACACACATACATACACACATACAAACACATGAAAACACACACAAGCACCTACACACATACACACAAGCACACATATACATACACAATTTCACCCACACATGAACAAACTACAAAAATACACACATACACAAAATCGTACACGCAAGCACACATACATATACACACGCAATTTCATCCACACATGAACACACAAACATAAATACATACAAATCACACACCATAACAACACAAAAGCACACACATACAAAAGCACTCATAAACACATACACACAATTTCATCCACACATGAACACATACACACATAGAAACACATTCAAACACATGAAAACACACAAAAGCACCTACACACATAAGACACACCCAATTTCATCTACATGTGAACACACACTATAAAAACACACACACACACATAACCAAATGTACGCATATCATACAAGACCGTGAACATCACTATGAAACACACATTGCACACACACACACACCCAAAGACACACCACATATAATACCTAAAGCCTTAAACTAAAACCACACATGGAAACACACAAAAACAAGGACATATACAAATCATATACCCCATACCAACACAAAAGCACACACACACATAAAACACACATAAACACATACACACAAGCGCACATACACACAAGCGCACATACACATACACACAATTTCATCCACACTTGAACACAAACATAAGGACATATACAACTCTCACACACCATAACAACACAAAAGCACACACATACATAAAATAGACACAAGCACACATAACCACACACACACATACACACACAATTTCATCCACACATGAACACATACACACAATCTCATCCACACATGAACACATACACATATATAGACATATGAGAGCACACACAAGCACTTACACACACAAGCACTTAAACACACACACTTACACACACACTTACACACACAAGCACTTACACTAGCACACACAATTTCGTCCACACACAATTTCATCCACATACACAATTTCATCCACACAAACAATTTCATCCACATTATAAAGAAAGGCCAAGAGAGAAAAATAATTAAATTTTATTAATTTCTCAAACTTGTATATCTTGTTTCATGTATACATACACTTATATAAAAATAGAGAAGTGGAGAGAACTCCAATCCTATGATGTGGGACTAAAGAGAATTTACATGGGCCCCAAGAGTGAGCTTTTATATTGTGCTTTTACCATTTCTTCTTAACACTCCCCCACAAGTTGGAGCATACAAGTCGTAGGCACAAGCTTGGATAAGAACTGATGATATAACGGTCGAGAGTGAGCTTTAATCAGGATGTCAGTAACTTGCCCTGCTACGGGAAGATGCTCCAATTCTAACTTCTTTGATTGAACTTTTTCTTGAATGAAGTGACAGTCAACTTCAATATACTTGGTTCGTTCATGGAATACGTGATTCTTTGTAATATGTATCATTGCTTGACTGTCACAAAACAAGGTCATCGGAGATGAGAGTTTGAGTCCCAAATCATTTAGAAGACTTTCAATCCAGGTTAGCTTAGATACAACAGCTGCCATAACACAGTACTCGACCTCAACAGACGAACGAGAAACAACTGTCTGCTTCTTGCTATGCCAGGTAATAAGGTGTCCACCGAAGTAAGTACAAAAGCCAGTTGTGGAACACCTATCATCAAGAGAATCCGCGTAGTCAGCGTCAGAATACGCAACAAGAGATAGAGAGGTAGATGGTTTGTAAACGAGTCCTTGTCCTGTAACCGTCTTCAAATATCCGAGAATACGCTTGACGGCTTGGAGATGAGATGTCCGAGGAGCATGCATAAATCGACTCACAAACCCCACAACAAATGAGATATCAGGTCGTGTAACCGTAAGATAAATCAGCTTCCCCACCAAACATCTATAGTACTCTGGATTTGTAAGCAGTGGGTTGGAATCAGAACCATGTGCAAAAAGCTTGTGATTTATATACATAGGGGTGTCCGCAAGTTTGCACCCTGAGTAGCCGATATCTCGAAGAAGATCAATACAATATTTCCGTTGGGATAGGACAAGGCTATCAATTCGCGCCTTGCGACCTCAAGCCCAAGGAAGTATCAAAAATTTCCCAACTCTTTTGTCTGAAATGCTGAGTTTAAATGTTGTTTGATTGTTTGTATCCCCGTGATGTCGTCGCCCGTAATCAGAATATTATCAACATACACGGGGAGAATCACAGTGCCTGTTGGTTGATGATGAGTGAAGAGGAAGAATCACAGTGCCTGTTGGTCGAACAACCTTACTGAATTTTTCAAACCAAGCACGAAGGGATTGTTTGAGACCATATATAGAATTTCGGAGATGACGACACGAGACTCCCCCGTGATCTTAAACCCGGGAGGTTGGTGCATATAAACAATTTCTTGGATATCTCCATTGAGAAAGACATTTTTAATATCTAACTGATGTAAGAGCCACTGACGATGCACGACCAAGGAGATCATCGCTCGAACTATATTTATCTTGGCGACCGGGGAGAAGGTTTCATCGTAATCAAGGCCTTGTTGCTAAGTGAAATCCCGGGCAACGAGGTGAGCTTTTAAGCGGTCAACAGTCTCATACAAAGACCTACTTGCAACTGACACAGGACTGGAGGGATGAAGAGGAACCAGATCCCAGGTCTGGTTAGCCTAGAGGGCAGTCATTTCGTCATCCATGGCCGCCCGCCACCACAGGTGCTGAAGAGCTTTCTGCACAGAGTTACGAATAGAAATAAAGGAAAGAGAGATGACAAATTTTAGGAGTGACAGAGAGAGACGATGGAGAGATACACAATTCGCCAATGGATGAGCCTTAGAGGTTGATGATGGATCAGCGGGCCGCGGGATGTCATCGGTAGAAGGGAGCTGCCCTAGGGAATCAGTCTTGGACGAACCACGAGAATATAGACGAAGAGGCGGTGGAGGTGGTGGAGGTAGAGCAGGCGCCGAGAGCAGTGAAGGAAGAGGTGGGAAAGACTGAGTCGTGTCAGGGACAGCATGACGAGCAACAAGGAAAGGTATAGACGGTGTGGAAGGAGAGTAGTGGAATGGTTGATCCTCAAGAAAGGTGATATTCGCCGAAACGATCTGCTTGCCATCGGTAGGAGATTAACAAACATAACCTTTTCTCCTTCCTCCTTTATTGTGCAGGATCGCAGAACACGGAATACCATTGGTAAAGGACGGCCGTCGAATGAACTTTATCTCTTGGATGTTCCACCTACCGTTCTCTCTACTGTTTCCACTGTTGATTGGCATCGCCGTGGGCATGCTCCCCTCTCGATTCTCAAGAAGGCTCTTCCTGATGTTTCATTGTAAGAGTTTACTTGTGAACCTTGTATCTATGACAAACAACATCGTGCTTCTTTCCCTCCTACATGTACTCGGAGTGATACTCTTTTCTCTTTAGTGCATTCTGATATTTGGAGACCCTATAAAATCCCTAGTGTTTTTGGATATTGCTACTTTGTTACCTTTATTGATGATTACTCGCATCTCACTTGGTCATATCTACTTCATGATCGTACTGAACTGACATCTGTTTTTCGTACTTTTCTTACTGAGATGCGTACGCAATTCTTGACTATGTTAAAATCATTTGCACACACAATACTCGTGAATATACTAGTTGCACCTTCTCAAATTTATGCACCGAGTTTGATATTATACATGTAAAGAAACCTCGCTCTGATACCATGTAAAGAAAGGCCAAGAGAGAGAAAAATAACCCAAATTTTATTAATTTCTCAAACTTGTATATCTTGGTTACATGTATACATACATTTATATAGAAAGAGAGAAGTGGAGAGGACTTCAATCCTATGATGCGGGATTAAAGATAATTTACATAGGCTCCAAGTGTGGGCTTTTATATTGGGCTTTTACCATTTCTTCTTAACACACGTATACACAATTTCATCCACACACACAATTTTCATCCACACACACATTTCATCCTCACACACACGCACACAAACAATTTCATCCACACACGAGCACACAATTTCATCCACACACGAGCACACAATTTCATCCACACACGAGCACACAATTTCATCCACACACGAGCATACAATTTCATCCACACATGAACATACAATTTCATCCACACATGAACATACAATTTCATCCACACATGAAGTCATAATTTCATCCACACCTGAACACACAATTTCACACACACATGAACACACACACACACACAATTTCATCCACACATGAACACACACACTACAAAAACACACTATACAAACACACACATACACACTTATGATACAAATACAACACCATGAACATCACTACAAAACGCATTGCACACACACATACACATATAATACCTAAAGCCTCAAACTAAAACCTAAAAAATTCATCACCACAAACACATATACAATACCTCCATTGTGAACCTAAAAAAACACTAAACCCACCCATAACAAAAATCACAACAACACTCAAGCCTTTATCCCACTATAGTGGGGTCGGCTATATGGATCCTTTGTCGCCGTTGTGCCATATCTTTTGTCATAATCTCACTAATTCCTAAGTACATCATGTCTTTCTTTATAGTTTCATTACAAGTCTTTATTGGTCTACCCCTCCCTCATCTAACATTCCTAGTGACTAGCCTCTCACAACGCCTAACAGGTGCCTCTAATGGTCTCCTTTGTACGTGTCCAAACCATCTTAGACGAGCTTCTCACATCTTTTCTGAAATTGGTGCTACCCCTCTCTTATCCCTAACAAAAATCACAAAACCCTATAAAATACTTAAATCCCAAATCATACACTAATGTATAAAATAAATCACGTAGCAAGAATATCAACTCATAAATCCAAAACTCCAAAAAAAACATCAAAAACCCATCACACCAACTTCTTAATTAAGGCATATGAAAAATGAAAAAAGCCCAAAAAAGGCTCACCTTCCATCTGTTGGAGGAGAGGAAGTCTTGTTTACATTGCCAGAGGAGAGAGACCGAAGGAAGGAGGCCGCGTGTTGCTGGAGAATGGAGAGGCACATCAGTCGTCTTCTTCGTGCAAGCAGAGGAGCTCGAGATGGGCGCTGGCAGAATCTCCAATTCAGAGGTCGCGAGATCGGAATTTGGGGGTGTGTGTGGAAATTGCATTGCTTCAAATTCCTATGAAATTCATTTCAATTCCAATTTCCACTAAAGTTTATGGGCACTGCAAATTGGAATTGAGGATCCATTTTCAATTCCGTCCAAATGAACGGGGCGTAAAGGACAATCTATTTTTTCAGTATTCAAAACCTACATGTCAGCAAACATGTAGGACTTGTCGGAAGACATTTTAAACATTGTATGTACAAGCAAAGGCCGAAGTAGTGAGCAAAGGGCGGGGTTGAATTAAAAATGGAGGCGTGAGAAACCAATTCGTGAACAGGAAGAGAAATGTCCTAGTATGTGATCATGGAAAAAGTCAATAGTTAATTAGAACATACTTTGAAGCATTGTGAACTTCCAAAGGCTCAGCTACTTACTACTAAACAATGTTCACTTTATAAAACCGGTTTGAAATACTCGTTTTATGTTTTGAGAAAATAAAGAGCCTTTGTTTGAGAAAAAAACAAACCTCGGGAAGCTTTTGAAACAAGTAACATGGAAGTCTTAAGCATACAGCCATACATTGTATTGAACAACATCTACCACTTGTTCTAGCTAGGGAATTTCTTTCTAAGATGTAATGGGCAATATACTTTGAATGACTTATAATATCCCAAATCCAATGAGGGCGGTCTGATGAGTGTGGAGAATGTCTTTGAGATATTGAAAGCGTACTCTGGAGAATGTGAAGCTTAAGTGGTAATTTGGATCCCGTATATTAGAGATGGCTTTTCAATGCAAGTGGTCGAGTTTTTTTAGTAACTTCAAAGTCAAACGTACTATGGTGGGAGTAATTATGAGAGGAGTGACCTCTTGGAAGAACTCATAGCCAAACTATGGAAAAATAAAAAAATCATGAAATTTAACTTAGTATAGGACTACATGTTGGGCTGAACTAATGTGGATAGTACTTCAAATATTATGGGCTGGGGTCACTACAAAACTAGCCTTTTCAGAGCATTGTTGACTCATATTAATATGTTTCAATGATATTCATTGTAACACCCTATCCTAATTTAATAACAAATCAACAGTCCGGTCGGTCCAATGAGAAGCAGTAAACTAAGAAACAATATTAAAAGTGGTATATATTAGATATAAAAGAAAAGTACTAAAAGTAAACTAACAGTGGAAGTAGAATGAGTAACTAAGTGTAAAAGTGTATCTCATTAAGCTGAATTCACAGAGTCACTAGAAAAGATTATGAACCAAACAACTGAATGTCTGATATACAAAAAAAATGTTTGATACAAAGAAAACTCTTAGACATTAACATTACAAGTGACCATGAACTAAACAAACAATTGAAAGGAAACCAACTATATGACAAACTCCACATAAAACACTCATCCTAAGCGCAATCTCCCACCTGAGTTCCCTGTAAAAACATACCCAAAATGGGTCAGCCCAACAGGAGAGTAAAAAAAACAATTCCTCTTAGTGATATACTAAAAAATATGCTGAAAAAATGAATGCATGCTTTTCAAAAAGTAGTGTTTTTATACTATGAAAAAATTATGTAATGGTATATTATGCATGTTTTTCTAAAATAATATTGGTAAGGTAAAATGTCTATTCTAGTTAGTCATGTTACACAATTACTCAGGTTTCAAAAATCTGATTGACTAAAAGTTTCTAAGTTTCGGTCTATACTTGAGTTCTAAATAACTTATGTTTGACCTTCCTTAAAATTCTAAGCAGAGTAGCTTCTAATGCGCAATTCTAGTTTAACGATATGAGTCCCTACTAACGAACCCAAACGTTCTAGTGTCTCACGGACACAGACTCACATTTACTAAACTTCAAAAAAGAGAAAGCATCTCCCAAAAACTGAGACTCATAAGGTACACTACAACCCATGAGAAAGATAGTGCACCTCTATCAAGCATGAAGGAGGTCTCAAACGAGCTTACGAAATATCTTTTATCCAGTGCTACTCTACTTGCGAACATATTAGCGTAATATAGGCAGTTCAACATATTGATTTAATCGACTAGAAATCATATTCATGAAATTTAATATTTCATGTTCGTAAATCTATACAAGTGTAAAAGTTCCGTAAAATGCACTATTTCCGGTGGTCTAACTACTTGAAAAATTTCGAAATTGTTGATATTCTGCATATACTAACTGGATGATTACTGGATTTCAAATCTCTAACGATAACAATAATTCTGTGCAATTATAATAATTTTACTGAGTTATACGAACATTTTTATGCAAGTTATCTGATATGTCTAACCAGAAAGAATGAGAGTTTCTCACAGTGATGTTACGACGCTCGTACACCAGACGCAACAACATAGCTTCCTTTGAGTGAGGTCCAATATGACGTATTGGTAAGAACTCACCCCGAACCGCAACTGCGATTCAATTTAAATCTTAAATAATTTACAAACTAGGCAATATAATTTTTATTAACTTAGGGTTTCACCGGAAAATATTCCGACAACCAGAGTTGACATTGCAGCGAACGGAAAGGGACTTACCACTCTTCTAAAAGTGGTGGAATAAAGATCTTTGAAATAGAGACAACTATAACCAATTCTGAAATTGTCGGTTTCATCGCTCACTTAGAAGATCCATCATTCGAGGTAGGGATAAAGTGGAAATTCTGAAATACACTCAAAGAAATCACTTGAAATCTGAATTTTTCAAAGAAAATTTGGCATTACCTGTAGATGAGTGTGCCAGAGAAAAACTGTTCGCGGACAAAAACCCCAGCCTCCACTAGGGTTGTTGTGGAGGAAAAAAAAGCAAACCCCAAAGCCCAAAATCCGAGCAAGGAGAAGGAAAGCCTTGAACCCTAATTTCTGAAACTGAGATGGCAAAGAGGAGATCATAAGGATCAAGAGGAAGAAGAATTTTGGACTGCTACCTGGAGGCCACAGTAACTGAGAAAGGAGGAAGCAACAATAGTCAGCAGCCCAAAGTATACACACAGGACAGGAAACACTTCACTGGGTCAACGATGACTTCGGCGGGTGAGGGGGAGGAAGCGTCAACAACTTCTATAACGCCGGCTAGATGCAAAATTGCTGGTCGATGGAAGAAAAAGAGTGCCGCTAGGGAGAAAATCACCTACGGGAGAAGGCGTGCGGCGGTTTAGCGCGAGAATAGGGTTACACCATACATGAGGGGAATTGCGGGGCTTTTAATTTTGCAATACAGGCGCTGTGCGGTTATTAAAACCGCAACATGGGGGGGGGGGGGGTTCGAGCCAATTATCAAAGAGAAAAATTTGATATTCCTCAAATATTATCGAATTGCTATTACACCGCTATAATTTTAATGTTAGGCTTCCAGTTCTCGCGAACCTCTAAACCTGCCCAAGTAAAATTTTTAATATCTACCTTTAAATTAGCAATTAACATGCCCGACTAATTATGACATTTCGTACCTCGACTAGACATCATATTGATCAACTCCCTTGACGGTCGGACCCTGAAATTTAAGTTTATTTGCAAATTAAATTAAGGATGTTACATTCATTTTCATATGTAATTCAACATCATTCAATAACTTACAATGTCATTGGTAGAAATGATATTAATTAAAAATTCATTATACTTACCTGGTATGCATGACTGCTTCTACATTGTACTGGAAACTTGCTCTTCACATCCTCAAATTTTTTTTTTGGTTTAAAGAGGTGTAATTGTTGAAATTTTATAACAGGAAAACAGATACTCTTGGATGGTGAAACGGATGGAATTTGACCATTGCCTCGGGCCATATCCTTTGGATCAGTATGGATGTTGGAAACAGCTATCTAGCTACATTTCAAAGAGTACAATTTCACGGATTGGTACACTTCTTTATCAAACAGATTTTATAATGTTATTTTTGCAGCTTCTAGATACAATAGCAATATAGCATACTAAATTTAACAATGTTAAACTGTCCTCGTAGATCCCTGTTGTAACCTTGGATTTCAATCAGCCTTATGCATCTTTTAGGTAAGCTTGTTTGTGTCTGTAGGCCAAGATGAACAGGATGTAGGACCGCACCAAAATATATTAACTTGCCCAGGCTTATTAAAGTCAAACTAATCTGACTTTGGTTGACCTTCATTGATAAAGTAATAATAAGTATTCATGATAGATTTACCTAAACATGGTCCATCTGACTTGACACTAGAGTCAACCCGTGTCAGATGGACGGTGGCTTAAAAATGGGCATTTCTAGCAATCTACAGACTACAGGTCAGCCTGGTTTGTTGAGCTAGAAAAGATTCAATTCAGTTAGGGGATCACGATAGTCCTGTTTGATCTGCTAGTCGATTAGGTAGGTAAGATGTATGTCATGTCTGCTGCTTTTTCAACAAATTATTAAGAACATTTTCTTGCAATTTATTATGACCAAGGTTTTCCTACCATGGCTGCTGAAATAGTTATTAACATCTAAAGTATGAGTGTTTTATGTAGCATAATTAGTTTTTATATTAATTGAATTTCTTATATTCACAGAACCTATTGGGGCAGAAATATCTATAGCACATGAATCTACTTTATCTGACCAAGAGAAGAATGTGAAAATGGAGAAGTGGTTGGCGATGCAATTGGAGTGCAATAATTTATTGGATTGTTCTTCTGAAAAAACTGAGAAGCGAAGATGCTACTTCACAACCATTCCCAAAGTTGTTAAACACAGGAACATCACTGGTGAAAAGCTTACTGCCTTGAATCTTGATAAAGTAATTGTCGAAGTCTTATAGATTTAGATAAAATCATTACTCTAACTGCCATAGGTTTTTTTACTTAGAAACTGTGTACTTCTGGTTCAGCACCTCTCTAGTCATATATGAAAAAGTTTCAGCATATAATGACTTTAATGGATGCGTAGCCTTGTCATGGATGCTTCTTCTTCAGTTTGATGCTTACCAGATTTGTCGAAGTCCTATAAATGATGATTTTCAAATCCCATAGTACCCTTTTTCTTGTTTCTCCTGCTATATAATGCAAAAAGAACTGCAGTATGTTGCTGATTAGATGAAATATTGAATGTACAATATGTTATTTTGATGATTTTTCTATGCAACTAATGCTATGAAGTGTAATAATTTTTTTTGTAGATTCTTAACCCTCCAGTCATATTCTCAAGCCCAAATGCATACCTGCTCTTTCTATGCTCTGTAGTTCCTTTGTAAAGTTGACATGAGTGATCTTAAGTTTGAAAGGTTTTAAAATAAATTTCTCTAAATATGCTTAAAAGTTGCTATAAGTCAAAGTGAATGAGAGTTCAACAAGATCATATGTAAAGGGCGGCAAGTGTCGTATTTGTATAGTAAAAAGTTTTGGCACTAATAATAGTATATTAAATAATCTAAATAGATATTATTACAAATTTCATACAATTACAATATAAGTAGTATAATCCTAGTTTGTTTATTGATAATTAAAGTGCTTTCATTGGAAGCTTCCTAAACCACTTCTAAGAAAACTTCTTGGCTAGCTTTCGAACAACTAGACCTTTCCGTGCATCTCTACCTTTAGTTTGGTTAGTTTGTTCGGGACAAAATGTGAAAAGAAGTGTTGGAGGGGCATCAGACCATAGACAAAGTCTCCCAAAGAAATCACAGAAATCTCCCAAGCAATTACCCAAGCTCTCGCTAGTACTCGCTTACTCTTTAGTGCTCACCACCCCTTCTAGAGTACTCGCCTACTCTTCAGGATTACTCAACACCTCTTCAGGAGTTCTCACCTACTCTTTAGGATTATTCGCGTCCTCTCAAAAATACTCACCTGAGCTCGCAAGAACCCTTGGAGTACTCACATATTTCAAAACCAGCTTTCAGATGCCACATCATCAGAATGCAACTGCAAAAATTGCTTAAGAATATCTGGTTGCTTGCCTTAGATCTACCCTTGATGTTATAGGTTCATCAGATTGAAAATCGATGTGGAGCAGAGGTTTTCTAGCGAAACAGGGTTGTACATGCCTCGACGCATGTCTGTGTGTTGGGATACACACCCTTAGATATGGCATGGCTTGTTGGAATTATGAAAAAATGGGTACGCATGTCCATGTGTGAAAACACACCTGGAGCCTGCAATGATTTCTGGCTCGTTTCATGCTAATCCGATGGACGCACACCCTTGCGTTTTGACGCATGCGCATGCATCTGCACTGAAATTTCATTAGGGCCTCATTTTGAGTCATTGATCTTAGGTTCCTTTGATCCAACATCCGTGGGATCTTCCCAGATTTGGCAAGGTCGTGAGAAGGAGCTGGGGTTCTTGGATCTAGAACCCACCATTACTGAAGCTTGGGAACCCTGATCAACAATACGCCTCCGTGGTTGCGTAGAGAATCATCCCACGAGCATCCTCCATCCCTTTTCTTGAGGTTTTCATGGTCAGAAAGGAAGTGAAGAAGATAACTATTCTATCTTCCTGGGTCTAAGGACTCTGTTTTTATGCATTATTCTTTGTATGCATTTAGGTACCTCATTCTCACTAATTAGTGGAATGAAGAGGGCATATCTCCATAGAGATGAGTTGTGAGATTGCATCCTCGTCATGTGTAGTTGCATGAGCTTGATGTTCTATTCCAGATATTATGACATTCTGTGTGAAGCCGAGTTAGTTGAAAGACCGGTTCGGTGATGTTGTTTAACAAATCAAGTAGGAATCTTACTGTTGAGATTGATTTGCCAGCAGGACACGTGTATGTGAGACCGTGTTATGGCTTCCCCACCGCGTTCCAGGTCTGGGTGTTGACCCCGATGGGCCCTTGTGGCGGAATATCCCTGCGGTCCTGTGGTTGAGATTAATCCCACATCGCCTGCAGCTTTCTCCCCTCCGTGTTCATGTACCCCGCCACCCTTCATCTCAACACCTGGGTTTTGAGATGAACTGTTGGGTTGGTGGGTTTTTTCATGGTATCAGAGGGAGGTTGTCCTGCTGCGGGGGTGTGTTGAGATTGATTTTCCAGCAGGACACGTGTATGTGGGACCGTGTTATGGCTTCCCCACCGCGTTCCAGGTCTGGGTGTTGACCCCGGTGGGCTCCTGTGGCGGAATATCCCTGCGGTCTTGTGGTTGAGATTAATCCCACATCGCCTGCAGCTTTCTCCCCTCCGTGTTCATGTACCCCGCCACCCTTCATCTCAACACCTGGGTTTTGAGATGAACTGTTGGGTTGGTGGGTTCTTTCACTTACCATAGATGCGCTATGGGATAATTACTCATTTGAATTGTGAATGGTTTCGCTTGTGGGCTAAGGACCGGGTATGTATTTGAAGCCATGAGAATCCATCGTAGGATTTTGTGCTTACGAGGAATATCCCGATTTATGATAGATTCGGTGTTTCTCCGTAGTGGAATTTGATACGATGGCAATATCGGATATGGATCTATAATCTTGAATAATATTTCCGATTTGTGATAGATTTTTTGTAGCGGAATGCTATATCTAATGATAGCGGGTACAAATTATTATTAGGAGGAATGATTTTGATTTGTGATAGATTCTATGTAGTGAAATATGATACCAAGATTAATGTATACAGATTGTTATTCTAAGCTGTGATTCTGATTTGTGATAGATTCCCCGTAGTGAAATGCAAAACCAGGATTATCGGATATGTATTTATAATCATTAGGAATAACTTCAATTTGAGATAGATTCGATGATTCCCCATAGTGGAATGTGAATACCGTGACACTCTGTAGACCATCACAATTTAAATCGATATGTAAGTAGAGTTTTCAAAGCATTGAGCAACATAAATAAAAAACACCGTGAATACCAAATATGAATATAATAAAACTACTTCCATTAGCAAGTTAATTTTTCATCAATAGTTTATACAATATGCAATAACTATGACACACTCACGCGAGCTACATCTTCTTTATATCTACTATACAATGTACATATACCATACTCAACTCAACCAACTAACTCATACAAGACCTCTCACTTTTCTATCTGGTTGCAGTAGCAGACAGGACACTGTAGCTCCTATCATGTATCTATATGTCTATCTATAGCTTCTCCTATCCCAACAAATATCTTAACCCATACCTTAGCTTGCTCTTCTACTCTTTCATTGCTCCTTGCCGGCCAGTATTCTAGCTGTGACCTGGCTTTCGCTGGGACTCTGAAAATTTTAAATAACACAAGGTTAGTCATAATAAAATGACTAAATGAGAGTTTTACCTCTCTAACTGCTATATAGGTAAACAAAAAATGTGAGTACTAATATGCATTAAATTAATAATTAAAAATGACTAAGCTAGTATATAATCGAAGTCAAGTGGTGGCTACAGTGTTGTGGATATCCTACGACATGGCCGACTAAGAGTTTCATGGACAAAATGACACGTTTCCGATATTTTTTTTTCAAAATATCCTTGTGAAATATATCCTTCGATATATCTGCTATTGTCTGATATATTTGCCGATATATCGGCCGATATATCCCGACATTTTATCGGCTGATTTTTTTCAATTTATTTTAACTAGTGTCTATGATCTAATAGACAGTAAAAAAAATTATTTCATTGTTCAGGTTGCGTTTTGCCATTCCTATGGCCTTCTTCCTTGTTCATGCCTGTCATCGATTTCAATTATGCATGAGCTTTGAATTATGGACTAAAAGATCCTTATTTTCCATTGTCATTAACAACTTTCTGACTTCTTGCTTCCTCATGCTTTATTTCACGCGTTATACCGTTATTACTTGTGTAACATAATATATTTATATTAGTTTGGTAGATTTAGGAGTTCAATAAATATCAATTATTAATATATTAATATATATAAGTTAAAAAAATGATTATATTTATATAGAATTACACATATAAATAATTAAATATTAAAACCCGATATATGAAATATCCCCGATATATCCCCTAACTTATTAAAGCCGACATTAAAAACATAAACCAATGTGCCCCCGATATCCGACATCTGCAACCTTGGGTGACTAAAAGGAAATACTAAGCAGCATAAAAAAGTGTTTAAGCTTAAATTAAATTTTCAGTTCATTGTTTATCAGTTTTCTTAGTTCATCATTTTTTTTATTTGGATCATTTCTTAGTATTTATCAGATCAAGTCTTATTCATCATATCAATCTAGACTCATTTTCATTCTTCATATCATTCTAAATTCATTTCATCAGGAGTGTGAAGGGTAGCTGTTGAATTCGTATCTGTCATCTGGGCCCGATCCTTTTGGGTCATCATCGGCTATGTCAGGACGATTGAACATGCAATATACTTTTTAGCCCCTGGCTTATAGCCTTCTTTTCCAATTTAATGCGTCTAACACTCACTAGACCTGTTGTCCCTTGAATTTGAATTGTCATTTATCAATCTAGTAAGTAACTCACACCTTCCCTACCGGGGGTTAACCCCTAGCCTTCTTGTGCATCGATGCATTTTAGTATTTTATTATTCGTTTAGTGAGTTAAATTAGATGTTTCTTATTTTATTTTCCCTCAAACTCTTTATCGTTGTTTGGTTATCAGTGATTTCAAATATCGAACTTGATTAATTTAAAATGCCATGCACAGACAATCAATACAAAAGTATGACTCAAATGTAATTCAAAATAATTTGAATTTAAGTGTAATTAAAGAGGTAAACACTCACCACAATCTTTTCTTTCCCATTATCATTCTTTGACGCATCATCACGTTTATCGTGGGATGCCATCTTCCGCATTATCTGTCATTAGGCATTCGGTTTAATTGGGTTGCTTTTTTAAATAAAGACATTGTCGACTCCATTAAGAATAAGGGTTTTCAAATCAAATTGACAAGAAATTAGGAGAGCGAAATCCGAATGTGAGAAAATGCATTAAAATTCAACTCAAACAAGAATATTGCAATTCTTTACTTAGGACATAAACCATTTCCAAAGCTCAACCTCCAATCATCCATGGCCTTAAAAAGGAAATACTAAACTCCAAATCCATTTAATTAAAAGCTCATCTCACTGAATAATCAAATAAAACCATATTAATTTTCAAGAAATTCCCCCGAACACCATATTCGACCAAGCCAAACAAAGGAACAATAATAGTAGAAACATAAAAACTCCCCACATGAATATTACTGCATACAACAAGCCGTCTAGAGAAGCCCTATTTCCTTCACTCATGCCATTAATTCATAATAGAAGAGAAGAAAAGAGAGAGAGAAGAGCAGAGCAGAACTTACAGTGGGGAAGAAGGAGAAGAGAAGAAAAAGGCTCGATCTTTGGCCTCTGTTGAGCCACACATGACCAATGCCGAGTTCAGCCTAGAGCCCCCTCACTGAAATTGAAGAAAAAAGAGGAGAAAGGATGGAAGAGAGCCCTAGCGGGAACAGAGGGGGAGTTGTTCATCTAGAGAGTGCGAGAATGCGGGAGAAGGACGGGTGGCTTTTATTAAGCCGGCTAAAGTTGGTTTGGAACTGACTTAGCTAATCCAGTTCATTAATTATTAACCCAAATCATCATTGAACTTATCCAATTGTTAATCCAACTCTTAATTTAGACCAAACATATCAACACCAACTGACCCACCATACAGGCAACAAATCAAACCAGCCTCAATATCAAAGGCCACCATAAATATTTCGCCTCAAAAATATTTCACCGATAAAATAAATAAGCATCGACAAATTCAATGAATCCAATGCCCGTCGCAATATATTCGTTGAGAAACTCATCGTCGAAACAAATGCGTAAAAATAAAAACATTTCCAAAAACTCTCAACACCGATCTTTTATTTTTCTCGTCATCAGAGAATTTCTTTAAATTTTAATTATTATGCATTAGTTCTTTGAGCCTTTGATGAGCTTGGAACCTTTGAGACTATACTCATTTGATTGACACTTGATTGGATGAGAAATCGTGGTGGTTGAGGATTATGGCTTAGTTGTAGTGCTTAGCCTTGTTATGCGCTTGATAGGTTAAAAATTTTACCGAACCTTTAGCGACATATTAAATTGAATGTTTGCTTTACTAATATGCTTTGTGATACTATTCTTGATATGGTGGAACGGGTGTGAGCATTCATACTTGTAATTGATGGTTGAATGCCTTGATGGTCCGCTAGGACCTTATGAGATTGGTTGCACCTCAACCCTAAGTGTGTAGTAAGTTATATTGTCGTGGAATCAGTAGAATCGTTCCTTGGGATGAGCTAAGTAGTTGATCATAACTTGTTTAAGGACATGCTTATGATTGTGATTGTCTGTATGGCCGACAGTACGACTCCCTGTGCGAGGTGCAGTATTCCAAGAAGGCAACCGATTATATACTATTCGACCCAAGATAGGTCTTCATATCCATAGACGAATGATATGTAGATGATGATTGGTCTAAGGACAACTGTTTGTCATGGCTAAGTCTGAAGGTGGCATGATAACCTATTAGTATAATCGACCGTAAAGAAGTGGTACGAGGGCCCATTGTTTATAATTGCCCACTCCCACAACATGTAGTTCGACATGTTGGACTATTGGTTTAACCTGTCCCTTGCATTGCTAAGAACGCCGTTGCGCGTTAGTGATGGAGTCAAAAAGCGACATGAGGGCCCATTGGTTGATACGATAGAGTCATATCTAGATCAAAGAAACAAAATAACATTGCATTAAACGACAAAAGATACAATAAAGAACAAGTTCTCGCCAAACATCTGGAGGTTGGGTCCTCCTTGACACTCCACTCTCCAAGAGAGCCCAAAACCCTAGACTTCAATAAGTGTCATCTAAAGGAGCTACCACTCATATATATATAGGTGAGTGGGGGAAATACAAATTACAAAAATGCCCTTTTGCTACATAAACTAATAATAGCATGTGGCGACCACATTGTATCAACACGCACCGCCCGAAAAACGACCTTATATTCAAGGTCGAGGGTCAAAGGGTTCGTCAGAAAGCGTCAGCGGATCCAGTTTCCCGAAGTCAGGATCAGTATCTTCAGCTCCCAACAACACACATAGATTCCTGAGAGGGCAGACGTGGGAGGGGGAGAACGGTTGCTGGCAGCGAAAGTAGAGGCCCTTGCGGTGAAGCTCTTCTTATTGTTGGTAAGACAGATGATAGGGTCGTCGGGGGGCCAGTGGATGTGGAGATGGCGAATGCGCGGGCGGGGT
The DNA here is from genome assembly GCA_039513925.1 of Platanthera zijinensis. NCBI lineage: Eukaryota > Viridiplantae > Streptophyta > Magnoliopsida > Asparagales > Orchidaceae > Platanthera > Platanthera zijinensis. The sequence goes on from CM077097.1 coordinate 102,367,716, forward strand.
CAGTAGCTGCGGCCCAGGTGGGGCAGAGTGTCCACGGGCGGAAGAGGTGGCAGTAGTGGCCGCGGAGGAAGAGGTGGCGCCATTCTCCGCGGCGGTGGGGGTGACCGTGTCAAGGAGGATGGTGGGGTTAGGTAGAGTTCCTCGTCGAGATACCTAGCCTGCTCCATTGCGCGGGAAAGACTAGTCGGGTTGTGGACCCGAAGGCGCGCACGGATGTGGGGGTGCAGACCCGCCAGAAAATAGCCCAAGTAGTGGTCGGGGGCCAAGTCGGAACATGCGTAGAGACCGCGATGAATTCATTGATGTAGGTTTCCACAGAGTCAGAATGACGGACGGAGCTGAGGCGCTCAATGGCATTACCTCCTTGGTGGCTGTCATAGTGGCAGAGGAGTTCCTCCTTCAATGTGGGTCAGGACATGTTAGGTGCCTGCTGACGCGTCGAGCGCACCCAATGGATCCCCAAGCCTTCCATATAGATAGTGGCGAGGGGAACCTTCTGGTCGGCAGGGGTGTCCTACAAGTCAAAGAACTTCTTGGCGCGGGCGATCCACCCAAGAGGGTCGTTGCCATCGAACACGAGAATCTCAATCCGGCGGCCGGGGCATAGTCTGTTGTGGGGTGCAAAAACCCTGTGTGGTTGGGAACAATTGAAATTGGTGGCGGTGGAGGGGCCGGAGGGCGATGAACTGCCGCGGTAAGTCCTTGAAGGAGGAGCATGAGGTCCGCTAGCTGGGCTTCGATGTGATCCATGCGCTGAGAGTCTGATTTTGCAGTGGTGGAGGTGTTATCGTCGGCGTGGAGGGCCATGGCCCGAGTCTTGGGCATGAACCGCAGTTAGGAGTAGCGACAAGGAGCGTTTGAAGGCTGCAATAGCTATAGGAGGGCGACTCGACACGGCCGAAGGCGGCGAGGAGGAGAAACGGTCGTTGGAAGGCCGCTGAAGCTGCAGGAGGGCCGCCAGAAGGCGGTGAGGAAGCCGGAGGGCCGTTGGAAGTTGATGTAAACATCCAAACTGTTGGACGACGCCGACAGAAGGCGTAGCAGGGGGGAGGGGAGCTAGCGGCGGTTGATGTTGCTGCAGGAGACGAAAACGCTGTTGGAAGCAACCGACGACGTTGGTGAGGCTAGAGTAGGCAACTGGATTGTTGATTGGTCGCAGGGGATGCGCAACGTGCGGAGCAGGGCAAATGAACTCGTGGCGGACATAGAACATGAGATCCGTGGCGGCAGACGCGATGCAGACGAGGCAGAGGATCTAGCGGCGGACGCGATGCGATTCGGAGCGGCGATCCCCGACGCGATCCGGAGCGGGTCGACGAGGCGGGCCGGGACAGGGCAGACATGAGGCGTAGAGGCCAGGAGGATGTTCTTTGCATGATCTTGAACGCCATTACGCGTTACTTAAACATGTTAGTGGTCGGTGTGAGGGCCTATTGGTATAATCGACCTTCTCCACATGACATGGTTCTCCATGAGTGCAATGATTGATGCTTTTTCTTGCTGTGTGCTAGAGACATGCTATGTGATAGATGTCGGGGCGAGTATGTGTGGTCTCCCGGCTTGCATGCATATTGCATAGTAGGTCCCTTACTTTATATGTCAAACATAGAAACATGTATGTCTATGTGATACCTCACCCTTTTGTATGTTTCAATATTTTACCAATGTTTATTGCGAAGTGCTGATTTGCAGGGGTTGGAGTTCCCTAGGATCTACTAGGATGCTTGATGAGAGGGAATTGTTAAACAGTTTTGGTCAGCTAAGGCTGGCCCGTTTTTTCCGCTTACTTGTGTTTGATTGTAGGGACTTGCGCGGCGAGCTTTGCTATATTGACAAATATGTTAAAGCGTGAAACATTTTATTGCTTTCTACTTCTATTTACTTTACATTTGATCTATCATGTCTGCGTTCCCTAGACTTTGTACTTTGCTATATGGATAACTGTAATGGCCTTAAGACCGCTGATTATTATTTGGATATTGTATTATTTTGGCTTTAGTCTCATGAATATTCTCTCATTTTTTTTGTTATTTCGTTTCCGCATCGGGCAGTGTTCCCTGATGTTTTGGTTTGGAATGCTATGGTTATCATTTTTTAATACCCTTCTTGTGTAAGTTGTATGTTGTTGGGCCCGATCGAGCTCATATTATATCACAAATACATGCAGGGTGTTACAAGTTCACAACTGTCATTTTTATATTCCATGTAGCCAATTATGTACCCTGCCCATTTTGCTTTATAGTTGTGACCTATCTGCGTGGTCTGCCCGTTGAGCTGGCATTGAGTAGTATAAATATGAGTGAACAGTAGAGAGGAAGGGCATCCAGAAAGCACTTGTAGGGTGAGTGCCTGACCGAGTTACAAGTTTAGCTATTTGTATCCAATTTCTATTCGTCTCAACTTAGAGCCTCTGGATTATTTGATTTTTCTCCGCACCTATGGTTCAAAAGACAAGTATCGGAAAATCCCTTTGACCTCTCGGTCTCATGTCTCCTGTCGGAAGCCAAAACCAACCACTTTTCGACCCGAGTTCTCAAGTTTGATTACGATAACTGTGGATTCCGATCTCCCTTTCTCTTTTTGGCCTATCGGGTCTCAATCATCCCTGAGAGCTCGCATCTCCGGCTGAGTACTCACATAATTCTCATAGACCCTTTACCTCTCTCGCATAATTGTTTTGGTTTTGCCGAGGGGGAGTTCATTTAACTCCTTGGTTAGCGGGGGGCCCTCTGAATCAGTTGTAATACTCTTTCTACATATATAATAGCCGCATAACCTATAGGTTTCCTTGTTATGCGAAACCTGCTCTCGCTAGTTCTCTGTCTTGCACAACTTGTCTTTTCTCCTGTTAGATTTGTTCTTTCTTGTCCTGATTTTGCTCCAACATAGCAGTTGTTGGACAAAATATCTTAAAATTGCTTCTGCTATTCAAAGATGCTGATGCAAACAACAGACAGCTATGCAAACACCCTGAATCTACCTTAATGTGACTTGTGAGTCAGGTTTTGGTTTTGTAGTTAGTCTTGTTTGGAAATTTGATTATGCAGTCTTAGAAACTGAGCTTAAAGATTCAAGATGCTTTCTGTTATTTGTTTAATTGTCATTCTCTTTATACCTTACTGTGAAACCTGTATATGAAGTTATTTGTGACCAGACAACTTCAAATTAAGTTTTCATTACCCATAATGGCTTTTTCATGTTCAGACGAAGTTACTTGAGAACATCCTCATGGACAAACTTGGAGGTGAAGAAGATCTACTTTTAGGAGAGCTGCAGTTTTCTTTTATTGCGTTCATGGTAAGCATGCATTCATTAATGTTTTTATTTAATTAATTTATTCATTTAAACATTCTCTTAATGTATTTAATACTAGAAAGAAATGCAGATGGGGCAATCGTTGGAAGCTTTTATGCAGTGGAAAGATCTAGTATGCCTTTTTTTCAACTGTACTGAAGCAGTAAGTAGCCTTTACACAATGTGTTGATTTTTAATTACTTTTGGCAGTTGGCTCACATTTACTGGCTTCCTTTTTGAAAATTCTTGCTGATAAATTGACACTGCATAAATTTTCATGTTCGAGGACACTGCATAGTTTAAATGCTGGAAACACGACAATGTGGAAGACTTTTTTGAATCTATTTTGAAATTCATGTTGATTAGCAGAGTATAATAGTGGCAAGAACTATTCAAACTTTCCCTGATTTACTAATCATACTCTAAATTTCTTTAAAATGTATAAAAACAATTCTTGACTTGAATTTACTGTAGGTGCTAATTAATTGCTTTTCTTTAAAACCCATTCTCCTAATGAATTGTAAATTTAGTAGGCAAGCCTATAACAATAGTTTAGTTTTTGTAACATCATGTATCCGATGTGGGTAGCCTAATGAGGGCACGGAGTGTCTTACGGTAGCGAAACCCATAGAACGACAATTTCTGTCAGACTTATAAATGAAAATAGGTGCATGAATGAATTGAATCTAGCATCATAACTAAAGAAAATATTATTAGGCTTAAGTAATAATTTGGACAATCAAATATAAAAGACACCCTTTCAAAGAAAGTGGCGGAGTTGTGTTATTAACTCCACAGTTAAGCTCCAAAGGGGGTAATTCTATAATGGGTGACCTCCGGGAAGCACTTGTAGGCCACTTATGGAAAACGATAAAATTGTGTGATTCAACTAAATATGGGTTGAGCTAAACCTATGTGGACATTACCTTTTATATCGTGGGTTGGGTCGGTCCAAATGGTATCTAATGTGGAATGGAGATGCGGACCCGCAGCTAAGGACAAGTTTTGGACCCGTTCGGGGCCGATTGGCTACTTACCATATATGGCGTACCTTGATCGATGATTCGACTCCACGGATGCGTCTGGACCGTTGTTTCGACACAGTTTCATATATTATATTGTCATTTTGTTTTATTTTTGATGTAATCGGGCTATCTCATCTCCAGCCAATCATAGTCATTGATGGTGAGATGACCTTATATCTCTTTATTATAAATAAAGGTGTATGGGGGCTGCTATAGGTATTGCAGATTTTGGAGAAGAGAAATTCCGAAATTCGGCGATGAGCGATCCCTCCACGGTGCCGACTCCGTGGAATCCTAGGTGATGACCCCTAGTGCCTCTCCCACTCCCCAAAGGTAATCCTAACCCTTATCCACCTTCCCCTACCTCCTAATCCCTCTTCTGCCTCCTCCATACCTATCCAACAACAATCTACCCACTCCCTGTTGCTGTCCAACCAACAAGTCTTTCAGATCTAGCCCCTCCCAACCACCCACCGCCCAGGCCAGCCCCTCCCTGCCCTCCGTCGCCCAATCTAGCCCTCCCTACCTTTTGCTGCCCTATTACCACCCCATTGCCTTCTGCCGTCCCTACTCCCAACCCACTTAGCTGCTGCCGCCACCTTCCAGCAAAGCCATTGACCCCTCCCACCCTCTCCCTGCATACAACCCTCCCCTCCGACCCTCTCCAACAGCCTGCCATCCTTCCATCTTCGTCGCTACAACCCAGATCTCATCCCAAACGTCCAGATCCAACAACTGTCCCGTCGTTTCAGCTACCGACTTCTCTCCGAATCGTTCCTATTGTGTCGAACATCTCCAGATCTACTCTTCTACGTCATCCCCTATATTTTGTGAGTTGTTATTTGTTGTATGAAACTTGTTTTTAAATATTAAAATATGGTGATGTGATTTTATATTTATTTGGATAAATAGCATCATATAATTTTTCTCTAAATTATTTTATGATTTACAAAAACTATTCGCTCCTCGCTCTCGCTTTAACCCTCTACGCGGAGGAAAGTCTAAACCTGTTTGTCTAAAGAATTATTTTGCTTTTGCTATAATCATGTGCGTGTGATTTAATTATTTATTATCTTATTTTTTTTACTTCTCCGTTGGGCTATGCATGATATGTAGGGTTAGGGCATCATTTATCCACCGCCTATAAATTCATCATGCGTCAATATCAACCCCGAATCTCCCGCAGTACGATATGTGCTTTGGATATGGAAGCAGAAGTTGGTCGGCATGTAACATCCAAAATCTAGTGAGGATGGAGATTGCTTTGCCTCTCGATTCGCTCTGAGCGATCTTAAATGTAACACCCCAACCTAGTTTAACAACAAATCAGCAGGCCGGCCGGGCCCTACGATATACAATAAACTTATAAACGGTAATAAAATTGGTACATAACAAGTAATAATTAATAAAAATTGAAAACAATCTTACAACGAAAGTAGAAAATGCAACTTAGGGTAAAGGTGTAGCTTATCAATCTGAATTCACAGAGCCTCTAGAATAGGGTAATGAACCAAACAATTAAATATCTGAAATACTACAAAATGTCTGATACATAGAAAATCTTTAAACAATAAAGTTACACAGTGTCCAAAACGAAAACAACAAGTACAAAAAAGAAAGACAACTAAATGAAACCAACTATATGAAGAACTCCACATAAACGCTCATCCTAGACGCAACCTCCCTCTCGAGTCCCCTGTAAAAACTTGCCCGAAAACGGGTCAGCCCAATGGGAGTAAGATAAACTATTTCTTCTAGTGACACTAAAATAATTGAAAGAATATGTATGCATGCTTTTAAAATATGTTTTTATACTATAAAAAATTATTTGCTAGTGTGTTGTGCATACTTTGCTAAAGTAATACTGACAACATAAATATCTGTTCTATTTTACACATGTTAAATATATTTACTCAAGTTCCCATGGTTGGTTGACTAAAAGATTCTCTAAGTTTCGGTCTATACTTGAGTTCTATGTAGCTCACGATTGACCTTCTTTAAAATTCTAGGCAGAGTAGCTTCTAATGCGCAATTCTAGTCTAACGATCCGAGTCCTACTAACGAGCTCAGGTGTTATAGTGTCTCACGAACACAGACTCAAATTTACTAATCTTCTAACGGGGGGGGGGGGGGGGGGTTAACATCTCCCAAACACTAAGACTCATAAGGTACACTATGTCCTATGCTAAAGATAGTACACCTCTATTTAGCCCGAGAGGAGGTCTCAATCGTGCCTACTAATTATATTTTATCTATTACTACACTGCTTACGAATTTATCTGCGTATCTTAGGCAGTACAATATATCAATTAATCGACTATATTTCATATTCATAAGGTTAATATTTTTCGCTTCGAAAAAAATATTTTTGAGTTTATGTGGTTCGTAATTTGCACTATTTCAGAAGGTCTAACTGTTTGGGAAGTTTAGAAATTTATCTGTAATCTACATATAATAGTTGGATGATTGTTGGGTTAATACTTTCTAACGATAAGTGCAGTTCTTTATGACTATAATAATATTTCTGAATTATAAAGAACGTTTTATGCAAGCTATCTGATATGTCTAGCCAAAAAGAATAAGAGTTTCTTATAGCGGTATTGTTGCGTTCATACACCTGATGCGGTGACATAACTTCCCTCGAGTAAAATCTAATATGAGATCCTGGTAGGATGCTTACCCTGATCCACACTTACGATTCAAAAAGATCTAAAATAATTTTACAAACTTGGCAATATGATTTTATTAACTTAGGGTTTCACCGGACAATACTCCGATAACTCAAAGTTGACACCGCAACGAACAAAAAGGGACTTACCACTCCTCTAACCATGAAGGATAATGATTTTTGAAGCGGAGAAAATTACAACTAAATCTGAAATTGTCGGCTCAGTTGATCACCTAGAGGATCCATATTCAATGCAGGGCTTAAATAGAAATTTAGGAAGACAACCACAAACGCGCAACATATGAAATTTTTAAAGAAGACCGACATTACCAGCACTGAAAAAGGGCTTTGACTGGAACAAAAATGGGAGGAGACTTGATCGATAGTAACACTGTAACGTCCCTAAAAAGCCAAAACAAAAGTCTTATTATATGAGCTTCCAACCTAGGAGGAAAAGAGTTGTCGTGACATTCACAGGAACCCTTTAGAAAGGCAGATTTGTGCTTACCTGACTGATCTGACAGAAGCGGAAGGACTATTGTAAGTGGAAGAGGGCTCGATTAACTACCTAGGCACGAGAGAACTAAGCATCGTTGCTGCCGATCGACGATTTCCACGGTGAAGACGGCTACTTCCGTGGGAGTTGTCTACTGAAACAAAAAGGGGAAGGGTATGGATGAAGATGCGATCTGTAGTTGGATCACCTGCTTTCGATGTGAGATTGGGAGCGAAAATAAAACGGGAGGGAGAGATTGTTGGGCTTACGACTCAATAGAAACCCAAAATGCTAGTAAATAGAAAGTCGAGGGAAGAAAAAAAAAGGGCGTGCAGAGGTTTTGGCTTGCGACTGGTGCAACCGATGTGGTTATGGTAACCGCTGGGAAGAGAAATACAATCTGTCATTTCAATTTCAGTTAGGAGGAAAGTTAGACATTTCTAAATTATTATAAGATAGCCATTTCACTCTACTATTTAGATTATACCCGCTACGCCATTGCGCTAACACTAAAATGTGTCAAGTACATTTTTAACGATTATAATTAATCCATTAATTAATGTACTAAAATTAACCGCACTTCGACAAGATGCTAGCTCGATCAGGATCGCTCGAGGTCAAACCCTGCAATTTTCGATTATTTTTGTATTAAAATTACGGATGTTACAAATCTCCCTCATAGTAAAATTTTTGTCCTCAAAAATTACAAACATACCGGAGTCAAAGAGGAATGCAAAATCTACTTTGCTCCAGAGTTCATCCTCTCGTTCTCACGTATACTCCGGTCGGCCACAATTCATCCAAAGGACTTTTACAAGAAAGACCTCTCTGTTCCCGAGCTTCTGAGTTCTTGAGTCCGCTATTCTGATTGGTTTGATATTAATACTAAGATTTGATTTAATTGATGCTTCCTCGGTACTGATTATCTAACTAGGATCTCTGACTGCTCTCCTCAGATAGGAAACGCAGAATACATCTTGTAGATCACTCATTTATTCAAGTAAGGTCAATCTATAAATAACTTCACCAATGCGCTCCAGTACCTCAAATGGGCGAACGAACCTAGGACTCGATTTCTTCATCCGCTTGATTCGAGAGACTCCTCTAACTGGTCTGACCTTCAGATAAACATACTTCAACGCTGAATTCCACTGACTTGTGCCTCTGGTCATAGTATTTGGCCTGACGATAATGAGCTATTTTCACGCGCTCTTTGATGAACTTGATTCAATCTGTGGTCTTGTCAATCCAAACTTCTTTGATAAAAGATTTTTCTTCATTTTCAGCCCAACACAACGGTGTCCTACAACGTCTGCCATACAGTATCACAAAAGGTGTCATCCCAATGCTTGCCTAGAAGTTATTATTGTAGGAGAACTCAACTAGAGTGACATACTTCTCTCACTTGCCTCCAAAATCTAAAATACACATCTGAAGCATATCTTCCAAGTTTTATTCGTGTGCTCCTTCTGCTCATCTGTCTGGGGATGAAAAGTGGTGCTGAAATGTTGCTTAGTGCCTAATCGCTCCTGAACATATCTCCACTTCTTAGAAGTAAACCCGTCATCTCTGTCTGAAACTATAGTCTTGGGAACACCGTGCAGTCGGACAATCCCATCTACATACAACTGCACCATTCTCAGACCTTGATCTGTCCTCTTATTAGGAATGAAATAGGCAACCATAGAGAGACAGTCAACTATAACCCATAAGGAATTATTCTCACTCTGCAATCTGGGAAGGTCATGGACAAAATCCATCGATATATCCTCAAAGTTCCATTCTCGGATGAGAAGTGGCTGTAACTTGCTTTCTGGCCTCTGACATTCAGTTTTAATTAATTTGCATGTTTCACAATTTCCAACATACTCTGCAACATCAATCTTCAATCCTGATCACCAAACTATTTTCTTAAGATCTGCATACATTTTTGTGCTACCCGAATGTATCGAATATATGGAGTTATGAGCCTCAAACAAAATGTCCTCTTGGAGGTGGCTGACATCTGGATTGCATACCCTACTATTGTGCAGCAACAAACCCTTCTGAATGGTGAACTTATCCTTCTGTCCTGCTCGAGTCAAATCCTAATTCTCTGTCATCTTCGGATCTAAGCGTAAAGCTGTCCTGATCCTATCTTTATTATCACAAGTGATTTTCATCCAAGCTAAACTTATAAATCCAAAACTGGAGGGTGACACGAGACTGATCTCTAGTCCCTCCAAATCTCACACCAACTTCTCTTGCTGGGTTAGGAGGAAGTAACTCGAACCTCTTCTGCTAAGTGCATCTGCTACCATGTTTGCTTTCCCCGGGTGGTACTGGATATCCACATCATAATCTGATAGAAACTCTAAACATCTACACTGCCTCATATTAAACTCTTGCTGATCAAAGATATACTCGAGACTTTTGTGATCAGTGAAAATCTCGCAACGAACTCTGTAGAGGCAGTGTCTCCAAATTTTCAATGCATGGATGACGACTGCTACCTCTAAGTCATGCATATAATAGCTCTTCTCTTGAACCTTTAACTGTCTAGATGCGAAGACTATGACCTTTCTATGTTGCATAAGCACACAACCCAAACCTTGATCCGATGCATTGCTATAAATTTGAAATTCATCTCACCCTGACAGTAAACTCAAAATCAGGGCGGTCATTAGTCTGTTTTTCAACTCTTCAAATGCCAGCTCACACTCAATTGTCTAACTAAAGGCTTTACCCTTCCTGGTCAGCGAAGTCAACGATAATGCTATATTCGTGAAGTCCTTAATGAAGTACCCTGCTAAACCCAGGAAACTGCGGACCTCGGTAATTGCCTTCGGTCTCGACCAATCCTTTATTACTTCTATTTTCTTCCGGTCGACGACGAGATCTCTCTGACAGATAACATGTCCCAAGAATGCAACCTCTGAAAGCCAGAACTTACCAAAAATGATCCTGAGGTGAGTAGCATGATCTTCTGCACTTTTAGAATACACCATAATGTCATCTATTAAGATGATAACGAAACAATCCAGGAATTCCCGAAATACCCTATTTATTGGATCCATAAAAGCGGACGGGGTATTGGTCAGCCCGAACGGCATGACCACGAACTCATAATGTCTTTATCTGGTACTGAACGCCCTCTTCTGAATGTCCACATCCTGAATCTTCAACTGATGGTAGACTGACCTCAGATCTAACTTGGAGAACGTGCAAGATCCCTCAAGCTTGTCAAACGAGCCGTCAATCCTTGGGATATGATACTTATTCTTAACTGTCAACTTGTTCAGCTCATGGTAGTCTATAGACAACCTCAAGCTGCCAATCTTCTTCTTGACAAACAAAACTGACGCACTCCAAGGCGAAATGCTGGGGTGAATAAAATCAAAGTCGAGCAACTCCTGCAATTGAACCTTCAACTCTGCTAGTTCTCTGGGAGCCATGCGATAAAGATACTTGGCCACTGGTGCAGCTCCAGGTAGAAGATTGATTTAGAAGTCAAGCTCTCTGGTAGGAGGAGCACCAGGTAAATCCTCTGGAAAGACATCAGAAAATTTCTGTACCACCGGTGCTTCTAGCAGATCAGCCTTGGTTTCAGCATTCATCAGCACTAAGAAGATTTCACAATCTTTGTCGATGCATCTAACGGCCTTGACGGTAGAGATAATTAATTTGGAGATTTCTTTCATGCCCTGGAAGGTAAGTGTGATCTAGTTGGGCCCTTCAAACTGTATCACCTTATCCCTGTAGTCTATCTTGACGTTTACAACCGATAACCAATTCATACCCCCAATCAGATTGAAACCCACAATAGGAAGGAGCGAAGCTTCTATAACGATTTCCGTTTCTCCAAATTACACGGGTACCCTACACTTATGCGGTTATGCCTGGTCTGCAAAAAAGATCAATTAGACATCATAACTTCTAACGATGCTGACTCTAGAAGAATTTCTAAATCCATCCTACGCACTAGAGATTCTGCTATGAACAAGTTGGAAGCGCCCGTGTTAAAGGGAATCTTGCAAGGTATGCTATGAATCATAAGTATGTCTACATGAATGTTTGAACAATGTAATTAGCACTGTCACTAAGGAGGATTAAATTAAGTTATCTATATGACAAATAAATACCCGTCACAACATTCTCCTGCTCCATGGCTTCCTGCTGGCCAAACCCATAAGCTCTGGGCTGCACCAGACCTCATCCCAGAGTTGTCTTCACGTAAGAACTTATTGCTGTCTTTCCCTTGTACTATATTAGATCCACTAACCTCGAATTTCGACTACAAGAATGAGTTAAGTTTATCAGACTAAGGTGGAGATGGTATGTATATATATATTAAAAAAATGATCAAACACTTAAGATTAAATTACCTGGTTCACGGTAGCTCCCTAGCAGTAGCGGGCTGTGTCCCAGTTGCTGACACTTATAACATACCCCTGCAGTAGGCAGTAGCCAAACATTCACCCAGATGGTGGCAGTAACACTTAGGACAGAAAGGGTAGTCCTTAATCCCGGCCTCGGCCTGTTCACCTTTCTTACCATCAAACTTTTGCTTCTTATTGCAGTTCTTGCCTTGGCTATTCTTTTTCTGCTGCCGTTGAGGTGTATCTTGTGGCCGCTTCGATCGGAAGTTGTTGCGCTTCTGAACCTTCTGCTGGTCAGCTTCCAACTTCCTTGCAGTGTACACTAAACTCTTGTAATCAACGTTAACCATTGTCACCAATGACTGTCTCAGAGAATCATGCAGTCCATCCACAAAACGACTATACTTCTCGTTCTCGTCCTCTTGCATCGTGCCCGCATATCGAGATAAGTGGGTCAGCTCCTGTAACACCCCATCCCAGTTTTACAAAAATCAGCCGTCCGACCGGGTCAGCGATATGAAGAAAACTAGGAAACAATATTAAAACTAGTACACAACAGGTATAAAAGAAAAACACTGAGTATTTTAAACTTACAACGGAAGCTATGAAAGAAAACTAAGGGTAACATCATATCTTTTCAAGTTGAATTCACAGAGCCACTAAACATGAATTATGATGGAAGAACTTAAAATCTGAAGTAACAATATAAGTCTGATCCATGATATTTAAAACATTAACATGATACAGTATCCAAAGCTACTAGTGTATACTGAAAGGAAAGAAAACTGAATGAGAAACCAACTACAAACTGACAACACAAGGACGCTCATCCTAGGCGTAGTTTCCCACCTGGGTCACCTGTAAAAACATTGCCCACAAAGGGTCAGAGTAAGGAAAAATAACTCTTCCTAGTGACACTAAAACATTTTCTTAAATGATAAATGCATGCCTTTGAAAAACAGTTTTTTTCATTAAAAAAAAATCTTTATGCTACATGTTATGCATGCCTTCACAATGTTTCCTGGTCAACACACATACTCGTTCTATGTTCATGAACTTTCATTTTATTTACCCAAGTCCCGACGTTCACTACCTAGTGTATTGTCTCACGTCGGGTCTACACTTGAGTTCTAGGTGGCTTCTAATCTGCACTTCTACTTGAAAGGCTCTAGGAAGAGTAGCTCCTAACGCGCATCTGAAAAACTGACGACCCGAGACCATCTTACGAACCCAATTGTTCTAGTGTCGCGCGGACACGGTCTCGAATCCACTAACCGTCTCAAAGGGGAGTCAACTCCCAAGACTCTACTGCTCATAGGGTATCATATGCCTTATGAGAAAGGTAGTGCGCCTCTACCAAGCACGAGAAGACTTATGTGTGCTTACTGACCCTTTTTTGTCTGACGCTACTCTGCTTGGGACATCTCTTTTGGTGTACTACTGAGCGACCCTTGATTTTCTCGTGGTTGGCTAGAAGGGACGTTCACGCCCTTAATTAAATAAGTCCCAAAACTTGCGTATACGTGTAAAGGTTTCGTACTTAACGTTAGCATACATGATCTGAATATTAGGGTCTTGGAAAAAGGGTGTTATCCTACAACTAATTCCACGACCGTTTTCCCTACCGCCACACCCTTCTATGCATGGTTATGATGCTTGTACAAAACTTACACATGTGTATAATAAAATAATTACTTGATATGTCTAACTAAAAGGAATTAGATTTCCTTACAGTAGCGTTGCGACGCTCGTACACTCGACGTGGTGCTATGGTGCTCCTTCCCAACAGATCTGACTATTAAGGACTTCCAGAACTTTGCCCCGAGGCCACTAAAAATCTACAATCCATGGCAACTCTAAATTACGCGCTTTTACCTTTAGGGTTATCGGTGAAGGAACTCAAAATGACTAGGGTAATAATATGAAGAACAATATGGTGCAGTACCTCTATGTGAGAGTGATTAAGTCTCAACCATGCGATCAACTCCAGATTACGGTAGATCAAGTACTCCGATCCCTAATTAGGGCATGAAGGAAAAAGAAGATACTTAGAATCGACTTGCAATTAGAAGGATTTCCAACAAGAAATGAAGACAAGTGAGGAACTAAACTCACCGGGACCAAAATGATGCTTCAACACTCTTGAATTCCACCGGTTAGGGATGAATCCGGCTCTCCTACGACACAGGAAGGGAGGAGGAAACTCGCCGACACCTGCAGAGGAAGGAGAGAGGGTCGGCGCTGAGAATCAGAGCGGGGGAAAGCGTCGGCTAGGGTTGCGAGAGGCGGAGCACTCGATTTGCGGAATACCAATGTTGGGAGGGGTTTGCGGTTCTCCCGTGCCGCTGGGGTTTAAATTAGAAGTGTCGGGAGAGTAGGGCTTGAACCGGTGCTCCTCTTCAAATCCAATTTAAGTTTTAAACTTAATTACACTAATGCCCTTCCCTTCAATACTTACAACATTTCTGCAACGTTATCCCGCAATCACCCGTCTAGACAAAAAACAATTGTAGCATGCCCCTTTTTATTTATTAACGAGCGATAAATAATTAAAACGTCATACCTCGACAAGCTATCCGCTCGATAAATTTCTGTGCCGTTCGAGCCTTGCAATCGAAATAAGTTTGTCGTAAAAATTTCACGGATGTTACAAATCTCCCTCTTAAAAAAAATTTCGTCTTCGAAAATTTACTAACATATTTGAGTCAAAGAGAAAAGTATAATCTGCATTGCTCCTAAGCTCATCCTGTAGCTCCCAAGTATACTCTGGACGGCCACAGTTCATCCAAAACACTTTGACCATGCGAATCTCTCTATTCCTGAGCTTCTGTATCCTTGAATCCACGATTCTGACTGGTCTAATCCCAATGCTAAGATCTGTCTCGATTGGTGCTTCCTCGGTACTGATGATCTGACTGGAATTTCTGACTGCTCTCCTCAGATAGGAGACGTGGAATACATCATGTACACCACTCATTTCCTCAGGTAAGGCAAACCTATATGCAACCTCACCAACTCGCTCAAGTACCTCAAAAGGACCAACAAATCTGGGACTCAGTTTCTTCATTCGTTTTATTCTAGAGACTCTTATGACTGGTCTGACCTTCAGATAAACGTAGTCTCCAACACTGAACTCTACTGACTTGTGCTTCTGATCATGATACTTGGCATGACGATCCTGAGTTATCTTCATACGCTCTTGAATGAGCTTGATTCTGTTAGTGGTCTTATCAATCCATGACTCCCTGATGGTAGATCTTTCTTCACTTTCAGCCCAACACAACGGTGTCCGACAACGCCTTCCATAGAGAGTCTCGAACGGTGCCATCCCAATACTTGCCTGATAACTGTTATTATAGGAGAACTCCATAAGAGTGACATATTTCTCCCATTTCCCTCCAAAGTCCAATATGCACATCCGTAGCAAATCTTCCAAAGTTCTATTAGTACGCTCAGTCTGTCCATCTGTCTGGGGATGGAAAGCGGTACTGAAATGCAACTTGGTGTCCAACCGCTCCCGAATGTATCTCCACTACTTGGAGGTAAACCTGCCATATCGGTCTGAAACAATAGTCTTGGGAACATCGTGAAGTCGAACTATCTCGTCTATGTATAACTGCGCCAGTTTCAGACCTTGGTCCGTCTTCTTAAGAGGAATGAAATGAGCGACCTTAGAGAGACGATCAACTATAACTCATAAGGAATCATTCCCACTCTGCGATCGCGGAAGACCATGGATGAAATCCATGAATATATCCTCAAAAGTCCACTCAGGAATGGGAAGTGGCTGCAACTTGCCTCCAGGCCTTTGACACTCGGCCTTAACTAACTTGCACGTCTCGCACTTCCCTACATATTCAGCAACATCACCTTTCAAGCCTGACCACCAGACCACCTTTTTGAGATCCGTATACATCTTCGTGCTGCCCGGATGTATAGAATATCTGGAGTTATGCGCCTCAAACAGAATGTCCTCACGAAGGTTGCTAACATTTGGAATACACACCCTGCCATCATGCAATAATAAATCGTCCTGAATAATGAATCTCTCCTTCTGACCTGTCTGCGCCGAGATCCAAATCTCTGCCTTCTTTGGATCCAAGGGTAGAGCTGTTCTGATTTTATCCTTGATGTCACATGTAATCTCCATCCAACTCAACTTTACAGAACCAAAACTAGAGCGTGGCACAATGATGATGTCCAGTCTCTCCAGTTCCCGCACCAACTCATTCTGCTGAGTGGGAAAGGAAAAACACGAACCTCTACGGCTAAGGACATCAGCTACAACGTTCGCCTTTCCTGGGTGGTACTGAATGTCGACGTTGTAGTCCGATAGGAACTCTAACCATCTGCGCTGCCTCATATTGAGCTCCCGCTGATCAAAGATATACTTGAGGCTCTTATGATCAGTGAAGATCTCGCAACACACTCCATAGAGATAGTGCCTCCAAATATTCAGAGCATGGATGACCGCTGCAAGCTTCAAGTCATGCACATGATAGTTCCTCTCATGCACCTTTAGCTGTCTCGAGGCGTATGTTATGACCTTTCCATGCTGTGTGAGGACACAACCCAAACCCTAACCTGACGCGTCGCTATAAATCTGAAATCCATCGGGCCCTGATGGTAAACTCAAGATCGGTGCGGTCATCAACCTGCCCTTCAAGTCCTCAAATGCCAACTCGCATTCAACTGTCCAAACAAAGCCTTTACCCTTCCTGGTGAGGGAAGTCAGTGGTAAGGCTATCTTTGAGAAGTCCTTAATGAATCTCCTGTAGTAACCAGCTAGATCTAAAAAGCTGCGAATATCTGAGACTGTCCTCGGCCTCGGCCAATCTTTAATGACTTCTATCTTCTTTGGATCAGCACTAACCCCCTCTTACTCTTACACACTCCTATGGCTCTGTGAATCTTTCCTGGGTCCAGGGATCCTAAACCTGGCTCTGATACCAATTTGTAACACCCCATCCCAGTTTTACAAAAATCAGCCGTCCGGCCGGGTCAGCGATATGAAGAAAACTAGGAAACAGTATTAAAACTATTACACAACAAGTATAAAAGAAAAGCACTGAGTATTTTAAACTTACAGTGGAAGCTATGAAAGAAAACTAAGAGTAACATCATACATTTTCAAGTTGAATTCACAGAGCCACTAAACATGAATTGTGATGAAAGAATTGAAAATATGAAGTAACAATATAAGTCTGGTCCATGATATTTAAAACATTAACATGATACAGTATCCAAGGCTACTAGTGTATACTGAAAGGAAAGAAAACTAAATGGGAAACCAACTACAAACTGACAGCACAAGGATGCTCATCCTAGACGTAGTTTCCCACCTGGATCACCTGTAAAAACATTGCCCACAAGGGGTCAGAGTAAGAAAAAATAACTCTTCCTAGTGACACTAAAACATTTTCTTAAATGATGAATGCATGCATTTGAAAAATAGTTTTGTGCATTAAAAAAAATCTTTATCCTAGATGTTATGCATGCCTTCACAATGTTTCCTGGTCAACACACATACTCGTTCTATGTTCATGAACTTTCATTTTATTTACCCAAGTCCCGACGTTCACTACCTAGTGTACTGTCTCACGTCGGGTGTACACTTGAGTTCTAGGTGGCTTCCAATCTGCACTTCTACTTGAAAGGCTCTAGGAAGAGTAGCTCCTAACGCGCATCTGAAAAACGGACGACCCGAGACCATCTTACGAACCCAATTGTTCTAGTGTCGCGCGGACACAGTCTCGGATCCACTAACCGTCTCAAAGGGGAGTCAACTTCCAAGACTCTACCCCTCATAGGGTACCATATGTCTTATGAGAAAGATAGCGCGCCTCTACCAAGCACGAGAAGACTTATGTGTGTTTACTGACCCTTTTTCGTCCGACGCTACTCTGTTTGGAACATCTCTTTTGGTGTACTACTGAGCGACTCTTGATTTTCTCGTGGTCGGCTAGAAGGGACGCTCACGCCCTTAATTAAACAAGTCCCCAAACTTGCGTATACGTGTAAAGGTTTCGTACCTAACGTTAGCATACATGATCTGACTATTAGGGTCTTGGAAAATGGGTGTTATCCTACAACTAATTCTGCGACTGTTGTCCCTACCGCCACACCCTTCTATGCATGGTTATGATGCTTGTACAAAACTTACACTTGTGTACAATAAAATAATTACTTGATATGTCTAACTAAAAGGAATTAGATTTCCTTACAGTAGCGTTGCGATGCTCGTACACTCGACGTGGTGCCATGGTGCTCCTTCTCAACAGATCTGACTACTAAGGACTTCCAGAACTTTGCCCCGAGGCCACCAAAATCTACAATCCATGACAATTCTAAATTACACGTTTTTCCCTTTAAGGTTATCGGTAAAGGAACTCAAAATGACTAGGGTAATAATATGAAGAACAATATGGTGCAGTACCTCTATGTGAGAGCGATTAAGTCTCAACTATGCGATCTACTCCAGATTGCGGTAGATCTAGTACTCTGATCCCTAATTAGGGCATGAAAGAAGAAGAAGATAGTTAGAATCGACTTCCAATTAGAAGGATTTCCACCAAGAAATGAAGACAAGTGAGGAACTAAACTCACCGGGACCAAAACGATGCTTCAGCACTCTTGACTTTCACCGATTAGGGATGAATCCGGCTCTCCTACGACACAGGAAGGGAGGAGGAAACTCGCCGGCGCCTGCAGAAGGAGGGAGGGTTGACGCTGAGAATCAAAGCGGGGGAAAGCGTCGGCTAGGGTTGCGGGAGGCGGAGCGCTCGATTTGCGGAATACCGAAGTCGGGAGGGGGTTTGCGGTTCTCCCGTGCCGCTGGGGTTTAAATTAGAAGTGTCGGGAGAGTAGGGCTTGAACCGGTGCTCCTCTTCAAAACCAATTTAAGTTTTAAACTTAATTACACTAATGCCCTTCTCTTCAATACTTAGAACATTTCTGCAACGTTATCCCAATCACCCGTCTAGACAGAAAACAATTGTAGCTATGCCCCTTTTTATTTATTAACGAGCGATAAATAATTAAAACGCAATACCTCGACAAGCTATCCGCTCGATAAATTTCACGGATGTTACATTGCAATCAAAATAAGTTTATTCTCCGCGTGCTTGGCTTTGGCCCTCCGAGCGGAGGAAGACCATTATTAAATTGCTAAAATTGAATGTTTGTTTTGTCCTTCAAGTAAATGTGTTGTGTTAACATTTTCATTGCTCAAAGTTAGTCGTCGTCTCCGACGGTTGTGTTGCATTTAGATTCGGATTAGCGTGTCACACTCGCATTCCCACCTAGAGTTCTAGGTTTTGTGCACCCTGTAGCCTACCCTACATCATTTCGGTATCAGAGCGAGGTTAGGCCATTTGCATGCTCCGTAGTGGTAGGATATTTAGGACAAACATGCCAGATCCGTTAATCACTGACGACCGAGCGACGAGCTCGAATTCGGGTGCCGCTTTTGCTGAGTTTCAGCGCCTTATCCTAGATCGTTTTGACACCTTAGGTGCCCAGTTCAACGATGTGCGTCATGATCTTGCCGAGGTGAATCTTCGTTTGGACCACTTAGAGAATGTCAGGGACACTCCAATACAATGTGATGATTCATTTGAGGACGACCCTGATGCTCCCCCACGTCTCGACCATTGCCCAAGAGTTGGTCAGCCTCCAGTAGACCGCCACCGTCGTGATTTTCCTTACTGAGCCCCAGCTCCGCCGGCAAGGCGTAATCCTGATCCAACGCGTGATAGACCTCCACATCAGCGTGATGAGTACCGTATGCCACGTCAGCCTCAGCCTGGCCCCAGAAATCGTGTACCCCCACACGATCGTCATGATCATCGCCACGATGAGTATTATCCTTTGGGTCGGAGAGAGTGCGGTCCCCTACCCGCTCGATACGACTACGCCCGGGTCCCTCTGAAGGTATGAACTTTATTTTATGTATGGACTTTCTTTTATATTGTGGACTTTTTCATGTGCTTGGAGATTTCATATAATTTTTTGAATTATTTTTTGTACTCTGTTAATTCCAATTTCATATTTGAATTCCATTTTGCAGCCGAACAACAAAATTGTCCAATTTCACCTCCTGATGCTCAATTTTGCATAACACCCGAACAACAGAATTAAAATTTAGCCAATTCCAATTCCTGTTGGTTTTGGAATTGGCTGAATTTCAATTCCTTAATTCCAATTTCAGGCCGCTGTTGAACGAACTCTTAGTGCATCCATTTATTTTTGGGTTGCATTTATTTTGTTACAGGTTGAATTCGTATGTTGGTTTTCATCAGACATTACATCATAAGGGTTCAAACACACTCACCTCTCTATATCACAGTACACTGACCATGATATAATTCTATTGCCACTCTTTGATGAATACAATACTGAGTATGATTGAGCATGAAGATTGTGTTGATGAATCAATATGTGATTATATGTTTGTTCTTGTGAATGCTTTTGAATTAGTTGGACGAGTGAGAAGAGCATGAGCTGATGAAATTTGACAATGTGATAGAGGTCATTGAAGCGGAAAACATAGTGCCTTTGGTGTTGAAGCCAAATTTGAAGTTCATGTGTGTTATGAAGATAATTATTTGTCAATATGTGATAGATCATATGATGAGCATGTTGATTTTAATGGTGAGAATAAAATTAATTATGATCTATCTTTTGATTTGTCCCATGATATGTAAGATTCAACTGGTGAGAATTAATATGATGATGGAGATTATATTGGTGAAGCAATGCAAGAGATTGATAAGAGATGTGGAAATTTGAAAAGTTTTGTGGATATTGACTAATTTGTCTACATTCCAATGATTGATAGTGATTGTTATTTAAAACATGGGGTGACAATTTGAAGACATTTATCAGATTTTTGATTCTATAATCAAAATCTCATCGAATGGGGTGGCAAAGGAAAGCTGAATGATCTTGTTGTGTTTCGATCGAACCTGGTCTAACATGTTGGGTGAATAACGTGTCACAAATGTGTACTTTTTTTAGCTTATCTGCTTTCTGTGAAAACAAAAACTAGATGCGGTATAGAAGTTGAGTGTTTAACTCAAGAGTGAGTTCTTCAAGCGCTGGGATGATAATGCGGCAATTGAGCTAGCCAATTCATGGAGCAACTTGATTGGGGGTAAGAAGCGAAGCATCTTTACACATGAGGACTAATTACTTTACTTTCCTGTATCTTTAATTTCTCATATTTCTCTTTCTGCAGTTTTTCTTTTTCTTGGAGGACTTAGTTGCATTTTTGGTGTAATCCTAGCTTCTTAAGGCCCATGGTTTGTGTGCAGTAACTTTTGTTTAAGTGAATTGGAGTGGAGTTTTCCCTCTTCCTCTTTGTGGACTCCAGCTGCCGACAACAATACGAATAAGCAAGTGCTATTGTAGAGGTTTATACTGTTTTTTACAGTGACAAAAAATTCCATCTAAAATTTTAATTGCATATAGTTTTCATTTAAATTTATCTGAACCCAAATCCCTCTACTTGTTAATATTTTCGCAATCCTTGCATCTTACCAAACTATGCATAGAATAGTAGAAGTTCTATCATGGAGATATGCCATATGCCTCAGATTATTTGGACCTTCCCTTAATTTCAGTATCTAGTTAATCTTTAAGTGTTATTTTCAATTATTTGATGTTTCTCTTTATTATACAGCCACTTCAGACCAGAAGTCAGCTCTTCACAAAGGTAATGTCTTCTGCTTGTTTTATTTCCTTAGTTCTCTAAATACTTTTTTCACTCACACTGAAGTCAAAGTATAAAAAATCAAATGTTTTATATAATAAGTGATTAGATTCCTTCAGGAATTGTTTTTTTGATAATTGCAGCATAAAATAACATGGAAAAATCAACTTTAAATTTTATATCTTTGTACTTGTGAAACCTCTTCACCTGCTACTTTCATAGAGACATCGTGACCAATTTTTTTTGCTATCAACTTAGTAACTTGTTCAAACTCTGAGTCTGTTACGCCCCCGCTACGCTTTACGGGTCGCCACTATGTTCGGAGGAGCAAGGACGCGCTAAACAACGGGGCTGAACCTTCCGGTTCAGCCCCCACTCAGTGAACCGGCTGGCCAGGGGCTGAACCAGGCGGGTTCAGCCCCCTTGGGAGGGGCCGGCCGGCCCCTCCATGCCCGGATATATATATATCCGGGCAGCCCCCTTTAGGGGTTCATGCAAAGTATGATCAGGTAGCCTCCTTCTTCTTCCTAACCCTAAATCTCCTCTTAATCTCTAGATCTCTCTCTTTAGTTGCTCTTTAGTAGTTATTCCCTAACATTTGGTATCAGAGCATTCGTCCATGGTGACCACTCGCACTCAAGAGGAGTCCTCACGGATTGAAACCCTAGAGGAGAGCGTTGTTGGCCTAACCAATTCGATGGCGGCCATGGAAGGGCGGATGGAGGCCCGGATGGAGGAGTTGAAGGCGTTGTTGAAAGGAAAAGGACCGGCTAGTGAGGATTCGGCCGGATCGGGCGCCGAACTGGGCGAAACGGGCAGAAATCAACCCGGCGCGGGCTCGGCAGCCGCGTATGACGGTTTGACGGGTTCGATTCCGCCCGGAATCGGCGCAGGAGGGTCCGGTGGCCCTGGATGGGCGGCGTACGGGCCAGCAGGGGGCTCGACAGCGATGCAGGGGGGCTTGGCGGGGCCGATTCCGCCCGGATTCGCGGCAGGCGGGTTCAACGAGACTGGACTGGGTCGCGGCCAGGGACGCCGGGGCTGGGAAGAACCCGGTGGGTTTCGGCGGCCACCCGATGTTACGGGACAGCCAAGGGGAGGGCTCCTCCCTCCTCCTCGTGGATTTGGGGCACCGGGAGTGGCCGGTTTTGGCCAAGGGTGGGGCGGCCAGCCACAACCCCCTCCTTGGGGAGCAGGTCCGCATCAAGGCTACGGCGGTTTCGAGCAAGGGGAGCCCGCAAGACGGGAAGGAGGTCAGGGGGGACAACGTTTAACTCCCGGATTAACTCGGATGTACTTTCCGGAGTTCGAGGGCGGCGACACCTTGGAGTGGATCCAAAAGGCGGAATTATTTTTCCAATACCAGGAGGTGCCTGAAGGCCAGTGGGTGCAGCTAGTGTCCTTCCATTTGAAGGACGACGCTTTCCATTGGACGCAGTGGTTCCTGCGAGGGCGGGAGTACGTGCCTTGGGGGGAATTTGTGGAGGGATTTTCGGCCAGGTTTGGTCCATTGGAGTACAAGAACTTTGAGGCCCTCCTTCAGAAGCTTCGTCAAAAAGGGTCGGTGATGGAGTATCGTACGGAGTTCGAGAAGTTGGCAAATCGGGTTCAGTGGTCAGAGAGGACACTCTACAGCTGTTTCATATCTGGTCTCAAGGAGCACATTCGTGACGAGGTGCAGGCACTCATGCCTCGATCATTGAACCACGCGATTACCTTGGCTCGTATACAGGAGGAGAGGTTCAACAGGCAGAGGGCTCGCATCATGAGTAGGCCGGCTTTGACCCCTGCGACCGCAGCACGACGAGAGCAGCCTACGGGTACCAAGCTGACTGTGACTCGGTTATCTTGGAGTGAGTTATCCGCCCGAAAGGAGAAGGGTCTGTGCTTTAACTGCGACGAGAAGTTTGTGCCAGGTCATAAATGCCAGAAGATACAGATGTTCATGTTACATCAAGACGCGGACGAGCCGGCTCCGGATGAGGAGCTGGAGGTAGATGTGGAGGCAACTGAGTTTGGGGTTTCTCTACATGCTCTTGAGGGTTGCGCTCCCCCGCTTACTATGCGGCTGGCGGGCTGGATTGCCCAAGAAAGAGTTACCATTCTGGTGGACAGTGGGAGTACCCACAACTTCATACATCCCGATGTGGCACGACGAGTTGGGCACGTGATTGACAGGGGAGCTGCCTTTCACGTTATGGTGGTGGATGGCAGCAGGCTGCAGTGCGAGGGGGTGTTGAGGGGAGTGGAAATGCGGATCCGTGACTATGTGGGAAGGACTGACGTCTACCTGTTACCTATTCGGGGCTCAGACATGATGCTGGGAGTTCAGTGGTTGCGCCAGTTACAGCGGGTGACGTTTGACTGGAAACATATGACTATGGAGTTTGTGCACGGAGAAAAATAGTTTTGCCTGCAAGGGATCATGTCATCTCCTGTTAAGGAGGTTTCTCTTCGCAGCTTGCAGCGGTTGAGCGGGGACGGACAGCTGATGGCCGTCCTTCGGGAGGTCCAGACCGGCGATTCCACGCCTTATGAGGTACCAGTTCAGTTACAGTTACTTCTGACAGATTATGCTGATGTTTTTCAGGAGCCACGTACTTTGTCACCGCCGAGGTTTCGAGACCACCGTATTCCGCTCAAGGCGGATGCTGAGCCGACGAATGTTCGGCCGTACCGTTACCCACACGTGCAAAAGGCGGAGATTGAACGGAGTGTCCGCGAGATGCTGGAGGCCGGCATCATTCGGCCGAGTACGAGCTCCTTCTCGGCTCCTATCATTCTGGTCAAGAAAAAAGACGGGTCTTGGAGATTCTGCGTGGACTACCGAGCCTTGAACGACGCTACTGTCAAGGATAATTTCCCGATTCCTCACATCGAAGAGTTACTGGATGAACTGCATGGGGCACAACGATTCACCAAGCTGGATCTTCGTTCCGGCTATTATCAGATTTTGATGGCTCAGGAGGATGTTCATAAGACGGCGTTCCGGACGCATGACGACCATTATGAGTTTTTGGTTATGGCCAATGGACTGACTGGAGGGCCTGCGACATTCCAGGCCAACATGAACGAGATATTCAGAGATTTCCTACGAGAGTTTGTCCTGGTTTTCTTTGACGATATCCTTATCTACAGCGCCACCTGGGAGGACCACGTGCACCACGTGGGGCAGGTCCTTGCGAGACTTCGCCAACACCATCTTTATGCCAACCGTTCCAAGTGCTCCTTCGGGCAGGAGGAGGTGGAGTATTTGGGCCATTTGGTTTCCGGTCAGGGCGTTCGAGCCGATCCACGGAAGATTCAGAGTATGCAGTCCTGGCCGCGATCGGTGACAGTCTGGGCCTTGCGGGGTTTTTTGGGCCTCACCGGGTACTACCGACGGTTTGTCCAGGATTATGGGAAGATAGCCCGGCCATTGACCCAGCTGCTGCAGAAAGATTCTTTTTCTTGGAATGAGGAGACGGAGGAGGCATTTCAGGCTCTCAAACGGGCCATGACCTCCACACCAGTGCTTGCACTACCCGATTTCACGAAGGAGTTCGTTCTGGAGACGGATGCGTCGGGGGTCGGCATCGGGGCGGTTTTGATGCAGGCGGGGCGGCCAATAGCCTTTTACAGCAAGGCCCTGGCTCCTCGTACCTTGGGTCTCTCAGCTTACGAGAAGGAGATGTTGGCCATCATTACGCGGTGGCTGTGTGGCGACCATATTTGTTGGGCAGACACTTTAAGATCAGGACGGACCACCAGAGTCTGAAGCACTTTCTGGACCAACGGGTCTCTTCGCCTCTACAGCAAAAATGGGTTACAAAGCTTCTGGGATACGACTATGAGATTGTGTATCGCCGCAGCAAAGAGAATGTGGTCGCCGATGCCCTCTCTCGCCTCCCAGGAGCTGCGCTCTCCAATATTTCGGGGCCGTTGGTTGACTCTTTGGAGGATATTCAGGAGGAAGTGTTGCGGTCGGACACGCTTCGGCCGTTGGTGGACTCCTTACAGCGGGGAGAGACGGGGCCGACCGGCTATCACTTGTGTAACGGCCGGCTATACTATCGGGGACGGGTGGTCGTTCCCGCCGATTCAGCTTGGAAGACGATTCTGATGCATGAGTTCCACTCGTCTCCCACAGGAGGACATGCGGGGGTGCTCCGGACCCTCCAGAGGGCGCGAGCAAACGTGTTTTGGGCAGGAATGCGACAAGACATTCAGCAGTTTGTTCGCCACTGTGACATCTGCCAGCGGCAGAAATATGAGACTTCTTCTCCTGCCGGGCTCCTCGTGCCATTGGATATTCCGCAGCTTATTTGGGACACAGTCTCCATGGACTTTATTGATGGGCTGCCTAAGTCGAAAGGCAAGTCAGTCATTTTGGTGGTAGTGGATAAGCTTTCAAAGTACGGCCATTTTCTGGCCCTCCGCCATCCGTATACCGGGGAGTCTGTGGCCGCACTCTTTGCTCGGGAAATTGTTAGACTGCATGGCCTTCCTCGGGCCATTATTTCGGATCGCGACCCCACCTTCGTCAGTGGGTTCTGGCGGGAGCTATTCAGGTTGCAGGGTACCCGCTTACACTTCAGCACGGCCAATCATCCGCAGTCGGATGGTCAGACGGAGGTCCTCAATCGGGGTGTCGAGACATATCTTCGTTGCTTTGTGATGGATGAGCCTCGGAGTTGGCCGGACTGGTTACACTAGGCAGAGTACTGTTACAATACGTCATATCATTCAGCCAGCAGGATGACGCCGTTTGAGGTGGTTTACGGACGGCCTCCTCCGACCTTGGCCAGCTATGAGCCCGGCAGCACTGCCCTTCCGGCGGTGGATCGGGCTCTTCTGGATCGGGATCGTATGTTAGTCACTCTTCGGGAGGACCTACGCCTGGCACAGGACCGCATGAAGTCCCAGGCGGACAAGCACCGCACGGAGCGGGAGTTCGCCGTGGGCGATGAAGTTTTTCTCAAGCTCCAGCCGTACCGGCAGTTGTCTGTGGCTCGTCGTGGCAACCATAAGCTGTCCCCGCGCTACTACGGCCCCTTTCGGATCATCAGCAGGGTGGGGCCGGTAGCTTATACGTTGGCTTTACCGGAAGGTTCCCGCATTCATCCTACATTCCACGTCTCCTTGCTCAAGCGGAAGTTGGGTCCGCATGTCCAGCCAAGTTCCTTATTACCTGAAGTTACGCCTGCGGGCGAGCTGCGTCCGCTCCCAGAGGATATCTTACGGCACCGGTGGAAGATTCGGGGCACGGAATACCGGCCCGAGCTCTTGGTCCAGTGGAAGAATTTGCCGCCAGCACACAACTCTTGGGTAGACTTCTTCGATTTCAAGGAGCTCTACCCAGATTACCAACTTGCGGACAAGTTGGTTCTTGATGGGGAGGGGAATGTTACGCCCCCGCTACGCTTTACGGGTCGCCACTATGTTCGGAGGAGCAAGGACGCGCTAAACAACGGGGCTGAACCTTCCGGTTCAGCCCCCACTCAGTGAACCGGCCGGCCAGGGGCTGAACCAGGCGGGTTCAGCCCCCTTTGGAGGGGCCGGCCGGCCCCTCCATGCCCGGATATATATATATCCGGGCAGCCCCCTTTAGGGGTTCATGCAAAGTATGATCAGGTAGCCTCCTTCTTCTTCCTAACCCTAAATCTCCTCTTAATCTCTAGATCTCTCTCTTTAGTTGCTCTTTAGTAGTTATTCCCTAACAGAGTCACCGTAAAAACTGCAAGCATTCTGCCCAATCTTCCCCCTCCCATAACATGTTGATTGCAAACCGTCCACCCCTAATCTCCAGTAATTGCAGAACTGTCGTCGCTAACCACTTCAGTCTTTCCCAGTCTACACGATCTTCTCCCTGCCCTTACCGCTAATCGCTCAATCTCCTTATAGTTAAATCTCATGCCTCCGACACTTCTCATACTTCACCCCAGTCGACCCCGCACGGCTTTCGTCCACAACCACTGCCGCTAACCTCCAATTGCTTCCGACGATTCATCAAATCGTACGTCTCCCCGCCACCACTGCAAACCACCGTCACTTTCCCATGTCTCCCGCCACAAACCTGAACCCTCAACCACAGTTTTCTTGTGGTAAGCCTGTCCCCTTCTCTGTTTCCTACCACCAAAGCCACCCATCCACATCAGTCGTCTCTTATCTCCTCCCACTGCCAGATCTTGAGCATGCGAGTATTTTTTTATAGTGTCTTATTCTATATTAAATATTGAATGAACATTGCATATTTAGTTGGGAATCTTGTCTTGTTTGCGCTCTTGTTTCGTTTTCTTGTTTTTATATAAAATCTGTTTGTGTAAGTTAAACTTAAAGCCCTTTGTGTGAAGGAGAACATGTTTTTGCTTATTAGCTTGAAAAGGTAGTGGACATCGTGTTGTTTCGCTAAACTTATCTAATCTTATTGCTAAATTTAATTTCAAATTAAATCAAGTCTTACACGCATCATATAGATTAAGTCCGTTCGAGTCAACCCCACATCACTTGCATAAAGTCGTATTAGTGTCAACACACTCTCATAACCTACCCTGCATCAAGTATTCAAGTTACTGATGTTCAAATCTATTGACATTGAGCTGCAGAATTCTCAAGGAAAGTAAAAGAAAGTCAAAGCAAGGTTAACATGTTTCCGTAATGGAATTTATGTAATTTCAATAATCAGATGAATCATCAAAATCCTTAAATAGGGGATTATTCATTAAGAAACTAAACCTATATCCCTATATCAAGTATACATTATTACGGAAGGCTACGACCAAGATTGTCGGGATCGAGATCCTAGATGAGATCATTTTGAGGTTGGATCGGATCAGATCGAGGATCATAAGATCCTACAATCTTCATAAATTAGGACTCAAAATATAAAATTGAACTTTGTTTCATCCAATTACATGCTCAATTAATAAAAAATATATTAAATTGATTAGTATGTGAATAATTATATCAAAAAATGATTGAATAACTAAATCAAAAAAATTATAGCGTTCTAACTTCAGTTTTAGGTTGGACGCCCAATGGCTACTAACAGTAAAAACGAATTTGGACTGATTAATTGTTGGAAGCTTGGAAGTAGAAAGATAGACCTGGATTGTTGGATTGCTCGTACTTTGGAAGCAGGTAGCTTGGATTGCTCGTATGCTGGATTTTTAGCCGCCGGATTGCTCGTACGTTAGGAAGGAAGAGAAAATGTCGGCTTGGAAGAAGGAAACCACTGGATTGCTGACTTCTGGATTGTTGATACACTGGAATGGAAGAGAAGACACAAACACCATCTAAATGAAACTAGGTAAGGAAGGAAAAATGAAGACTTTGTTTGGACTAGAAGTGATCAAAGATGTCTCCCCTGGCCTCCGTTTGTAGTCAGCAGCCGACACTTGAGATGGTGTAAATCAGAAAGATATGATTCTGCAATGGGGTATGAGATTCAGGATTGAGATAGGGTTTAGCGATGGGGTATTGGTGTTGCACCGATTGAATGGTGTCAGGATATGGGTGGACATGTTTCTTGTTTCCTTTGGCTAGACCAGTAGAATTGGGTCGGGATCACGATCGCGATCCTAAAGTCTCGATCGTCATCCCAATCGTAGAGGTGACGATGTAGATCTTGGGTAAGATCCATATCAATTTACTAAATTTGGATTGTAGGATTGTAAGATCCCACAATCTGGATCAAAATTCTGATAATGCAACGAGTGACGCCCCACCAACGAGCGACTCCACATAAGACGATACATGTTATATGTTATTTTAGTGCACTTATATTCTCTCATATATCTATTTCCCTATTTACTGTAATGCCTCGAGGTTAGGCTTAATTACTCTAAGCTTGTGTGTGTCGAGATTATCGTGGATGAATGAATGTTTTTGATAGTACTGATACATGCCGACTCTCACTTCTGATATCGTGTGTGTTTGTTGTTTCACTACCGCACGCGTCTTCCATGATTGGTTTCGCGATCTTCAGCTTCCAAGTCAACATTGTCATTTGGTTCAGCAATCACGGTGTCGATTCCTTCGCCTGATCAAGGGCAATTATCTTTTGATTCATCCCCATCGTGTTGCCCCTCCCTCACGCCATTGTCGGAGCCCACTTTTATGTCGTCGAACACCTCCTCTAGAAACACACAAGAATCCTTGCCTCCAGTTATGCATTGAAACCTAGGATGCCCATGTAGAACACCACTCCCTTGAGCCCACCACCATCTACCCTGCATTCATCCCGGGTCAACTGCCTAGTCCTACGATGACATTCTCAAGGCAGCCCCAAGTCATTAGGGGTGCAACTCAGGTCGGTTCAGATCGGTTCCACCTAATACCAAGACCGATCCATGTTTGTTCTGCTCTATTGAGAACTAGAATCAACCCACATACCTAAGATATAGAGCCAGATCCGAACCGAAAAGATCAGTTCGGTTCCGATTCGGTTCGGTTCTCGGTTTAACACATTCTTCATAATTTTTTCACATATACTCGTATATTAATAAGTATTTCTAAGTATTGAACAATTAATTTGAAGAACCACATATTTCATCCTACTGCAAGAGTTTATCTTAATTTGAGTATTAAGTATTAACTGATAATGCAACTCATCCATTCAATGCTTGTCCAACAACAACAACACTCAAGCCTTTATCCCACCATAGTGGGGTCGGCTATATGGATCCTTTGTCGCCATTGTGCCCTATTTTTTGTCATAATCTCACTAATGCCTAAGTACATCATGTCTTTCCTTATAGTTTCATTCCAAGTCTTTATTTGTCTACCCCTCCCTCGTTTAATATGCCTAGTGACTAGACTCTTACAACGCCTAACAGGTGCCTCTAAAGGTCTCCTTTGTACGTGTCGTTGTGCGAACTTCTTGCATCTTCTCTACAATTGGTGCTACTCCTGTCTTATCCCTGATACTTTCATTCCTAATTTTATCCAATCTCATGTGTCCACACATCCACCTAAGCATTCTCATCTCCGCAACTCCCATTTTTTTGCTCATGTACACAATTCACTGCCCAACACTCAGAACCATTGAGCATCGCGGGTCTAATTCAGTGCTTGTCCAATGAATAAAAATTGCTAGACCCAGAAGGGTCTATCACAAGACTTCTACAGGTGGCCATAGCATCGCGGGTTTTTTAAATCCTTTTTGTCGGCTTTTGTGGGATTTTGCTCTTGCCACTCTTAACTTCGTGCAAGTCATATGCAAGAATGCATGCATTTATATAGGCTAATCTGTTCTGCCCTTTTTTGTTAATTCGGCTGTTAAAATATTGTTGATTTTGATCATTTGATTTTTAGTAAATTATAATTAGAAAATACAGTTACCATTTAAATAATAAATGAGAATGTTTAATGTATATTTAGGGTTAAAATTTAAATAATTCACAATGTTAGAATTAAGATTTTATTTTACCAAAACTTCCCCTTGAAGTTATCATAATTACAGATTGCACCCCTCTTACTTTTGAAATTACAAAAATCTCCCCAAAAGTTTACATTTCATAACATTTATGCACAAAAATACTCCCTTACAGTAAATTTTCAGGGGGGTCTTTTTTTGCAGGGATGTTATGAAATGTACTCTTACAGGGGTGCCTTTGTAATTTCAAAAGTAAAAAGTGGAGGTTTTTGTAATTTCAAAAAGTAAGAGGGGTGCAATCTGTAATTTAGCAAACTATCCCAATAATTGATCTTATACAAAATGTATTTGTGTGCATGTGTGTGTATATATATATAATGTAATACAAATAATATTATGTATAATAAATAAATGTGTACAATTGTATGTATATAATATTAAAATCAGATATTTTAAAATTTCCATGGTATTTGTCAAACTTCGACATCCGACATTTCAAACTCAATCAAACATCAACTAGGCATTTGACATCTGCAAACTTGTTTCATGCAAAGTTTAATTTGCGGGTAGGAAAAAGCAATTTCATGGTTTTTGTTGTATTCCACATTGTTTGTTCAGCAACAAACAATTATTATTTTGTCAAAGTTTTATTTTAAATATTGGTGAGCTCGGGTCATGGAAGAAAGAATCAAGGAGGTATTAATAACAACTGGTTTTTTTATGTCCCTCTACATCTAGCTTTGGGTAAACTGCATAAACATCATCCAATAA
Organism: Platanthera zijinensis; assembly: GCA_039513925.1. Lineage (NCBI taxonomy): Eukaryota > Viridiplantae > Streptophyta > Magnoliopsida > Asparagales > Orchidaceae > Platanthera > Platanthera zijinensis. The sequence continues at coordinate 102,399,395 of CM077097.1, forward strand.
TTGACCTAGTTCTACTGTACCTTTTTGTTCCATTTCTTCTGGAACAATCACAATTTTTTTGGACTATGGATCCACTACTAGAAATTCAATGCTTAATCTCAAGTGTCCTGAATAATCAAAATTTTGAATTATTCAATAATTTCATTTTACCAAGCTCCATGTTAGCTAGATCATTCAACACTTAGGCTCCATTTGGGGGGATTTATTTTCACCGGTCAAGCGGTCATGACCGCATGAACCGGGACTTAATTAAGGTCCGGTTCATGCGGTCATGACCGCTTGACCGGTGAAAATAAGTCCCCCCAAACGGAGCATTAATATGTTTCGATGCAACACCAAATTTTCCTTTTCACAAATAGTTTTGTTTGTTGGTTAATTGCCCGGCCACATTTTCTTCGCGAAATGACTGGTTGGTATTAGTCTGATTATATTCCATCGAATAATAATAATATATTTTACACTCTTTTATCTCTTATGATTGGCTTAATAATATATTTATAAGATCTTATTCTAGAGAACAAATCCCACTAATATCTAAAATGTGTCTGTTCCCTACTTCCCTTTGCCACAGTTCATTATAGTGATCTACTTCCAACTAAAGCATGGTTTTCACAAGGACCAGAAGAAAGGGAACATTGTTGACCAGGGAGTATCCGTGTTTCTGGATGATGATTGGTTCTTTAAGGATATTTTTCTATACCATCTCTGCAAGGTATTTTTTCTAAATTACTGCAACAAAATGTCAACTATTTTTGAAGTACATAAAATTGTCATTTTTAGCCTGGTACTCTAAGAGGTTGCCTTAATACCAATGAGAATTTGAAATATAAATATTGATTATTTCAAAAAATATAAAGTATTACATGGGTGCTCCTCTCTTTATGTAGAGTAGAGGAGGAAGAATCTACACTTGAAGATATAAGACTAAATGCAAGATAGAGAAAATGTACAATGAGCTTTTTTTGACTTTTAATCTTGGGCTTTGTAGAGGCAGATGTAAGTGAAAGAAAATCACCAATTTTTATTAATTATCAAATACATGAGTACATACACTTATATAGAGAGGAAGAGAGGGAGAGTCTTTTACATCTACAATGTGGGACTAAATAGATTATACATGGGCTTGTACATTGGGCATTTTCCATTATATCTTAACAATCTCCCGCAAGCTAGAGTGTACAAGTCGTAGGCACCAAGCTTGGATAAGAATTGATGATATAATATCCGAGAGAAAGTTTTGGTAAATATATCAGCAACTTGTCCTGAAGCAGAGACATGCTCTAACTCCAACTTCTTTGATTGAACTTTTTCCCGAATGAAGTGACAGTCAACTTTAATATGCTTTGTTCGCTCATGAAGTACAGGATTCCTGGCGATATGTATGGCGGCTTGACTGTCACAGAACAGGGTTGTCGGAGAAGAGAGTTTGAGGCCCAAATCACTGAATAGACTCTCCAGCCAGATGAGCTCGGATATAACCGCATCCATGACATGGTACTCAGTCTCAGCAGATGAGCGAGCCACAACCGACTGTTTCTTGCTACGTCGGGTAATTAGGTGTCTGCCAAGGTAGGTGCAAAAACCAGTCGTGGAACGCCTATCATCAAGGGAACATGCGTAGTAAGCATCAGAATATGCAACAAGAGACAGAGAGAAAGATGATTTATAAACGAGTCCTTGTCCTGGAGCAGTCTTCAAGTATCTGAGAATCCGTTCGACCGCTTGGAGATGGGACGTCCAAAGAGCATGCATAAATCAACTTACAACCCCAACAACAAATGAAATATCGGGTCGTGTAACCGTGAGATAAATTAGTTTCCCTACCAATCGGCGGTAGTACTCTGGATTTATAAGAACAAGATCAGTTCCAGAGTCATGTGAAGATAATTTGCGGTTTACATCCATCAGAGTGTCCGCAGGTTTGCATCTTGAGTAGCCTGTATCCTGCAGAAGATCAATACAGTACTTCCGTTGGGACAAAACAAGACCATCAAGTCTCCTTGCAATCTCGAGCCCAAGGTAGTATCGAAGATTGCCCAGGTCTTTCATCTGAAATGCTGAGTTAAATGTTTCTTGATGTTTTGGATCCCGGAAATGTCATCGCCCGTTATTAGGATATCATCAACATATACTAGAAGAATCACAGTGCCTGTTGCTTGATGATGTGTAAAGAGAGAGAAATCAGCAGAGCTACGTGTGAAACCCACCTCGCGAACTACTTTGCTGAATTTGTCAAACCAAGTGCGAGGGGACAGTTTGAGACCATATATAGACTTCCGCAGATGGCATACACGAGACTCCCACATTGTCTCAAACCTGGACGGTTAATGCATATACACAGTCTCTTGGAGATCGCCATTGAGAAAGACATTTTTGATGTCTAGCTGATATAGAGGCCACTGTCGATGCACAACAAGGGATATCAAGACTCGAACAGTGTTCAGCTTGGCGACCGAAGAGAACGTTTCGTCGTAATCAATGTCATGTTGTTGTGTGAAGCCCCTAGCCACAAGGCGGGCTTTGAGACGGTCAATAGTGCTATCTGAAGCATGCTTGATAGCAAAGTCCCATTTGTAATTAACACAAGACTGGCCGGGAGCTAGAGGGACAAGGTCCCAAGTCTGGTTAGCCCATAGAGCTGCATTTCTTCGTCTATGGCCGCACGTCACCCCAGGTGTTGGAGAGCTTCCTGCAAGGAGTTAGGAATGGAAATGGTGGAGAAGAGGCGGAGAAAGGCGATGCAAGGAGACATAATTTACCATTGGATGAGCCGTAGATGATATTGCTTGATCGTCAATCTGCGGGATAGCATCAGTAGAAGGGAGTTGTTGGTGGGCATTTATCCGGGATGAGTGACGGGTATAAACACAGAGAAGAGGAGGAGGGTGTTGAGGGAATGTCAACACTGGGAGTGGAGTAGGAGGAGGTGCGGTGTGGGGCAACATTGTGATGGGAACAGTCGGGCGCGCAATAGTGGAAGGTGGAGGCAGTACGGATGAGGTGGAGTAGAAGGGCTGATCTTCAAGAAAGGTGACATTGCAGAGACGAACACCTTTTCATTTTCAGGAGAGTAGTAAACATATCCTTTCCGAGTGCGGGAGTAGCCAACAAACATACATTTCGTGGCCCGAGGTGCAAGCTCGTCGTTCGACAAGCCAAGAGAGTGGACATAACAGGTAAAACCAAAGACACGACATGAGAGAGAATGGAGACTTGGTAGGAAAGAGGAGGCCAAACAGAGAAGTGAAGTCAAGCACGGAGGAGGGCATGCGATTGATGAGATGACAAACAGTAGAGACAGCAAAGTTCCAATATTTCGTGGATACCTGCATTTAAAGCATAAGGGACCGAGTGACATCAAGAAGATGTCGATTTTTCCACTCGGCCAATCCGTTCTGCTGGGGGGTATAAGCACATGATGTCTGGTGAATAATCTCAAACTCGTTGCATAGATTTGAGAAGATGCGACTAGTATATTCACGAGCATTATCAGTGCAGATTATTTTCAAGGTAACAGAGAATTGCGTGCGCGTCTCAGTAATAAAAGTACGGAAAACAGATGTTAGTTCAGTACTATCACGAAGTAGATACAACCATATAAGACGTGAATAATCATCAATAAAGGTAACAAAGTACTAATAACCAAAAACACTGGGGACTTTATAGGGGCCCCTGATATCAGAATGTACGATAGAAAATGGAGAAGAACTCGGAGTACAAGTAGGCAAAAAAGAAACACGATGTTTGCCAAAAATACATTATTCTCAAGAAAACTCATGCAGGGAGACATCCAGAAGTGCCTTCTTGAGAATCGGTAGGGGAGCATGGCCAAGACGACGATGTCAATTGACGGAGGGGACTGCAGAGAGGATAGTAGGCGAGACATCCAGGAGATAAAGCACATTTGACAGCTGTCCTTTACTAATAATAATCCGCTTTCGATGATCATGCACAACAAAAGAGGAAGGAGAGAAGATTAGGCAGCAATCAAGGTCCTGCGTAAGCCAACTCATGGAGAGTAGATTGAAGGGGGATCCCGAATCATGAAAGACCGAGGATAATGAGAGAGTAGGAGTGAGCCGCAGGTCAGCAACTCCAGACACCGGAGTTGTGTCGTCATTTGCCACAGTGATGAACTTGGGATATTCAGAGTGCATGTACTGAGGTGGCTTCTGGGAGGTAATGTGGTGAGTAGCACCCGAGTTGACAATTCAGTGAGAGTTATAAGACAGGCAGGATATACCTTCGATGGAGAAAGAAGCAACTGAACCAGAGGAGCGATTAACAATGCCTTGGAGCTGCTGAAGCTCTAGGCGAAGGTCGTTGATATCTTTGTTTGTAGGGGCTATGGGGGGTGGTGCAGCAGTAGTTGTAGCAGTAAGATGAGGAGGCAGTACATGCTTGCGATAGCAGGTGGTTTCAAGATGATCATCCCGACCACAGTGGGTACATTTGAGGGTAGAGCGTCCGGCACGGCCACGTCCTCGAGACGTGAAGCGACCGCCCCGAATAGAAGAGTTACGAGCCGGAGGAGCCTGAGTAGGTAAGAGGGACTGCTGGAGTAGAGCCAGAGAAAAACTGGCGGGGGCCTTGGATGGTGGCGTGACCTTGAGCACTATGGAGCAAACATCAAATAGAGAGGGCGTAACAGAAGAGGAAAGGATTTGAGCCCTGACACTGTGAAGATGACTGGGAACCCGGACCATCATCATCGCAATCCCAACATCTTCTTTCTATGCCCGCTAAATAGCAAGATCGGTGGAGGGGGGGGGGCTGATGTTGTATCCAGGCTTCTACCAGAGATTTAGCCTTCGCGACAAAGGAAGTTAAGTCGCCCGTGGAGCCAGGGTACAAGGATTGAAGAGCGGAGATAATATCAAACAAGTGTTGTAAGCTGTCTTTGCTAGAGTAGAGAGAATGCAGTTCATCTCACATTTCCTTGGCCGTTTCATAATACATGACCATTCGGTATGACTCGGTGTCCATGGAGTTAAGCATCAATGATTGGGCCCGTCCATCATCACGGAGTCAGTCATCAGTGGGCTCAGCAGATTTTACTCGAGTGAGATGGTGGTGAAGACCATTGGTTTGTAGAACACGGCGGACCGAATGTAACCATTCAACAAAATTAGCCTTCTTGTTGAGAGAGATGGTGGTTATACGAAGTTCATCACGAACCTCAGAAGGTGAGGCTGCACGTGCGGGAAGGGAGGGCCGCAGCGGCAAGGCACAGGTCACAACGGACAGAGGAGAAGATATCCGCAACGGCAAGGCACAGGTCGCAGCGGCAAGGAAAAACCTGATGACAAAAACCCAATGATAGACAACAACATAACCTCCAAATAAGGTAAGGACAAGAGTACAAGTACCCTGTGATGTCATGGCAAAGATTTTCTCATTCATAGCCTCTTTCTAGCAAGGTATACAAAGAGCTTCATGATATGTACTAGGTAATCGGTGGTAGAGGGAGTGCCCAACAAAACTTGTTGCAAGGAGGATTGAGATTAACATATGATATAGCATTAGTAAGAGGAAGTTGTGCACTCTTACTTATCCCCTTCCGCAGAGCAATGAGAATATCTAGGTTTGAGTCTGCTGAGGTGAAGGAACCTTCCCAAGAGTAGAGCTGACATGAGTGCTGATGTGATGGAACCTTCCCAAGAGTAGAGCTGACCTGAGAGTTGAGACGAGAACTTTGAGTGGAAGGTGTGAAGACATGTGGGGAAGTAGGGATGCGATGATATACTGATAAGGGAAGGGGAAAAGAAGAGGTATATGTTCAGGAGTTGGTGTCAGTTGTGGGATATCTCATAAAGGTGCATAACTGATAGAGAATGATAAAATAGAGGTCGGGGAAAGGTGGTAGAGAAAGGAAGAGGCATCTCGAGAGTAAGAGTCCCTCTGTCCTCAGAGAAATAAGTGTTACGACTCAAAGAAGGTGACATCAGCATAAGTATATTGGCGTTTGAGTCGAACCAACGATAGCCCTTCTGAATTAGAGAGTACCTCAAAAATATACATTTGGTGGCTCGAACAAAGAGTTTATCACGACCAGATGTAGGAATTCGTTTGAAAGTAGTACAACCAAACACTTATGGGGTGAGGGTAAAGGTGTACTATCTGGATAGAGAAGAGAAAAAAGAGTCTTACCATGAAGAGGAGAAGAATAGATGGTTAATGAGAAAGCAAGAAATGAGAATCGCATAAACTTAATAGATGCATGAAACATTCATCTGACATGCGAGTGTCCGAGCAACTTCGAGGAGAAGTCGATTTTTCCTTTATGCCGCTCCATTTTGTTGGGACATATGCACCCAATTGGTCTAATAAATAATATCGTTGGAGGTGCAAAAATATGAGAACTATTGGCTCATGTATTCTTTTGCATTATCAGTTCGAATAATTTTTAGAGGTAAACCAAACTGTGTGCAAATTTTATTATAGAATTTAGAGAAAAGAGAAAAATTCAAAGCGCTCCTTCAAAATATACACCCAAGTACTTCAAGAGAAATCATCAATAAAAGTTATAAAGTATAAAATTTCTCCACCAATGGACTTGGTGGGACTAGGACCCCAAGTAACCTAATGAATAAGGTCAAAAAGACAAACAAAACTCTGACAGAGTTTAGCTGTGAATGTAGTATGATGATGCTTGCCATATTGTCAAGCCTCACATTCTAAAGTAGATTTTGACTTTAAAGATGACAGTAGCTGATGAAGGAGATTTAGCGGGGGATGACCAAGATGATAATGCCACTGGTGCAAAGAGGTAGAGACGATATATACCGAGAAAGTGGAAAGATTGTCGTGGTAGTAGTGATTTCCTCATTCAGTCCCAGTAGCAACCGTTCTCTTCGATTAAAGATCCTAAAATAACATGCAGTAGGAGAAAATGATATAAAGCATTGTAATCTTTGTGAAAGATCACTGACAAATAACAAATTGTAAGGAAAATTTGGAACAAATAGAGTGTCGTCCAACCAGAGAGGAGAGGTGATATTCACATCTCTGAATCCACAAATTGGTGCAGGAGAGTCACCAGCCAAAAAGATTGGTGGTTATCCAATTATGCTTCTCGAGGTGAGAGCAGACAAGAGAGTTCTTATTTGTATGATTTGTAACGGCCTCCCCATCCCACGGCTCGAAAGGACGCCCGTCGACACCCCCAGCTTCCAGCTCAAAATGGTTCGGCCTCAACAAGTCTGCAGACCATGTACCCCAACCCCTCTCCAGCCCACATGCAGGTTGTTGGAGGTCGGAGCCCTCCCTTTGACGAGAAATGATCCAGTTAAGCTCCCCTACGGGGACTTCCCAAGAGGTCACCCATCTCAAGACTACTCCCATCCGAACACGCTTAATTATAAAGTTCTTTCACTTCTCATCACCCTTTGATGGAAGTAGTCTTGGGATAGGTGACCTCTTGGGAAGTCCCCGTAGGGGCGCTTAACTGGATCATTTCTCGTCAAAGGGAGGGTTGTGACCTCCAACAACCCACCTGTGGGCTGGAGAAGGGTTGGGGTGCATGGTCTGCAGACCTGCTGGGGGTGTCGGCGGTCGTCCTTTCGAGTCGTAGGCTGGGGGACGACTGTCGGCACCCCCAACACCACGCTCAAAAGAGTTCAGCCTCAAATATGTCTGCAGACCATGCACCTCAACCCCTCACCAACCATGGGCGGGTTGTTGGTGGCCGCAACTCTCTCTTTGATGAGAAGTGATCCAGTTAAGCACCCCTACGGGGACTTCCCAGGAGGTCACCCATCCCAGGACTACTCCAACCCGAGCACGCTTAACTATAAAGTTATTTCGCTTCTCATCACCAATTGAGCTGCAACAAGCTCAATTAGTGATGAGATGTGAAAATACTTCATAGTTAAGCGTGCTCGGGCTGAAGTAGTCCTGAGATGAGTGACCTCTTGGGAAGTCCCCATATAGACATGTTTAACTATAAAGTACTATCGCTTCTCATCACCAAATGAGCTGCAACTCAATTGGTGATGAGAAGCGAAAGTACTTTTTAGTTAAGCGTGAGCGGGTTGGAGTAATCTTGGGATGAGTGACCTCCTAGGAAGTCTCTGTGCTGCTTGTTTAATTTGACTTTCACTCATCAAAGGGAGTCTGTGTCTACCAACAACCCGCCAGTGGGCAGAGGCGCCGATTGAGGCAGCCATGGAGAGGGGTTGGGGTGCTTAGGCTGCAGCCCGGTAACCAGAACCAGACTAGGTGGAAATTAGTGTATACGCTGGGGCGCGAGGACGTTACATGATTTGTGGCACCAGATTCAATGATCCACTTATCCTGTGTAGCAGCAAGCACACTACCTGAAAAGGTGGCAAAGAAGACAGATTGCTTGGAGGCAAGGAAGATGGAGGAGATACAGTGGAGCCTTGATCACAGTTGAATAAGCAGGATTATACATTAGAGGAGAGAGTCGCCAAATATCTCACAAGGGGTCAAGAATTAGAATTCTTTCATTCTAACCGATACAAGACTCTTAAAGGTTTATTTATAGGATCCATGGGTGGCAAACATGTAATTACATTGAACATTAAAATATTAAAGATAAACCTACGACGCAACTAGACTTGACTTTAATATAATCGGACTACATATATTAAAATACTAAGGTGGGGCATGTTGCCTATAACATCACTCCCACCGTCTAAAATGAGCTTCACCTCAAGCTCAAGAGAGGTCAACGGTGGTGCAACTTCATTTGACGCCCTCATCGTCGGATTCCTCGACGTGCAGGTAGAAAAGCCTATTGCACCTGTGGCCGCAAGTGCATTGCTCGTCGCAGTTAAAACATAATCCTTGGGCGCGTCGTTGCAACATCTCAGCCCAAGATAATCGGCAGACTGGTGGGGCTGGAGAACCCTCGATATGACCATGTTGAATGATGTGTTGGTGAGCGGGTAGGCCTTCTGTACTATCTGGAGGCGACATTCGCAGAGTCTGGACAGACTCATAGCAATCACTATATCTGGAGGGCCTCAAATTTGACATCCAGTCACAGGCAGTCGTGATGTCCGGCTGTGAAATTGTTCTAGGTACTCGTTCACGAACCCCATTTGTTATAAACCATGAGTTTGCCAAGTGGGTTATTGCGGATAGGACCAAAACGCAAGTTGCAGAACTGTTTGAAGTCTTCCCACATCAGATTTGGCTGGTCGGTTAGGAGACAAAACCCACAATAGAGCGGAGTCGAGCATATGGAACGATGCTAGATTAATTTGTTTGGCTGCCGAATTTTAATGGTGGCCAAAGAATTGCTCACATTTGGTGAGCCATCCTAATGGATCAATTTATCGTCATAGGTTGGAAATTCCAACCTGATATAACGAGTAGAATAACCGATTAAGGGGGATGAAATTCGGTGGCTCGTGGCGAATAAGTGGCGGTGGCGGCGCTTGACTGTTGCTGCCGTGATCCGTAGGTGGGTTAGTAACAATGGGGAAGGTGGCGGTCAGCTTGATGGTGATGGTGGTCATGTCATCTTGATGATGTGTTTCAGTTTCCCAAAGGCGGGCCTCTATGGACATGAATCCTTGAAGAGAAGACATGAAATCTTGTGTGTCGCCCTTATTGCGGATTGAAATAACACGAGAGAAAGAGAAGGTTACTGGATGACTAAATTCCCCTGAAAAGGCTGGTTGGGAGTTGCCGCGAGAACCGTTGCGTCGCCCAATGGTGACGCAAATAAATATGCTCCAAGCATTCACTCTTCCTTGCCTTGGAGGTAGCAGAATAAGATAGTGACACGTGACGGGTCAAAATGTGATGGTGTGAGGGATTGATGCAAATAGGCAATTGTATATAAGAAGGATAGTAATATAAAAAAGGAAAAGATGTGAAATGGCGTGTGAGAGTGGCGTGCAGGTGTAGGGATTAAAATCGGCGGACGTGGGGCTCGAGGGATCAGCAAGCGGCTCAATGGAAGTTGTGCACGAGCAGAATGGACGGACGAGGCTTGATGAAGATTCGAAGGGAGCAGGCACGTGCGGCTCGAGGACGACGCAAGTGTTGTCTGTTGAGACGTCAAAGACAACATAAGGATGACACGAAGAGGCCCATCAAAGGAGTGGTCTGTTCCTAGGGTTGAGATTTCTAGAGGTCGTCGACCTTGACAAAACAACGACCGTCTTGCGAGGGTGTGGTCAATCGAGAGAACACAGTCGCGAAGCGGAAGAAGAATCGAACGTCGTGCATCTGGGCATTGCTGGAAGGAGACTGCGCAATCGTGGTTCACATGAAGCAATTCGTCAGTCGCAGGAGACGGCGCAATCGTTGCTCGCAAGAGACGGCGCGATCGTTGCTCGCTTGAAGTAAATATGTTGCCGCTGGAGGAAGGAGTGGCTGCTGAGAAACTGTGGAAGGGAGGATCGAGTGAGCTTTGATACCAAGTTGTTATGGCGTTGTGAGAAAATCTAAATAACAAGATTTTCATTTCCAAAAACTTAACTTTACATGAGTATGACCCCCTATTTATATGGGAGAGGAGATATATAGAGAATACAACAAACGATGTGAGACAAACTACAACAGGCGGACAGATATTAACAGATTGTAACGAGCTGTGTGACAAGCTAACCGCCCAGTGACTCAGTATCCGCCGGTCTCTAATCCACAGACCGCAGTTGGCCACCAGAAGCAACAAACACGGTTAAACGATTTTAACCGCCAGAACGCAACGACTTCCGTCTTCTGACCGCCAGTATATAGCGGTTTCAGCCTCCTGACTGCCATACTGCAACAACGGTTAGATCGTCAAGCTTCCCTTGCTCTATTAAAGAGGTGGTCTCAGTGGTCCTCAAGACTGCCAGACTAGTCCGCCAGAGTTGTCAGTTAGACCGCCAAGTCCATACCGCCAAGTCCAGACCGCCAATCCGCTACGACCAGACCTCCAGTCCGCCTATACCAGACCGCCAGTCCTCCAAGATCAGACCGTCAGTCCTCCAAGACTACGAGTTCTAACAGTCCCTCTTAGCATTATGTCAATCATGCACAACTTGTCACAGACATTTAAAAAGAAGTAGAAACTGGTTTGGTAAAGATATTTGCAAGTTCTTTGTCAGAAGTGACAAACACAGTGCAGATTTGATTATTCAATATTTCTTCTTTAATAAAGTGATAGTCAGCTTCTATGTGTTTTGTCCTGTCATGAAAAACTAGATTTTTCGGTATGTATATAACAATGTTGCAGATGTCGGATGTCGGGGATACGTCGGTTTGAGTTTTCATGTCGGTTTTTTATATATCGGGGGATATATCAGGGATATTTCATTTATCGGATTTTAATATTTAATTAATTATATATGTAATTAAATGTTATTTTTTAATTTTTATATATATCACAGTACTACCTATTTTACAACCTATTGAACTTTTAAATATTAAAATCTATATGTAGCATTTAACATACAACACTTTAAAGATGAAAATTTGCAAAACTAGTGATTTTAAGATTAAAATTCCAAAAATCAAATTTCAAACATACCTCATTCTTCATCACCTGAAAACTCATCTATAGTCGGCAGAGTAGATAGAACATGATCTTCATCCGATGAATCCTCTAGATCTCCCTCGTCCACTTCAGATATTTTTCTCTTTCCCCTTCTTTGATAACTAATTGTCACTTCTTTGCTTGTAGCTAATCTTTGAGGTCTCCTTTTATCATGATCAGCGTCGACTATATTGCCAATTTGCGCCCATGTCAGCCCCTCGCCAGGAAAGACTTTATCATCGTCATCTTCATCTTCATCCTCCTCAGGATCAACATTCACCATCCACTCTTGTACCATTCCAGAATCAACATTCTTAACTGCCAATGGATCCCGAGATGTCTCTGAATATTTCGACTTTAGCAAAGCATTGAACTTTACAAATACTAAATCGTTCAATCTCTTGCTATCAAGTTTATTTCTCTTTTTAGAATGTATCTGTACATTTTTAAAAAGAGTTAAATAATGCATACAATCATATAATAAGATATAAATATTTAACTACATAACTAAATTAATGTATACCATCTCGAAGGTGCTCTAGTCCTCTCACAGCCTGAAGATGAAGTAGTTAGACTTAAAATTCTCATGGCCATAGTTTTAAGGTATGGCGTATCAGCACCGTTAAGCCGTCACCAATGTACTGTGAAAATTAAAATGACAACACAATGTATTAAACTATTAATTATTCATTTATTATACATAAATACATCATTATTGTTAATAAATATATATATTAAAATGTACCTGGATTTAAGTTGAGATTTTGTAGCTGTCTCTTTGTCATCTCTTTACCAAATAACCCTTGTTGGTATTGGTAAACATCAAGCTCAGCGCTGATGTGATCCTGTGTAGAAGGATCTTTCCTATATATCCTTGAGAGACACTCAACAAAACCACTCATAAACCTTCTGTCAGCCTCAATCTCCACTCGATGAGAATAATAAAAATATGGGTTTAAGTAATACCCTGCAAAGTGCATAGGACTGTTCAATCTCCACTCGACAAAAATAATAAAAATTTGGGTTTAAGTAATAACCTGAAGGTGCAGAGGGTTGCTCATCTTCTTCTCCCATCTGCTATCAATCAACTTCCATATAAGAAGATATTTGTTCTCTTGGTGATCGAGAACTACGACAACTTCTTCCCTAGCTTTTTTGATATCACCATATAACCACCCCATGGATGGTGTATCCCCGTCGACTCTTCTCAAAACTCTCACAAATGGTGTGAATATACCAACAACCAGCTCGACATTCGGCCAAAATCTAGCCCTCATCACTATCATTGCAGCCTACCATATGCAAAATAAAATATTAAGAAAATACTATAAAAGGGCAACTTTCAAAACATATATTTTAAATGAAATGAATAAAGAAGCAATAGTTTTACCTGCTTTCCCCCAGCACTACTGGCCAACTTTGTTGCAGCCCACTTTGCAGATGTGAATAAATCACTCAATTGATTCTTCTTCTCTAAGATGCTCTCTAAAGATAGAAATGTTGTAGCGAATCTCGTCACACCTGGTCGAATAAGCTCATGAGAGTCCAAGTCCTTTGTTGACTCTCTAAACATGTCGAGCGAGATGGTGTGACCATAGATGAATATAGAGAGTTGCCGGCCTAATGAGATAACACTCTTTATTGGCTCCAATTTTCCTATATCTTGTAACAGTAGATTAATAGTGTGAGCCGCACAACAAGTCCAAAAAATCGTAGGTCTTTCAAAGCCATAAGCTTTGCAGCAGCCATTATTGGACGCGCTATCCGTCACAATCTGCAAGATACTATGCTCTCCTGGGCTCTCAGGGCTATCAATCGCCTCATCCAAGAAGTCAAAGATGAACTTTCCATCGTGTGTGGAGGAGGAGACATTCTTCGAAAGCCAGAATGCCACTCCGGAACTACAATGTATCATGATATTCATCACGCTCCTACCCTTTCGATCTGTCCACGCATCAGTCATGATACTGCAACCATTCAATTTGCAGGTCTGCATGAATATGCCCAACATCTCCTTCGTCCTCTCCACCTCCCCTCGTAAAATTTTCTCTCTCAACTCATAAAATGTTGGGATCTTCATCCCAGGTCCGCATAAACCAATGGCATGAGCCATCTGCTGAAAGGATGAATTACATATGGCGTTAAACGAGATCCCGTTTTCATATGCCCATCTACCTATGTACACGGCAACATCATCTCTGACTTTCTTTTTGTACTTACTCTCTATCGTGTTATGTTGGGAATCTTTTCCCTTGGTAGACTCGACAGCTGAATGAACAAACTGGTCCATTGGACCCTTTGAACCTGTGCTCGTATGTTAGTGTCCTCTTCTTGATAAACATGAACTCCTCCAACAACCACCTCATTCAGGATTGCTTGAAACTTAACACTTTTAGCCCTCTTACTCTCTAAATTTGAGTTCAGGGCCGAATTCGCTGTAGCCTTAATGTCGGCGGGAACCTGAGGGCATGGCTTAACATTACCCATCCACCCAGCCAAGTGATGCTTGAAACGTGTAATTCCTCCATTCACTGTTTGCTTGCAGTAGTTGCATTTGATTCGGTTTATGTCGTTTGCAACCAGTATCTCACCAAATGCCCAGAACGGATCTCTACCGGTTGGTACCAGTGATACGGGAATCTCACTAGAACCAGCAGAAGAAGTCATTTTAATAGGACACGAAATGAAAATAATATTAGTTAAATGAAATGAAAAAATATTTTACATGACTATATCACGAGAAAAATTGCTAGTTGAAAAAAAAATTAACACTATAAAAGCCCCATAACTTCATTAGATTGTTAGATTTTCAGATATCTTTTATATTATCCATGCAATATTTTATTTATCCAACAAAATTTTGCATTTTCAGTAGTATACTAGTATACAAAGTTATAACTATCATTCAAACTTTTAAAATATCCAACAAAATGAACAAAACATTCAAGTATCATTCAAATTTTCAAAGCATCTCACATTTTATTTATTAAAAGCCACAAAGCAGCAGAGCAACTACAAATGTGATTGGATATACATGCATCATTGATTGCAAAACTAAGTTGGATAAATAACTATTAATAGATGTATTTCAAATCATTTGTTGATTAATAAACGTGTCAAATAAAAATAAAGCAGCAACTAATAAGACAAATAAAGCAACAACGCAGCCACTATGCTACAACCAGAAAGGCAACCACAAATAAAATAGCGGACCGACATGTCCGACAACATGTCTCTGGTTCTTTTTTTTAGCCCAGAGAGCACCAACAAGTAAAACATTAAAGATTAAACTGCTATAATTTTACATTAAACATATTATCTAATATTAACTTTTTAATAAGAATGAATACGTTTTAAAGTTTTAGTAAATAAAATAATATATACATAATAGTCACTTGCATATTTAATTTGTAATAGCCTTGACAAAACCTCAAAAGTAGCCTCTACAAATAAATCATGACAAGAAGTATCAGTAAAAAGGAGTCATCTCAGTACCAATAAGTTCTGTTCACAGTTAGTTGAAATAATCATTATTAGGATCCATGTGGAAGACCGATTCAATTATTAAGAACATTCTTCCTGTCCCTTTCCTATTAGAACGTATTCATTCTTATTAAAAAGTTAATATTAGATAATATGTTTGGTGTAATATTATAGCACTAAAAAAAATGAAATGCAGAGCGATAGAATGAGAGTGGGAGGTAGGGAGAAGAATGAACCAGCCGAGAGAGCACCAGCGAGCAGGGAGAGGAAAGGACCAGTGAGCTAGAAAGCACCAGAGAACCAGAAAACCAGAGCACCAACGAGCAAGGTGAAGAAAGAACCAGAGAGATAAAGTGCCGACAACGTGCGAGAGAGGGAGAGCACCAGCGAGCTAGAGAGCACCAGATAACCAAAGAACCAGAGAACCAGAGAGCACCAACGAGCACGGAGAAGAAAGAACCAGAGAGAGAGTGTCGACAGTGCGCGAGAGAGGGAGAGCACCAACGAGCTAGAGAGCACCGGAGAATCAGAGAACCAGAGAGCACCAGCGAGCACCAGCGAGCAGGGAGAAGAAATAACCAGAGAGACAGTGTCGCCGACGCGCGCGGGAGAGCTAGGGCAGGAGCGACGGGGAGAGCTAGGGCAGAGCGGGATGAAGTGAAATGAGCGGGGTCTTGTGAATTGAGCAGGGTCATTTTATTATTGAGAAATAAGAATTAATAAAATAATTTTTTAAATAAATAAAAAAAAGGTAAAATAACGCCCGATATCGGGCGTTATTTGGTGCCGGCATGTCAATTTTAACTGATATGTCGGGCCGCTTTTTTCAAAACGCCACAAAACGAAACTGTGCCGGTTTTGTGTCGTTTTTGCTCCCAAACCTCATGTCGGCCGACATGTCCGACATGTCGGCCGATATCCACAACACTGGTATATAATAATTTTGTTGTCCCAGAACATTGACAAGAGATGATCATAAACCTCCTCTAAGTCAAGCATAAGTACACGTAACAATTTCAACTCATAAGTTGTCGAAGTCATGCTTCTATATTCAGCTTCAGCACTTGATCTGGACACAACAGATTATTTCTTGCTTTTCCAGTTAATCAGATTTCCTCCCACAAAGGTGCAAAACCAGACATAAATTTTCTATCTTTTTATTATCAGCATAGCTGGCGTCAGAGTAGGCTTCAATCCTCAGATAGTTATGCTTCTGAAATAGTAACCCCTTTCCTGGAGACTCCTTCACATATTCTTGGATTTTCAATGTTGAACGAAGATGACACTCTCTGGGAGACTTGCATAAACTGACTGACCTTGTCTACTGCATAGCAGATATCTGGTCTTGTGACAGTCAGATAGATTAGTTTTCCCACCAATCGTCTGTACCTTGTACTATCTAGAAGAAAAGGTGAATTCTCAGCCCAACACTTGTCTTCACCAACGGCCATCAGACATCGAACGAGTCTTGCCCCAAGAAAACAGTCTCTTTCAAAAGGTCCAACACATATTTCCGTTGTGAGAGCACTACTGAGTTGGGTTTTCGTGAGATTTTTATTCCTAGAAAGTACTTAAGAGACCCCATATTTTTTGTAACAAAATGTTGCTGAAGATATTTTTTTGCTAGATCAACTCTCTCCTTATCATCACCTGTAATAAGGATGTCATTCACATAGACAGTATGAACAACTAGTCCTTTAGAAGTCTTGCGTATAAAAAGAGAATGATCCGCAAAACTTCGAGCAAAGCCAATAACTGAGATAAATTTGCTAAACTTATCGAACCAGGCCCGTGGGTTTTGCTTTAGACCATTTATTGTCTTCCGCAACTTGCACACCTGAGACTCTCGCTGAGCAACAAACCCAGGAGGTTGCTCCATGTGTACCACCTCTTGCAGATCGCCATAAAGGAAGACATTTTTTACATTTAACTGAGACATCTCTCAATCCCTGTTAACAGCCACAGAAAAAAAGGATGTGGATTGTGCTAATGCGAGCAACTGGGGAGGTGTCAAAGAAATCCACACATGTCAGAGTAAAACCTTTGATAACTAGCCTAGCCTTATAACAGTCAATAGTTCCATTAAGGTGAAACTTGATGACAAAGACCCACCAACAATCAACCACATCCGCCCCTGCAGGGGTAGGGACAAGAGTCCAAGTACTCCTTTTGGTCAAGATCTTCATTTCTTCGTCCATAGCAGCTTTCCAAAGAGCAATAGCAAGAGCTTATTGATATGTTGCCGGGGTGACAGTAGCTGAGAGAGCGAGAGAGAAATTCCTTCCAGTTGGGGAAAGACGAACATAGGAGACAACATCATGAATAAAATGCTTAGTGCGCGTATGAACCCCTTTCTATAGAGCGATGGGAAGATCAAGATCCGACCTGTCTTCTATATTAGATCCATCCGCCAGAGAGATTACTGGTCCGGGAACTGTCAACAACGGCTCCAAAGGCAAAATGGTATCAGGAGATACAGGTGGAGAAACAGAAGCTAGCATAGGAAGAGGAAGAGACGTAGGAGAAAGATTAGACTCAGGTAGAGGTACAGAGACAATAGGTATAGAAGAGGAATCATCACGCGGTGAGAGAGTAAAGGCTCGGGGAAAGTAAGGTGTATCTTCAAAGAACGTGACATCAGCAGAAACATACTGTTTCCGAAGAAGATGATCAAAGCACCGATACCCCTTCTGAGTCATTTAGTAGTCAAGAAAGATGCACTTAAAAGAGCGAGGAGAAGTTTGTCACGACCAGGAGAAGGAGAGTGAACAAATGTCGTATAGTCAAAGACACGTAGAGGTAAAAGAAACGATGTGGCTCCTGGATACAGGATTGAGAACAGGGTTTTGCCGTGAAGAACCAAAGAGAGAATACGGTTGATGAGATAACAAGAGAGAAGAATGACATAACTCCAATATGATCGAGGAACATTCATTTGTGTAAGTAGGGTGCGAGCAACATGCAGGAGATGACGTTTTTTGCGTTCAACAACGTAATTTTTTTGAGAAGTGTATGGACAACTTGTTTGATGAATAATGTCACGATGCATGCAAAAATTCGAAAATAGATGACTAAGATACTTTTTGACATTATTGGTGCGAATAATTTTAATAAACACACCAAACTAAGTATGTATCTCATTATAAAAGGTAGTGAACACAAAAAAATTTAGAACGTTTTTTTTTAAAGATACAGTCAAGTACATCGTGAGAAATCATCAATAAAAGTAACAAAAAAAAGACTATCCCTACCAACAGACCTAGTAGGAGAGAGACCCCAAATATCTGAGTGGACAAGATCAACGGGACGAGAAGAACTACGTCCTTTTCTTGTTGGATAGGAGGAGCGATGATGTTTGCCAAGTTGGCAGGCATCACAGTTCAGAGAGGAGTCCCCCTGAGGTAGATCTGGTAGGAGTTAGTAGATGAGGCGAGGAGGAGGATGACCAAGACGAAGATTCCACTGCTGAAGAGAAACAGAAGCGGTGAAAGCAGTGGCATTGTCTAGGAAGAAAAGGTCGTCGTTTTCAGTCCCAGTAGCAATCTTCTCCTTGAAGTGAGGATCCTGAAAAGAACAAGTATTGAATGTAAAAGTAACTGTGATGTTTAGTTATTTACAGAGAGAAGGAACAGATAGCAAATTGCACAAAAAAAGTGGGGACGTAGAGAATGTCCTCAAGCCGTAGAGACGGAGTGATGTGGACTGTACTAGTCCCGCACACAGGAGACGGAGTACCATTCACAACAAAAACCGGAGGTGACCGGTTATGTTTGTCTAAACGAGAGAACAAACGAGGATTTCTTGTCATGTGATTAGTATCCCCAGAGTCAATAAACCACTTATCCTGAGTGACCATATTAGCACTTCCTGAATATGAGGCAAGGGATGTGGACTTCTTTGTGGTGTCACCCACTGAAGGGCGAAGATGAGAATACTTAACCTAGCATCAATCTACAAAATGCCCTGTCTTGCCACAATGAGAGCAGAGATGACAAGATAGACCACGCCCACCAGAATGACCTCCACGACCACTAGGATTGCCAGAACGAATTGGATGAGTAATGGTGTCGGGATGGGGTGGGTAGGCAAGCAGAGGATGTTGAAGAAGAGTAGTAACAACGATGATACAAGCAACAATAGCATCGAGTTGGAGAGTCATCCTCTCCTAGAATTTATTGCCTAATCATATCATAAGACTCTAGAAGGCGAAAAAGATAACACACAATCAGAAGTTTCTGGAAGTGTTTGTATTGTTTAGCAAGATCAACGGAAAAGGGACGATGCTGATGAAATTTGGCACCAAGAGCTTGCACCTCCTGATAGCAGCAACATGAGTCAAAGTTGGGCGGGCAAACAGATCAACATATAATGTGTATATGCGCGAAGTTTGAGCTCCCTTGGAGTACAGAGCAACATGATGAGCCCAAGCAGGCTTAACCGTCCCATCATGACGAATGATGGGTAGACACTCATTCGAAAGACTATTAGCAAGCCACGTTCTAACCAAAGCATCATTAGCATCCCAGTCATCAAAGGCAGCAGACTCTTGAGCAGGAGGGTCATCAGTAAGATGATGACACTTGCATTGAGATCGTAACAAGAATATAAATGAAACACTCCAATCCAGATAATTTGGGCAAGTTAGCTTGGAAGCAGTTCCAAGATTACCGGAAGGAGTGGAAATAGAGGTAGCGGTCTGAAAAGGAGGCATGAACATGGTAGAAGAAGAAAGAGTCAGAGTCTCCATAGAGAAATCAGACAGAAAGACAAGCTGTGCGGACTGAGGAAAGAGTGCGCGAAGAGCACAAAACAAACCTCTAACCGAGCAGTTAGAAAGAGATCGCACCTAAAGGGCGGAGACCACGGAGTTCGCAAGAAGCGAACAGAAAGAGACCGCGAGGATCAGCGGACGAAAGACCGAAGGGCTCAGCGGGCCGTTAGAAAATCAGAGTTTACAGAGACCGCAGAAGAGCTCAGTAGACGGTTAGAAAATATGAGTCTGCAAGGCTCGAGTTATCCTATGATACCAAGTGAAAAAATCTAAATAACAGGATTTTCATTTCCAAATACTCAACTTTATATGGGTATGACCCCCTATTTATAGGGGAGAGGAAATAGAGAGAGAATACAACAAATAACGTGAGACTAAATTACAACAAGCGGACAGATATTAACAAACCGCAGCGAGTTGTGCGGTTAGACAAGCTAACCGCCCAGTGACTTAGTATCCACCGGTCTCTAATCCACAGACCGCAGGTGACCACCAGAAGCAACAGACACGGTTAGACAATTCTAACTGCCAGACCGCAACAGCTTCAGCCTCCTGACCGCCAGACCGCAGCAGGTTCAGCCTCTTGACCGCCATACCGCAACAACGGTTAGATCACCAAGCTTCACTTGCTCTATTAAAGACGCAGTCTCAATGGTTCTCAAGACAACCAAACTGTCATACCACTCCGCCAGAGCTGTCGGCCAAACCGTCAGAGCTAGACCGCCAAGTCCAGACCGCCAGTTCTCCACGACCGAACCACCAGCCCGCCAAGACCAGAACGTCAGTCCTCCAAGATCACAAGTTCTAACAAGCGCTACTCGAGGGGTCGTCGGAGGAGTGGTTGGAGGCAGGGAAGATGACAGAGATATAATGGAGCCTTGATCGCGATTGCCTAATCGGGGTTGCTCGTTAGAGGGAGAGAGACACCAAATATCTCACAACAAGGAGACAAGAATTAGAATTCTCTCATTCCTATCGATAAAAGACTCTCGAGGGTCTATTTATAGAACCTCCGGGTGGCAAACACGCAATTACACTGAACATTAAAATATTAAAGATAAACCCGTGACGCGACTAGACTTAACTTCAAATATAATATGAATAAATATATTAAAATACTAAGGCGATGCACATTGCCCATAACAGACACAAATGAGAGTCTTAATATCACCCAGGCTTTGGCGGCGGGGTGGATCAGATGCAAAAGTCTCAGGCACAGTAGTACTGACATGACCCTGAGGATGGAGGTGAGGATGCTTCACAAAGAATTTCTCGGCAAGATGATCAAGCCATCCACAATGCGATCAAATTGGCGTGGTTTTAGATGACCCCCAGTGCACCCCACACAACACAATGAGCTCCACGACCGGTCGCAGGAGCAAAATTGTTGAAGGGTGGAGGGGACACAATCAAAGGTCGTTGTAGATGGTTGGTAACGACAGAGATACGAGCGGCAGTTGCATCCAATGTGGGAGTGTCAGGTTCTCCCAAGATATGTTGGCGGATCATCCCGTAGGAATCTGGAAGATGAAGAAGATAGCAGACCACAAGGAGTTCTTGAAAATATTTTTTATTGAATGACAAGGTCAGCGGATAATGACTGGTGCTGGAGAAGTTCTATACCAAGAGATTGAATTTCCTGATACGCAACATCAGGAGAGTGATGATCGATCGAATAGATCGGGATAGAAGATGTAGATGCGAGATATTTTGGCACCCTTGGAATAAAGGGCATCAAGACAATCTCACACCGCCTTTACAGTGTCGTCATGACAGATGATGGGCAGTCATGCATTAGAAAGATTGTTTGCAAGCCAGGTACAAACGAAAGCTTCACTGTCGGATGATGGGCTAGATCTAATGTTGAAGTCGAATTTAGAGGCATGACACATATAATCTATGAAGGACCGTGAATTTAAACTATTATGAGAGACTTTGGTATTGAGAAAAATGAGCCAATCAGACTATTTTGTGATAACAAGGCGGCCATTAACATTGTTCATAACCTTGTTCAATATGATTACACCAAACGCAAGGAGGTTGATATACACTTCATTAAAAAAAACATAGTGAGAGGAATCATATTTACTCCGTTCGTTCCTCCTGAGCAACAACTGTCAAACATTCTCATGAACGGATTGAGTATGAACGCTTTGGAATGATCATTACCAACTTGGGCATGGTCAACATTACACACCAAACTTGAGAGGAGGTATTAGCATTTACTAGTTATTATTTCTTGTATTTCTCTATTTTATGTGTTTCTCCTCATTACCCCTCACTCCTATATATTAAAGTGAGGCTCATTGTAATTGATTAAGTAAATAAATTGAACATTTCAAGAGTATACTTAGTTTCTTAATGTTTGCAGGCAATCAATATTTTAGAGTGTTTTTTTTCATATATATAGGCTTTCTTTTTTCTCATCACTCTTCTTAATGTTTACCTGTTCGAGTGCACTTAAAAACATTGAATTTCCATCACCAAAACAGGAATTACCACTCGCCTAGTTTTATAAACTTAGTTGGAACAAAATAATAATTTTGAGAGAATGATTGCAATTTCATTTATACTTATGTATTTAACTTGATTCACTTGCTGATTGATATGCGAGTTTTTAAATTTATATGTTTAAAAAGATTCCTAACCTGAAGTTTCATGATTTTCAGGAGTTCTTTCCATTGGTGTTGGATGCCCAAGTTATTGACGGAGACCTTCTGTCATGGGTTTGAATACTCTACCTTGTATTATTCTTCATGTTTTGGCTGAGAGTAGTAACAATAACACTCAATTTGATATTTGATGATCAAATTGCTATCTATCTATCTATCTATATATATATATATATATATATATATATGTGTGTGTGTGAACACTACCGTGACCTCCCTCTAAGTTCGCTAAATTACCTGTTGCACCCCTCTTACTTTTGAAATTACACAAACCTCCCCTTTAAGTTTACATTTCATAACACACAAACACACACATATATAGGTATTTTTTCGCATGGATGTTATGAAATGTAAACTTACATGGGAGGTTTTCTTAATTTCAAAAGTATGCGGGCTGCAATACGTAATTATGCTAACTTCCAGGGAATGTTTTGGTAATTATTTTTGTGTGTGTGTGTACACGAGTGAGAGGCGCGGGGTCCGCCCCTATCCAAAGAGACATTCGGTGGGGACGACGTCATTCGGCGAGGGTGGCGTCATTCGGCGGGAGAGGCTTCATTTGGCGGAGGCGGCGATGTTTGTCTGGGGCGACACCATTTGTGGGGGTGTCGACATTCATTGAGGGAAGCAACATTTGTTGGGGAGGGGACATTCTTAGGGGGCAGCGACATTCAGTCTGGGAGGCGACATTCGGCGGGGGTGGCGACATTCGGTGGACGGCTACATTCGGTGGCAACAACATTCAGCGAAGTTGCTGGAGTTGTGCTTCCATAAAGAAGAAATGTTGATGGAGAAGGAATGCAGTCGTCAGAGTGATTTGAGGGGTTGAGGGAGACAGTCGGTGTTGAGAACCTATGTAGCACGGGGACGGAAACGGGATACGGGATACGATACAAAACGGATACGGGAAACATGATTTTTTTTAAAAATAGGATACGTGAAACGTTTTTAATTATTTTAATATAAGTATTAATTAATATAAGAATAAAACAACTAACAAACTATTTGTATATATCTTGAATTGTAACGAAAAAAATTAATAAGACTATATTATATATCATTGATGTTGAAACCGAGAACCGGTCTCTTGTGGAGTTCACCCTTGGGGAAGGGGTGGTCGCACACCTACTTCGCTCCTGCAAGAAAATAACAAGGAAAAGAGAGTAAAGGACTAAGACCAAGGGCCCGACGCGGAGGTCCCACCACACACCCGGAAGATCACTGAGCGCTTCCCCTCCTTAGCCAAATGTCGGGCTAAGGTACCTCATAAAGCGCTAGAGAACTGGGAGATAAGTAAGCATGCCTTTCTGAGGTACCCCTTGGGTCCTATTTATAGGATTTTGAAGGTGGTCTGTAAATAACTAACCCCTGCTGTCTTGAAATTACTGAAAGCTCCTCGGGCTGGCCTGCCAACAGCCAAACTCCGCTGTTCTGAACAGCTATATGCAGCTCACCTGGGTCTGCCAACAGCGAGACCCCGCTGTTTTGACTGGCTAAGGGCAGGCCAATGGGGCAAAACAGTAAGAAATCCTCCCCACTGGGGATCAAGCGAGTAGCCCTTCAATGCTTCCACTCAGCGTGAGGCGCGGGCCTGGGCCGGCTCGCCGGAAAGGCGCGGGCCGACCCGCCTAGAAGAAGCGGGCGGGGCTGGCCCGCCAAAATAGGCGCGGGCAGGGCTGGCTCGCCGCAAGGGCGCGAGCCAGAGGGTGGCCCGCCTAGGAGGGCGCGAGCCGACCCGCCTAGGAGGGTGCGGGCCAGGCTAGCTCGCTTGGGCAACCCTTCGATGCGCGGGTCGGGGGCGGCCCGCCTGGTTGCCTGAGTCCCTTCGGCGAACACGGGGTTGTACATAATCCCCGCTCTTTGTGAGCTTTTGAAAAAGGCTCGGAAAGAAAGATCCAACCCTCACGTGTTCAGCGAAAACCTTGCTGAGCTGGAGGGAATCTTTTGGTGGGCCCCACCTTCTCGCTATAAATAAGCTGTCCGGCCTTTTAGATAACTCCTCTTCTTTGCTCCCTTCCGCGATCTATAACCGCGAGATGCTTATGTCTGAGGAGATGCGGGCTCGTTTGGCGGTTGCGAGGGAGGGTGCCCGGGATGCGGCTCTCTAAACCGCCCCGTGGCTAGCGCGCGGGTCGCCTGACCCCCATTTTCAAGCCAAAGAAAGCGAAGGTCGTCCGATGGTCTTCAGGGTGCGATGACCCTACCTCCAGCTCGGTCGGCGGTGCTGAGGTCATCCCTGAGGTATATGCGCTTCCCTTGCTCGATTCCCCCCCCCCCCCTGCTTCTTGACTTTTCTTTCCTTTTGGTAGGAGATGTCTCGGGGAGTTAGGGCAGACGAGGGAGATCCCGGGCGTTCCGCTCTGGCGGCGGCCGATCGGGTCGCTAGTCCCTTGCCGCAGGAACCTATCCCTCCTGTGGTGCCTCCGTCGCCAAGGCCCCACGGCCTGGGAAAACCCTTCGTTACTCTTGGAGGAGAACCCTTCCAGGGTTGGCCGGGCACCTCTAGGCCTACTGATGATGCGAGCGACATACCGACGCCAGGTAAACCCTATGGCTTTGGCCTGCTTACGGTCATTGCTCCTTCTGATCCTATCTCTGCAGGTTATAATGTGGTCTCTTCGTCTGACGTTGAGATGAGCGGAGGGTACTCGCCCCCCCCCCCCCCCCCCGACGCGGACAGCATCTCCGAGTACCTGGGAGACCCGCGTGATGTCGAGAAGATGAAGAAGCAGGTAAAGCGACTGTTTCAAAAGCACACGCTACTACTACGGGAGGTCTTCGACAGAGTGGAGAAAGATAAGGCCGAGACGGAGGAGCGACTCGCGGCTTTGGAGGGAGCGAGACTTTCCTCTGACGAGGACGAGGCGACTTCTCCGGGTGTGCATATCACGCGAGCCGAGGGGCGACTGAGGCGTGCCTCGGAGCAGATCAATAGGACCCAGCGGGAGCTGTCGGCGGTCCGCGAGTATCACTACCCTCGCGTACCGCCCCGAACCAGCACGGGGAGGGTAGGTAGGTGGAAATGGATCCCACGTCTAGTTTTCATCCTCCCCTCGCCGGTCGTGATCCGCCGGGTCCGGATCGCCCCGCATGCAGCGGTCGAAACACTCAGGGTGTTAATTTCTTTACTTCTGGCAGTTTAAATATTTGTAATAATTCAAGACTATTTTCGCCCGCCACAGGCTAATATTTATTGCAATTTTCTCTTGGTTGCGTCACCGTTCGAATCCCTGCGGGATGTGCGGGCGAGATGCTCTGGCTCGGCCGACCTTCCTTCGCGCGGGCTTGGCCTTGCTGAGTCGCCTCGCCGGGCCCTTTTTCTGTACTAGCGAAGGCGAGCCGGTTGCTCGCGGGTTACGCGACAGGTGACTCGCGCGCGAGTCAGAACTGGCCCGCTCGGCGGCCGCTGTTTGATTATGCGGGCGCGAGTGCGGGCGGTTCGCAACAAACTGACGGGTTGGCGAGAACCCGGTTTGGGTTCAGAGTCGAAACGTCAAGGCCATATTGCTATCCGCACTTTTCCCGCCAAAGAGGGCTTTTTCCCGCCCTTTCTCATCTTATAAATAGCCCCTGCTGGCCCTTCCTCACCTACCACATTTAAGACTTTTTCTCCCCCTAGCTCTTTGCGAGAAAGCCCTCTGTCCCGCTCGGCAAGATAACATTAAGATGGGTGGTGGTAGTGGCAAGGCGGAGGGGAGGGCCAAATGCGCTTAGACCTTCTCCGAACACAATTTCCCTCTCGTCGTCCTTACGGAGAGGGAATTCGTAGACGCGGTCGGCCACTTCGTCCCGCCAGGTTTTGAGGCGAGGCGGCCCAGGAAGGAGGAACGAATAAACGAGCTATTCGCTGGCTAGCTCGCGTTCCCGGTGACCCATTTTGAGGCGGGCCTTCGGCTACCCCTATGGCCGGAAGTCCGCCAAATCTTCAAGTACTACAGGGTGGTTCCCAGGCAGATGACCCCGAACTCCATCGCAGTGGTCGTCGGGTTCGCCTGCTACCTGCGAGAGGAGAAAATAGAGTTCAGCCTCGCGGTATTCCGCAAGCTGTTCTCTTTCCGGGCGAATAAGGACGGGACCGCCTGCTTCGCCAGCAGCCATGTCAAGGTGCGGGAGACCGTCAATAAGAGTCACAACTGGCTCAAGAAATTTATTTTCGTCAAGGGGGACTTCGGCAACGTCCCCTTTTCGCCGGTCCAGCTCAGCGAGGCGAGCTACCGCCCCCCGGCCCTAAGGGGCCACGAAGCGGGGTTGTTCGGGTTCTTCGCCGGGAAGAACTTCGAGGTGGCCTACCTCCGTAGGAATCTGGACGACCTCGTCCCTGTCCCGCCCGGTGAAGGTAAGTGGCTCGCCCTATCTACGCATCCTTGATTTTTTCGAATGTTTTCTAAGTTCCACTTCTTGCAGGCCAGCGCGACATCCCTATCCATCCGCCGTTTGAGAGCGCGCGACTCGCCGCCGGCGAGCTAGCGCGGGTCGAGGCGGATGCTGCCGCCCATCGCGAGCTCTCAACCCCTATTCCCGTGAAGCGGTCCAGCCGCGAGCGGCCTCAGGACCCGCCACCGCCAAAGAAATCGAAGAAGGCGGGTGGTTCACCTCCCCCGGCTCGGGACAAGGGTAAGGCCCCCACGAGCCAGCCGTCCGCCGTTCCTGCCCCCGCGGCCTCTCCGGCCGTCAGATCTTCTGGCGGGGAGGCGGGCACGTCGCAGCCACCGGAGGAGGTTCTGCCCGCCGGGAAGGTAATCCCCCGGGGTCATTGTAACTTTGGTTACGGCGAGGGGCCTGCGGACGAGGCCGGAGTCCCGCTGCTTCAGTGGGATAAGGAGACCAACAGGGTCCACATATCCTCGCTGTTGCCGAGCTGGTTGGAGGATGACTCCAGCAGCGGGGACACTTACAACCTCTCCTTCGGCGTCTATGGGCGAGAGGACGCCGCCGTTTATGACGAGGAGGCGACGCAGGTGCTGATCTATGAGAGCGCGCGGGCCCGGTTTCGCAGCCTCAAGCGGGCCCAGTTTCGCAGCCTCGAGCTGACCCATATGGTCGGTCGGCGGTGTCTTCAGCTGGACAAGAGCGCCCCATCCCTCACCAGGCTCATCGACGAGAAGGAGGCGGCCCGCCAACTAGCTCGGGAAGAGGCGGGCGAGCAACGGAAGCGGGCCGATGCGGCGGAGGCCGCTCTCGCTCAGTACCTAGGTGGAGCGGTAGGTTTCTTGACTCGCCTCAACCTTTCCTCCCTCCCGCATAACTTAACTCGGTTGTTCTCCTTTTCACAGGACACGGCGACTGTCAGCCGGCTGGGCACTGAGATCGCTACTCTTCAACAGGAGAAGCAGGCGCTTCAGGAGCGGGTGGACGCGTTGGAGGCTGCTGTGGCCGCCCCGCCGCCGCCATCTACAAGCGGCTGCCAGCTCGCTCATTACAGCGATCATGAGATCGAGGTGATGATGCAAAAGAACGCGGCTGGCGCGGCGAAGTACACTTTCCAGACGCTGCAGCGGGCCAACCTAATCAGAGACGACGGTGCCAAGCTTCTGGTGAGCGAGGTGGTACCGGAGTTGTTCCTTCCGGTACCGGAGCCGGGCGACGGGTCCTACCACCGTTTATAAGGGCCCGCCGCTCGGGCTCGCCTCGCCGGGAGCTTGCATTCGTTCTACTTTTGTTGTGTCGGTGTCGCGGGCTGGAGCCCAGTTTGTAATAGTCTTTCCTTTTTTGATTTCCCCAATGTATATAAAACTCATTTGATTTGGAAATGTGAATGTTTGTATTTCTCGCTTTCGCCCCTTGATTCTTACTGATGCCATGATCTCTTTTATATTTGAATGCTCTCTTGGACGCCGCGGCAGTGAGCGAGCGAGTGAGGTCGCCCGCTCGCTTTAGACTCTGAACTTAGGCTTGGGAGTGAGGGGTAGGTTGGTTGGCCGCGATGCGAGTGAGCGACTCGCCTACTCCATCCGGGCTCGCTAATCCATCCGCGTCATTGGGTGGGCGAGAAAAGCCTGGCGTGCGTTTGGACTTTGGGCGGGCCGGCTTCCGGGGGCCTTGGCGCGGTCGGGTTGTCGCCGTCCGGGCCCTCTTCTCTGGGGCTCGCGGCTCGCCGATCTCTAGGTCGGGGGCTGGCTTTCCCGGTTCGCTATCGTGCCGAGAACCATTCGTCGACCCACCGATCTATTCGTGGCGAGGGCGGCTAGCACCTTCGCGGCCCGGGCCCCCTTCCATGGGACCCGCCGATCTCTAGGCCGGAGCCGACCTTCCTTACTCGCCATCATGCCGGGATCCTCTCGTCAACCCACTGATTCATTCGTGGCTCCCTGCCGAGGTGGAGAATCTGCTCAGGGGGTTCTGGGACAGAATACTCCGAGTGACATCCCGCCCTGCCAGCTTGATAGGAGCCTGACAGCGGGATCTGCTCGGGGTGTAAGGCAGACTCCTCCGAGTAACATCCAGCCCTGCCAGCTTGATGAGAGCCTGACAACGGGATCTGCTCGGGGTCTGAGGCAGACTCCTCCGAGTGACATCCAGCCCTGCCAGCTTGGTGGGAGCCTGGCAGCGGGATCTGCTCGGGGTCTAAGACAGACTCCTCCGAGTGACATCCAGCCCTGCCAGCTTGATGAGAGCCTGGCAGCGGGATCTGCTCGGGGTCTGAGGCAGACTCCTCCGAGTGACATCCAGCCCTGCCAGCTTGATGGGAGCCTGGCAGCGGGATCTGCTCGGGGTCTGAGGCAGACTCCTCCGAGTGACATCCAGCCCTGCCAGCTTGATGGGAGCCTGGCAGCGGGATCTGCTCGGGGTCTGAGGCAGACTCCTCCGAGTGACATCCAGCCCTGCCAGCTTGATGGGAGCCTGACAACGGGATCTGCTCGGGGTCTGAGGCAGACTCCTCCGAGTGACATCCAGCTCTGCCAGCTTGATGGGAGTCTGGCAGCGGGATCTGCTCGGGGTCTGAGGCAGACTCCTCCGAGTGACATCCAGCCCTGCCAGCTTGATGGGAGCCTGGCAGCGGGATCTGCTCGGGGTCTGAGGCAGACTCCTCCGAGTGATATCCAGCCCTGCCAGCTTGATGGGAGCCTGACAATGGGATCTGCTCGGGGTCTGAGGCAGACTCCTCCGAGTGACATCCAGCCCTGCCAGCTTGATGGGAGCCTGACCGCGGGATCTGCTCGGGGTCTGAGGCAGACTCCTCCGAGTGACATCCAGCCCTGCCAGCTTGATGGGAGCCTGACAGCGAGATCTGCTCGGGGTCTGAGGCAGACTCCTCCGAGTGACATCCAGCCCTGTCAGCTTGATGGGAGCCTGGAAGCGGGATCTTCTCGGGGTCTGAGGCAGACTCCTTCGAGTGACATCCAGCCCTGCCAGCTTGATGGGAGCCTGGCACCGGGATCTGCTTGGGGTCTGAGGCAAACTCCTTTGAGTGACATCCCGCCCTGCCAGCTTGATAGGAGTCTGACAGCGGGATCTACTCGGGGTCTAAGGCAGACTCCTCCGAGTAACATCCAGCCCTGCCAGCTTGATGAGAGCCTGACAACGGGATCTGCTCGGGGTCTGAGGCAGACTCCTCCGAGTGATATCCAGCCCTGCCAGCTTGATGGGAGCCTGGCAGCGGGATCTGCTCGGGGTCTAAGGCAGACTCCTCCGAGTGACATCCAGCCCTGCCAACTTGATGGGAGCCTGGCAGCGGGATCTGCTCGGGGTCTGAGGCAGACTCCTCCGAGTGGCATCCAGCCCTGCCAGCTTGATGAGAGTCTGACAGCGGGATCTGCTCGGGGTCTGAGGCAAACTCCTCCGAGTGACATCCAACCCTGCCAGCTTGATGGGAGCCTGACAGCGGGATCTGCTCGGGGTCTGAGGCAGAGTCCTCCGAGTGGCATCCAACCCTGCCAGCTTGATGGGAGCCTAGCAGCGGGATCTGCTCGGGGTCTGAGGCAGACTCCTCCGAGTAACATCCAGCCCTGCCAGCTTGATGGGAGCCTGACAGCGGGATCTGCTCGGGGTCTGAGGCAGACTCCTCCGAGTGACATCCAGTCCTGCCAGCTTGATGGGAGTCTGGCAGCGGGATCTGCCCGGGGTCTGAGGCAGACTCGCGTTTGCGCTTTTCATCGTCGGGGCACAAGTTCATCAACAGAAGCTTTATTATAAAACTGAAGCGACATTTACATGACTTGGGGGAAAAAACGCTTCAAGTCATCACCACTCCAGCTGAGACTTAGAGTCTCGCCCTCCACATTCCGGACGCGGTACCCTCCTGACTTCAATGCCTCCTGTACAATGTATGGTCCCTCCCAGTTGGGATTGAGCTTCCCCACGGTGGCTGACCTTCCTGCGGCATCCACTTTTCTCAAGACCAAGTCCCTTTCCGCAAATTGTTTGACTCTGACGTGCTTGTCGAAGTATTTGGTCATTCTTCTCTTCACTTCCTCTTGCCTGATGGCCGAGAGGTCTCGCAATTCCTCAACCATGTCGAGTGAGAGCCGCAGCTCCTCTTCGTTCTCGGTCCTCCATTCCTCTCTGCCCTCTCCGGCCTCGACCACCCGAGGGGTTAGGACCTCGAACTCTACTGGAAGCACCGCCTCGCACCCATGGGAGAGCTTGAAAGGAGTCTCTCCTGTCGCCGTATTGGGTGTGGTTCTAAGGGCCCAGAGGACCGAAGGGAGTTGCTCCACCCAGCTTCCTCTCAGATTCTTTACCTTCTTTTTGAGGAGGTTAACAATGATCTTGTTCGCCGCCTCCACCTGCCCGCTACTCCTGGGGTGATGAATCGAGGCGAACCTAAGGTCGATCCCGAGCTATTCACAAAAGCTGATGAACTCGGCGCTGGCGAACTGAGGGCCGTTGTCCGTAACGATGGCCTGAGGCAACCCATGACGACAGATAATCTCCCCTTATACGAAGTTCCTGATGACCGGGGAGGTTACCTTGGCCAACGCCTCAACTTCCAACCACTTAGATAAATAATCAATCATCACGAGCAGGAACCTTCTCTTGCCGCTGGCCTGGGGGAAGGGCACAACCAAGTCCATTCCCCAGATTGCAAATGGCCAGGGGGCTGTGATACTCCTGAGGCGTTGGGCCGGTTGTAGTTGGAGGGGAGCGAACAGTTGGCACTTATGACACTCCTTCGTGAACTTCGCCGCGTCTCGGCTCAGGGTCGGCCAAAAATACCCCTGCCAGAGGATCCGGCCTTCCAAGGTTCGACTCCCGGAATGGCTCCCACACTCCCCGGAGTGAATTTCCTCCAAGATCCTCGGGACCTCCCTCTCGGCCACGCAGCGCGCCAACATTTCGGAGAGGGTCTTTTGGTATAGCTGGCCGTCTCGCATGATATAGTATGCCGACTTGTACTTGAGCCTTTTCCTGTCCATCCCTTGAGGATACTCCCCAGTGGACAAGTACGTCGAGAAGGGATCAATCCACGAGGGGTGCTGCTCCACCTCCATCAGCTTCCCCTCTTCAATGGATGGGCGGAAGAGATCTGTGAGGGTACCCCCCACCCGGGGGTCATGCTTTGCCAGCTGATCTACTTGCTCGTTCTCTTCCCTGGGCACGTGTCGAATGGAAAAAGTCTGGAAGGTGCCGATTACTCCCTTTACCTTCGCCAAGTAGAGCTGCAGAGTCGGCTCCCTTGCCTCAAACTCCCCGTTAATCTGGGAAACCACCACCATGGAGTCAGTGAGGATCTCCACATCATTCACCCCTATTTCTCTGGCCAAGCGCAGACCCGCAATCACAGCTTCGTACTCGGCTTGATTGTTGGTGATGGGGAAATGTATCACCACTGTCTGCTCGATCTTCGTTCCTTGGGGCTTTCCAAAATGATCCCCGCCTTAAGGGAATGCCTCCCCGAGGCACCGTCCACCATGACCTTCCAAGGAATCGGGCGAGTGAGTTCTTCCTCCGCCACTTCGATCACATAGTCTGCCAAGAAGTCGGCCATAGCTTGGGCCTTGATCGAGAGGCGGGGAATGAAAGAGATGTCGAACTCGCTCAATTCCACCGACCACTTAGCCAATCTGCCTGAATGCTCCACCCCCTCAAAGATGTTGTGGAGGGGGTGGTCAGTCACCACTCGGATCGAGTGTGTCTGGAAGTAAGGTCGGAGCCTCCGAGCCGAGATGGTTAGAGCGAAGGTCAACTTTTCTAGAATAGGATAGCGGAGCTCGGCCTTCCTCAACACCCTACTCACATAATAAATCGGGAGCTGCTTCTTTCCCTCTTCCCGAACTAAAACAGAGCTCAGGGCCTCCGCCCCGACCCCTAAATACAGGAATAAGTCCTCCCCCTCCTTTGGCCCCTGGAGCAGGGGGGCTTGAGTCAGCTGCCTTTTCAAGTCCTGGAATGCCTCCTCGCATTCCGAGGTCCACTCGAACTTCCGACCTCCTCTCAAGGTCTTGAAGAAGGGAGAGCACTTCTCCCCGGCCCGGGAGAGGAACCCGCTCAATCCTGCCAGCTTCCCTGTTAACCGCTGCACCTCTTTTTCATTCCGGGGCGACCCCAGCTCCATAATCGCCTGGACCTTGTCGGGATTGGGTTCTACCCCAGCGGGGGTGAGAAGGTGACCCAAAAATTTGTCCTTGCTTGCCCCGAAAATACACTTCAAGGGATTCAGCCTCATCTTGTACTCGCGCAGAGTGACGAAGGTTTCCTCCAGATCCTGGAGGTGAGAGTCACCGTCTCGACTCTTGATCATGAGGTCGTCAACGTACACTTCCAGGTTTCTTCCCTTCTGCTCTCGGAAGACCTTATCCATCATTTTTTTGATAGGTCGCTCCTGCGTTCTTCAGCCCGAAGTACATCATTTTATAGCAGTAGCACCCCTCCCCGGTGATGAAGGAGACATCCTTATGTCGGGAGGGTGCATCCTGATCTGGTGATAACCTGAAAATGCATCTAAAAACTCATTACAGGGAAACCAACGGCTGAGTCAACCAGCGCGTCGATCCGAGGCAAGGGATAACAATCTTTAGGGCATGATTTATTAAGAAGAGAAAAATCCACACACATACGTCACCGGCCGTCTCCTTTTTTAACCATTACAACATTGGAGACCCAGTCGGGGTATTGTATCTCGGATACAAGACCGGCCTTAATGAGCTTCGCCACCTCCTCTCGGATCGGCTCGGCCAACCTATCCGCCATGGGCCTCTTCTTCTGCTGGACGGGGCGAGCCTCCAGATCCAGGTTTAGGCGGTGGCAGGCCACGTCGGCGTCAATCCCGGGCATCTCTGCAGCGCTCCAAGCGAAGATGTCCACGTTCTTCTGAATGCACTCCAACATCTTGCATTGGGCC
This sequence comes from Platanthera zijinensis, assembly GCA_039513925.1. NCBI lineage: Eukaryota > Viridiplantae > Streptophyta > Magnoliopsida > Asparagales > Orchidaceae > Platanthera > Platanthera zijinensis. Next base: position 102,433,102 of record CM077097.1, read on the forward strand.
TCCGGGGTCAGCCCCCCACTGACGCGAACCCTCTCCACCTTGCCTCCGAGGGTGAGAACCTCCATCTCCACTACCTCTTCGTCCGCCTCCAGACGAGACTGCTCCCCCCATTCTTCAGCAACCCCTCCTCCTGGGGCTAGGGCCTCTTCCTTGGCTTCTTCCACGGCCATTGCCTCGGCCGGCTCCCAAACTTTCTTCACCTCCTTCTGGGCGCAACTCTCCTCCACCCCCATCTCCTCCGGGCCAACCCCCTGCTCCGCCTCCTCCATCCTTCGCCCCATCTCTTCAGCACCCTCCTGCCATGAGATGGAGTTTACGGCGGTGACGTAGCATTCCCTTGCCATCTTGGGGTCTCCGCGGACCCGGACCTGGACTCCCTCGACATTGAACTTTAGGCATTGGTGGAAGGACGAGGGGACGCAGTAGAAGGCGCTGATGAGGGGCCTCCCGAAGATGGCGTTGTAGCTACTGGGAGCGTCCACAATGACGAACTTGCAATTGCGGGACTGCCCCCGCAGAGAGACTTGGAGTCCTACCCCTCCCTCGACTTCCTTCCTCTCCCCCGAGAAGCCAAACAGGGGCCCATCTGAGGCCAACACCCTTCTGGCCTCCACCTTCATCGCGTCAAACGCCTTCTTGAAGATGACGTTGACGGAGCTCCCGTTGTCGATGAGGATTCGAGAGACGGTGAAATCCTCGATGGCCGTCCGGATGACCAGCGCATCGCAAAAGGGGTCCTTGTGACCCGGCATGTCCTGAACCGTGAAGGTGATTCTTTCTTCCGGGGGCGGGGTCTGGGATGTGGAGCCAACGCTCCGTCGGTACATGGTGTGGAGGCTCGCCTTACGGGAAGCCTCGATCCCCGCCCCCCCCCCCCCCAATGAATTGCTCCGATCCCTCCCCGGGTTCCCACATCTGCCCGGTCTTCGCACCTGTCCTCCTCTGCCCGAGGCATGACCTCCTCGATCCGCAACCCTTGGCGGTCTTGCTGCTGCTGCTGCTCCCTGTTTCCCCTCATCTCGAGGAACTCCGGGCACGTGGTCGTGGCGTGCCCTTCCTCCCGATGGAAGTCACAGTAGGGTAACTCCACCCTAACCTCCCTTCTTCTCCTCCGCGCTGCTCTTCTCCTTTCCCCCATGGCTACGGCCATAGCCTCCTCTTGATCGAGGAGGGGGGGCCTCTGGCCCTGCCTCCCGCCTGGAGGGTAGAACTGGCCCTGGCCTCCTTGGCGGTTATCTCCTCCACGGAACCCTCTCCTCGCCCCCTTCTCCTGCCATTCGGGCCTCCACCCTAGCCGCTTATTCGGCTCCTGACGCCCCCACCTGGGCTGCTGCTGCTGCTGCTCCCTCTGTCGGGGATCAGCTCTTCTTTCCTCCTGACCTCTGCCTCCTCTGGGCCTCTCCTCCTCCGTAGCCCACCTGGATAACCTCCGGGCAAACTCCGGGTTCGACGCCTCCCCGTCGACTTCTCTCGCCGCCCTCTCCATCAACTCCTCGTAGGAGAGGGGGGAATCCTCTTCAACTCCATTCGGAAGAAATCCTGCTGCAGCCCCAGGGTGAAGGCCATCATCAGAGTGTGGCCCGACATCTCCTGAACCTGGGTGACCTCCTCCTGGAAGCGATCGACGTAGCTCCCCAGGGTCTCGTTCACCCCCTGCTTGATGCGGAACAGGGACTCCGACTCCCTCTTCCTCTTCTTCAAGGTTGTGAACCTCAGCATGAACCCCCGGCGGAGGTCCTCGAAACAGTAGATGGAACTGGCCGGCAGCTGGTGGAACCACTCCCTAGCCTTCTCTTTCAGAGTGATGGCGAAGAGCCTGCATTTGAAGCCATCCGACATTTGCCGGATCGAGACCACATCCTCAAACCATTGACGTGCTGGACCGTGTCTCCCTTCCCGGTGTAGTAGGACATGTCGGGCTCCCTGAACCCATCTGGGACTGGTGCAGAGGAGACCAGCTCGCTGAAGGGACTCTCTCCCCCCACTTGGCGAGCCGGAGGGTCTCGCGCTCCCAACTCTCCAAATCTGTCGCTGCCTCCCGAGCCCGGGAAAAGCACTCACCCGGGGAGCTCGACGCCCCGGCCTTCCTCGGCGACCTCCTTCCCTGCTCGCGGGGCGGGAGCGGCCTCGCCGAGTACCGGATCTGCGAAAACCAGGATTACTGGAGTCGAGCCCTCGGCGCGCGTGCCGAGTGCGAACCGAACCAGGCCGAGTACCTCCTGCCTGAAGTCCTTGAACATCCCCATGGTGGCGAGAGGGGGAGGGGGTGGCGAGTCGGTCCTGTCCGATCCTTGCCCTTCTCCTCCCGTCATCGAGCTCGCTGAAGGTTTTCTGTGCTGACCACTCTCCACGCTCACCGCACCAAAATGTTGAAACCGAGAACCGGCCTCTTGTGGAGTTCACCCTTGGGGAAGGGGTGGTCGCACACCTACTTCGCTTCTGCAAGAAAATAACAAGGAAAAGAGAGCAAGGGACTAGACCAAGGGCCCGACGCGGAAGTCCCACCACACACCCGGAAGATCACTGAGCGCTTCCCCTCCTTAGCCAAATGTCGGGCTAAGGTACATCAGAAAGCGCTAGAGAACTGGGAGATAAGTAAGCATGCCTTTATGAGGTACCCCTTGGGTCCTATTTATAGGATTTTGAAGGTGGTATGTAAATAACTAACCTATGTTGTCTTGAAATTACTGAAAGCTTCTCGGGCTGGCCTGCCAACAGCCAAACTCCGTTATTCTGAACAGCTATATGCAGCCCACCTGGGTCTGCCAACAGCGAGACCCCGCTGTTTTGACTTGCTAGGGGCAGGCCAATGGGGCAAAACAATAAGAAATCTTCCCCACTGGGGATCAAGCGAGTAGCCCTTCAATGCTTCCACTCGGCGTGAGGCGCGGGCCGGGGCCGGCTCGCCGGGAGGGCGCGGGCCGACCCGCCTAAGAGAGGCGGGCGGGGCTGGCCCGCCAAAATAGGCGTGGGCTGGGCTGGCTCGCTGGGAGGGCGCGGGCCAGAGGGTGGCCCGCCTAGGAGGGCGCGAGCCGACCCTCCTAGGAGGGTGCGGGCCAGGCTGGCTCGCTTGGGCAACCCATCGATGCGCGGGTCGGGGGCGGCCCGCCTGGTTGTCTGAGTCCCTTCGGCGAACACGGGGTTGTACAATTGACATTTCATATAACACTATAAATAACATTCAAGGAAACAAGCACCATAAAGAACAATCTATCACATGTTCACATCAATACATCATTACATTAATTGAAAGCATTGTTTTGTTACATTCACATACAAAATATCAAGTATAAAAATTAAACATTCTCTCCAATAGTATCAACTTCATCATCTTCTTCAATAATCGAGAGCTCCAACCTTGGTTCATCAAGCGATAGATTAACTATCTCAAGTGTACCTACATCTTCGAATGACTCGAAGTCATCACCCGCAATATCCCACAATGTAGACTCTCTTTCATTGTATTTTTGATCTCTTCTAGAAAGAAGACGAAGATTGCTATGAATATTTATTAAATTTTTTGCACGTTGCGGGGTTATTCTATTCTTTTTCATTGAATGGATAAAGAAGTAAGTGCTCCAATTTCTCTCGGCGCATGAAGAAGATGATGGTTGTATTAATAACTTCAATGCAATTGTTTGAAGCGAAGGGGCCGGCGAGCCATGATTTATCCACCAAGTGTTTGGATCTAAGAGAACGATTTTCAATTGAATCATAATCGCTAAAATCCCCCGATTTGTCAATGAACTCCGCATACTCCTTGGCGACCACATTACGCTCAATTAAGCTTCGAAAATACTTTTTCAAGCATTTAATTCTTTCTTTGCTAACTTACGGATCTTTATGAGGAGCAACTCTATTTGGATCATAATTTCTCTCCGCTAGCAATTAAAACATCTAAATGAGCTATCCTCATTATTGAATAACTAGAAATTGGATTCTTTTCTCTACCGCTTGGATCATCATTTCTTCTCCGCTTATCACCAACACTCCCAACACTTCCAACACTTCCAACTCCACTTGAAGTATTTGGAGCTACCAGTATAAATTTTGGAAGCCTTCGCTCAATAAGCTCTTGAGCATCTTTATCTTCCTTAAACATGTTCTTGTATGTTGAAACCGGAACCTTGTTACATGCTTCAATTCCACTACTTTTGATCCTCAATAAATGACCATTCACACGAGTGTATGAGCTTTTGTAAGACTTACCACAAAAATTACATGTCCAACTTATACTTCTACCTCCTTCAGTTAACTTGTTCCCTCTTGTCACATATTTCCAAAACGAGTTTTGGTCATTTTCAGTAACGTCGCTACTTGAATCCATGTTATGAAAGATAAGACCTAATTTAAACAACAATGAAATTCATAACAAACAATGTTAACAAACTCATAATAAAATTGGATCATGTGCGACATTTTTAGCTACACACATATTTTTTGTACAACAATAGATTAACTGTTGAGTGGAAAATCCTAGCTACACGCATTTGTTACTACTATAAGTGCTACATAGATCACATCAGATTAACATGATGCTAACATTAAGAACTCAAGTTTGTGGAAGGAAAGCCATCAATGGCAAGGGGAAAATCTCATCTCCATTACTTGTTTGAGCTGGAGTTGTTGGGGGATTATCAATATAAATACTATAAGCAAAATTAGATTACTTAGTAACATGTAGAGAATACAGATGTAGTCATAGATGTAGAGAATGAAGGTTAAAGAGGATTCAGAATATGAATCGACGGATATGATTAATGTAATGGCTCACTAGGTTAGCCCATTTTGTCACCGCAGACGAGATACGAGACAATGTAGCAGATGGAGCTTCGATATTCGTTGTATCTTCGTCGTCACTGTGGGACTTTCAATCGTCAATGTCTCTGGAGATTTTCGTGGGCACATGAGTGAGGAAAATTGGTCGGGATCAGGAGATCGGGAATGAAGATTGAGAAGCTTCGCTGATTGAACCTAAAAGTTGGGCTACTTTTGGGATCTGGCGGCTTGGATTTATTTGATGCCTCAATTTGTTAGTCATTTTAAAGAATGACGGGGCTCCACCCCTATCCTAGCTGCGACAATGATGGGGATCCACCCCTATCCCTAATTAAGGGAGCCTAGAATTTATCATTTAAATTTTGAAACTTAGATAGTTCTCCCCCTTAATGTTGTTCTTTCGAGAAAGACAGGACGACAGCAAGACCGCACAAACTCTAAGCAAGGACTCCAAGAACTCTGCAGCAGTGTAAGAAAAAGAGCAGAGATCCTCTCCAATTTATAAACCTCGCAGGAGAGCTTATATTGGATGGCTTCGTTAATATCGTAATATCTCTCGTATCAAAAAGAGCAGCGGAGTAAAAGGATATTCTTATCAAATATCTCGCAGAAATGACAGAATATTTTCCACAATATTACAAGAAATATCCAATAATTTTTTTCATTCTAATTTTCGGCAAACGATTATTCGCCAAAGTTGATGTTCACAAGATTTCGGGACAACCCGAGCTAAAGTCAAAAAAATTCGCGCTCATCGCTTCTCGAATCATGACTCGTGAAACTTTGGGGGTATTTGGTGGGGTACCCCCTAAGTATTTCTGAGTCAGACCAATGGGACCAAGCGACCGTGTGAAGAGCGCACACAAGTACAGTCAGTCGAGCACAAGCACAACATGCCGGAGCAGGCACAACGCGCGCCCCGTAGGCGCACTCGCGCGATGAGTGCCTCATAGGCGCGCGCGCGCGAGCCGGCGCCCGTCGCCGCCTCCTCTGGTTGTCGTTTTCGCCTCCGTCCTTCACTGGTCGTTGCCATCGGGCACCCTGCCCGGACCGCCCGGGGGACACTTTCGTCATTTCGCTAGAGAGAGTTAAAATGGAGCGACGTCATTTGCCAACACAAATTCTGTTTTGGCGTAATTACCAGCATATCCCTCCAGAAAACTATAAATAGGCATTCAAGCCTTCATTTGAAGACAAATAACTCTAGATGCTAGAGAGAGCTCTGACGTTTTCCGGCGAGGGAGTGACACTTAGATCATTACTCTGCTCAGAATTTGTTTTGCTCTCTCTAGCGCGAAGACATCTTAAAGCTTCATGAACGCGACATTGTAGTCCACAGGAGCGCTCTCATCAAGGCACTGGATCAGCTGGAGCGCTTCCATCGAGATTCTGAGGACTTAGCATTCTTCCCCACTGGAGCGCTCTTACCAAGGCTTCAATGACTTAGTTTATTTTTTGTTTTTTTCATATTCAAAACTTGTAACGGTGAGATGGTCTGTCACCCTTCGAGGAAATCTCGTAACTCTTGTAAAATCAAACAAAATAGTGGATTTTGGCCATGTACAGATCCGATCACGTGGTTTTTCACCATTTTTGGGTTTTCCACGTAAAAAAAAAACTCTTTTCATTTGCTATCGTTTTTCATTGACCGATTACGCGCCTGGTCCAACTCCGAACTAAGGTGGACTGATTCTCCAGACCAGGGAAAAACCGAGTGACCCACAATAATAATCAACTATAAACTGATTTAGGCCCTGTTTGAGAGGGCTTTTCTGAAAGGAAAAGAAGTGGTGACAAAAAGAATGTAAGAAAAATGAAGCTTTGGAAAATGTATATTGGAAAAGGAGATCTGTTTGGGTAAACTTATTTTGCAGAGATTTTCAGAAAGGAGAACTTTATAAATCGTTTGACAAATCTATGTTGCAGTGACTTTTTTTATTAAAAATGGGCGCCCAGACGGAAAATGTGCGTGTAGGCGGAAAATACGCGCCCAACCGAAAATGTGCATCCGACCGAAAATGCACGTCCGGGGGAAAATGCGTGCCCGGGCAGAAAAACTCGCGCCCGTGCGGATAACTTGCACCTGGGCGAAAAATTAGGCGAAAAATTCGCGGGCGTCCGGGAAGAAAAATCCGCGGGCGCCCGGGCAGGAAATGCGCGGGTTCAAAATGCGCGCCCGGGTGGAAAATGCGCGCCCGGGTGGAAAGTGCGCGTCCGGGCGGAAAAATGCGCGCCCGGGCGGAAAAATGCGCGCTCGGGCGGGAAAATGCACGCCCGGGTGAAAACATGCACGTCCCCGGGCGGAAAATGTGCGCCCGGGCGGAAAATTCGCACCCGGGCGCAAAATGCGGGCAAAGAATATGTGCACGGTCAAAAAATGCGCCGCCGGGGGAAAAATGCTCCCCCGGGTGAAAAATGTGCGCTCGGGCGGAATATACACTCCCTGGCGAAAAATGCGCGGTCAGACGAAAAATACCTGCCCGGGCGAAAAATGCGTGTCCGTGTGGAAGAACTCACATCTGGGTGAAAAGATGCACACAACGATGTATCAGGATGAGCAAGTGTTTTTTGAAATGGTTGAAAAGTTAGAGATAAGTGACTTTTCAAAAAGAAGAGAGAATAGAGTTTTCGGCGGTAGCTTTTCCCACCAGTAGACGATCCAAACGATTTCTTAGGTGTAATAGTGTTTTCCAGAAAACGAAAAAGAGCTAAAAACCTTCCCAAAGAGTCCCTTAAAGTCTAAATAAAGAGTGTTCTGGAGATAAGCAGGCTAAGGGTTAGAAAACCTGAATTTACATTCCCAAATTTCCGATCCTCCTCGCCAGTGCCAGCCTTCAGGTAGTGAATTTTTCTTGGTTAAAGGAAGGAGTAGACCACACTTGGGTCGGCATTTCAAAGCACTTTCCTGGCCAAGACAATTCCCCAAAATTACCCAAGAATGGGTAAATTTTAAGGTAAGTTTGGGGAAATCAAGTATGAAATAGAGCTAAAGATATACCTAAATATCTATATAAATTATACGTATCATGACGCTTCCTACGCGAACTTATGCAGTTGTCGGGTCGGTGAACCGAATCTGACCTTGCAGGAGTCTAATTTGCTCCTCTATTGATGGATAGAGTATCGGACTTCGGAGAGGCTCCGAAGTATCATCGTAGCTGTTTTGGCACCTCTAAGTTTCGAACACTTGAATATGGCATAACCCTCTTCTCTAAAACGATAGCATTTTCTTCTCCATGAATGGGCAAACAACCCAAACTTAGGAACCTAGCATATTAGCCCCAGGGGGCGAAGAGTTGACACCGAGCGGTTCAAACTCGAAGTCCATGTGAACTCTCGGGGATGATTAGTATGTCATCTTTCTATAGTAACTTGTATCCATTGAGCGGCGACCCTTCTACTCGTCACTGTCAGATCACCAAGGTAACTTTTGACTTTCTTCGACTCCTGGATCTTGTAGTGACTCTCCCTTGCGCCCTTGTAGTAGAGAGAAAATCTGCCGGATGTGGTCGAGAGAAAATCTGCCGGATCACTTTGGTTCTTGTAGTTCACTCTTCCAACTGATTTAAGAGCCAGTTTGTCACTGCAAGTGCTTCAGTCCAATTGAATCACAAACGGAGCCCGTTTGCTCGGTTTGTGCCCGCAGCAAAGAGGAACAACCCCCCCCCCCCCCGACCTACAAAAACTCACGCATCAAGTATTCTTTCATCAGAGATCTGCGGCGAGAAATGGTAGTGTTCCAAATCTACACCATGAATCAATATTTTCCAACAGTAGGTTAGAATTGGGGATATTAATTATATTTCTATTTTATTTACCTTATTAATCATTTTATTAATTTTATAAATGCAGGCAAGGAAGCTGAAGGAACTATTGGAGACCACATTCGGGTGGGATTTTGGGGAAGTTTCCAAGGATGCCATGTGGGAAGAAGACGACGAGGTATCCATCTCATTCCTTCATCTCGTAAGGCAGAGAATAAAATTCACCCAGTTTACTATATCCCGACGCCTAGCTAGCGAAAATATTAACTTGGCCATAATTGTAGTTGTGATGTAAAATTAGGGTCTCTTTGGCGCAGATATGACGGCCGTGGATCGTGAACTTCCAACCCCACCTGTGAAACCATGTTCATGTTTAAGTTCAAAATAATATTTTCCATTTTTTGTGGCAGTGGTTGCAACTGTTTTAATGCCAAACATATGTAAATTGGTGGTACATTGAAGCAAAAATATCGTGCCAGACAGACTCTTAGTCATAGATATGACTGTGAACGTAAAAGAGACCTTACGTAAAACCAACCATAACTCGATTAAATCGGGCGTAAGTGGTATATATAACTTCCACACCACAAAAATCATTTGATCTGGTTCATTGTTAGAGCATTTTGATGCAAATATTTCTGTCTTCAATCATTTACCGTCGCATTTCAATATTAGTAATGGTCGAACTTAAATATTAGAGCGTGACACCTGCCAGCTATGTATCGAGATAAATAGTTTGTGCGTTCTGCTGACGTAAAACATCTATCAACATAATTTACTTGTGCAACTAATTGCAGTATGCTCCAGTTGTGGTTCCCCTAAATGAAGCCGCGGCGATGTCGGATGATGGTCAGACTTCTTAAGGTTTAGCATTGTTTGAACAACAGCATGAATCCTTCACCAATCAATGCAGCAGCTTTATTATTATGTTAATGTTTTTTATAGTTATGACAAGAGAGATTATATTTCATTGTTTTTTGCAATTATTATATGAAAAGAGATGACAATAGGTGATATTATTGTTGTTGTAAAGAGGTTTATTGTTGTACATAAAGTATTTCTATGTAAATATTTCCATGTTACATAAATATTTCCATTGTTGTTATTGTGTTTGATGTCTCCTAAGTAATTATTATGTTGATGTTTTTTATTGTTATGACAAGAGAGATTATATTTCATTGTTTTTTGCAATTATTATATGAAAAGAGATGACAATAGGTGATATTATTGTTATTGTAAAGAGGTTTATTGTTATACATAGTATTTCTATGTAAATATTTCCATGTTACATAAATATTTCCATTGTTGTTATTGTGTTTGATGTCTCCTAAGTAATTATTTGTTTCACGATGATTTTGTGATGCGTACATGGAAAATGAAGGGATTGTCTAAAGGCGGTTTGGATCAAGCTGTGGATCAATGTAGAGGTGATATGATGGTTGTGTGGATGATAATTATTTTTTTGCTAAATGGAAAATGTATCTAAGATTCTGTTTGGTTGGGTTGTTGCTGATGGTAAGCTGCTGATGATAAGCAGCTGATAGAAAAAGTGTTGATTCTAAAAAATGGAGTTTTATTAAAAAATTGTTTCGGTGAAACAGAGTTTTCAGTAATGAGGAAACATGCAAACATTTTCAATGTTTAGGGTGCTAATGTGAATACAGTCATTTCTCCATTGTCAGGCTCAAGCCCTCTTCCTAGCTTGAGGCGTCACATGATCGATCCTCCTGGCACTCAAATATGGCGAATGAAATGTCATTTTCTGCCATTATCAGACTCAAAAGCCCTCAAATATGCTAAAACTTCCACTATTTTGATCTCCAAAGGCCAGTCTCATCCCCAATGTCATTGCTGCTCCAAATATCATTCTCTGGAAGGCCTATGTTCAAATCTTCTTCAATCATATTCAAACAGATTCAAATCTCCTTCACTCTCAAAACAGAGGAAATTTCAGAGCTAAAGTAAAAACAGAGTTTGGTTGAACAGAAATCTGGACTTCAAATAGACGGACCCCATGGGGGTGCTGGAACTCAATCTCGACCATCATCGTCAGATAGTATGCGGTCGGCGAGGTAAGAGGCAGAAGATTCGTCGCAGATGGCGTCGGTCGCTTGTGTTTCTTCCGGTCGAGGGGAGAAACGAAATAGATATGCTATGGGCTACTAGGGCTTGCAGCCACCGTCAATGCCGCCGTCGAAGGAGAGGGAGAAAGGGAAGTCGCCCCTCGCGAGAGGGGGAATCAGGAAATCACGGGTTGGCGAGAGGGGGGAATCTCGATTTCAGGAGAGAGAAGTCGGGCTTATGCCGCTGAACACAAGAAAAAACTGCGGCTGTGCATGTACAGTAAACAGCGGAACTAAATAAACTCATTTTTCGAAATAAGTCCCGTCAAACACAGCTTCTTCCCAAAATACCGGTGCTTTTTCCGCGGCACTGCAAGCTAAAAGCCTAATCAAACGTCACCTAAATCTTATGGATTATATTATGGGATTGATGAGCAAATAAGGGTTTGAGACTTTGTTATATGTGGGAGAAAGACTGGCTTCTTCCATTTCGAGAGAGGTTGGTGGGATAATGGTTGAAATTTATGTTCTCTCCGTCGATGTGAGTTGTTCGTCTCCATCATCTCGGCATATGACTTTAGTGGCGCGGCGCCGGGTATTTGTAGAGACCATTGCACATATCACTTTGTAGTGATGCGATATTATGAAATTTATGAAGGATGCATGATCTTGGTGGTGGTGTTGGGTTAGTGAAGGTCCAACAAGGGATAGCTTTTGATATGCTTTTAGGAGAAAAGATGTTATAATGAATTCGTTCTCATTGAGAGTGGATGAAAGGTTTTTGAACTATGCAAGTAAATAGTTTAGCTCCTAAATATGTGATATTTTTTTTACTGAATTTGGTGAAATTTTGTTACTCATGCAAGGTTCTCTTCAATTTTATTTGTTGGGAGTTAGTTTTTTTGTGAACGCTATAACGATATCTCATTATCATAGTCACACTAACGAGTAGGTTGTATTGAAGTGTTGAAAATTTTGCGGCTGACTCAAGAGTGTAAAAAGTTTCCTACAAAAAGCAATTAGGGCTCCGTTTGGCACAGTGGTGGCGGTTGTGAACGCGGTGATTATAAATCATTGTTCGTCGACGCTCGACCTCACCTACGGAATTTCATTTGTTTTTATGTTCAAAATTAGTTTGCCAAGCATGTTTTATGATGATGGTGTTTTTGTCTAAACTCACCGGAACAAATAAGTCTTACCGAACAGAGCCTAGGACATGGGCTCAAGAAGAGAGGAATGAGAAGTTTTGAATAGTAGAAGTTTCGAGCCCATGGACGCTTTGTGAGCGGCCACGATTACTACTTTGGTAATTTGTGTTTTACTTTAACTTCTCTAATTTTTTGGCTCCCATCCCGATGTATTTCAATTTCCGAGAGGACCTATTTTTCGCGCCATCTTTGATTAGGAATCTTGTTAGGCCTCACATGAATCGTTTATTTTTTTTTTCTTTGAATATATAGTTGAAACTCAAATGATTTATGCTCAGTTTGGCACGATGATAGCGGTCGTGAACATGGGAGTTAAATTGTCATTCGCTCACCTAATGAACTTCATTCATTTTTATGTTCAAAGAAATGATATTTGCTAGGTTATAATTATAATAATAATTATTATTTACTCTTTTTAAATTTTGTTGTTAGGTGATCCTTAATCATTAACAGTTTAACTCATGCGTTTATGACCGCCACCACCACTCATGCTTATAAGTTGATAATCTTGTGCGAGAGCTCATCTCAGCTAAGGTGTTGACCATCAAGAGCCAACCTTTAGGACCCTTTCTAAGCCAAGAAACCCTTAAACCTGACCTCCAACGCCTATGTTGTGCTCACAATTTATCCCCTGATTGCAATCAAAATTTCAAACAATATACTTTTATTTACTATTTAATTAAAATAATGAATCCAATTCTCCTATATTTGGGTAACTAGGGCTCAGTTTGGGGGGACTTATTTTCACTGGCCAAACGGTTCATGCGGTCGTAACCACTTGGCCGGTGAAAATAAGTCACCCCAGCCTTAGACTCTGATTGACGTGACGATAATTGTGACAAATGCGATGGTTATAAACCATCGCTCATCAGCGTTCGATCTCACCTAAGGAACTTCACCGGTTTTATGTTCAAAACTATAGTTTTCTTTTTTGATCGCGGTCATGCCACATTTAGGCCTCGTTTGGCGGGGTTCACCCCACCGCCCGACCGCATCACCACCAAACCAACAAAAAATGCAACTTTGGGCGGCTTTGTCCGCGCGACCGGCACACGAATCCGCCCGGCCAAACGAGGCCATATTCTACCGCTGTGGCGTTGTTTCAATCCTAAAATGTTTATAAAAAATTAAATAAAATCCTCGTACCGGACGTGCAGGCTGTTCCGGACCGACGTGCGGAGCTGATAAGGCATTTTTGCCGACGACCCGGTCGCCGGTGACCGCTAATCGCCACCACGATACCCTCTGTGAGACAAAAATAGAATCCATAACGGACTCATTGGCTTGCCACCGTCGCCGGCTCCACATTTCCAGCATCCCCTCTTAACCACTCTTTCTCTCTCTTTCATCCCCTTTCTCTTTCTTCCCTTCATCGAGCTCCCGCCCGCCGGGATCCGATTCCGGCTCTGAGAGGCTGGGGCTTCGAAAAGGGGGGTTTCAATTTCATCGAGCATTAGGATGGAGCCCCGGCCGATGATGCTTCTCGCCGTATTCACCGTGGTTGTATTTACGGCGGCGGCGCAGCCGACGCCGTCAAAGTTCACGCCGGCAGATAACTTTCTCGTCGACTGCGGCGCGACTGCACCGATCGCGATGCCGGACGGCCGCACATTCAAGACCGACGCGCAGTCTTCTCCCTTCCTTTCCGCCGCCGATCAGATTCTGGCTTCCGTCCCCTCCGTCCCCGGCGCTCCCTCGCCTCTGTATCTCTCCGCCCGCATCTTCCACGAAGCTGCCACGTACGCATTTCAGCTCTCCCGCCCCGGCTGGCACTGGATCCGCCTCCACTTCCTCCCCATCTCCTCGCCGGACTTTGACCTTACGCACGCCGTCTTCTCCGTCACCACCGACGACTACGTCCTCCTCCACAGCTTCAATCTCGATGATCCGTCAAAATGCGTGCTCAAGGAATTCCTCGTGAACGCCACCAAGGACCGCCTCTCTTTGCACTTCACCCCGATGCGCAACTCCGCCGCCTTCATCAACGGAATTGAGGTCGTTTCGGCTCCAGATTTACTAATCTCCGATTCCGCCTCCTCCCTCTCCCCCGTCGGCGAATTCGACGGCCTTTCGGCCTACGCCTACCAAACATCCTACCGCCTCAATGTCGGCGGCCCTACAATCACCTCCGTCAATGACACCCTCGGTCGTTTATGGTCTCCTGACCGTACCTTCCTCCTCTCTCAATCCACGGCCAATGACATCTCCGTTGAGCCCGATGTCGTGCAGTACCCTGACGGCGGATCACCCCTCATCGCGCCGCCGTCTGTCTACGCTTCCGCCGTCCACATGGCTGAATCCGGTGTCGCCAGCCCCAACTTCAACGTTACATGGCGGCTCGATGTGGACTCCGCCTACGGTTACCTTGTCCGCCTCCATTTTTGTGACATTATTAGCAAATCCCTCAATGACCTCTACTTCAACGTCTACATCAACGAAATGATCGCCGTCTCCGGTTTGGATCTCTCCACCCTCTCCGGCGGACAGCTCGCCACCGCCTACTACAAGGACCTCGTGATGAACGCCTCCCTCGCTTCCGACCGGATCACCATTCAGATCGGCCCGATGAACGAGAACACCGGCCGCATCGATGCCCTGCTAAACGGAGTCGAGATTTTAAAGATGAGCAACTCGGTCGGCAGCCTCGATGGAGAGTTCGGCGTTGACGGATCCAAGGTCGATGAAGGCGGCGCAAGGTCGCACCGAAATACGGTTGCCGCCGTGGGATTCGCGATGATGTTCGGCGCCTTCGCCGGTCTTGGCGCCGTGGTGGTGAAGTGGTACAAGCGGCCGCAGGACTGGAGAAAGCGCAAGAGCTTCTCGTCATGGCTGCTACCGATTCACACCGGCCAATCCAGCTTCATGTCCAGCAAGGGCGGCTCCGGCTCCGGCTTTGGATCCAAGAGCGGCTACACCTTCTCCTCCTCACTCGGCCTGGGCCGTTACTTTTCTTTGGCGGAATTGCAGGAGGCAACGAAGAACTGGGACGCCGACTCCATCGTCGGAGTCGGTGGGTTCGGAAACGTATACCTCGGCGAGCTCGACGACGGAACCAAGGTCGCCGTCAAGCGCGGAAACCCCCAATCTGAACAGGGCTTAACAGAGTTCCAAACCGAAATCCAGATGCTCTCAAAGCTCCGGCACCGGCATCTCGTCTCCCTCATCGGCTACTGCGACGAGAACTCGGAGATGATCCTCGTGTACGAATACATGGCCAACGGCCCCTTCCGCGACCACATCTACGGCAAAGATCTGACGCCACTGACCTGGAAACAGAGGCTCGAGATCTGCATCGGCGCCGCCCGCGGCTTGCACTACCTCCACACAGGCACGGCGCAGGGAATCATCCACCGCGACGTCAAGACCACCAACATTCTCCTCGATGAAAACTTCGTCGCCAAGGTCTCCGACTTCGGATTGTCCAAGGACGCGCCAGGGAACCAGACTCATGTGAGCACCGCCGTGAAGGGAAGCTTCGGATACCTCGATCCAGAGTACTTCCGGCGGCAGCAGCTGACGGACAAATCCGATGTGTATTCATTCGGCGTAGTCCTGATCGAGACGCTGTGCGCTCGGCCTGCGCTCGATCCGGCGCTGCCCCGCGAGCAAGTGAATCTGGCGGAGTGGGGGATGCAGTGGAAGAGGAAGGGGATGATGGAGAAGATCATCGACCCGCACCTCATCGGAACCATCAACGACGACTCTCTGAACAAGTTCGTGGAAGCTGCCGAGAAGTGCTTGGCGGAGCACGGCGTCGACAGGCCGTCAATGGGCGACGTTCTGTGGAACCTCGAATACGCTTTGCAGCTGCAGGATGCCAATCCTCCATCGCCGGCGGGGGACGAGATTCCGGCCAATGAGTCGGAAAAGTGATCCGGCGATTTAAACTGGAATTCTCTCTTCGTGAAACGACAACAATCGAACCAAAAAGCTGGTAAACTGGAAGTGTATTGCTTCTTTATTTAAATTATTTAATATATTTGTAATTTTATTTACTAGAAAGACATTTGTATTTTGTGTTATATACCCAAACTATATTATATTTAGGGTTTGTATTTTGAGATGATTTTTGTTCACTAGAGAAGCTATCAATCCTTTTTGCCTCAGGCTGATTCATTTGTCTATGGATATCCTAGTCGAACGTTTACGATCCGTCTTAACAAAATTCAAAGTGAGTTTTGGGCGGGCCGTGATGTCACAGGCATGAGCGAAAAAAATTCATGCATGTAAAGCAACAGTAGAGATACTGATAATTAAGTTTAAAATAATTAATTTGGAGGGAAAATAAATATTTTTTATGCAGAAGTTTTAAAGTATGGCTGCAAACTTGATGCACATATATTTTATTAAAATTTGTGATATAAATTCAGATGCAAATTTTATGCAATGACAGTCTTAGATTAATAAATCATGTAAATAATGTTAAATTCTATTACATGTAATATTTAACTTAGTAGTTGTTCATGATAACAGAGAAAATAATTGATTATAATTATTACATAAAAAAAATATCCAACAGTAAATGAAATAAAACATAAACATAGAATCTTATACCACAAAAAGATAAAACATCTAGAAACTAGATCTTGACGCAAATCGGGCTCGAGAAGCAAGCGGTGCAGTCACGAATACTAAAGCAATTCAAAAACAAGAAGAAAAAATCTCAGAACTTTGATAACATAAGTAAAGTAAAGTACATAACTAGTAAGAGAAACAGAAATGTATGTGTACTAGTTTTCATGTAGCAAAACTAACAAGACAAGTAAGTGAGTCAAGCAGAAATAACTAGAATTATTAGTATACTCTTGAGCATAACATATAATTGTTCATGTAATATCATAAGTTGTAACCAATGAAGTGTGTAGATGTTTTTAGTGGGTGCACATGGTTCAGACTCAAGTTTAAATGCAAGTCTTATTATAAAATTTTCTACTTGTCGTGACCATGCAAGCAAAGAGTTGCACAAATTAAACGTTGCATTTCAATGATTACTTATGTTATTATTAAGTTGAATGATTCATATTTTAGTGATCCTAGCAAAAAATAGATTTCCGTCAAATAAAAAGATAATATTATGAAACAAACTATACTCAAAGACTTGCAACCAGACAGACATAAAAACAAGATTTGATGACACACAAAAGAAATTAAATAAAGAACTTCATTTTTTTGCGGGTTCAAGTATTCACGAGTGACAAGATTTTTATGTATCTTTCTCCAGAATAACAAGTATTCAATAAGATTAATTCATTTTAAGACACGATTATCTTTCAAGTAAACATTTGTACGATCTGGATATCATATAAAATCACAAGTCATCCAATTGTTAATTTTTTTTAATAATTATCATTATAATATTTATTTATCAAGTCCAAAAATATATTGTTCTTTTGATTTTGCATCAAATGAGAAATTCATTCATCTAGGTGAACATCCAAAATCATTCATGATTACAACTCATGACATTACAAACATATTAATTTATCCAACTAGGCATTCATGAATTAAGTTCATTTGACAATTCAAATATTCAAGAGTGAAGTCATAAAATCATGAGAACAGACACATTAAATTAAGCTCAATGTTTGTAAGAGAGAGGAATCTTTACTTGTCTTAAGGTGAAGCTGAAACTAACGACGATGACTAAACGGTGTAAACTAATATCAGAAATCTTATTTTGAACCTATTCAAAAACAACGAAAGAAATATAATAAAGTTTGACATGTTAGTGGTTAAAATATTTAATTCATTTGAAATGGCATGAGTTTGTGATCATGATTGGTTTATTTAAATTTTTACTTAGTTGAATTGCATTTTATGTGATGGATAATGAGAATATGAGTTAGTAAATGAAAGTGATTTTAATTGGATTCTCACTTATATGAATTGTATCTCATTTGATAGATGATTGTAAGACTAATAGTTCTTTGTGAGCATGAGCATTAATTAATTATTATAATGGTAAATGTTAAGAGTTTTTGTTAGCAAATAGATAAATTGTGTTTGATATAAAATGTTTGAATCGTACACAAGTTTACTTGGAAGATAATCATATTTTGAAATGGATTAATCTAAAAGAATCATTAGTGTTGAAACCGTAAAACCGGTCTCTGTGGAGTTCGACCCTTGGGGAAGGGGTGGTCGCGCACCTACTCTGCTCCTGCAAGAAAAATGACAAGAAAGTGAAGAACAAAAGGACTAGGCCAAGGGCCCGGCACGGAGGTCCCACCACACACCCGGAAGATCTTAGAGCGCTTCCCCTCTTTAGCCAATTGCCGGGCTAAGGTACCTCAGAAAGCGCTTTGTGACCTGAGAATTAATGAGCCTGCCTTTCTGAGATACCCCTTGGGTCCTATTTATAGAGAACTAAAAACGGCCTGCAAATAGCCTACCTCTGCCGGTCTGAAATTACTGAAAACCCTCTTGGGCTGGCCTGCCAACAGCCAAACCCCGCTGTTATGTGGGGCCAGGGGCAGGCCACCTGGGGCGGTATGGCCACTGGATCCCCTGCTCGGCCAGGGCGGCGAGAACCCGATGGGGCTGGCACTCGCCGATTCTGCTCGGCTAATGGCGAGTGCGAGCTCGCTTGGCGAGCAGCTCCGGTTTGGCGAGTGCAGGCTCGGCTGGCGAGCAGCCCCGGTTTGGCGAGTGCGGGCTCAGATGGAAAAACTCTGAGCTCGGCCCGACGATCTCCGAGCTCGGTACGACGATTTGCGGAGCTCGAGCTCGGCGGTGAACCCTGCCCGGCCGTGAGGCGGTCTGGACTAGCCGGTCTGGCTTCCGCTGACCCACTCGGCGGATACGGGGTTGTACACAATCCCCGCTCTTTGCGAGGTTGGGACAAGCTCGGAAAGATACATCCAACCCCGCAGGATCCGGCGAGTGGGAGGCATGCGTTAAAGGAAGAATCTTCTGGTAGGCCCCACCGGTAGCTATATATATGTACCCCTACGCATTTGACTGACCCTTGCCCTTCCTGGACTCCTGCTAAGATGTCGCTTCCCAAGGAAGTCCTAGAGCAGCTCGCACGCACTCGCGATGAGATCGCCGCTCAAGCTGCCTGACCAACCTAGAGGCCCCTGCTCGTCGCTTCACTGATTTTTGCTCGGCTAAGCGAGCGAAACCCTTTCCTCCAGGGGCCGAGCCCATTCTAGCTGATTTTTCAACAGCCTTGGGGAGCGGGGCTGGCTCCTCCAACCAGCCGAGTCTTGATTCTCCTGCCAAAGACCTTGTGGAGCTTTCTTCCAGTCGGGAGAATAGTGGCGAGGCGTCCACCCCGCGGGTCAAAAGCATTCCCGACAGCTCGCCAAGACGGGAGTCCGAGGTCAAGGAGTCGGACTCGCAGAAACTAGCGTTGCCGAGTCGTCCCCCTTCTCGGCAACCGTCCCCTGGTTTTGTACTCGCGGGGGGAGGCGTCGGGCATATCCCCGTTCCCGGCTATCAACCCATCCAACAGGAATTAATGTATGGTCGTGGCAAGGACCTGCGCCACTTCTCTCCTCGCGTCAACCTGGAGGAGCCAGGCTCGCGCGGTAAGTCTTCAGCTCTGTATTTTCCTGTTCTGGTGGTGCTTGCTCTTCAAACTGTTTCGATTCTTCATGTAGACCTTCCTGACCGGACTGAAGACGGCGAGTCCGTGGATCGACCCCCTTACTCGCCCCTCCCCTCTCCACGCGCCCTGGACGCCTTCCTGGACCCTGAACTGAGCAACCCCGAGCGTGCAAAACGGGAGCAGAAGGTTCTCAAGAAGCTCGTGCGCGAGCTCCACGACCTGCGGAAGGACAACAACAGGCTGCAGTGGGAGTGCTCACGGCTTGCGGACGGGGCGGGGGTCATCTTGGCGTTCGAGGAGGCGTCTTCCTTGGTTCTGATGGATGAGATTGACGAGAACCTGCGGGTAGTGAATAGGAATATGGGGCGGCTTCGCGAGCTCCACGCGCGGCGATCTGCGACGGCGGATCGGCGAGACCGGGGAGAATAGGACGGCTCCTTTGTCGGTCGACCGGTGCTCGCGCTCGCCCTTGCGTGGTCCTCGCGCCTTTATCTTTCCCCGCTCTGAACAATTTAACTGTCTGTAATAATTTAAACAAATTTTACGCGAACTCGTATATATATATGAAGATGTGCTTTCGATATCCTGATAAGCGTCCTTTCGAATTCCTCCTTCTTGGACCGGGCTCACTCGCGGGCCTTGGCGAGCAGGGGGCGGCGAGGCGGCGAGGCGGCGTGGAGGGATTGGGCGGATCGGTCGGCTCGCCCTCGCCATTCCCTGCCTTACTTTTTCTTTCTATAAATAGGCCCTCTCACCTACCCCCCTGGATACGCCTTTATTGCTCCTGAACCCTTACCTCCCCTCCGCCACCCCGAGCTCGCGCCTTTTCCTCGTTTGCCAGAATGGTGAAAACTAACCCTGACGCGGATGGCCGATCCAAGTGCGCCCGACACTTCGTCGACCACTGCTTCTTTGAGGGGCACATCACAGAGGAGGAGCTCGCCGAGTTCACGGCTGAGTTCGTCCCTCTCGGCTTCCAGGCTCGCGTGCCCGCCGAGCACGAAGCTATCAACTCTTTCCCTGAGGGTGAGCTCGCCTTCCCCATCTCGCACTTCGAGGTGGGGCTGCACCTTCCCCTCTGGCCAGAATCCGACAAATTCTGAAGTATTATGGCGCGGTGCCTGCGCAGCTGAACTCCAACGCCATCGCCATAATGGTGGCGTTCGCCTGCTTTCTCCGCCGAGAGCGGATTGAATTCAATCTCATGGTCTTCTGTAAGCTGTTCTCCTACAAGGCCACCCCCGATGGGGTCGCCTACTTCGGCGGATCTCTCGTCAAGGTTCGCGAGCTCGCGAACAAGAACCACAACTGGATGACCCGACTCGTCTTTATCAAGGGCGAGCTCGGCAACATCCCCTTTCGGCTCCTGCAGAAAGGCGAGGACATCTACCGTCTTCCTTCCCTGTCCGGCGGCGACGCCGACCTCCACAAATTCTTCCTTCACAAAGACTTCGAGGTCGCCTACCTCCGCCGCGGCCTCGACTCGCTTCAACCCGTCCTCCCTGGTGAAGGTACACCTCGCCCTGTCTTCTCGCTAGCTTTGTCAAAATGAACCTCGGTTTTTCTGATCATTTTTTTGTAGGGGAGCGACTTCTACTGGAGCATCCGCCGTTCGCCGACCCGGGGATATTCTCTGACCCTCTGGAGCGGGCCCGGGCAGCGGCGGAGGCCTGCCGAGACGAACAAGCGCGGGGCCAGCCCCTTAGCAAGAAGCGCTTGGAGCTCGCGGAGTCAAGCTCGCGCCCAGATCCCTCAGCACCGAATAAGAAAAAGGCCAAGGTGGTCTCGCGCGGGCGGCTGCATCTCCCCTCCTTGCCCGTCAAGTTCATGAGCTCACCGGAGGCTTCCTCCGACGACCCCCCGTTGAGCCCGCTGAAGGAAGCGTCCTCCCCCCGAAGGGAGAAAAAGAAGAGGGATGGTCCTTCCCCCTCTGATTCTGCCGAGGGGGTCGTCCTTCGCGAACCCGGCCTACCGAAGGATCACCCCCACTTCGGCAAGGGAGGAAGAAGCAAGGATGCGGTCGGCGAGCCCATCCTGAAATGGGATGAGGGGCCCACCGGGTCTCCGTTTCCACTCGCGCCCCCTCCATTGGGGGCTCGCCGGCCTCCCACTGGTCACGCCTTCGGCTTCGGCCTCTATGGCCGTGACAGTGCTGAGTCGTACAAACAGCTAACCCCCCGCCAGCTTGGTCATGAGGGGTTGCAGGCCCACCTGCGGGCCTTCGAGCTTCACCACATGATGGTCCGCCGCGGCTTCCAGCTCAGCAATGCCCTGCAGACTGCCGAGCAGGAGCGTGACCTGGCGAAGGAGAGCGCAGCCGACGCGGAAAGGCGGTTCGGCCTTGCCGACGCTCTGCTCGCAAAATCCGCCGGCGGCTTGGTAATCACTGGATATCTCTACTCATCTTACTTAGGATCATTCTTGTGCTTGTTCTGAACTCCAGTCCGCAGGACGCCGAAGCCGCCGACGCGCTGCGAGGCGAGGTGGCTCAGCTACAAACTCAGCTCGCCGAGCGGGAGACCCAGCTTGCCGAGCAGAGGACGCACTCTCGCGAGCAGGAGGCTGTTGCTGCTCAGCTGAGGATGGAGGCGGCGGATCTGAAGGAGAAGAACAAGGAGCTCCATGGCGAGGTCCTCCGCCAGGCTGAAGCTCTCATTCCCCCAGGCGCCAGCGAGCCTCCCTTCCCCTACAAGAGGCCTCGGGTCTTTGGCGAGGCTGACGTCGCAGAGCAGCTGCGAGTCAACTCCATTGAGTCTGCCGAGTGCCTCCTCAAGGCCATGCAGGGGACGGGGATTTTGGCTGAAGGCTGCGAAGGAGTCACCGTCCAGGATCTCCTACCGACCTTGTTCCCACTCAGCCCGCTCAGCGAGAAAGAAGACAGCTTCGACTCGCTCTTCGCAGGGATGGGAGAGAAGGACACTCGGCTCGGCGGCGAGGAGGATCGCCACGCAGGGAGGGAAGGCGAGAGCTGACGGGGCTCCCCAACCTTTGTTCTCTTCTTCTTCTTGTACCTTGCCGAGACAAGCTTGATTTTGTAATCATAATAGTAAAACGGACAATTTTCGCACAATTTTTCTAACTTCTTTTTAAGCTTGCTTGCGACTTGTTGCTGTATAGACCTGGGCGGACAGGCGGCTAGGACTGGCGGTCTGGTAGCCGGGCGGTCAGCCCGGCTAATCTGGCGGTTTGGTAGCCGGGCAGTCTGGCGGTCTGGCGGTTTGGTAGCCAGGCGGTCTGCCGGCTAGTCTCTGGGATCGTGATGGTCGGCTGAGTGTTCTCTGGTAGTGACCGGGCGGTTAGTTCCTACTAACCGCACGGTTAGGCGGTCTGCTTGGCGGTTTGGCGGTTAACTTTGTAGATGTTGTCTTTTGTATTTTTAGTCCCACATTAGGTATTTGTATTCTCTCCCATCTCCTCCATTCTATATAAGGGAGGCCATACCTTTGTAATACATACCTTTTTCTGATAATAAAATTTCAGTTATACCCGTTCCGGCTTGTTTCTAGTTCGTTTCTTACATGGTATCAGAGGACCCGATCTAGTCCTCCTGATTGTGTTCTCTTCTGTCTGTGCGACCTCTGCCCCCTACCCGCGGTCTGTCTTTCCGCTCGCGCGAGCTCTCCTCTCCAGTGAATTCTTCTATCCTCCTCTTCTGTTCGCGCGGTCTGTCTGCTAGCCGCCCGACTTCTCTCCCTCTGTTTGGTTCTGAAGCAAGGTCGTGGCTCTTCCAAGCCCTTCGACCTTATTCACTCGGATGTTTGGGGACCTTCCCCTACCCTCACCATCGGGCGTGGAAGTTCCTATTTTGTAACCTTTATTGATGATTATTCTCGCTGTACGTGGGTGTATCTATTAAAGGATCGCTCCGAACTTTTTTCTGTATGGACTTCATTTTATTATATGATTAAAAATCAATTTGATGCCTCTGTCAAACTTTTTCGCTCTGATAATGCAAAAGAATATCTGAGTAGTGATTTTGCTTCTTTCTGTACGCAACATGGCATCATTCATCAGACTAGCTGCGTCTATACCTCCCAGCAAAATGGGGTGGCGGAACGTAAAAACCGTCACCTCCTAGATGTCGCTCGCACTCTCATGACGCAGATGCAGGTTCCTCGTAGCTATTGGGGCTACGCGGTCCTCATCTCCTGCTACCTCATCAATCGCATTCCCTCTACCGTCCTCAACGGCAAAACCCCATTTTCCATCCTCTATCCCACCAAGGACCCATTTCCCTTACCACTCCGCATTTTTGGGTGCACTGCCTTTGTTCATAGCCCTGCCGCAACTCGCGACAAATTGTCCCCTCGTGCTACGAAGTGTATCTTTTTGGGTTACTCCACAACTCAAAAAGGTTACTGCTGCTTTGACCCTGTTCATCGCAGGCAGTTCGTCTCGGCGGATGTGACATTCTTTGAGAATGCCGCCTACTTCTCTTCTGATCTCCCACAGGTCGATGGATCGAACCTCCCTCTTCTCCCTACTAACTCGACCTCTCCTCCCATTCTCTCCACCACATCCACTCCTCTTGAGCTTCCTCCATCCCCACCTCCACCAGCCGCTCCTTCTCTTGATCATGATCCTTCTCCCTCGTCCCCTCGGCCGTCTCTCTCTCCTCCCGGGCCAGCGATCTCCGCCACGGATGCACCGGCGACTGAGGAACTCGAGGACCTGGAGCTGCCCATTGCCCTTCGCAAAGGGGTTCGGACGTGCACCCAGCACTCGCTGGCAGCTGTTATTTCTTATGATCGGCTAACACCTTCTCGCAGGGACTTCGCCCTAGCCATCTCCGCGACTACCACCCCTCGCACCTACCAGGAAGCCCTTGATATTCCTCACTGGAAGGCTGCCATGGATGACGAGATTGCTACTCTCTCTGACCGGGGCACTTGGACCCTTGTGCCTCCTCCTTTTGGCACGGATGTGGTTGGTTGTCGCTGGGTGTTTGTCGTCAAGTTCCGTCCTGATGGCAGTGTGGACCGGTACAAAGCCCGTCTTGTTGCAAAAGGGTTTACTCAGACCTATGGTGTTGATTACTTTGACACGTTCTCGCCAGTTGCTCGCCTCAGCACCATTCGGGTCCTTTTATCGGTGGCGGTCAACAAGGATTGGCCTATTTCGCAGTTGGACGTCAAGAATGCCTTCCTCTATGGTGACCTTCACGAGGACGTCTACATGGAGCAACCTCCTGGGTATGTTGCTCAGGGGGAGACTCAAGTATGCCGGTTAAAGAAGGCCATCTATGGCCTAAAGCAAAGTCCCAGGGCGTGGTTCGATAAGTTCAGTAGCATCGTTGGGGCTATTGGTTTCACCAGGAGTTCGGCTGATCACTCCTTGTTCATTCGCAAGACATCTTCGGGTCTGGTTGTGCTAGCTGTTTATGTGGACGATATTCTTCTTACTGGCGACGATCAAGCTGGTGTAGCCTTGACGAAGGTCCATCTCCGCCAACACCTAGTCACGAAGGATATGGGTTCTCCAAAATACTTCTTGGGAATTGAAATCTCTCGGAAACCGTGTTCCTTGGTTCTCTCCCAACGGAAGTATGCTCTTGATTTGTTGAAAGAGGCAGGATTGACGGGTGCTAAACCTGCCCGGTGTCCCATGGCTCCTGGAGAAGACAAGACATGGACAGACGAATCACCTCCTCTATTGGATACTACGAGGTATCGGCGTCTGGTTGGCAAACTCATCTACCTTACGGTGACCAGACCAGACATCTCCTATGCAGTGGGAAAGGTCAGCCAGTTTATGCAGTCGCCTAGGGAATGTCATCTTCAATCTGCTCTAAGGATATTGGAGTATGTGAAGTCCGCACCTGGGAAAGGTCTTCTCTTTCAGAAAAACGGTCACCTAAGAGTCGAAGCGTACTCCGACGCTAGCTATGCGGACGACAAAGGGGATCGCAAGTCGACTTCCGGATTTTGCACGTTTGTTGAAGGAAACTTGGTTAGCTGGAAGAGCAAGAAGCAGTCAGTCGTCTCCAGGTCTAGTGCGGAAGCAGAATATCGTAGCATGGCATCAACCACGTGTGAGTTAAAATGGTTGCGGGCTCTCATGCTGGATCTAGGAGAGGTCTATAACTATCCTCTTCCCATGTTCTGTGACAACAAGGCCGCGATCTACATTTCCAAAAATCCGGTATTCCATGAGCGAACAAAGCACATAGAGGTTGATTGTCACTTCATTCGGGAAGAAGTGTTGAAGAACCAGATTTGCACTCCGTTTGTTACCTCGGAGAAAGAGCTGGCAGATATATTCACAAAACCTGTGTCCGCCTCTTTCTTCCACATTTGCAGCAAGCTAGGCATGATTGACATCTATGCTCCAGCTTGAGGGGGAGTGTTGCTGTATAGACCTGGGCGGACAGGCGGCTAGGACTGGCGGTCTGGTAGCCGGGCGGTCAGCCCGGCTAATCTGGCGGTTTGGTAGCCGGGCAGTCTGGCGGTCTGGCGGTTTGGTAGCCAGGCGGTCTGCCGGCTAGTCTCTGGGATCGTGATGGTCGGCTGAGTGTTCTCTGGTAGTGACCGGGCGGTTAGTTCCTACTAACCGCACGGTTAGGCGGTCTGCTTGGCGGTTTGGCGGTTAACTTTGTAGATGTTGTCTTTTGTATTTTTAGTCCCACATTGGGTATTTGTATTCTCTCCCATCTCCTCCATTCTATATAAGGGAGGCCATACCTTTGTAATACATACCTTTTTCTGATAATAAAATTTCAGTTATACCCGTTCCGGCTTGTTTCTAGTTCGTTTCTTACACGACTGTATCTGTGCGCGCGATACCCCTTTAGGCAATCCTGCCGAGTCCGACCCTGTCTGTAGGATGTCTTTGAGCTAGGGCGAGCGCTTGCGGAGAGACCCTAGGCGCCGACCGTAGCTGGACTCGCTGATGTTACCGGTGCTCGCGGCGAGGTCGGACTCGCTTGAGGGAACTATCCCCCCCTGAGTCCGAGATCGGACCATGACCTCCTGGGCGGCGAGCTGGGGGGAGGCGGAATATCCTGAACTCGCCGTCTTGGCTAGCGAGCTCGCCCCTGGGGCTTTTCTCAGATCCACTCAGTCGTGCCAACTAGGTGAGAGCCTGGCAGGGGAGCGACGAGACCTAACCTAAGAGTGAGAAGACTTAGAAACCCTTGCCTATCCCGGGTGCTACCACCGGGCCAGTCAGCTAGGTGAGGGCCTGAGGGCGGGTGTTGAACATCCTCCGGGCTCAGCCCTAGGGTCATAGCGATGTCCATCGAGACTCAGACGTGCCAACTAGGTGGGAGCCTGGCAGGAGAGCGACGAGACCTACCCCCAGAGCGAGAAGACTTAGAAACATTTGCCTATCCCGGGTGCTACCACCGGGCCAGTCAGCTAGGTGAGAGCCTGAGGACGGGTGCTGAACATCCTCTGGGCTCAGCCCCAGGGTCCTAGCGATGTCCATCGAGACTCAGCCGTACCAACTAGGTGGAAGCCTGGCAGGGGAGTGACGAGACCTAACCCCAGAGCGAGAAGACTTAGAAACATTTTCATATCCCGGGTTCTACCACCGGGCCAGTCAGCTAGGTGAGAGCCTGAGGGCGGGTGTTGAACATCCTTCGGGCTCAGCCCCAGGGTCATAGCGATGTCCATCGAAACTCAGCCGTGCCAACTAGGTGGAAGCCTGGCAGGGGAGTGACGAGACCTAACCCCAGAGCGAGAAGACTTAGAAACATTTGCCTATCCCGGGTGCTACCACCGGGCCAGTCAGCTAGGTGAGAGCCTGAGGGCGGGTGTTGAACATCCTCCGGGCTCAACCCCAGGGTCATAGCGATATCCATCGAGACTCAGCCGTGCAAACTAGGTGGAAGCCTGGCAGGGGAGTGACGAGACCTAACCCCAGGCGGGAAGACTTAGAAATATTTGCCTATCCCGGGTGCTACCACCGGGCCAGTCAGCTAGGTGAGAGCCTGAGGGCGGGTGTTGAACATCCTCCGGGCTCAGCCCCAGGGTCATAGCGATGTCCATCGAGACTCAGTCGTGCCAACTAGGTGGAAGCCTAACACAGGAGTGACGAGACCTAACCCTAGGGCGAGAAGACTTAGAAACTTTTGCCTATCCTGGGTGCTACCACCGGGCCAGTCAGCTAGGTGAGAGCCTGAGGGCGGGTGTTGAACATCCTCCGGGCTCAGCCCCAGGGTCATAGCGATATCCGTCGAGACTCAGTCGTGCCAACTAGGTGGAAGCCTGGCAGGGGAGTGACGAGACCTAACCCCAGAGCGAGAAGACTTAGAAACATTTGCCTATCCTGGGTGCTACCACCGGGCCAGTCAGCTAGGTGAGAGCCTGAGGGCGGGTATTGAACATCCTCCGGGCTCAGCCCCAGGGTCATAACGATGTCCATCGAGACTCAGTCGTGCCAACTAGGTGGAAGCCTGGCAGGGGAGTGACGAGACCTAACCCCAGAGTGAGAAGACTTAGAAACATTTGCCTATCCCGGGTGCTACCATCGGGCCAGTAAGCTAGGTGAGAGCCTGAGGGCGGGTGTTGAACATCCTCCGGGCTCAGCCCCAGGGTCATAGCGATGTCCATCGAGACTCAGCCGTGCCAACTAGGTGGAAGCCTGGCAGGGGAGTGACGAGACCTAACCCCAGAGCGAGAAGACTTAGAAACATTTGTCTATCCCGGGTGCTACCGCCGGGCCAGTCAGCTAGGTGAGAGCCTGAGGGCGGGTGTTGAACATCCTCCGGTCTCAGCCCCAGGGTCATAGCGATGTCCATCGAGACTCAACCGTGCCAACTAGGTGGAAGCCTGGCAGGGGAGTGACGAGACCTAACCCCAGAGCGAGAAGACTTAGAAACATTTGCCTATCCCGGGTGCTACCACCGGGCCAGTCAGTTAGGTGAGAGCCTGAGGGCGGGTGTTGAACATCCTCCGGGCTCAGCCCCAGGGTCATAGCGATGTCAATCGAGACTCAACCGTGCCAACTAGGTGGAATCCTAGCAGGGGAGTGACGAGACCTAACCCCAGGGCGAGAAGACTTAGAAACATTTGTCTATCCCGGGCGCTACCACCGGGCCAGTCGGCTAGGTGAAAGCTTGAGGGCGGGTGTTGAACATCCTCCGGGCTCAGCCCCAGGGTCATAGCGATGTCCATCGAGACTCAGCCGTGCCAACTAGGTGGAAGCCTGGCAGGGGAGCGACGAGACCTAACCCCAGAGCGAGAAGACTTAGAAATATTTGCCTATCGGGCTTCGAATCGCGAGTCATCCTGCCATTACAGTTTTGCAAAAGCACAAGACACGATGATGAGATTCATTTTGATTCATGGAATAAGAATACCTACAATATTTTCAAGGGTAAAAATGTTTCAGATCATCGCCATTCCAAGTGTGGCTGAGGGTATCCCCTTTTACATCCTGGAGGCGATACCCCCCTGATTTTAAGGTCTCCTGTACAACGTAGGGGCCCTCCCAATTGGGATGGAGTTTTCCCACAGCGGCCGATCTTCCTGCCGCATCCACTTTTTTCAGGATAAGGTCCCCTTTCGCGGCTTGACCCGGACGTGCTTGTTGAAGTACTTGGCCATCCTCCGCTTGACCTCCTCCTGCCTGACGGTGGACAAGTCGCGTAACTCCTCGACCATATCAAGGGAGAGTCAGAGCTCCTCCTCATTTTCTGATCTCCACTCCTCCCTTCCAACCTCCGCCTCGGCGACCCGGGGTGTTCGGACCTCGAACTCGACGGGCAGAACGGCTTCGCAGCCATGAGAAAGTTTAAAGGGCGTCTGTCCAGTGGCCGTATTGGGGGTGGTCGTAAGGGCCCAGAGGACCGAAGGGAGTTGCTCCACCCAGCTTCCCTCAGATTTTCCACTTTCTTTTTCAAAAGGTTCACGATTATTTTGTTGGCTGCCTCCACCTGCCCGTTGCTCCTGGGGTGGTGGACAGAGGCGAACCGAAGGTCAACTCCTAGTTGTTCGCAAAAGCGAATGAACTCCGTGCTGGCGAACTGAGGTCCGTTGTCCGTGACGATCGCCTGTGGTAGCCCGTGTCTGCAGATGATCTCCCCCCAGATAAAATTCCTGATCACTTAGGAGGTGACCTTGGCTAGAGCCTTCACCTCCAGCCACTTAGAGAAATAATCGATCATGACTAGCAAAAACCTTCTCTGCCCGCTGGCCTGAGGGAAGGGCCCTACGAGATCCAAACCCCATATGGCGAAGGGTCATGGTGCCATGATGCTCCTTAGTCTCTGAGCCGGTTGTAACTGGAGTGGAGCATAGAGCTGACACTTATGACATTTTTTTACGAATTCGGTTGTGTCTTGACCGAGGGTAGGCCAGAAATACCCTTGCCTGATGATCCTCCAGTTCCAAGGTCCGGCTCCCCGAGTGACTCCCGCACTCGCCGGAATGGACCTCCTCCAAAATTTTATGCACCTCCCTTTCGGCCACGCAACGAGCCAGCATCCCCGAGAGGGTCTTACGGTATAACTCCCCCTCGCGCAGGAGGTAGTATGCTGCCTTGCGCTTGAGCCCTCTACGATCCATCCCCTCCGGGTACTCTCCTGTGGACAGAAAGGTGACGAAGGGGTCCATCCATGAGGGATGCTGCTCCACCTCCATTAGTTCCCCCTCCTCAATGGAAGGTCGGAAGAGATCTGTGATGGTACCCCCCACCCTGGGGCCGTATTTTGCCAGCTGGTCTGCATGCTCATTTTCCTCTCGGGACACGTGCTTGATGGAGAAAGTCTGAAAGGTCCCTATAATTCTCTTTGCCTTTGCCAGATAGAGCTGCAGGGTGGGCTCCCTTACCTCAAACTCCCCATTGATCTGGGAAGCCACCACCATGGAGTCTGTGAGGACCTCCACGTCGTACACCCCTAACTCCCTTGCCAGGCGCAGACCTGCGATTACAGCTTCGTATTCGGCCTGATTATTGGTGATAGGGAAATGCACTACCACGGTTTGCTCGATTCTTGTCCCCTGGGGGCTTTCCAAGATGACCCCAACCCCCAAAGAATGTCTCCCCGAGGCACCATCCACCGCGACTTTCCAAGGGACCGGACGAGTGAGTTGCTCCTCCGCCACCTCAACCACATAATCTGCTAAGAAATCCGCCATAGCTTGGGCCTTGATCGAGAGGCTGGGAACGAAGGAGATGTCGAACTCACTCAGTTCCACCGACCATTTGGCCAGCCGACCTGAATGCTCCACCCCTTCGAAGATGCTGCGGAGGGGGTGGTCAGTCACCACTCGGATCGAGTGTGCCTGAAAGTAGGGTCGGAGCCTCCGGGCCGAGATGATCAGGGCGAAGGCCAATTTTTCCAAGATGGGATACCGAAGCTCGGCCTTCCTCAATACCCGACTCACATAATAAATGGGGAGTTGCTTCTTCCCCTCTTCCCGAACTAAAACCGAGCTCAAGGCCTCCGCCCCGACCCCTAAGTACAAAAATAGGTCCTCCCCCCCTTTGGGCCCTTGGAGCAGGGGAGCCTGAGTCAGCTGTTTCTTTAAGGCCTGGAATGCCTCCTCGCACTCTAAGGTCCATTCAAACTTCTGATCCCCTCTCAAGGTTTTGAAAAACGGGGAGCACCTCTCCCCGGCCCGGGAGAGGAACCTGCTCAACCCTGCCAACTTCCCTGTCAACCGCTGTACCTCCTTAGTATTTCGCGGTGACCTTAGTTCCACGATTGCTTTTACCTTATCCGGATTAGGATCCACGCCGGCTGGGGTGAGGAGATGCCCCAGGAACTTTCCCCTGCTTGCCCCGAAGGTGCATTTCAGGGGGTTCAACCTCATCTTATATTTGCGGAGGGTAGCGAAAGTCTCCTCCAAGTCC
Organism: Platanthera zijinensis; assembly: GCA_039513925.1. Lineage (NCBI taxonomy): Eukaryota > Viridiplantae > Streptophyta > Magnoliopsida > Asparagales > Orchidaceae > Platanthera > Platanthera zijinensis. Next base: position 102,464,267 of record CM077097.1, read on the forward strand.
CGGAGGTGGGAGTCGACGTCCAGACTTTTGATCATGAGGTCGTCCACGTACACCTCCAAATTTCTTCCCCTCTGCTCCCGGAAGACCATGTCCATCATTTTCTGGTAGGTAGCCCCCACATTCTTTAGCCCGAAGGGCATCATTTTATAACAATAGCATCCTTCCCCTGTGATGAACGAGACATCTTTGACGTCGGGGGGTGCATTCTAATTTGGTGATAACCTGAAAAAGCATCCAGAAAACTCATTACAGGGAAACCGACGGCTGAGTCAACCAGTGCGTTGATCCGAGGCAAGGGATAACAATCTTTCGGGCATGATTTATTAAGAAGGGAAAAGTCAATACACATCCTCCACCGGCCGTCTCCTTTTTTAACCATTACAACATTGAATACCCAGCCAGGGTATTGGATTTCAGATACAAAGCCAGCCTGGAGGAGCTTGGCAACTTCCTCCCTGATGGGCTCGGCGAGCTTGTCCGCGATGGGCCTTTTCTTTTGCTGGATGGGGCGGACCTCCGGGTCCAGGTTGAGGCGGTGGCAGGCCACGTTGAGATCGATCCCTGGCATTTCCGCGGCATTCCAGGCGAAGACGTCCACATTCTTCTGGATGCACTCCAGCATCCTGCCCTGAGCCTCCGGGGTCAATCCTCCGCTGACGCAGACCTTCTCCACCCTGCCCCCGATGGTGAGAACCTCCATCTCCACCACCTCTTCCGCTGCCTCCAGACGAGACTGCTCCCCCCATTCCTCGATACCTCCCCCTCCGAGGGCGAGGATTTCTTCCTCAGCTTCATCCACGGCCATTGCCTCGACCGGCTTTCGGGCCTCTTCCGCGACCCCTGCCTGGGTACGGCACTCCTCCACCTTCATTTCTTCCTCGCCAGCTTCCTGCTCCACCTCCTCCAACCTCCGCCCCATCTCCTCGGCCCCCTCCCGCCAAGAGATGGAGTTCACTGCCGAGACGTAGCACTCCCTTGCCTCCTTAGGGTCTCCTCGGATCCGGATCTGGACCCCCTCGACGTTGAACTTTAGGCACTGGTGGAAGGACGAGGGGACGCAGCGGAAGGCGCTGATGAGGGGCCTTCCGAAGATGGCGCTGTAACTGCTGGGGGAGTCTACGATGACGAACTTGCAGTTACGGGACTGCCCCCCCAGAGTGACGTGGAGTCCTACTCCTCCCTCGACCTCTTTCCTTTCTCCCGAGAAGCCGAACAGGGGTCCGTCCGAGGCCAACACCCTTCTGGCCTCTACTTTCATCGCGTTGAACGCCCTCTTGAAGATGATATTGACTGAGCTCCCGTTGTCGACGAGGATCCGGGAGACAGTAAAATCCTCGATGGCCGTCTAGATGACCAGCGCATCGCAAAAGGGGTCCTTGTGGCCTGGCATATCCTCCCTAGAGAAGATGATTTTCTCGTCCGGAGGCGAAGACTGGGACGTGGAGCCGACACTCCTACGGTACATGGTGTGGAGGCTTGACTTACGGGAAGCCTCGATCCCAGCTCCACCGTGGATTGCTCCAATCCTACCCCGGGTGCCTAAATCAACACGGTCCTCACACCGATCCTCCTCCGCCCGAGGCCGGATTTCCTCTATCCGAACTTCCTGGTGGTTTCGCGGTTGTTGCTCCCTGTTCCCTCTCATCTCGAGGAACTCCGGGCACGTGGACGTGTGGTGCCCTTCTTCTTGATGGAAATCGCAATAGGGCAGGTCCACCCTGACCTCCCTCCTTCTCCTCAACTGCCCTCTCCTCCTTCCTCTCATGGCGATTGCCATTGCTTCCTCCTGGTCGGGGAGAGGGGGCCTCTGGCCCTGCCTACCTCCCTGGGGGTTGAACTGCCCCCGGCCCCCCTGGCGGTTATCCCCTCCCTGATAACCTCTCCGGGGTGCCTGGTCCTGCCACTCCGGTCTCCATCCCAAACGGTGGGTCTGTTCCGGACGCCCCCACCTGGGTTGTGGCTGCTGCTGTGGCTGCTCCCTCTGCCAGGGCTCAGCCCTCCTCTCCTCCTGAGCTCGACCACCCCTTGGCCTTTCCTCCTCCACGGCCCACTTGGCCAACCTCCGCGCAAACTCCGGATGTGCCGCCTCCATATCAGCCTCTCTGGCTGCCCTCTCTAGGAGTGCCTCAAAAGATACTGGAGGCGATCTCTTCAGTTCCATTGCGAAGAACCCGGACTGGAGACCCAGGATAAAGGCCACCATCATGGTGTGTCCCGACATCTCCTGTACTTGGGACTGTTTCTCCTGGAACCTGTCCAGATAACTTCCCAAAGTTTCCCCCACCCTCTGCTTGATGCGGAACAAAGACTCCGCCTCCTTCTTCCTCTTCTTGGAAGTGGTGAATCTCAACATGAACCCCCGTCGCAGGTCCTCAAAACAGTAGATGGACCCGGTCGGGAGTTGATGAAACCACTCTCTCGCCTTCTCCCTGAGGGTGATGGCGAAGAGTCAGCACTTAAAGCCATCCGACATCTGTCGGATAGAGACCATGTCCTCAAACCACTGGATGTGGTGGACTGGGTCCCCCCTTCCGGAGTAGTAGGACATCTCCGGCTCACGGAACCCCTCTAGAACTGGGGCTGAAGAGACGAACTCGCTGAAGGGGCTCCCCCCTCAGCCGGGCGAGATGGGAACTCCCTCCCTGCTGTCTCGCCGAAGTGGTACTCGGCAGCCGATCCAGGGAATAGGACTCGCCCCTGGTACTCGCGCTCGCCTCTCTCGGCGGGCTCCTTCCCTGGTCGCCTGAGCGGCGCATCGTCGCTGATCGCGGGGGCGACGACCACCGGGACTGCTGGCGTCGCGCTCTCGGCTCGCATGCCGAGTGCTGTCCTGACGAGCCCGAGGATCTCCTCCCTGAGCTCCGTTGGCACACCCGGCGCTGGGGGCGGAGGAGGGGGTGGCGACTTGCCCCTGCCCGATCCTTGTCCTTCTTCTCCGGCCATCGAATCTGTAGAAGATTTTCTCTGCTGACCACTCTCCACACTCACCGCACCAAAATGTTGAAACCGTAAAATCGGTCTCTGTGAAGTTCGACCCTTGGGGAAGGGGTGGTCGCGCACCTACCCTGCTCCTGCAAGAAAAATGACAAGAAAGTGAAGAACAAAAGGACTAGGCCAAGGGCCCGGCGCGGAGGTCCCACCACACACCCGGAAGATCTTAGAGCGCTTCTCCTCCTTAGCCAATTGTCGGGCTAAGGTACCTCAGAAAGCGCTTTGAGACCTGAGAATTAATGAGCCTGCCTTTCTGAGATACCCCTTGGGTCCTTTTTATAGAGAACTGAAAACGGCCTGCAAATAGCCTAACTCTGCCAGTCTGAAATTACTGAAAACCCTCTTGGGCTGGCCTGCCAACAGCCAAACCCCGCTGTTATGTGGGGCCAGGGGCAGGCCACCTGGGGCGGGATGGCCATTGGATCCCCTGCTCGGCCAGGGCGGCGAGAACCCGATGGGGCTGGCACTCGTCGATTCTGCTCGGCCAATGGCGAGTGCGAGCTCGCCTGGCGAGCATCTCCGGTTTGACGAGTGCGGGATCGGCTGGCGAGCAGCCCCGGTTTGGCGAGTGCGGGCTCGGCTGGAAAAACTCTGAGCTCGGCCCGACGATCTCCAAGCTCGGTACGACGATTTGCCGAGCTCGAGCTCGGCGGTGAACCCTGCCCGGCCGTGAGGCGGTCTGGACCGGCCGGTCTGGCTTCCGCGGACCCACTCAGCGGATACGGGGTTGTACAATTAGTATCCTAGAAAATGATGTATATTGGTCTTATCACTCGTGAATACTTAAACCTACAAAAATATGAAGTTATCTATCTAATTTATTTTATGTGTCATCAAATCTTGTCTCTTATGCCGTTCTGGTTATAAATCATTGGGTACAATTTATTTCACAATCTGATGTTTCCCTTTAACGTGAGCTCATTCCTGTTAGAATCATCAAACTATGAATGCATCAATCCATTAATATTATAAATAATTATTGAAAGGTTGAGTTTAATTGATGCAACTCTTTGCTTGCATGATCACGGTAAGTAGAAATTTTTCTAATAAGGCTTGCATATGAATTTCATAGTAAATCATGTGCATCCATTAAAAACACTTACACACTTCATTGATTACAACTTATTATATTTCATGAACAAATATATGTTATGCTCCGGAGTATACTAATAATTATAGTTATTTCTGCTTAACTCACTACTTGCTTGTCTTGTTAGTTTTGTTTCATGAAAATTGGGACATATACATTTTTGTTTCCCTTATTAGTTATGTACTTTACCTTACTTATGTTATCAATGTTTTAAGGTTTTTCCTTTTTGTTTTGGAATTGTCTTAGCGTTCATGACTGCGCCGCCTACTTCTCGATCTCGATCTGCGTCAAGCTCCAGCTTCTGGATTTTATCTCCTTGTCGTGTCAAGTTCTATATTTGTGTTTCATTTCATTTACTGTCGGACACTACTTTTATACAATAATTATGATCAGACATTTTTTCTTGTATTATGAACAACTGTTATGCTAAATAATCTATGTACTAGAATGTATTATTATTGTATATTCATTTTTCTGAGCTTGTCATGACATAAAATTTGTATCTGAACTTATATCATGAGTTTTTATTTAAATACATATCCATCTATTTTTTTTGGCATATTTTAAAGCCTCTGCATAAAAATATATATATTTTCCTCCAAATTAATTGTTTTAAACCTAATTATCAGTATCTCTGCTCCCGCCTTACATACATGAATTTTCTTTCTGCATGTTCCTGCGGCATCACGGTCTGCCGGAAGCGCGCTCTGACTTTTTTTGAGACGGTCGTCATCCTAAGCCGGATCAGTTCATCCAAGCTCAGCAACTCCATCCATTTTCTTTCATCTCGAGGCTTAAATTTTTCCATGGGAAATTGAAGTAGCTCATTTGCGCACGAAAGCATACTAATTTCAAAGGGAGAATCAACGATTCAAATGACAATGGTTCAATTGAATTGCTTACCCGTCTTAATCATGCACGAAATGTCTTGGCTTAAAATGAATTATGGTACTCATATATGTGCATAATGGTTGTCGAGGTATCAACTAATTAGTTGTATCAAGGTTACCAACTTTGCGATGTAAGAAAAGGAAACAAGAAAAACAAACCATAATATGTGAAAAGAATAGTTGTTACTTTCTTTCCTTTGTGTATGGTGATTGAAATTCTTTAAAAAAGTTTGAACTCTGATCGGGCGATAATGACATACTCTCTCTCGATTCTGGATCTCTGATCGTTGTGCTCATCATATTCCACAAACAATACTTTCTCCTCCATTAAGTACCACTCTTCTTTCTCAAAAATTGAAATGAAAAACTAATAAGGAGGAGATGATCAAGAAGGGTTAAAACCCTAACCCCATCAGATTTACATCCAGGTCATCAAACCTCACAAATCCCACAATCCTTTAAAAAGGAGTCTTAGATGATACGCGACCCCGAACGCGAATGTGGTCTTGGCCATGTTGATGTGTCGTAATGTTATAGGTGAGTACGTGGTTGCATATATGTTTTGTTCTCCTCTAGAAAATTGGCTTCTCGTGGGAAAAACAGAATACACTGCCGCTTATCCTTGTATACTAGTATGCATAAGAACATGGTTGATTGCACAACTGTGTTCTCCACTAGAAAACTCTACAAAACAGCCACACTATCGGGTGACCATTGTAACACCCCTATCCGTCACATAGTATATAACAGTAGGTCCGGCCGGGGCCCGACGCCATATACTACGGACAAACCGGTTGGTTACGCATTGAAACCATTCAACCAATCACAACGTCCTACACAGAGCATCTAGCGGAAGTAAATTATTAAGTTGCAAAAAGAATAAAGAACTCTGTCAAGCATGAATGTCTACTACTCAAACCAAGAAGGAATGTTTAATACACTAAACAGGAATGACCTTACAAGAATTTGCTTAATAAAAGTGTCTTCCAAACCTCGGCACGCAGGCCGGTCACACATGAGTAAAAAAAGGAAAACACTCAACAATTGGCCGTCGAGGGCCGGCACAGCAACCTGGGATTTAGCCCGCTATTTAACGCTCGGCTCTGCAGCACCTGCAAGCAGCAATCCACCGCACAGTGGTAAACAAAGGCAACGGTCAGCTGTACTGACCAAATTATAACGATTCCGCCTCCAAACCGGGGCGGCAAAGCTTCTTCCCTGCACTTGTTAGCAAAACAAGCAACATAGCGAAATAAGCATCACATCACAGGTGCACGCTCACACGGCCGTACACCCCGTGCTCTCAGGGCACTTACTCGGCGGGCCAGTCCGAACCCCGTCCGGTCCTTGACTCCGCCACCACCCCCAGGGTGGCAACCTCGTGAGCATTTAGTCCTTTCAGCTGTAGCCTAGACTCGATCTCCAAACCTCTGTAAGTCCCACGTAAAACTTTAGGTCGCTTTAACCGAGCAGATGGAGCGGGTAGGGGTCCACCAGCCTGTTGCTCACCCCGCCGTTTCCATTTGGCCTTTGACGCGGGCTAAGCTTCCCCAGTCCCAAATATCTTTCAAACATGGTACATAGCCCCGCTATGTACCCGGTTGGCTCCCAGGCCACCGATATGACAGAAATGCGTTTCCGTCCAGATTTTCGGGTGCACCTCGGGGTTAATCCCCAAGATTCCCTGATGCATTCTACCGCATAGCAACCCGAAAACAGTCAAAACGCTTGGAGTCTTCTCCGGCTAAAAAATGCACAGCAAATCATCACCGATCCAGACCAACACGTCCGGGTAGGCTTCACACATCATTCCTATGTCCGTTCTACGATTCCGGACTCTAACAAGGGGTACTTTACATATCTACCCCAAGGAATACCACAATCTCGTCGTACACTCGCGGGAGAGGGGTTTTCCTATGCAAAGGAAGAAGAGCTTCACATGCTCAAAAAGAGAATCGTTACCCTTGCGCTTTTCCTCGTCGCCATGACGATCTAGCCGGATGGAAAGCACCGTATCGGGCTCGCCTTCGTGGATCCAGACTCGGATCGTGATTTGGAGCTCCAAAGCTCCGCCGGTGACCGGATCTCGGCCTTCTTCCTCCTTCTTGCTCTCCCTTCTCTCTAGATCTTAGAGAGATAAATCCTAAGTAAAATGAGGGCTTCTAAACCCTATTTCTGGGTTTAAACCGCCAGCACCAACTCCCCACCGTCCGATCGAATCAAGAGAAAACGAACGGCCACGATCGGGACCAAGAAATACAAAATCTGGGCCGAACACGGCCTGTGACACGCCCGTGTCCAGGGCCGTGTCGCCCATTCGCCGTCTCGACCGACGTGATAACCAGCACAGGGCATTCGACACGGCCTCCGACACGCCTGTGTCGCATGCGATACGGCCGTGTCACGACCCGTGTCACGCCCCGTGTGCAACTACCAACACTTGTTTCCCGAGGAGGACACGACCTGCGACACGGCACCCGACACGCCTGTGTCACATGTGACACGCCCGTGTCTGTGCCCGTGTCATGGCCCGTGTGCATGACTCAGAAAACTCCCTAGCGTGACACGCCCTGGGACACGCCCGTGTCCCAGGCCGTGTGCCTCAACTCGACGATCGCCGATCTTCAAAACGTCGACCACATGACCCGTGGCCGAACACGCCCGTGACATGCCCGTGACACGCCCGTGTCATGCCCGTGACACGCCCGTGTCATGCCCGTGATACGCCCGTGTCACGCCCGTGACACCTGCTCCAAAACCCAGACTTGGCTTAAAACGTCACCCGTCCCTCTTTTTAGTTTCGGGGTGTTACAACTCTCCCCCTCTTAAAAGAATTTCGTCCACGAAATTACTAAAGGAGAGAAAATAGAAACTCTCAGCGGTACCCAGACGGAACAACTCCGGGTACACTTCCAGCATATATTTCTCTCACTCCTAAGAGAGCTCTTCGCTATCGCAATTGTCCCACCGGACCACGACTATCTTGATCTCCTTGAGACAAAATCGCTCGACTTCATGGTCTCCAAAACGAACAGGTTTGACCCTAGTCGTCAACCTTTCGTCCACCAAAACTTGATCACTCACGATCAAGTTCGAAGGCTCTTGCGCCGCCTCACCAAACCGCTCTAGAAATCTCAAGTGGTCCAAGGTATACCGGGCTCAGCTTTCCCAAGCATCGCTCCCGTGAAACACTCTTGAACGACTATAACTTCCAATACGCCATCCGATAACTCCACATTCCGATACGTGGCATTAAAGTACTTAGTCTGCCTCTCCTGAGCGATTAGCAAAAGTTCTCATATGGTTCGCACCAAAGGGGTAGTGTTTAACACCTCTTGCTTTAAATACAACTTCGTGTCATCCGTTTCTAGCCTCGACAACGGCATGCGATGACTTCTACCAAAAAGGGCCTCGAAGGGCGCCATTTGTATGCTCGCTTGGTAGCTAAAGTTGTACTCAAACTTTACCAAAACATATGGTCTTCCCACTGCTTCCCGAAGTTAAGAACGCACATGCGAAGCACGTCCTCCAATGTCATGTTGACCCACTCGGTCTGCTCATCCGTCCGCGAATGTAAGAATGGACTAAACTACAACTTAGTCTCCAGCACTTTCTGTAACCACCTCCAATCATTGGACGTAGAACATGTAAGACCCCCCTTTTTTTTTTCCTTTTTCAACCACCGGGGTCTTAGGCCCAGAACCGCCGCTTTGCGGTGACACCTTCACGTCCTGAAGGGTCATCACCACAAGGCGCCGATTCTGCCGGCCAAATCGATCGCCGAAAGGTAGCACAATGTAAAAGTAAGAGCAAGCAGTCCACAATAATAAAATCACATATATAAATAATAAAGCTCCACGAAGGGAGTGTCCACAGAAATCATCAGAGTACTAAAAATACGGGCTTATGCCCGGTACAAAATGTCCTCACTACAAGTCTCTCATGCGGAAGCGAAAACAGAAGCTACTCAAGGTCGAGACTCACGGTCCCGGCTGTGTGAACTCCGGAGCTAGACTGCCCCATCTCTAGGCGCACCGATCTCTGGGGCTGCTCCTCCATGCTGGGCTCCACGATCCCCTAAATGATGCGGTTCGAAAACCGTTAGTCATAAAGACTAAGCCCTATCATCCCCTACCCCTTCCCCCATGGCTCCTAGGTACCGAGCGGAGAGGAAGAAAGGGAAGGACATGAAGGTAGAGATTAAACATGAAACAGATGGCAGCGGAAACTAATCTAGCAAGTTGTGTTAGGTGAGCAGTTAATAAATTGTTATAATAGGTCTAGCAGTAAGAAAAGCAATTATATGAATTTAAACCTTCACTTATGCGGGAACACATAAGCAAAAGGGATCTTTTGCAAGGCTCCCATCGTATAGAGTGTCTCATACCACTTATACGTTGGGGTGTCGGTTATCAAACAGCAATTGTTGTTATATATTGAAATTAACCTTTGATTTATAAACTTGCCCACACAAGCTTATAGACCAAGGGGTCGTTTTGCAGGTCCTAATGTATAAGCGTCCCATACCACTTATACTTTAGGTGTCAGGGTTAAATGAATCGATTATGCTATGACATGCTAGTGGGTATGATGAAACATGCAGTGTAACTCACACACCCGACTCTGTGCACACAGACCTTTAGTTCCCCCTTTCGGAGCCGTTACCTCTCAGGATACCTTCGTAGTGGCAGACGGATGCGGTGGGTTGGGCCTCGTCCACCTCAAAACCAGTAAAAGCACCACTGGTCTGACCTATCGTACGCCTCAACTCTTGGTGCACTAAGCGGACGCCTGCGTACTCTTGCCGGCTGGCGCACCGGACTTCTGTTGGCGAAGTGCTAACCACCTCGCCGAGTCAACGATATCGGTGTCGGTGCAATCGAACTCCCCGATATCGAAAGACCCACCACCTTAACTTTTACTATCTTATGCACATGCAAGTTTAATCGCAAACAAACAGAACCGAGCCGAAGCTCCCCGGACCAAACGTCCGTCTCCACCCAACCGAGCCGAAGCTCCCCGGACCAACCCGTCCGTCTCCAGACCAACCGAGCCGAAGCTCCCCGGACCATCCCGTCCGTCTCCAAACCAACCGAGCCGAAGCTCTCATCAATCTTCCTGTGCCAACAGTGTTTGTGAAAGGTGCAATCCTAGTTACTAAGTTACTCTTGCCAGTTTATTATTACAGTTTACGTTAGTCCAGGACTGCCCCCGGTATACCCCGTGAAGGGCTCTCAAGGGGCACTAGGAACCAAGACGGCGGCATTACGGCCCGAAGTTCCCTTTCGTAAGGCACTTATTATTATTGGTTGTTTTCCCTTAGCCCGATTCCCTTCTCATATTACGATAGACTATCCTATGGTGATTTTTAAACCTTCCACTCTTCGGGAAAAGCGATCTTTCGCCAAACCCGAGCACCTCTTAACTCTAACTATCACCACTACTCACTACTCTTTATATCTTCATCAGATCATGTCCTATTGCATTTCACAATTTACTAAATGCAGACCGACCTAGGCTACATGTCGAACCGGTTATGAAATGATCCATTACTCATCCAAATGCCCTAAATTATTTATTGGAGACTTGCCATGACCTAAATGACCTAAATCCAGAAAATGGAAATTTTCCTAATTTATTTGGCATTTAATTAAATTCCTCGAAAATCCAAGGACTACCGGTTTGAACATGAACTACCCTAAGTTCTCATGCAAGATGTCCAGCAATTTTATGATAAATACTAGGTTATCTCAATAGGTTAAATCCTAAGTATCATAATTTTTCAATTATCAAAGTGGCATGAAAGCTATTTTAGAGATAATCTCTAACTTCTATTGTTTATGAAGCAAGTACAGAAAATATTCTTCCAATAATTATAAGTAATTCATGACATGCAGATAAGGGCCTAAAATTAGCACTGGCCAAGTTTCATAATTTTCCAGTAAGTATTTTATCCGTAATTAATTTTTAAACATAAAAGCCCCTTTCTATCATCTGTGAATAAGGTACTAGATTTACTCAATATAAAATTCTATAAAAATCCAGGGATCATTGTGCTACTAATCAAGATCTAAATCCAGAATTTCAACTGATTATAAATAATTTAAAACCTCCAAATAATTGAAGCAATAAATCGGGCAATTATTCCTTTAACACATGAAGTATAATATTTAATAATCATAAAATTCCAGAAGATTTACTATAAGTCTACAACATCCTAAAACCCCCTCCTCCCGAGTTTCATAATTTTTGGATTAGATTTAGTGCTTAAATTAACTAAATTACATTTTTATCATAATCCGACATCTCAACTTTCGAGGTACCTAATTACCTCTAATTCCTCCACTATTCCAACCAGAGGGTTTTCATCATGTCATCCCCCTCTCCTCCAAATTTCAAGGGCATTCAAGAGCTTTTGCTCCTATGTCCTTCACAAACCTCAAACTCCCACCCGTTGGATTTGAGCCAATCTCTTAGGGTAAAATCCACCCTATGCCACACCATGTTACCCAAGAGGGTAGACATAGACCCAACAAATCAGTGGCCAACAACTTCAGCCTCTTTTGAGGAGATTTGTCCACTCCATCTCCAATCGTACTTTTCCCCAAAGTACCCATCACCAAGACCTATCTAGGACTTGATACTTCCCTATTCAAAACTCGACCAATCGAGTTGAAATCTTGTACAGATCTTAATATTGATGCCAGGGACCACCACCCAAAATTTGGGGGAGTTTGGACTTAATTTCATCTCCTAATTAATTTCATATCGTTTATTAAATTTTTACAAAAACTTTAGGCAAAAGTTCTCCAAAAATTCTCATTTTTGGACAGCCTCTCGATACACATATTTTAGACCTCCAATCCAAATTTCAAGTCATTTGGACAGGTTACGAACCGTGGGCAACCATTTTAATTTCTGGTTAGCCTAGGTCTTGATCCCACCAAAATGAGTGCTGTGGTCAAACCACTCACCCAAATTGAATAAAATCAATTTTAAATTAAAGTAGACCCCGAGGGCTACAACTTTTGTGACTGGTCATTTTTCCTAAATCGGCCTCTAAGGGCTTCGTTTTGCAGCGTCAAAAATACATTCAAATAACCTATTTTTCCATTATGTACTATATAATAATCTATGTATTATATATTAAATCCACTGTTCATCTTCTTCAAGAACCCGAACAGACACAGGAAAACCTTTTTCCTGTAAGCATTCCGTGGTCCGTCGCCGGCCGTTCGGTCACTTCCCTGGCCAGCCACCACCACCACCACCTCCGTTGAGGCGATGGCTATCGGTCGGCGGTGGTTTGGCCGCCGGAGGTGGCGGTTTCCGGCGAACTCAAAATACCCTTTTTCATGGTTTTTCCATGAAACGAGAGACGGGTCCGGCTCCGTTGAGCGCGAACCTTCTTTCTAAGAATCCTAAAATCTACCCATGAAAGAGAAGGAGCAGAGGAGGACCTTGTTCGCGGTTTGAAGGCGAGAAGAACGTCGGGGTGCCATGGCGCGGTGGTGGCGTTTGCTGAACTTCTCCTACAGCAAGAACAAAGGTCTGTTCTGATTACTTGAGCGTGTAACCCTCTCCTCTTTCCCCAAGTGGGCTTTTATAAGTCAGATAGTGGGAAGATGAATGGGTAAAACCATTATGGCCATGAAGTTTCCCCCCCCCCCTTAACGTTTCGGTTACAGTGAAGAGATAAGAAACAGCGGAAACTGAACAGGTGTGTCCAGCTGGCGGTTTTCTATTGGACCACCTTTTCCTCATTTATTATATAATTATAGAAGGAAAACGGCCGGAAGTTACTCCTGGTGTAACTTCCCACACCAGCATTTATTACCACGCGTGTTGGAATAATTTCGGGCCTGAACCGTCGTTTCGGCCAATGTCACGGGCGTGACACATAGGTCACGGGCGTGACAGGCCCGAATAGCCAATTCTGGGTTCGACGATCGTCGAACTGAGATCGACGATCGTCGATGGAAGGTCACGGGCGTGACACCTCGGGTCACGGGCGTGACAGACCCAAACGGCAGATTGTGGGTCGATGATCGTCGAATTGAGATCGACGATCGTCGAAGGCTGGTCACGCCCTAGGTCACGGGCGTGACCTCTAGGTCACGAGCGTGACATGCCCGAACGGCAAATTTCGAGGTCGACGATCGTCGAATTGAGATCGACGATCGTCGAAGGCTGGTCACGCCCTAGGTCACGGGCGTGACACTCATGTCACGGGCGTGACATGCCCGGGCCACAAGGTCGACGATCGTCTCACGGCGATCGACGATCGTCGATGGGGTCACGCCCATAGTCACGGGCGTGACGGGTCGGTCACGGGCGTGACCAACACGTGACCCGAAAATATTGATCGCTTTATTTTCACTTTTTGTGCTCCCTGGGGTTCTGACTCGACCATCCGACTCCTAGGGGTCTAGCCGGAAATGAGATGTTATAAATCCCAATAAACAAAACAAAATTTTCGTCCCCGAAATTGAGGTTGAGCCTATGGGGATTTCTATCGGAATAAATTAAACTTGTAACATCCCATACGATCTTTCTATTGGGTTCAGGCGACTGTTCGTTTGATAACGAAGACAATCTCCCCAATAAACAAAAGATTAACCCCTACCTTTCTGATTAAGTGTGCATGCCTAGGTCCTGGATTTTCCTTATCTAATCTTAACATTCCAAAACAAGAAGGCAGTCTATAGTATACCGAGAGGTGGTGAGATGTACCTGACTGAACAACTCCGGGTATCTTTGCCTCATCAGATCCTATGGTTCCCAGGTGTGCTCCTCCTGACCGTGGTTTCTCCACAGAACCTTGACTAAGGGGATCTTCTTGCGCCGCAAGATCCGCACTCCTTTGTCGTCGATCCGAACCGGCTCCAAGTGAACCGATCGGTCTGAAGCTACCGGCCCCTCGGTGGTCAAAATCCGCTGCTCCGGGCGTAGTAGAGCCCTTCTCAGCGAAGAGATGTGGAAGACGTCGTGTAGAGCTGCCAGCTCTGGTGGCAACTCTAGCCTGTAGGCTAGGGGTCCGATCCGCTCCAGGATCCGGTAAGGGCCCATATACCTAGGGCTGAGTTTCTTCCTCCGACCGCGCACCCGTGAGACTCCGTGCATGGGCCGGATCTTCAAGAACACTCGATCCCCTACCCGAAACTCCACCTGACGATGTCGGGCGTCATAGTATTTAGCCTGTCTGCTCTGCGCCTCCAACATCCTATCTCTGATCAGTCTCACCTGAGCCTCGGTGTCTTCCACAAAATCCAATCCCAACAGCTTCGGATCCTCGTCTTGAACCCAAGAAAGCGGGGTCCTACATTTTCTTCCATACAGGGCTTCATAAGGCGCCATCCTGATGCTGGACTGGTAGCTATTATTGTAGGAGAACTCGACCAACGGTAACATCTTCTCCCACGGCTCCCCTCGGTCCAGTATACACAATCGTAGTAGATCCTCCAAGGTCCTGTTGGTGCGTTCTGTCTGCCCGTCCGTCTGAGGGTGGAAGGCCATACTAAAAGTCAACCGGGTGCCCAAATATGCCTGCACTGACCGCCACTCCCTGGATGTAAACCGTCCATCGCGGTCCGACACTATCGTCCGGGGCACGCCATGATATCGGACATACTGCTCCACAAACTTCCGTACCAGCACTCCCACCGAGTCATCCTTCCTGATCGGTACAAAGCGGGCCACCTTCGTCAACCGGTCGACAATCACCCAAATCGAGTCGTTCCCCGTCCGAGACCGGGGAAGACCATGTATAAAATCCATCGTTATATCGTCAAACTTCCACTCCGGCACCGGGAGTGGCTGCAACAGTCCTGCGGGGTTCCTGCACTCCGCCTTCACCAACTGACACGCCTCGCAATGGGTCACGAAGTACGTAATGTCCTTCTTCATGCCCGGCCAAAACATCGTCCCCTTCAAATCAGCGGTCATCTTTGTGATCCCTGGGTGTACCGAGTACCGGCTGCAATGCGCCTCCATCATAATATCCTCTCGGATCTGGCCTCCTGCGGGTATATATACTCTGCCTCTGAAGTGGAGCAAACCATCTCTCAGGGAATAATCCCCTGTCGAACCTTCCTCCACAGCTCGGAACATCGGCTCCGCCCACGCATCTGTCCTCTGTCCGTCCCGAATGCGATCCCGAATATCGTCAATGGCCACTATCGATGCCAGATACTCCCTATACAAATCTGGGTCATCCTCGGACACTAGGGATATCTGCATATCTCTGAATGACTGGACTAGCTCCATGGACATAACCTGGGGCCCAGCTTCGGAAGTGGCCGCTCTCCGACTCAACGCGTCGGCCACCATATTTGCCTTCCCTGGATGGTAATGCATCTCATACTGATAATCTGCTAAGAACTCCACCCAACGCCTCTGCCTGATATTCAGCTCCTTCTGCGTGTCCACGTATTTCAGGTTCTTGTGATCGGAGAAGATATCGCAGTGGACTCCATAAAGATAATGGCGCCAAACCTTCAGAGCAAAAACGACCGCTCCCATCTCGAGGTCGTGCACCGGGTAGTTCCTCTCATGGATCTTCAGCTGGCGGGAGGCATATGCTATGACATGTCCGTTTTGCATCAGCACCGCTCCCATCCCTTGGTATGATGCGTCGGTATACACCTGGAATCCCTCCTTTCCAGATGGAAGGGCCAGAATAGGGGCTGAGATGAGTCGATCCTTCAGCTCCTGGAAAGCCGCCTGGCACTGCGGGGTCCAAACAAAAGGTGCCTCCTTCTTTGTCAAAGATGTGAGGGGGAGGGCAATCCGAGAGAACCCCTCCACGAACTTCCGGTAGTAACCGGCAAGTCCCAAGAAACTGCGTACATCGGTGGCTGTCCTCAGCTGCGGCCAATCGCGAACTGCCCGAATCTTTGCTGGATCTACTGATAACCCGGCTCCGCTGATGATGTGGCCTAGGAAGGCCACCTCCTTCAACCAGAACTGACACTTGCTGAATTTTGCATAAAGGCGATGCTCCCGCAACCTCTCCAAGGTCAGTGCCAGATGCCGAGTGTGCTCCTCCTTCGTCCTAGAGTAGATCAGGATGTCGTCTATGAATACTATGACGAACACATCCAAGTAGGCCTCAAAAACCCTGTTCATGAGACTCATGAACGCCGACGGAGCGTTCGTGAGCCCAAAGGGCATCACGGTGAACTCATACAGGCCATATCTGCTACTAAAGGCCGTCTTCGGGATATCCTCCTCCTGGATCCGCAGCTGGTAGTATCCTGATCTCAAGTCCAGCTTCGAGAAATAATGGGCCCCCTCTAGCTGGTCGAATAATTCGTCTATCCGTGGGAGCGGATAGGTATTCCGGACGGTCAGCCTGTTTAGTGCTCGATAATCGATGCACAGGCGGAGTGTCCCATCCTTCTTCTTCACGAACAGGACCGGAGCTCCCCATGGCGAGGAACTCGGTCTAACAAAACCTGCCTCAACTAATTCCTGCAACTGAGTCCGGAACTCTGCCAACTCCTTTGGGGCCATCCGATAAGGGGCCCTAGATGCCGGTTTGGCTCCCGGCACAAGCTGTATCTGAAAATCCTGCTCTCAGTGTGGAGGTAGTCCTGGCAGTTTCTCTGGAAAGATGTCAGCGAAATCTCGCACCACCGGGATGTCTGTCACCGACTCCTTAACCTTCGCCATCTCAAATAGAATCTGATAGACCTCCTCTCCCTGCAGATGGGCCTTAACGGCCTGTACCGAAGATAAAAGTATACGAGAGACAGGTCTTATACCTTCAATGGTAATGAAAGAGTCCCCGTGTCTCACGGTGATCCTCTTTGCCTGGCAGTCAATCTGGGCATAGTTCCAGTGCAGCCATACCATGCCCAGGATCAGGTCGTAGTCCGTCAGCTTCAAAATCGTCGCTGGAGCCTCGAACGCTTTTCCACCGATTTCCGCCTCCATATTGCAGTGATCCGTGGTAAGGAGCTCAGATCCATCCGGTATTCGCACCCTCATCCTCGAGCCTGTGAACCGCTCCACACCTTCCAGTCCTTCCACGAACGACTCCGACACAAAGGAGTGAGTAGCTCCAGTATCAAAAAGCGTGTGGGCAGGCTTGCCGCTGATGAAGACTATACCTGGGGTGATTAAATATCTCAGGGTTCTATAAAGAGTTTTCTTTCCTTGTTAATCTATCTAGTGCGGTTCTGAGTTTTAACAACTTAAAGGGAGATTTTATGAAAATAAAGAAACATTGCAGCGTACCTGCGATGACCTGCTCCGGATTTCGAGGCTGCGCAAGGTCCAAAGCATATACCTGCTCTCTTTCCTGCCTACGATCTCCCCACTGGTATCCACGACCACGGCCGCGTCCTCGGCCTCCATAATGCTGAGCTGGTGGGCCGCCCTGATGTGGTGGAGGTGGTGCCCCCCTCATGGGGCAGTTCCTCCGAATATGCCCAATCTGATGACAAAGAAAACACTCTGGTGGGGGATACGCCATTCCCCCAGGTCTCGGCATCTCCTGCATCCGAAGAGGGGGAGGGGCTAATACCACCTGTTCCCTCGGCTCCTGCCTCACGTCCTGACGAGGCTGGTCCTCTGTCCTCCTCCCCTCTAGTACAGCACCTCGCCGCTGGTCATTTCTACCTCTCCGTCCCTGATCCTCTGCTGGCCGCTTCCGGCCCCGGGTAGCGTGCCAATCTGCCTCAATCCTTTTGGCCATCTCCAAGATCCGGGAGATGGGCCCGTCAGATACGAACAACAGAGCCTCCCTCAAGTCCTCCTGCAGGCCCTTATAGAACCTCCTGATATACCCTGCCTCATCCAGCTGGTAGGAATCTGCGTATCTAGCTAGATGGTCAAACTCTCGATGGTACTCCACCACGGTCCGAGTACCCTGCTTCAGCTGTAAGAACCGCTCCTCCAAATCATCCCTAGCCGACTGCGGAACGAAATGCTCCAGCAGTGCGGCCCTGAACTCCTCCCAAGTAATCTCCGCAACCTCCCTATCAGCAAAGGTCGTGTCCAACAGCGTCTTCCACCACCTCTTTGCATGGGACTCCAGGCAGGAGACAACCAGAGCCACCTTCTCCTCCCATGAACACCGAATCCCGGTCAGCATCTCATACATGATATCTAGCCACTCTTCCGTCCGAACAGCCGACTCTGTCCCCAAATAGGACGGGGGAGCCAGTCCTCGGAAGATGCTTAGCCAGTTGGCCCCCGGATTTGGCTGCGGGGCCGGAACCTGCTGGGCCCTGAAGGCCTCCAGAATGGCAGTCAGGGTCTGTCCCATGTCTGACTGAAGGAAAGGGGTGGGGGCCGGTGGGGGTGGTGCAACATCCTGAGCCTGTTGAATGCCACCTTGTGGCGTAGTCCGTGCTGGAGGCTGCGTAACAAAAACATACGCTGAGAAAACGTTCAAATACTACATAAAGGTGGACAAATTATATGTGATCCCCATATGGGCACACCACGCTGTAACATCCCATTTCCGGCTAGATAGATTAACAAGGAAAGAAAACTCTTTATAGAACCCTGAGATATTTAATCACCCCAGGTATAGTCTTCATCAGCGGCAAGCCTGCCCGCATGCTTTTTGATACTGGAGCTACTCACTCCTTTGTGTCGGAGTCGTTCGTGGAAGGACTGGAAGGTGTGGAGCGGTTCACAGGCTCGAGGATGAGGGTGCGACTACCGGATGGATCTGAGCTCCTTACCACGGATCACTGCAATATGGAGGCGGAAATCGGTGGAAAAGCGTACCTGCGATGACCTGCTCCGGATTTCGAGGCTGCGCAAGGTCCAAAGCATATACCTGCTCTCTTTCCTGCCTACGATCTCCCCACTGGTATCCACGACCACGGCCGCGTCCTCGGCCTCCATAATGCTGAGCTGGTGGGCCGCCCTGATGTGGTGGAGGTGGTGCCCCCCTCATGGGGCAGTTCCTCCGAATATGCCCAATCTGATGACAAAGAAAACACTCTGGTGGGGGATACGCCATTCCCCCAGGTCTCGGCATCTCCTGCATCCGAAGAGGGGGAGGGGCTAATACCACCTGTTCCCTCGGCTCCTGCCTCACGTCCTGACGAGGCTGGTCCTCTGTCCTCCTCCCCTCTGGTACAGCACCTCGCCGCTGGTCATTTCTACCTCTCCGTGCCTGATCCTCTGCTGGCCGCTTCCGGCCCCGGGTAGCGTGCCAATCTGCCTCAATCCTTTTGGCCATCTCCAAGATCCGGGAGATGGGCCCGTCAGATACGAACAACAGAGCCTCCCTCAAGTCCTCCCGCAGGCCCTTATAGAACCTCCTGATATACCCTGCCTCATCCAGCTGGTAGGAATCTGCGTATCTAGCTAGATGGTCAAACTCTCGATGGTACTCCACCACGGTCCGAGTACCCTGCTTCAGCTGTAAGAACCGCTCCTCCAAATCATCCCTAGCCGACTGCGGAACGAAATGCTCCAGCAGTGCGGCCCTGAACTCCTCCCAAGTAATCTCCGCAACCTCCCTATCAGCAAAGGTCGTGTCCAACAGCGTCTTCCACCACCTCTTTGCATGGGACTCCAGGCAGGACACAACCAGAGCCACCTTCTCCTCCCATGGACACCGAATCCCGGTCAGCATCTCATACATGATATCTAGCCACTCTTCCGTCCGAACAGCCGACTCTGTCCCCAAATAGGACGGGGGAGCCAGTCCTCGGAAGATGCTTAGCCAGTTGGCCCCCGGATTTGGCTGCGGGGCCGGAACCTGCTGGGCCCTGAAGGCCTCCAGAATGGCAGTCAGGGTCTGTCCCATGTCTGACTGAAGGAAAGGGGAGGGGGCCGGTGGGGGTGGTGCAACATCCTGAGCCTGTTGAACGCCACCTTGTGGCGTAGTCCGTGCTGGAGGCTGCGTAACAAAAACATACGCTGAGAAAACGTTCAAATACTACATAAAGGTGGACAAATTATATGTGATCCCCATATGGGCACACCACGCTTCCGCTGCTTAGTTTGTCCCCAAACTAAACTCGAGCGGGGGGTGACCTAGGGTTTGTGGACTGGTACTTCCTTCTGATCGATGTTTCCTCTGATACCACTTGTAAGACCCCCCCCCCCTTTTTTTCTTTTTCAACCACCGGGGTCTTAGGCCCAGAACCGCCGCTTTGCGGTGACACCTTCACGTCCTGAAGGGTCATCACCACAAGGTGCCGATTCTGCCGGCCAAATCGATCGCCGAAAGGTAGCACAATGTAAAAGTAAGAGCAAGCAGTCCACAATAATAAAATCACATATATAAATAATAAAGCTCCACGAAGGGAGTGTCCACAGAAATCATCAGAGTACTAAAAATACGGGCTTATGCCCGGTACAAAATGTCCTCACTACAAGTCTCTCATGCGGAAGCGAAAACAGAAGCTACTCAAGGTCGAGACTCACGGTCCCGGCTGTGTGAACTCCGGAGCTAGACTGCCTCATCTCTAGGCGCACCGATCTCTGGGGCTGCTCCTCCATTCTGGGCTCCACGATCCCCTAAATGATGCGGTTCGAAAACTATTAGTCATAAAGACTAAGCCCTATCATCCCCTACCCCTTCCCCCATGGCTCCTAGGTACCGAGCGGAGAGGAAGAAAGGGAAGGACATGAAGGTAGAGATTAAACATGAAACAGATGGCAGCGGAAACTAATCTAGCAAGTTGTGTTAGGTGAGCAGTTAATAAATTATTATAATAGGTCTAGCAGTAAGAAAAGCAATTATATGAATTTAAACCTTCACTTATGCGGGAACACATAAGCAAAAGGGATCTTTTGCAAGGCTCCCATCGTATAGAGTGTCCCATACCACTTATACGTTGGGGTGTCGGTTATCAAACAGCAATGGTTGTTATATATTGAAATTAACCTTTGATTTATAAACTTGCCCACACAAGCTTATAGACCAAGGGGTCGTTTTGCAGGTCCTAATGTATAAGCGTCCCATACCACTTATACTTTAGGTGTCAGGGTTAAATGAATCGATTATGCTATGACATGCTAGTGGGTATGATGAAACATGCAGTGCAACTCACACACCCGACTCTGTGCACACAGACCTTTAGTTCCCTCTTTCGGAGCCGTTACCTCCCAAGATACCTCCGTAGTGGCAGACGGAAGCGGTGGGTTGGGCCTCGCCCACCTCAAAACCAGTAAAAGCACCACTGGTCTGACCTATCGTACGCCTCAACGCTTGGTGCACTAAGCGGATGACTGCGTACTCTTGCCGGCTGGCGCACCGGACTTCTGTTGGCGAAGTGATAACCACCTCGCCGAGTCAACGATATCGGTGTCGGTGCAATCGAACTCCCCGATATCGAAAGAACCACCACCTTAACTTTTCCTATCTTATGCACATGCAAGTTTAATCGCAAACAAACAGAACCGAGCCGAAGCTCCCCGGACCAAACGTCCGTCTCCACCCAACCGAGCCGAAGCTCCCCGGACCAACCCGTCCGTCTCCAGACCAACCGAGCCGAAGCTCCCCGGACCATCCCGTCCGTCTCCAAACCAACCGAGCCGAAGCTCTCATCAATCTTCCTGTGCCAACAGTGTTTGTGAAAGGTGCAATCCTAGTTACTAAGTTACTCTTGCCAGTTTATTATTACAGTTTACGTTAGCCCAGGACTGCCCCCGGTATACCCCGTGAAGGGCTCTCAAGGGGCACTAGGAACCAAGACGGCGGCATTACGGCCCGAAGTTCCCTTTCGCAAGGCACTTATTATTATTGGTTGTTTTCCCTTAGCCCGATTCCCTTCTCATATTACGATAGACTATCCTAGGGTGATTTTTAAACTTTCCACTCTTCGGGAAAAGCGATCTTTCGCCAAACCCGAGCACCTCTTAACTCTAACTATCACCACTACTCACTACTCTTTATATCTTCATCAGATCATGTCCTATTGCATTTCACAATTTACTAAATGCAGACCGACCTAGGCTACATGTCGAACCGGTTATGAAATGATCCATTACTCATCCAAATGCCCTAAATTATTTACTGGAGACTTGCCATGACCTAAATGACCTAAATCCAGAAAATGGAAATTTTCCTAATTTATTTGGCATTTAATTAAATTCCTCGAAAATCCAAGGACTATCGGTTTGAACATGAACTACCCTAAGTTCTCATGCAAGATGTCCAGCAATTTTATGATAAATACTAGGTTATCTCAATAGGTTAAATCCTAAGTATCATAATTTTTCAATCATCAAAGTGGCATGAAAGCTATTTTAGAGATAATCTCTAACTTCTATTATTTATGAAGCAAGTACAGAAAATATTCTTCCAATAATTATAAGTAATTCATGACATGCAGATAAGGGCCTAAAATTAGCACTGGCCAAGTTTCATAATTTTCCAGCAAGTATTTTATCCGTAATTAATTTTTAAACATAAAAGCCCCTTTCTATCATCTGTGAATAAGGTACTAGATTTACTCAACATAAAATTCTATAAAAATCCAGGGATCATTGTGCTACTAATCAAGATCTAAATCCAGAATTTCAACTGATTATAAATAATTTAAAACCTCCAAATAATTGAAGCAATAAATCGGGCAATTATTCCTTTAACACATGAAGTATAATATTTAATAATCATAAAATTCCAGAAGATTTACTATAAGTCTACAACATCCTAAAACCCCCTCTTCCCGAGTTTCATAATTTTTGGATTAGATTTAGTGCTTAAATTAACTAAATTACATTTTTATCCTAATCCGACATCTCAACTTTCGAGGTACCTAATTACCTCCAATTCCTTCACTATTCCAACCAGAGGGTTTTCATCATGTCATCCCCCTCTCCTCCAAATTTCAAGGGCATTCAAGAGCTTTTGCTCCTATGTCCTTCACAAACCTCAAACTCCCACCCGTTGGATTTGAGCCAATCTCTTAGGGTAAAATCCACCCTATGCCACACCATGTTACCCAAGAGGGTAGACATAGACCCAACAAATCAGTGGCCAACAACTTCAGCCTCTTTTGAGGAGATTTGTCCACTCCATCTCCAATCGTACTTTTCCCCAAAGTACCCCTCACCAAGACCTATCTAGGACTTGATACTTCCCTATTCAAAACTCGACCAATCGAGTTGAAATCTTGTACAGATCTTAATATTGATGCCAGGGACCACCACCCAAAATTTGGGGGAGTTTGGACTTAATTTCATCTCCTAATTAATTTCATATCGTTTATTAAATTTTTACAAAAACTTTAGGCAAAAGTTCTCCAAAAATTCTCATTTTTGGACAGCCTCTCGATACACATATTTTAGACCTCCAGTCCAAATTTCAAGTCATTTGGACAGGTTACGAACCGTGGGCAACCATTTTAATTTCTGGTTAGCCTAGGTCTTGATCCCACCAAAATGAGTACTGTGGTCAAACCACTCACCCAAATTGAATAAAATAAATTTTAAATAAAAGTAGACCCCGAGGGCTACAACTTTTGTGACTGGTCATTTTTCCTAAATCGGCCTCTAAGAGCTTCGTTTTGCAGCCTCAAAAATACATTCAAATAACCTATTTTTCCATTATGTACTATATAATAATCTATGTATTATATATTAAATCCACTGTTCATCTTCTTCAAGAACCCGAACAGACACAGAAAAACCTTTTTCCTGTAAGCATTCCGTGGTCCGTCGCCGGCCGTTCGGTCACTTCCCTGGCCAGCCACCACCACCACCACCTCCGTTGAGGCGATGGCTATCGGTCGGCGGTGGTTTGGCCGCCAGAGGTGGCGGTTTCCGGCGAACTCAAAATACCCTTTTTCATGGTTTTTCCATGAAAACGAGAGACGGGTCCGGCTCCGTTGAGCGCGAACCTTCTTTCTAAGAATCCTAAGATCTACCCATGAAAGAGAAGGAGCAGAGGAGGACCTTGTTCGCGGTTTGAAGGCGAGAAGAACGTCGGGGTGCCATGGCGCGGTGGTGGTGTTTGCTGAACTTCTCCTACAGCAAGAACAAAGGTCTGTTTTGATTACTTGAGCGTGTAACCCTCTCCTCTTTCCCCAAGTGGGCTTTTATAAGTCAGATAGTGGGAAGATGAATGGGTAAAACCATTATGGCCATGAAGTTTCCCCCCCCCCCTTAACGTTTCGGTTACAGTGAAGAGATAAGAAACGGCGGAAACTGAACAGGTGTGTCCAGCTGGCGGTTTTCTATTGGACCACCTTTTCCTCATTTATTATATAATTATAGAAGGAAAACGGCCGGAAGTTACTCCTGGTGTAACTTCCCACACCAGCATTTATTACCACGCGTGTTGGAATAATTTCGGGCCTGAACCGTCGTTTCAGCCAATGTCACGGGCGTGACACATAGGTCACGGGCGTGACAGGCCCGAATAGCCAATTCTGGGTTCGACGATCGTCGAACTGAGATCGACGATCGTCGATGGAAGGTCACGGGCGTGACACCTCGGGTCACGGGCGTGACAGACCCAAACAGCAGATTGTGGGTCGACGATCGTCGAATTGAGATCGACGATCGTCGAAGGCTGGTCACGCCCTAGGTCACGGGCGTGACCTCTAGGTCACGGGCGTGACATGCCCGAACGGCAAATTTCGAGGTCGACGATCGTCGAATTGAGATCGACGATCGTCGAAGGCTGGTCACGCCCTAGGTCACGGGCGTGACACTCATGTCACGGGCGTGACATGCCCGGGCCACAAGGTCGACGATCGTCTCACGGCGATCGACGATCGTCGATGGGGTCACGCCCATAGTCACGGGCGTGACGGGTCGGTCACGGGCGTGACCAACACGTGACCCGAAAATATTGATCGCTTTATACTCACTTTTTGTGCTCCCTGGGGTTCTGACTCGACCATCCGACTCCTAGGGGTCTAGCCGGAAATGGGATGTTACAGAACGTCCACCTCGATTGCTTACGATGTTGCGGGGCACACCGTGCAGTCTAACTATATTATCCAAAAACATTTGCCAGTTACTCCGTCGAATTATCCTTCCTATGCGGAATGAAGTGCGATACTAAAGTCAACACAACTACGATCACCCACACGGCGTCGCTTCCCCACTGTGACTTTGGCAAACCATGCACACAGTCCAGTCGAACTTCTATTCCGAACTAGGCAAAGATTCAAGAATCCCCCGGAACTTGGCACTCTGCCTTCACTAAGGTGCAAGGCTGGCATTTTGTCACACATAGTGCCACGACCTTCTAGAGTTCTGGCCACCAAAGCACTTCTTCAGATATCGGCACAACTTCGTGCCTCCTAAGCGAGTTGAGTACTTGGTATAATGTATCACAACTCCACCCATAGATTACCCATGCTTGAGCTGCACAAATGATTGTCTTTCCTTGGTAGCCCACCTTCAATCGTCGATTTGGGACTTTGACCCATCGAAGCTGTATTCATGATTTCCTTCACGCTGCTTCCCAAATCATAGTCTGCCAAATACGATCAGCCAGGTCATACTGGTCTTCCGACCAGTTCAATTACGCTTCGACGCTAGTCTGCTTGTCAACGCAAGAGATAGCTAACATCTCCAACTCCTGGGTCAAACCCTCAACATGAACCTACAACTAGTTGGCTTGGGCGGAAGCCCTGCGTCTCAACACATCCGCAACTACATTGCCTTACAACGAGCACAAAATAACTTTCAAACGTATAGTCCCCCAGGAACTTCATCCATTTTTGCTGCCTCAATTTCCGACCCTTTTGATCCAACCGATATATCAGACTCCTATGATCGGTACAAACATCGACTTATGCGCCGTACGAATAATGCCTCCACAGCTTAAGCGCAAAACACACGACCGCTAACTCCAGATGGCGGACCGGGATATTCCCCTCGTGCTCTTTCAACTAATGCGAGCCATAAGCCACAACATTACCACGCTGCAGCAGCATGCAGTCCAATTCACTGCCCAAGGCAGTGCCGTAGATCTCACAGCTTTTGGTTCCACTCGGCGAACTTAACACTGGCATCGTGGTTGACCAACTCTTTAACCCTTCAAAGTTAGGTTATTCTCTGTACACAGGAAAGGGAAAAGAAATGATGTTGTCTTCTCTGTCAATGATCTGAGATAAGACTAGTGGATTGTTAATGATGTCAAAGCTCCCCCTGAGATGTAGAATAGTTCAAGAGTGGAAGCTTTGCTTCAGGGTGTAGGCCTTCAAGTTGATGTTTCTCTCCAACAAACTTTTAGACTGATATTGATTGATTGTCTCTTGAAAGTCTGGAGCAGATGATGAAGTAATCTGTCTGAAAAACTGCACAAGAATCGTTGATCTCAATTTTAAAGCTTTCTTCAAACTGGGTTCGAAGATTGTTGATCTCAGCTCGGAGATTGTTGAGCTGAGTTCAGAGATTTTGAACTGCATCTGAGTTTTACAGTTTTCTTTGAACTGAGCTCAGAGATCGTTGATCTCCGCACAGAGATCTTTGAACTGAGTTCAGAGATTTTCTTCCAGCAATTTTTTGAACTTCAAATCTGAACTTCTCTGGAATTTTTCTGAATGAGCAGACCTGGAAATAATCCTATGACCCATGACTATACATTTTGGGTCAATCTCATATTCCTAATAGTGATCCTTGCCCAAATCAGAACTAGGGTTCCAACACTAATGACACTCTTCCTGTCCAAAAAAACTTTTGGGGGAAGCCACAGTTGTATACATTCTCAATCGATTAGCCACTAAAGCCCCGCTTGACTCCACTCCTTATGAAATAATTCACAATCACAAGGCAACAATTTCACACCTAAGAGTATTTGATGTGTTGCTTATGCTCACTCAAACAAAGAAGGAAGAGACAAACTAACTGAAAGTGGAGAGAAATGCATCTTTCTTCGCTACAGTAGTGAAAGTAAAGCCTATAGTTTGCTGGAAACACTCTCCAACATAATTATTGTGTCAAGAGATGTTAACTTTCATGAGGACATTCATTGGGCATCAGATACTGTAATCACTCATTCACCTCCAACATTGCTAGTTGAGCTAGAAACCTCTCCAAGCCCCATTCATTGTAATGAGTATCTTCCTGCCACACCTTAACAAGACTGTGAACCAGAATCATCATCACCTGTAAAATGGAGATCATTACACACCATCAAATTTTGAAAAAACAATAAAAGAAGAAGGATAGAACTCGACAATGAAGGAGGAGCTCACATCCATAAAGAGAAATGAGACTTGGACCCTTATCAAACCATAATCGGCTCAAATGGATATTCAAAATAAAACAAAATGAAGATGGGAGCATGTTTAAACAAAAATCTCGTCTTGTAGCAAAGGGCGTTACTCAAATTTCAGGAGCCAATTAAGATAAAACATTTGCTCCAGTCACATGCCTAACAACCATACGCCTCCTTCTTGCAGTTGTTACTCAGTTTAAGCTCTTTGTCTTCCAACTTGATGTGAAATTAACATTTCTAAATGGTGAACTAGTGGAAGAAGTGTACGTTTGCCAGCCACCTAACTTTGAAATCAAAGGCAATGAAGACAAAGTCTATAAACTATACAAAGTCTTGCATGGGCTTAAACAAGCCTAGCGTGCCTGGAACCACAATATCGACATATTCTTCCTATCAGAAGGATTTTTCTCGAAGCCCAATTGAGCCAGCTCTCTATATTAATACCACCTCAGAATTGGGGGCACATCTGTGTTAGCTTGTACGTAGATGATTTAAATTATTATAGGAACCAATGCAGAGCTGATCAGAGAGTTTAAAGACAGAATGAAGAAATGCTATGAGATGACTGATCTAAGATCCTTGAAGCTCTTTTTGGGGTTCCAAATCAAACACGTCATGTGAAATTTTCATGACACGGGAGCTCTACACTCGGTCGTTATTAATGAAATTTCAGATGGAGGATTGCAACCCAACAATAACTCCAATGCCCACCTCAAACAAGTTCATCACAAGAGAAGAAGTAGAAGAGCAAGCAAACACTGAAGAATATAGGAGCCTCATCAGCTCACTTATCTATCTCACCAACTCGAGGCCTAATATTGAGAACTCAGTCAACATCCTTGTCAGGTTTGTGAGTAATCCCTCTAAAACTCATTTCTATGTTGCAAAATAGATACGCAACTATCTGCAGGGAACAATGGCGCACGAGATCTTATTCAGATAAGAAGAAAATGTTAGGCTTATTGGGTACACCGACTCTGATTGAGAGGGAAACCTCGTCGATCAAAAAATCACTGAAAGATGTGTTTTTCTTGGGAGCAAGCCCCGTTTTTTGGATCTCTAGAAAACAACACAATGTGGCGCTATCTACAACTGAAATAGAATTTATGGCTCTCTACACAGCGGCCTGTGGAGCTATCTAGTTGTAGGGATTAAAAAAGGAAATGTGCAAAGGAGAAGAAGAAGAAGAAGAAAATGGAGTAAAGATTCTATGTGACAACACATTTGCCCTAGCTCTCACAAAAAACCATGTGCATCATGCAAGAAGTAAAAACATTGAGATCCGCTTCCACTTCATCAGAGAAGCGGTTGAGAAGAAATTGATTGAGATGGAGTATTGCCCTACCGAAGATCAAAAAGCTGACATACTTACCAAGCCCCTTAACAAGAGCCGCTTCATGGATCTCAGGGAAAAGCTTGGAGTAATGGATTATGCAAAATTAGGGGGGTGTGAAAGAAAAATAAAATCTATCTCATTAGCTGTCAATGACATTTTGTCTTAGAGTTATGTTAGCCACTATAATTATGTTAGCAGCTAAAATTAATATCATAATGTATCCCTTACCTATTCATATCTCACCTGTCACCTATCTTCATTTCTGTTTCTCTTATATATGTAACTGTATGTTTATTGCATGAAAAAAAAAAGTAAGATTGTTTTGATTATGGCTGAGCATGTTATTCGAAACTCGAAAATCGCTCGAAAATCGTTCGAAAATTGAGTCGAATCGGAATCGGTTAAAATTGATTCGACTCAATTTGAGTCGATTCAATTTGACTTGAATCTGATTTCGAGTCGATTTCGAGCCAGCCCTGAATCGCTCAAAATATGATTCGAATCAACTCGAATTAATTTAAAAAATTATGTATTTATTAATATATTCTTATTTTAAGATTAAAATAACAAAATTTAAACCTAAATAAAAAAGAATAAAGGTTTTAAGTGTTTCATTTGCTAAATTTATAGATTGCCCAATTTTATTTTGAGCAAACTAGGAACAAAATGAAAAATTGCTAAATTTCGAGCCGACTTTATTTGATTTCGAGCCAACTCGATTCGATTTTGAGCCGACTCGATTCGATTTCGAGCTGACTCGATTCGATTTCGAGCCGACTCGGAATCGAGCCATTTCGAGTCGAGCCGACTCGGCTCGAAATAAATTTCGATTTCGAGCCGAGTTCGAGTCGAAAATTTCGATTTCGAGCTGAGCCAAAATCGCCCGAACTCGACTCGATATCAGCCCTAGTTTTGATTGTTATCTCTCTGTTTTTCCTTTTTCCTACCACTAAAACCATTAGGAAAACATCAGTTTACTACAGTGGTATCAGAGTCATTGTAGTATTCGTTCTCCTCTGCCGATAGATTCATCATCTACCGACATTGCACCCCTTTACACTCATTCCGTCATCCCAATCTTCACCGACGAGCTTTATGATTTTTGGAATGATAAGATGGAGACACTCATCCATTCTTATGACATGTGGGAAACTATCAGAGATGGTCCTCAAGCTGTTGGATCTTTATAGCACCCTTAGAGGGGAGTGAATGAGGGCTTTTACTTATTTTAAGAAAAACTTAGAATTTTCACAAGATTATAGTTTTGACAAAAATGATTTTTCTAAAATGTAAACAAATAAAATAAAATCTCAAAAATATAGAAATGATGACAACACTGATTTTATTTCACAATTATGAACATACAAACTTTGATTATAATAGAGCTTGAAATCGAGGCTATCAGAAAAATCTTTTTTGGTAATTCACTGGTCCTTCACCCAAGTACAAGTCAGCTATAGTATATCATTCCCTAGTACGGGTCAGCACACAAGGCGGAGAATTACCCCTCGGGCCGCACAAGGACCTAGTCGTCACTCACAAGACAGCGAATTCTCCATCGTTTACAAAAAAACAAAAAAAGACTACAAAAAGTAATCTGAAATTAAACCTACCTCTAATATAGAGCTCTGTAGGAGATGATAAATTAACCAGAGGATCGCCGGAGTTGAAGCACATCAAAGTCTCCTCGTCACTCATAAGTTGGGAGAATGCGGAAAATTTTGTCGGGGTACCTAAGGCTCCGCTTGGAACGATGGTGGTGGTCGTAAATGCATGAGTTAAACCGTCATTCGTTAAGAATCACCTAACAAATATCATCTATTTGAACATAAAAGGAAATGAAATTTCTTATATGAGTGTTAACGAATTACAATTTAGCCCTCACTTTCATTAACGCCACCACCTTGCCAAACGGAGTAAGTTTTTTATTTCATTTTTGAAACTATAAAACAGGCAACAGCAAACTCTTTAAAGTGAAAAAAAAAAAGTTTACTAAAAATATATATATTCTATTTAAAGAGAATCAAACGGCCATGAACACTCAACAACGCGCCTTCCAGCTCGCACCACCACACCAATCCTTCATTTCTTCTTCCTTCTCCATCTCTCTAACCGCCCTCTAAATCCTTCCTCTCTTTACAAGCCTCCCTCTTTCCATCCTCCGCAGCGCGCGATGGCAGCGTTCGCCGGCTCCGGCCAGCTCCTCCTGCTCCTCCTCTTCACGGTGCCGGCGTTTGCCGCCGGCAAACTCAGCCGTCACTTCTATAAACAATCCTGCCCCGCAGCCGAGGAGGTGGTTCGGCAGACGGTGGAGGACTACTACAGCAGCGACCCTGCCATTGCCGCCGGCATCATCCGCCTCCACTTCCACGATTGTTTCGTCCGGGTAACTTTAATTGACTTCTTATTTATTTATTTTTATTACTCATTTCAGAATGATTAATCCTACGCCTGTTAATTAGAGAGTGGCTTTGGCTCCGTTTGGCAAGGTGGTGGTGGTCTTAAACGCGCGTCATTCCCTAAACATCATTCTTTTGAACATAAAAGTGGATGAAGTTTCTTAGTTGGGCCTAAACAAATGACAATTTAACCCCGCCACCACCGTGCCAAACGATGGTGGTGGCGATCGCGAACGCGATGGCCGTCAATCGTTATTTGTCTCACCTAAAAAAAATCAGCTTCTTCTTTTGTGACCTACCATCCAGCTTCTTCTGTTGGGTTTGAGAGCACGTAAATCCGACTTGAGCACCTGCAAATTAATTTAGCGCGAGCACCTGCATAATCGTTTTAGCGGGTACAACTACAAAAAGAAATAAAGACAGCACGCAAGAATTTTTAACGTGGAAATCCAGTTGGGTGAAAACCACGGGACGATCGGAGTCTAACTCGGAAAGCCTCCACTAGAACGTGTATAAAAACAGACAAAAAAATTTACAGGCTTTCCCTCCTCAATCCACAAAGGATTTTCACCACGTCGCTACACAAATGGTATATAATAGAATACAAAATACCCAATAGGAAAAAATGGCGGATTTAAGAAATCCTCTCCAGTGAACCTTCTTGATTTGTGCAACGTGATCACGTCAACGTCGTAGTACGACGCCCGAACTCCTGAAGCAACGGCGGTGGCGGCGGCCTCCAAATAAAGGTGGTTATGGCGGCGTTTCAACAATGCGGCGATGGCGTTTCAATAACGCGGCGGCGGCGGCAACAGTGATGGCGGAGCTGCAACCTCTCCGCTCTCTCAAGCTGCTATTCTCTCGATGCCTCTCCTTTTTTTTTTCTTCTTCTCTCTCTCTCTCTCTCTCTCTCTCTCTCTCTCTCTCTCTCTCTCTCTCTCTCTCTCTCTCTCTCTCTCTCTCTCTCTCTCTCTCTCTCTCTCTCTCTCTCTCTCTCTCTCTCTCTCTCTATATATATATATATATATATATTAATAGAATGCATGATCCGCATGTTTTTTATTAATATATATATATATAAAGCATGATCTGCATGCTTGTATATATATATATATATATATATATATATATATATATTAAAAGTTCTATCAGATTTTAGGAAAGAAGGAAACAGAAACGCTCGCGAGTCACGAGGACGTATTACGAACTCGATACACACAAGCTCGGTGGTTTTCTCTGCATCGGATGAGAACCACACCCAACAATTCTCCCCCTTCACAACGATGAGGAGGAAACCGTCATTCCGGCGATTCTCAGGCAGTGTTCAAACTTCTCCCTCGGTAATGACTTTGTGAGCATATCTGCCCCGTTGTCATTTGTATGCACTTTTTGTAAGTCGAGCTCCTTATGCTCCAAAACATCACGTATCCAATGATACCGAGTGTCGATGTGCTTCGACCTCGAGTGAAACGTAGGGTTCTTTCCTAGGTAAATAGCGCTCTGACTGTCACACAGGAGTGTGTATCGGTCCTGAGTGAATCCAAGTTCTTTGATGAACCTCTTCATCCAAAGCAACTCCTTCATAGCCTCAATAACCGCAATAAACTCAGCCTCCGTGGTGGATAGTGCAACGTACTTCTGCAGTCTCGATGCCCACAAGACAGCTCCCCCTGCAAACAGAATCATGTACCCTGACATCGACCTCCTGGAATCCACATCTCCAGCCAAGTCCGCATCAGTGTAGCCCAACAACTCTGGCTCACTGTCCCTAAATCTTAACGTCAAGTCTGAAGTCCCCTGCTGGTATCTCAGTATCCACTTTACTGCGCTCCAATGCTCTCTCCCAGGATTGGAGAGAAATCTACTGACGGTCCCAACAGCATGCGCAATGTCTGGACATGTACACACCATCACATACATGAGACTCCCAACTGCAGATGCATACGGAATCTTTTACATAGCCTCGATCTCCTCGGGTGTGCTGAGGCACTGATTAACGGTAAGCCTGAAGTGAGCCGCAAGATGCGTGTTCACCTTCTTCGCCTGATCCATATCAAATCTCTCTAAAACTTAGCGGATGTACCGCTCCTGTGATAACCAAAGTAATCTGGCTCTCCTGTCTCTGCAAATGTGCATCCCCAAAATAGTCTTCGCAGCACCCAGTTCCTTCATCTCGAAGGTAGAACTCAACTGCCGCTTCAACTTAGAAATGTGAGCAGTATTCCTCCCAACAATCAACATATCGTCCACGTATAACAGTAGAATGATGAAATCTTCTGGAGCATACTGCTTGAAAAATACACAGTGGTTAAGGGTGGTCCTCCTGAAGTCGATCTCCCCCATGAATGAATCGAACTTCTTATACCATTGTCGCGGGGCCTACTTCAGGCTATATAGACTCTTCTGCAAACGACACACCAGACCTTCCTTCCCTTTGACACTGAAACTCTCAGGCTGCTCCATGTATAGCTCCTCCTCAAGATCGCCATGCAGAAAAACGGTCTTGACATCCATCTGCTCTATCTCCAAGTCAAGCCTCGCAGCGAGGCCAAGTACAACACGAATGGATGACATCTTCACTACGGATGAGAAGATCTCATCGAAGTCAACACCCTGTCGCTGTCCAAAACCCTTCACCACCAGCCTGGCCTTGTATCTGGGAGGTGTGGAGGAGTCTCCCTATTTTACCTTGAAAATCCACTGATTCTTCAAGGCCTTCTTGCCCTTAGGCAATCTCACCAAGTCATATGTGTGATTCTTCTGCAGTGACTGCATCTCCTCCTGCATAGCAACCATCCACTGATGCTTCTCAGTGCTCTACACAACCTCGGCATAACTTTAAGGATCCCTCGCATCAGTACGCAATATGAACTATGATGTAGAATATCTAGCGGGCGGGTGCCTGGCTCGATCAGACCTCCGTAGGGCCGGCTCAGGGGCCGGTGCAGGTACATCATCAGCAATATCCTCAGCGATTACTGGTTCACCATCAGTGGTGATATCATGATCTGGAAGGGCATCACTATACTGTGTTGGCTCAGGCTCAGTAGCCTCCTCAGTATCCTCAGCTCCAACCATAGGTGACTCCGCAGTAGTACGAGAGTCAACCTCCAACTTAATAGTCCCCTCAGGATCACCAACAGTCTAATCCTCACAAAAAACAGCATCACGACTACGTATAAGCTTCTTCTCAACTGGATCAAAGAACCTATACCCAAACTCTCGATTGTAGTCGTACCCCAAGAAAATGTACTGCCGGTTCTTCGAATCCAACTTCGATCTTTCGTCCCTGGGGACATGCACAAAGGCTTTGCAACCAAATACCCGCAAGTGACTGTAAGAGGGGTATTTCCCATACCAGACCCTATCTGGGACATCCTCCTACAATGCTGAACTCGACGAGAGGTTGATGACATGCGTGGTAGTAAGAAGAGCCTCGCCCCAAAACATCTCTAACAGCTTCGACTCAGATAGCATGCACTGAATCCTCTCCATCAATGTCTGATTCATCCTCTCAGCTATACCATTTAGCTGCGGCGTCTTCGGCGGGGTCTTCTCATGTCGGATACTATAGTCTGTGCAGTACTCGTCAAATGGACTAATGTATTCTCCCACATTGTTGTACCTGATGCATCTCAGCCTCTTCCCAGACTGTCTCTCCACTTCAGAATGGAATCTCCTGAAAGTATCGAGGACCTGATCTTTGGTCTTGATAGCATAGACCCAAAGCTTTCTCGAATAGTCGTCAATAAAGGTAACAAAATATGAAGCTCCTCCTCTGGTCTGGACCTGCAGAGGTCCGCAAACATTAGTATGAACTAGCTCCAATGGCTCCGATCTCCTGGTGGACGTGTGGCTGTGAAATGAAATCATGTTCTGTTTTCCAGCCATGCAGTGGTCATATCTCTCCAAATGATCACAAAAAATATCACTAATCAGCTTTTTTTCGCTAGGCATCCCAAACCCTTCTGGCTAATGTGAGCTAGTCTCCTATACCATAAGGAAGTGGATGCCTCATCCCTGACGGAGTTTGCCTAAGAACCTTCAGGACTCCCCTCCATATAATATAGTCCAGAATCTCTATAACCCCTGACAATCACAAATGATCCCCTGATCAGCTTCTAGAAGTCTCCTCCAAAGACACTCAGGTGTCCTTCGTCTCAAAGTCTGCCAACAGAAATGAGATTGAAACGGATGTCTGGCACATGTCGCACATCCCTCAGAACTAGTAAGGCTCCAGTGCTCGTCTTCAAATGCATGTCTCCATGCCCAAGTACCTTAGACGTATCCCCATTGCTCATCCTCAACACCCCACAGTCATGAGTGGTGTAAGTGGTAAATAACTCCCTGTTGTGGGAGACATGCGCAGAGTCTCTAGAATCAACGATCCAGCATCGGTCATCACACGCGAGTGCAACAGTGACGTCGTCGCCAACAATAATGACGTCGTCCTCCTCAATAGAAACGGTGGCTGCCGTGTGACCCTCATCTTTTCCCTTAATGAAAATCCCCTCTTTCTAATCGTTCTTCCACGAATAATAAAATTTCTTGATATGACCCTTCTTATGACAGTAGTGGAATTTCACGTTCTGATAGCGTGACTTCGACTTGCCCCTACTCTGACTCCTGTCCTCCTTCCTTCCTAGGCTCTTACTCTTTCCTCTCCCCCTGGGCTCTGTAAAGAGAACGTCGGCTCGTGAAGAAGAGCCTGAAGTCCCCTGAGACTAACGTCTCACCTCCTCATTCAAGATCCCACTCTTGGCGATCTCCATGGAAACAACCCCTAGGGGGAGGAATTTATTAGAGAAACTCTGACTATCTCCCAAGAGTTTGGAAGTGACTTGAGTAACCACAATGCATTCACCTCATCTTCAAAAGTCACCTTCGTGGCAGTCAGTCGATCAATTATCCCCTGGAACTCGTTGACATGATCCAATATAAGTGAGCCATCCTGGTATTTGAACTCTCCAAGCTTTTTCAGCAAATATAACTTGTTGATGTTCGTGCTCTTGACATACAAGGTCTCGAGAGTCTTCCACAGATCCTTTGCATCATTGATGTTAGCCACATGGTAGTAGACGTTCGGCTCCACGAACCGTCTGATAAACCTGCACAGCTTCCGATGTTCCACCTTCAATTTTGCCGGATCCGTGTCCTTTGGCATCTCCTCAAAGATAAGAGCATACCGACCCTTCACATATATCAGATCCTCCATCAGTAGATGACACTGGTGATAATTGTCACCATTCAACTTTACCATCTGCTCCGAACCTGATGAGGATTCCATTCTGCTCTGCCAACTGGCCGGACCGGCCACTGATCTTTGAGTCGACTATCTAAAAGTATGCAACTGGAGAGGATAGCCAGCGGGCCAATGGTCGTAAACTACCACTCCCAATTGCACACCCGAGATCCCGATCGACTCATCCTGAAACCCCAAAGGTCAGCCTGGTATCTGCTCTATCACTGAGCGGCTCTGTCACTGAACCTCGCTCTGATACCACTTGTTGGGTTTGAGAGCACGCAAATCCGACCTGAACACCTGCAAATTAATTTAGCGCGAGCACCTGCACGATCGTTTTAGCGGGTGCAACTACAAAAAGAAATAAAGACAGCACGCAAGAATTTTTAACGTGGAAACCCAGTTGGGTGAAAACCACGGGACGATCGGAGTCCAACCCGGAAAGTCTCTACTAGAACTTGTATAAAAACACGCAAAAAAATTTACAGGCTTTCTCTACTCGATCCACAAAGGATCTTCACCACGTCGCTACACAAATGGGATATAATAGAATACAAAATACTCAATAGGAATAAATGGCGGATTTAAGAAATCCTCTCCAGTGAACCTTCTTGATTCGTGCAGCGTGATCATGTCAACGTCGTAGTACGACGCCCGAACTCCTAAAGCAACGGCGGTGGCGGCGGCCTCCAAACAAAGGCGGCTATGGCGGCGTTTCAACAACGCGGCGATGGCGTTTCAATAACGCGGCGGCGGCGGCAACAGTGATGGCGGTATATATATCTTTACTACTATAATATATATATATATATATATATATATATATATATATATATATATATAAAGCATGATCTGCATACTTGTATATATATATTAAAAATTCTGCCAGATTTTAGGAAAAAAGGAAACAGAAATGCTCGGAAATCACGAGGACGTATTACGAACTCGATACACACAAGCTCGGTGGTTTTCTCCGCATCGGATGAAAACCACACCCAACATCTTCCCCATGTCTCTAACTTAAATTGACATCTTATTTACTTTGGTCTATTACTCATTTCAAAATCTTTAATCCTATGCTTGTTTAATTAGCGAGAATGGCCGAAATATGTTCGCGCGTGACTACAAAACGGGTTTCTCAAGTTCTTCACCTTTTTAGTTTTTTCTCTCTAAACCGCACCTCTTGATAGCTTCACGCTTCAAAAGTTCCTTTCATTCGGTTCTAGATCTCGGAACGTAGGCTGGTCATAATATTCGCTTGTTAATTAGGGAGTGGGGTTTTTTTGGCAGCGTTTGGCGCTGCTTATTGTAACTTATTTTGCTCTGATGAGGTTGGACAAAATCACCATTGTATGTTTGGTATGACAAATGTTACAACTGTTATGAAAAAAAGTACCTATTTTGGGGCATAACATTTTAGTATGACAATGACATTTTTGTCCAACCTCATCAGAGCAAATAAGTCGCACCAAACATAGCCTTAGAGTTTAGTTTGGCACGGTGGTAACGATCGTGAACCCGCGGTGGTCATAGACCGTCGTTCGTGAACGTCCGATCTCGCCTAAAAATTTGTATGCATGAAAGTACAATATTATAAATTATTTATCTTGTAGCACTATCTCTAAAGCTTAATTTGTATGAATATAGTAATTGTTGTGGGTCACCCGATTTTCGCCGGTTCGGAGAATTGAACCGTCTTAGCTTGGAGTCGGATCGGGCGAGCAAATAGTCAAAGAAAACAGCAGCAAATGACAAAAGACTTTTTTTGACGTGGAAAACCTGGAAATGGGGAAAACTCGTTGATGGATCTGTGCCGAGCCAAAATCCATTATTTCTTGGAGTTCACAAGAGTTTGAGAACGATTCCTCGGAGAATGACAGGTCACCTCTCCGTTACAAGTACAAAATACAAAAAATGACGAAAAAGAGACTAAATCCTCAGAACCTTGATGGAAGCGCTCCGGCTAGGAAAATGACTAAGTCCATGGAACCTCGATGGAAGCATTCCGGCTGGCAAAAATGTTTAAGTCCACGGAGCCTCGATGGTAACGCTCCTGCTGAAGCAGAGTCTTGGTGGGAGCGCTCTAGAGGAGACGAGCAGCGTGCCTCGAAAGCTGATGGAGCCTTCGCGCTAGAAGGGGAGTGAAGCGAATTTCTGAGCGGGGGATTGGTATAAGTCCACGACCCCGCCGAAAACCCTCAGAGTTCTTTCTAGCCTCTGGAGTTGCTTGTCTTCAAATGAAGGCCTGTGAGCTTTTTTTATAGTTTTCTGGAGAGTCGCGTCAGTAATTGCGTCGTTGCGTGATTTGTGTTGACGAATGACGTCGCTCCATTTCGGTCACCTGGATCACCAAATTTAGTAAAATGACGAAAATGCCCCCGGGCAGCCCAGACAGGGTGCCCAATGACGGTGGCGGCCGGCGGTGGCCGGAGGTGGCGACAACGGCGTACAAATATGTCGAATGTGGAAAGACACGTGAAAATTATGAGTATATTTACCAAAAATATTCATTTTAAAGTGTAACAATATTTTAGCTAACCTAGAGTCCATTTTGAATGATGCTTGCGCACTTGAACACCGCGGTCACAGATTATCATTCCTGAACGTCCAATCTCATTTAAGAAACTTCATACATTTTTTTTTTTATGTTTAAAAAGAGTTTTATTTTTGAGGCGGTCATAATCATTGTTATGTCAAACTAGAGCTGTCAGTTAAAACCGAAAACCGCAAATCGAACCGGAACCGCAAAGAACCGGACTGAACCGTTCGCAAATTATTCGGGTTCCGGTTTGAATTTTGGAACCGTGAACAATAATGGTCTGGGTGTGGTTCTTACATATTATTATCCGGATCAGAACCGGAACCGGAACAGCAACATACAAGTCTCAAGCGGTTTCAAGATTTTTAGACCTGATCCGAACCAGACCGAAGTAGAACCAAACCGCAACCCGTTTATTATTATTATTATTATATTGTTATTATTTTATAATTTATCTTTAATATTTATACTTACTATCACAAGTGAAGCTGGTGTAGTTCGAATCCAAATCGCAATCACACTAAAGGGAGTCGATTTTTGACCGAACAAAACTTCACCGCATAAAAACTGTATTGTATGTTTTGACATTGTTGCGGTTTGAAGTCAATTTTTGTAGTGCATTTTTTATTTTTATACAGTTATATAATATATTTTCAATTTTACTTACATATTTTTTGAAATATTTTATTTAAAAAATATAGAAGATATACAACTACTATTTATTAGTAATCATGAAAAACTACTAATTGTAGGCGGTTGTTACGATTGAGCATGCCGACGAGACGTGCGCAAACAAACTAAAATTTGTGGCAAGTCTACACGCGTAGGAAGATAATTGATACTATCACCCCCGATCGTGGAAAAGATCGTCGAGAAGTGCACAACATAATTATTTTTATTTCGATGTTGTTTTGAGTTTTACTATTTGCAACCCGCTTTTATTTCATTCCGCCATATTTGATTTTGGTTTTAGTTAGAACCGATTGGAACCGGACTGAACCGCATGGAACCGGACCGAACTGATAGTGGTCGGTTTGATTTTGGTTCTTATTGAACCGTAACCGGAACCGTTGACACGATGGTTCCAAAAATTAAGCTGGAACCGGGACCAGAACCAGAACCGGTCAAATCAAATAAGGTTTTGGTTCTAATTTGAAGAACCGTCACCTTAGTGGTTCGGTTCATGATTTTGGTAGAACCAGAACCGAACCGGAACCGTTACAGCTCTATGTCAAACACATATTTCATAATGGTAGTGTTTTGATCTAGACACATCCTTGCAAAAATGTCACATCAAATAGATCACAATTCATAACTGCGAAACTCACGATCGCCACCTTCGCGCGAAAGGAGGAATTTTGCGTCCGGGCTCCGTATCTAAAAAATTCTGCCTAGGACCAATGAGAAGCCTAGAATTGCACATAGGGTCCGCGCATTTCTGGCATCTAACATACACTTTTGCGCAAAGCTCACGCATTCAGTGCTTCTCATTGGCCCCGATTCCATCCGGCACCCATACGGAAAAATTAGGCGGGCGAAAGGGACCTCCAGTCATATATCATGTCATATAAGACTATATATACTAGAGAAGCAAATGCTGG
The DNA here is from genome assembly GCA_039513925.1 of Platanthera zijinensis. Classification (NCBI taxonomy): domain Eukaryota; kingdom Viridiplantae; phylum Streptophyta; class Magnoliopsida; order Asparagales; family Orchidaceae; genus Platanthera; species Platanthera zijinensis. Next base: position 102,504,514 of record CM077097.1, read on the forward strand.
TAAAATAAAAATATTTGTATTTCTATTAACTCGATGGGTCCCCATAAAATTTTTGAGGCGAGACGGTTCAAGTAAAAGTGAGCTCAACCGGTCCAGCGGCCCGTAGAGAACCATAAGCACTCGTGAAGCTAAGAGAACGTGTCGGGCCCGCGCCCGCGCGCCCCCGCGCGCCCGCGCGCCCCCGCGCGCCCCGTGCGCCCCCGCGCCCCCGCGCTGCCTGCGCGCGCCCCCGCTCGGCGACCTACGAGCACCCGCGCGGCCCCCAGGCCGCGCCCCCAGGTGGCCACGCTCCACACGGTCGTGCGCTGCTCGCATCCCGGGCCGCCGGCGGACCCCGCCGCCGCCTCCGGGTGCCTTGCCCAAGCCGAACGAACTACTCGGGGGGGAAGGGGGCACTACTGTCATTTCCGCAAAAATGGTGATACGTGTGATCGAAACAGAGCGACGACATTCGCCAGCACAAATCACTCCCTGGTGCAATTACTGACGCGCCCTTTCAGAAAACTATAAATAGGTCTCCAGACCTTCATTTCAAGCCAAGCAACTTCAGAGGCAAGAGAGATAGCTATGAGGTTTTCCGGCAAGATCGTGGACTTAGGCCGATTCTCTGCTCAGGAATTCACTCCGCTCTTCTCCTTGCGTTGCGGTTCCCTCACGCCTCAAGTGATGTCAACCGCCTCCGCGAGAGCGCTCCCATCTAGGCTCTGCATCAACTAGAGTGTTACCTCCATATTTGTCCTTGCACTATGATCTCGCATGCCTCAAGTGACGTCAACCGCTTCCGCGTGAGCGCTCCCATCTAGGCTTCGCATCAACGAGAGCGCAACCGTCAGAAGCTCCGTGGACTTCGAATATTTTCCAGCCGGAATGCTCCCACCAAGGTTGCGCGAGCTCAGTGTCGTCTCAAGGCCGGAGCGATTCTATCGAGACTCCGAAAACTTAGTTGTTTTTCCTCATCTACCGTACTTGTAACGAAATAGCGGACTGTCGCCCTCCGAGATCAAACCAATCTTTGTAAAACTTCAAGAAATTAGTGGATTTTGGCTCGGCATAGTTCCATCCACGTGATTTTTCACCTTTTTCTGATTTTTCACGTCAAAAATGTCTCTTGTCCATTGCCGCGATTTTTTAAACTGATTGCTCCCGACTCAACTTCAAGCTAAGACGGTCTGATTCTCTGGGCCGGAAAAAAAGCCCAATGAAAAATGACCAAAAAATACTAAACTAGCAAAGGATTAATGTGTAATGATACTTTGGAGAATATATTTTCCTTAAATATAAAATAACTATATTAATGAATAAAGAGACTAAGGCTCTTTTTGACAACCCGATTGCAAGCAGTTCCGGCGGGGATGAGCCAAAGGAGAGAGAAATAGGGCCGTCTTCTCCGGTGAAACGGAGCTCGCCTTTTTCCGGCTAAGAACTGGCCCGGTGGCACGCCGGGGAGGAGTGAGAACCTACACGTTGTTGTCCCAAACGGCCGGCGGGGACCTGCACGCTGGTGCTCCCAGGACCAGCGTGGAAAAGGGCGGTTTGCTCTTGTTCAAAACGGATGGCGGGGAAGGGAGGGAGCGCCAGTGTCCCAAACGTCTTTTCTCCGGCTTGGCCCCATCGGCCGTCGTGAGCTGGTGTGTCACTTTTTCTTCCCAAACGGCGCTCCTCCGGCCCGTTCCAGCCGGCCGTCGTGAGCTGGTGCTCACTTTTTCTTCCAAACGCCGCGAGTCCGGAGCGTTTCCGCCGGAACGATGCACCGCCGGATTGTCAAACAGAGCCTAAACAACTGATAGTTTAACTTAGATAAATAAATCAGATATATATGAGCTTTAATGATACAAAATAAATAACGTAATATTGAATAAGGATGATAGTTAGGAGATTATGGCTCCTTTTGGTGCGGGTGTTTATGAATCTTGTTTGGGAATCGCTCGGCCTCACCTAAAAAATTTTATTCATTTATCATGTTCAAAACTTATTTTCGTAATTTTCTTGGTGACGGTCATGTCAAACACGCATTCTATGACTAGAGTGTTTTTGTTCAAATTCACCGGAACAAAAATGCCGCGCTAAATGGAGCCTAAATACATTATATAATTGGATGTAAAATGTCGAATTCGCACAAAAATAAACTAGCGAAAGGATTAAACACTTAGTAGTGAAGCCGCCGTAAACTCTGGGAGTTGTTATTAGCAAATCGGATTCTGCTATTAGCAAATTATAATTAATAGTAAATCATATATTTTGAAAATGATTATTAATAATTGGGTGCTGCTATCAGCACCGCAGTTTTAGCTATTCGCACCGCACTTTTTCCTAATTTTTTATGTCTTTTGGAAATACATCTTGTACATGTATTTTTATGAAAAGTATTCAACACAAAAGTTGTAGATCTCGACAAGATCTACAACTTTCGAGTTGAACATTTTTCCTAAAAATGCATGTACAAGACGTACTTTAGAAATACGCTCAGGTTTCGCGCCTTTTGAAAATACGTCTTGTACATGCATTTTTAGGAAAAGTGCTCAACACGAAAGTTGTAGATCTCGTCGAGATCTACAACTTTCGTGTTGAGCACTTTTCCTAAAAATGCATGTACAAGACTTATTTTTAAAAAGCATGAAAAATTAGGAGAAAATGCGGTGCGAATAGCCAAAACTGCGGTGCGGATAGCAGCGCCCCAATCTACCTAAAATAATTCCAGTGAATATTGAAGTTTTCCCCAAAATGGTTGGATTGCTTGATTAAAAGTTAGTCAAAATTAGTCAACATACTGATTGGGATTGGCTACAGGGGTTGTTGGAATTTATGGACACATGCCATTCTAAAGAGCTGGATTTGAGAAGTTGCCTCTCTACACAGGAATTGATTCGGACCCCACTTCTTCTCTGGAGCGGGATTTGAGATTGAAGAGCATGAAAACATGACAAATTAAAGAGAGATTGAGGGCCCGCGCCGCCTACAAATATTATCCGCATTTTACAGCGTAGAGGTCTCGCTGCACACCCATGAGCGTATAATTACCCCACCCATGAGTGTATTACCCCCCTCCCAATCCAAGGACGAGACAGCTCGAGGGAAGAAGCTGGTGGGCTTGGCTCCAATTGGAGACTATACTTGTGGGTCCTCGATTTCTCCTCATCCTCATATCTTGGGGGCATATTTATAGGCAGAATGGTCAAATGAGGAGCACTTAATTGTTAGTGTGTATGCCGTGCCCCCTACAAACACATGTAACACCTCATAGGGGGGAATCCTAGCTGACTCTAGGGCGAATTATCGCACACCATCAAATACGTATTGTAAAAATTTGTGAGATGCGAAAACGGGAAATCAGGTCGTAGGAACACTCAATCAAAATCAAGTCAAGTAAACCAGATGCAACTAGGAGAGCAAGTAAATCTTGTACTATCAAAAATCTGTACAACACGAGGCATACATGGTGAGACATGATTCGCCGATGTACCCGATGGAAGCAGAAAACAAGAAAGAACAATCTAGCCGCGCGGACACAAAGAGTAATCGCTGACTCTACCGAGCTGCACTACGGAGTCCGCTGAAATCGCTAAATCATCAGACCGCAACCTAGTCGCGCGGACACCCCGTTATTCCAATGTTAAACTCTGTCTGCAATCTGCTAGCCGCCTAACCGCGAGGTCGCCTAGCTGCCAGATCACTCGCGAACAGAAGCTGCCGAACTGAACAGGCCGCCAGAAGTGGACAACTTTATTGAACTGGAAAAAAATTGTCAAAGAGAAGACCGCCTGATCGCAAATCGCGACCTGCTGCTAACCGCCGATTGTAACCGCAGAGTCCGCATTGATCCTTGACCTAAGTCAAAACTAAGTCTCTGGCTTCTCAGCGCTCTCCGCACAATCTGCACAGCAAAAAACCGATCAACTCCTTCAAATCGCGCGGATACAAAACCTGTCCGCGGCAATCGCTCCGAGCTCACTTACTGTTCATTCAGTTGTACTGTTGATGTGACAGGGCGTCCTATTTATAGGCGCGGAGATGAGTGTGGTTACCGTCCTAGCTGATAGGAACACCGCCCATCTCGGGGTGAGCTCAAGACGTATCCGCATAGTGCGGACAAGAAACCAGTTCGCCTATATCACTATGACTAGGCCAGCCAGCCAGTCTGCCAAGATCGCACCACCAAGGCCGGATAGAAACCTATCGGCCTTATCGCCACAAAGTTAGTCCAAGACTTGTCCTCCACACCTGCGGACATTGCGGATACCACACCAGTCCGTATATTATGCGGACACAGCTCCAATCCGCACACTCCAAGCTCACGGCTAAGCACAAAGCTAACCAGCTGCCGAGCTCGGTGAATAGAAGTGCAGTCCGCGCTAACCGCGCAAGCAACCGGAATGAGCACAATCGGACTTGGTATAGATCCAGACCAAGTCAACACCACAAGCCATCCCTGGTGCGAACACAGCACCAGCGATTACAAGAGCCAGTCCGCACAAATCGGCGGTCTCAAGCACCAGTCCGCACTAACCAGCGAACTCCGCGGTTTCTACTAAACCGCACCATCAGAGCAAGACCAATGCATAAGCAATGCCAATCTCTTGAGCTCCAATCCAGTCTTCAACCCAGACTCAGCAAACTTCAGATGAGTCCGCAATACGTCAGATTCAGCGAACTCCGCGAATAACAAACCTATCTGCTCGGTTACCTCCTGGGAACAAGAAGTCTGCAGAACACTAGCCGACCTGGCTAGTCGTCACCCCTGTCCGCACAGTCCGCGTGGACAGTCCGCCTAGGCTTCCATTTTCGCTTCAAAAAATTCAACACTCCTCCTTTAAGTGAGAAGTGGAAACCAGCCTCAGCAGTCCCCGTAACCGTCCAAATGGCCCCTTCGATAGCGGCTTTGTGAAGATGTCAGCAATGTTGCCCTTGCTCCGCATATGCTCGACCATAAGAGATCCCTCCAGCACCTTCTCCTGAATGAAATGATGTTCGATATCAATACGTTTGGTCCTCGCATGACAAATTGGATTGTTAACCAATTTAATAGCACTTTCGTTGTCACCGCGTAGTAGAGTGGGACCCCATACTTCTTCATGGATGCCCTCTACTAGCCTCCTAAGCCAGATGGCTTCTCGAGCTGTCAAAGCCAAAGCCTTATACTCTGCTTCCGTAGTAGAGACGGACACCGAGTCTTGCTTTTTGCTACATTATGATATGTCTGCTAATTTACATGTGAAGACATAGCTAGACGTCAACTTTCGATCGTCTGAGTCACCCCCATAATCAGCATCGGTGTAACCGTGTAGGTTGAAGCTCGTGTTACTCCCATAAAGGAGCCTCATATCAGAAGTAGTCTTCACGTACTTCAAAATATTCTTCACCGCCACTAGATGAGACTTCCGAGGCTCCTCCATATAACGACTTACTCGGCCTACAATATAAGTAATGTCTGGTCTTATAATCATCAAATAAATAAGGCTTCCAACAAGAGTTCGAAACACCAAGGGATCTGGAAAAAATCTCCCCTCATCACGCCGAAGCTTAAGGCCAACATCTAGTGGAGTGGATCAACTCTTCCCCTCCTGCATGCCGAATCGCTGAATGATCCGTTTTGCATAGCCTCTTTGGAAAACAAGTATCTCACTCTTTATCCTCTCCACCTCGAGTCCAAGAAAGTGGTGGAGCTCACCAAAATCCTTCATCTCGAAACGAACAGCTAGCTCTGCTCTGAGCCTAGCTACCTCCTCCTTAGAGTTCCCCGTGACGATAATGTCGTCAACGTACAATAACACCAAGATATGAAGCTCCCCCTCATTCTTTAAGAATAGGCTCGATTCAGAATTAGAAGCAAAATACATACAGAACTGGAGGTATTCTGCGATCTTCTTATACCACGCTCGAGGCGCCTGCTTCAAGCCATAAAGGGTCTTCTTGAGCTTGCAGACGTGTCATGTATGATCTTCAAATACGTACCTCAGTGGCTGAATCATGAAGATGTCTTTATCAATTTCTCCGTAAAGAAAAACATTCTTTACATCAAGCTGCCACACCCTTTATCCTTGACAAGCCGTCAAGTCAATCACCACCTATACTGAAGTCATTTTCGTCATGAGACTAAACGTCTCATCATAATCTTCTCCGTACTGTTGAGAGAACCCTCGAGCTATAAGCCGAGCTTTATATCGCTCGATGCTTCCATCTACCTTGTTCTTCAGCTTGTACACTCACTTGCATGTCATAGGAGTAATATCATCGATCTTGGGCATAAGATCTCAAGTCTCGTTCCTTCTGAGGGCAGCCATCTCCTTATCCATAACATCATCTCACTCCTTGACTCCAGTGGCATCTTCAAAGCTAGATGACTCCGGCTCGTCCATAGGGTCTGCGAAGAAATAAGAGAAAAAACTCATTATGCTCCCTTCGTAGTACCAAGCCGGTGGTTTAATGGTCATCTTCGACCTCAGAAGAACCTGACCACGGCTCACCACCTCCGCTGATTCCTCTGAATCAGCTTCGTTCTCGGGCATACTTGGAGCATCGTTCTCCCTACTTCTTGAACCAGAAGCCTCCGCCCCGGGTCTAGAAATACCTGGAGCTTCTAGTGACACGAGCAGCTCCACCAGAAGATCTTTAGCAGTTTCCTCCTGCCCGCCGTCCGACCCGCTTTCCTGTAGCTCCACAAATGAGCCACCTCCATATGACGTTAGTTCGTCGAAGACCACATTTCTGTAGACAATGAATTTCTTCATCACTAGGTCCATACACTTTCATCCCTTCTTTCTCTCATCATAGCCCACGAATACAAGATTCCTCGTCTTCATATCCAGCCTAGTCCTGAGAGCATCGGGAATGTGTACGTAGCAGGTCGACCCGAACACCCAAAGGTGTCCAACGCTGGCTTCTCCTTAAACATCATCTCATGAGGAGACTTCATGTTGATCGGATCCTAAGACATCTGATTGATGACATATGTTATGCAGGTCATTCCTTCTGCCTAGAAGGCCCTTGGAATGCCTTTAGCATGAAGCCAACACTTGCAGGTCTCCGTCAGATGACGGATCTTCCGCTCTGCTACTCCATTTTATTGCGGAGTATGTGCACAAGTGAGCTCTCTCCAGATTTCATGCTTCATATAAAAGTTAGAGAACTCATTTGAAACGAACTCACCTCCATTGTACATTCTCAACTTCTTAATTCGTAGGCCACGACTGCCCTACATTAGCTCCTTGAACTCCACAAATAACTGGAATGCGTTTGACTTCTCCTTCATAAAGTACACCTAAGTGTATCTCGTGTAGTCATCAATCAACACCAACATATATCTGCTGCCTCCAAAACTGGCGGTGACGGTCGATCCCATCAGATCACCATGGATACACTTCAATGGTGCATTACTCCCGGTCCGTGACTTGTCAAACGAAAGACGATGAGCCTTACCATATTGACATCTCACACATACATGACCATCGCCGAAGGATAACAATTTAGGCAAGCCTTTCACAAGGCTCTTCGCTGTCATAACTTTCAACTTGTCCATCTTGACATGTCCTAGCCTCTCGTGTTATATAGCAGCGCTATCATTGGCTCTCATCCAATCAATATAGTAGCATGTTGATAACACAAAGTCCTTTACCCTTCTCCCTACATGAGCAACGTTAGCCTTCACCGCTGACACGCTGCGGAGAAACTTCACTTCTATCGGGCCGAATAGAACGTGATAGCGAGCATCCACCACATTGTTCACTGAGAAGAGGTTCTTCTTCATGCTCGATACGTGATAAACATTCCTCAAGGTGAGTGGACCCTTATCACTACCTAAAGAAATGACACCCTCTTTCTCGACTGCATGCACTGTATCATCAACAACAATAATAGCTTCATTACCTGAGTACGTTTGCAGAGAGGATAACTTTGACTCATCCCCGGTGAGGTGGTTCCCACACCCGAGTCCACTATCCAATCATCTTGGTAGTCAATGGTGGACAAAATACGGTCATAAATGTATTCCCCTATTCTGCTTCCTCAACACTGGAACCAGCTCCCTCTTTATCTGCAACGCGCCCCGGCTTCAGCTTAACTTTGCAGTCCTTCTTGAAGTGACCCAACTAGTTTCATCTGTAGAACCTTAGCCCTTCCTTCTTCTTCCAATCACACTTAGGAGCAGCACTCCTCTTTTGCTGATAAGAAGTTGAAGGGTCATCGTCAGCAGACAACTTCTTCTTCTTGTCTTATCACTTCTTATTTCCCGAGAAGAGCGCTTCACTACCTCCTTCAGGGATAGTAACTCCAACCATCTTCCTTGCTAGGCTCTCCTACAAAGCTAGCAGGTTTTTCATCTCCAGCAAAGACGACTGAGTGACCCAGCCTTGAACAGAAGTGACGAAGGTCACATATTCTTTCCACAAACCGTAGATTATGTGTGTCTTGAGCTTCGCTTCTGAAATCGGCTCATTAGGGTCCAATGCCAAAATTTCAGCACATAAGTTCTTCATCTTCAAGAAGATCGTTGAGATGGACAGATCTCCCTGAGTGGCTCTCGCCAAGTCATTCTCCAAGAATTGTAGTCGCACTACATTCTTCCTATTGAATGACTAATCAAGGGAAGTCCAAATCTCAGCAGCCGACCGACATCCTATGATGTGGTCAAAGAGTTCCGATGAGATAGCCCGCTTGAGAGTAAACTTCGTCTTTGTGTTTGTCTTCCTCTAAGCTCTCACTGCTTCAGCATTGCTAGCGACAACAGTAACTTCTTTCCTCTCATCTCCGCTGACGACCTCCCAAAGGTCCTCGCCCAAAGATAGCTTTCCATGCACGACCTTCACTTCTTTAAGTTGTCGGCGTTAAAAGCTCAATTCCGAGAACACTTGCAAATCCACCTTCCATTGCACTAACACTAGTCTACTAGACTTCTAGAAGCAAAAAAGCAAGTCTGTCGGTTGATCACTGCTCAAACCTCTGTTCCCTCTGATACCATGTAAATATCTATGAGATGCGAAAAATGGGAAACCAGGTCGTAGGAACACTCAACCAAAACCAAGCCAAGTAAACCAGATACAACTAGGAGAGCAAGTAAATCTTGTACTATCAAAAATCTTTACAACGTGAGACATACATGGCGAGAAATGATTCGCCGATGTACCCGATGAAAGCAGAAAATAAGAAAGCACAATCTAGCCGCGCGAACTCAAAGAGTAATCGCCGACTCTGCTGAGCTGCACTACGGAGTCCGCTGAAACCGCTAAGTTGTTAGACCGCAACCTAGCCGCGCGGACACCCCATTATTCTAATGTTGAACTCTATCCGCAATCTGCTAGCCGCCTAACCGCGAGGTCATCTAGCAACCAGATTACCTGCGAACAGCTGCTGCCGAACTGAACAGATCGCCAGAAGTGGATAGCTTTATTGAACTGGGAAAATATTGTCAAAGAGAAGACTGTCTGATCGCAAGTCGCGACTGCTAACCGTCGATTATAACCGTAGAGTCCGCACTGATCCCTGAACTAAGTCAGAACAAAGTCCCTGGCTTCTCAGCGCTGTCCACATAATCTGCATAGCAAAAAACCAGTCAACTTATTCAAACCGTGCGGATACAAAAACATGTCCACAGTAATCTCCCGAGCTCACTTACTGTTTATTCAGTTGTACTGTTGATGTGAGAGGGGGTCCTATTTATAAGCGCGAAAAAGAGTGTGGTCACCGCCCTAGCCGATAGGAATACCACCCATCTAGCGGCGAGCACAAGACGTATCTGTATAATGCGGACACAAAACCAGTTCGCCTATATCGTCGTGACTAGGCCGGATTGCCAGTTTGCCAAGATCGCACCACCAAGGTCGGCTAAAAACCTATCTTCCTTGTCGCCGCAAAGCTAGGCCAAGACTTCTCCGCCATACCTGTGGACACTGCGGATACCACACCAGTCTGCATATTCTGCGGACACAGCTCCAGTCCTCGCACTCCAAGCCAACAATTAAGCACAAAGCTGACGAGCTCGATGAATAGAAGTGCAGTCCGCGCTAACCGCGCGAGCAACAGGACTGAGCACAACCGAACTTGGTACAGATTAAAACCAAGTCCACACCACCAGTCATCCCTGGTGCAAACACAACACTAGCGGATACAAGAGCCAGTCCGCACAAATTGGCGGACTCAAGCACCAGTCCGCACTAACTGTTGAACTCTGCAGTTTCCACTAAACCGTACCATCACAGCAAGACCAAGGCACAAGGCATGCCGATCTCCCGAGCTCCAATCCAGTCCGCAACCCAGACTCGGCAAACTTCAGACGAGTCCGCAACACGCCGGACTCAGCAAACTCCGTGTATAACAAACCTATCCGCTTGGTTACCTCCTGGGAACAAGCCGTTTGCAGAACACTAGCCGACCTCACTAGTCGCCACCCCTGTCAGCATAGTTCGCGCGAACAGTCCGCCCAGGCCGCCACTTTCACTTCAAAAAATTCAACACGCATCACAAAATATCATGCAATATGTATGTTAAAGCAGAATATACAATATGTATGCTACATATACAATGGCTCGTGCTTCAAACAATGTTCTATCTTGAGCAATAAATAAAGACAGTCTATTATACATTTTACATGATGGCTAAGTTTGTTTGTAGGTTTACTACAACCCCTACCACATATCACATGAATCTAACAATTTAGCACGCATCATCAAGAGAGCAGTGGGTATTCATGAACACAACCACATGATCTCATGACATGAATCAGAATATGTACTCAATAAGAGGGATAGGTCTACAATCTAGTTTTATGTTTGGAGGTCTAGGTTCATCTCTAATTAGAGCTCAAAATAAGAGGTTTAGGTTCATCTCTCCATAATAAGTTCCATGATATGAGGCTTAAGTTCATCTCCAATCCAAAATCACAACACATACATGAAGCTCCACATGGCTCCAATATAATTATAATGATCTACCCATAACATATACATTATGTACGTTCACACATGTGACAAATGATAATTTTATTTTAATTATCTTCATGATGTGCAAACCTCACTTTGACATTTTCAAGACTAAAGCCATGGGGTTAACGTAGGAATACCAATCTTCATAAGATAACAAAACCGTGCACATTATACAATGTTTCTTGTGGAGTATTCTGCGACTACACACATTAAGTTCATCCAAAATGCAAATGTCATTGCATTATTATCGATACTTACCGACAACTAGAAATAAGTTTTACACACCATACTAATCTTGACACGAGTGTCAGATCCTCTAATGCAAATCATGTCGAGATTGTAATCTCACGCTCATGGTTCTTGTTGCGTTTTTTCCGCCCCCTCCAATAATTTTCTGCTGGATTCTTCTCCTGGTCGACCCCCTCTTCTTTTGGAATTCACTTCAATTATGTAATCTTCATTATTCCGATATTAATGGAGGATTTCTTTGAATAGATCTTTGATCACCTTCCATTATTGCCACCAGCCCATTTTGGAGACCGCTCCAAATTTGACATCCTCATTATTCCGGTGATGATGGGGGATTTTTTTTGGAAGGGATTGATCTCCTTCCATGGTGGCCGTCATACCTATTTTTTGTTTTCTTCGACCACCTATATATATATAGTGGTGTGGTGGGTCATCCAAGCAGTGCAGTGTAGCAGCTTCTCCTCGACAGAGTTCTTTTGGCACAGCCTGGTGCTTGACTGGCAGTCTTCCTCTTCAGAGTTCTTCTTCCCTCCAGTCGTTGAATTAGAGCTCCTCTTCCAGTCATCGTCTTGATTTCTCGTTGCAACGTCTACAGCCGGATCTTGAAGGGTTCGAGATTTTTCATCTTTTTCTCGGTTCAATTTCATTCCTTTATTTTAACTGTATTGTATGTTTGAGAAATTATTAGTATTATTGATCTCTGCAAGCACAGTGGACGTAACCATATTTATTTTTCAGGGAACCACTTTAAAATCTGGTGTGCCTTTTGTTTGTGGTGTTTGTTCATTTATTTTATTTTATTTTGTGCGCTAATTATTTTTCGTAACCGTAATTGGCCGTTAGAAAATTTATTTGGAACAGGATTCTTCATCTGCACTCGGGCCGATTTATTTTCATAATAAGTGGTATCAGAGGGAGGTTCTGATCCGCAACTATTTGGACGTTCAGTTTCGAGTTTGGTCAACGGTTGGTGATGACATCGGTCTGCTCCCTATCTTCCCAATCTTGATCCGCGAATTTCTCTGGTTGCCTCTGCCTCACTGCAGATTTCTATAGTTCAATTTCTATGACATCTTCTACACCTAGTGCGAAGTTTAAAGTTGTGAAGTTCGATGGAAAGCATAATTTTGGCCTATAGCAGGTGAAGGTCAAAACACTACTCATCAAGGAAGGTTTACACCACGTCCTATTGGGAAAGGCCCATAAGGATGTTGAGGTTACCGATCACATTTGGGAGGATTTGGATCTCAAAGCTATGTTCACCATATATCTTTGCCTACACGATGATGTGTTGTATGAAGTTCGTTTAGAGACGAATGTCTCTGGTCTTTGGGCAAAGCTAGAGAGTACCTATATGATGTAGTCTCTCCCCAACTGCATCTACCTCAAGCAGCAGTTGTACAAGTTTAGTATGAAAGAGGGTTTCTCTCTACATGGCCACCTGAATAGTTTTAATAAACTATTATCTGAGTGTATCGCATGAATATTTAGGTGAAGGAAGAGGACAAGACAGTATTCTTCCGAACTTTCTTCCAAAGTCCTACGAGGGCTTGGTCACTAACCTCACCTACAGTAAAGATATTTTGGATATAGAGGAGGTCACTGCAGCCTTACTCTCAGATGATATCTCAAAGAAGTCGTCCGGCTCAGGTGTTACCGAAAGTTTAGATTTATTCTCTCGGGGTCAATTTGGTTCAATCAGAGGAGGCAAGTCTAAGAAAAAATCAGAAAGCCACTACAACTACTGAAAAAATAAGGGTCAGAAAATCAAGGACTGTTGGAAGCTTCAGAATAAGGAGAAAGGAAAACCCTCTGATGACGATAAGGAAAAATCTGTCGCATCCTTATGCCTTGAGGATGTCGATGTGGACGTCTTGTAGTACTTTTCACCTATCTTTTTCCCTTGTTTTGTGTTTTTCTTCCTGCATTATTTTCCTTTTATTCTATTTTTATCCCTTCATTTGTTCACCACCATTTTTCTCCTCTATTTTTCCTAGTCATGCTACTTTTATGCTTGTGTTTTTTTCAACTTTTATTTTTTGAAAGTTATGTTCTTGGTCAAGAACTTCATTATTAAATGTATTTTTTGCCTCCTATTACCTAAGCTTTTTCCTTGTTACTTTTTATTTATGAGCTTAGAGTGTGTCTAGTCAAACTGTCTTTGACCAGTTCTTATAGGGATTCATCTTTCAATGCTGATGTCAGTTTGTTTGCATTCTTTCTTGATGTGCCTGCATTTATCAATTTCTCTCTCGCGCGCACATCAATGGCCAGAAGTCTTGACAGGTTCAGTTTTGCTATGGGATAACACCGCTAGAGGTGGAGTAGTTGGTATTTTTGCTTCAGGTGGAGCATTTTTCGAGTCAACCACGTTAGTCCAGTTAATGTGTTACTCAGATTCAGAGGAGTTTTCTTATAATTTGTTCTCGGCTGAAGTTTATTTAGTCAGTTTCTTTGGTCTTTTGGATCTTGGTGACCGCTGGGTCATCTTGGAGTTATCTCAGCCGGTGGAGCTTGTCATGGGAGAGGCGTCAAGGTGGAGATTATTGCGTATTTGCTGCCCCTCCTATAATTTTCCGTCGGATTCTCCTCCTCGTCGGCCCCCTCTTCTTTTAGAATTCACTCCAATTATATAATCTCCATTATTCCGATATTAATGGAGATTTCTTTGAAGAGATCTTTAATCACCTTCCATTGTTGCCGCCAGCCCGTTTTACAGACCGCTCCAAATTTGGCATCCTCATCATTCCGGTGATGATGGGGGATTTTTTTTGGAATGGATTGATCTCCTTCCTTGGTGACTGTCATACTTATTTTGAGTTTTCTTCCACCACCTATATATAGTGGTGCAGCCGGCCATCTAAGCAGTGCAGTGCAGCAGCTTCTTCTCGGCAGAGTTCTTTCAGCACAGCCTGGTGCTTGGTTGCCAGTCTTCCTCTTCGGAGTTCTTCTTCCCTCCGACCAATGAATTGGAGCTCTTCTTCCAGTCGTCGCCTTGATTTCTCGTCGCAATGTCTACGGTCGGATCTTGGAGGGTTCGAGATTTTTCATCTTTTTCTCGGTTTAATTTCATTCCTCCATTTTAGCCGTATTATATGTTTGAGAAATCATTAGTATTATTGATCTCTGTCTGCACAGTTGACGTACTCATATTTATTTTTCAGGGAACCACTTAAAAATCTGGTGTGGATTTTGTTTGTGATGCTTGTTCATTTATTTTATTTTATTTTATTTTATTTTGTGTGTTAATTATTCTTCGTAACCGCAATTAGCCGTTATAAAATTTATTTGGAACAAGATTCTTCATCTACACTCGGACCGATCGATTTTCATAACAGATTTTACCGTACCAACGAAATCCATACCCTCCACTAATTATTAAAAGAATACTCTCCTAGTGCAAGAAAATAAAGACATGTACAAAGAAATAGTTCTAAAATCAGAAGAAGAGATTGTTACCCTTGAAGTGTTTTTTGGATTTATAGAAACTTTTCAAAAATGGGAAAAACATGACCATATGAACGAGATATATCTGTTGTCGAATACGGTTCATCGATCGGGTTCACAGATCTCCACCAGTGTTCCTTTCTTCTTCTTCAAACTCCTCCTTCCTCTCTTTTTCACCCTAAGAAAGAGAGCGTAAAAAATGAAAATGAGTGATTAAATTTCCTCTTGATGACTTAAAGTCCCCAAGAATCACCTCTAGTTGTTGGATCTCAAATCTCGTAATCAAAAGCTTGAAACATATTTATTTATCTTCTTTCACAAAGTACATGCCCTCAGTACATGACGTATACTAGGGGCACGTTCCTAGTCTTATAGCACACGTTGTAGATCAAGTACCAAGAAGTTGACATATGTCAAAATGGGACTTTACGTTGCGTGTACTAGGAATTGCTCACAGGCATGTAGATCACGACAAATGTTGAGTACTCAGAAATCGATGTGCGTCATATTCTACATTTACACCACATGTTCATTGAAGATATATGTGCTAGGTGAATTTCTCAGGATCCATCTGTGAGTCGATTGTGTGTTTAATTAATAGTGCATTACAGGGTCATGTTACACTGCGTGTTATCTTAAATGAGTCATATTTTGCCCTCAATCAGTCCCCCAAAATCCTACACACAACCCTCAACTTATTCATGGCTTCAAAACCTCGTTTCAAGCCATAACAAGGCAAAGTTGGGGCAGTACAATGGTGATGGAGGGCTTGCTTCATCGAGGTTCATTGAATGACCGTAGCCCCCCTCAAAACTTGGGTAGTCTAATGACACACCTCCACCAGCTCTAGTGATATGGGCGAGTTTGGCTACTTCACTTCTCCACCATTAATGGTGTCAACATCCTTGCATCCCCCTCCTCTGGGTCCGGGTATTCCTCCACATAGAGCTTTCAAGATCGTGCGAGCAAATGATGACATGCGTCCTTTGAAGTGTTCCTCACTCAATCTCCATGTGCACTTTAGATGGAATCATCTGCAGGTTGCCTTCTGATGGAATAATTTTTTGAGTCTGAGTAGCATTTCCAGAGGAAGGAGCGCGAGTTGGGATGACCGCTTGATTTTAGATCTGACCACCAGCAATAAATGTAGAAAAGAAAAAAATAGGCGAGTACACGCTAGATCGGAGGGCGAGCAGGATTGATTCAATGGCGAGATTGCAACTCACGCTCCTTTCTCTAGGAATGCTACCCAGACCCAAAAATTATTCCTCATGGGGGGAGGCTCCCCTCGTGTCCGCTCCCGATGATGTTCTGTCACGAGTTACATCCAAGTTGTCGGGCGTTCTTATCCTTCGGATCAAACTCAGTCTCCCAAGATGAACCATGGGTATCCGGGTAGGTTGGGCTCATTAATTTCATCTTTCCTCTCCACTTCAGAACTAACTCGTGTCGGGCACTCATTAGGAACTAACACGAAGGGATCCTTCCCATGAGAAGGCCATCTGCCGAGGGTGCCATCTAAAGTGAGCTCGAATACAAAGGAATGGGTAGGAAAACACCCACCATCATTGACTGACGCGACCAGGGAATTCCGAGATGGTGGAATTTCTGGAGGAGGGAGAGACAAGAACGTTGTCACCACCATTAACAGAGGGGAAGCAGACGAACTTGCCTCTACTGTTGATGCTGGCGACAGTCCTCCATTGGACTCCCCTAGTTCTAAGGGTGTTCACTCTGAGGGCCCAAACGCTCCATCACCACAATGTCTGCAGTATCTGGAATCTCTGCAAGAATACCAAGAGACTCGTCAACATTACCTCTGAACAAAGAAGCGTGATCACCGGCCTTGCGTCACCAAGTACACTACCCGAAGGAGCAATGGTCGGAGTTGTTGTTGTTGGGTTTGGGTTCCCTCCTAGGCGGATAAAACTCACGGCGACGGATGTCGAGAGCTCCGTAATGGGAAGGATTGAGTCGTGAATAAATCTTGATGTGATCATGTGTATGATCAAGGAGATCGAATGTTTTCATCGATGAACGGCTTAGAATCTTAGATCCAAGTTATTATATACTACTATTATTATCCTATATAATAATAATATATATGATATATAAAGGGTGGTGTTAAAGGCACACCATCTTCGGCTTTGTGCACACCAATACTATGTGCACCCATTGGAATTTTATGTGCACACCATCTTCGACTTTGTGCACACCAATACTATGTGCACAGTCTGAGCAAACATAGCTGCAATGTATGTGAACTCGTTGGGCGCCGTTGTCGTCTCCTTCATCAGAGCAAACAGATCGACGGCAAGGCGGCCATGGTCGTGCATCGCGAGCCCTCCGATCATCACGTTCCAAAGCACGACGTCTTTGCTCGAAACCCGGCGAAACACCTCCAAAGCTGCTTCAACGCACCCGCATCTGCAGTACATGTCCACAAGAGTTGTGGGGAGGATGATGTTGTCGTGATTGCATAGTTTTTTTTAAATGAAATACGCGCCTTTTTGAACTGCGTCTTCTACGTTCATTTTCAGGAGAAGTGTTCAACATGAAAGTTGTAGATCATGACGATATCTACAACTTTCATGTTGAACACTTTTTGATTTAAAGCCGTTTAGGCCCCCGATTTGGCCCCCGGAAAATCACGCGGAACATTAAATGTTCCGCGTGATTTTTTCCGGGGGCCAAATCGGGGGCCTAAACAGCTTTAAATCAAAACGTGTTCAACATGAAAGTTGTAGATATCGTCGAGATCTACAACTTTCATGTTGAACACTTCTCCTGAAAATGAACGTAGAAGATGCAGTTCAAAAAGACGCGTATCGGGAAGGGGGAGGCGGGCTGCTTCGGCTTTAGTTGGGTGGGGTTTAGAAAACCTAAATTATTAAAGATTATATTTTTGATGGGTGTGCACATAGCCGAAAATGGTGTGCCTTTAACACCACCCTATATAAATTAAAAAAAATAAAAAAATAAAACTTACCTGGTTTGATGTCTACCCGCCAACGTCAGTATAAAAGAAAAAAAACCTAAATAGGCTTCATGCTATTCACAGTGGAGAAGTCCTCGCCGCCTACAACTCTCTCTCTCTCTCTCTCTCGTTCTGGCCGGGACTTCTCGCCCGTGAACGAGGGCGACGGTGGCAGACCGGAGCAATCAGCGCTGAAGAGGTGGTCGGAGCCTTGAGGCCGCACGGAGTCGAGGTTTGACAACGGCGTTTGCTGCGAGGGAGGCGTGCCAAGGACTCCTTTTACGGGGACTGAACCGGGAGGCGTTGCGAAGGCCGTACTTGTGTTGCGGTGGTTGCGGTGCACGTGTGCGGGGGAGCGGCGTTGGCGGAGGCCGATTTGGGCGGAGCCAGAGTGGCATAGGCGGAGGCCGATTTGGGCGGAACCGGAGCGGCGTTGGCGGAGGCCAATTTTAGAGTGCGCATCTTGGCACAAAGAACGACGGCATGCTATTGGGCTCGCATATGCGGCTAGCGGCGATTAGTGCGAGGAGGCATCTAGCCTCAAGGGAACTTTGGCGGCGAGGCATCTGAGCCTCGAGCGGCACAACCTGCAGATGGGTTGCGGATTGATGAGAGTGTCACAGCATCGTCGTGTGTCGACGTAGGCCGACAGCAGATAGCTTACTATGTGGCAGATAGCTCACTTTGGCGGCGATTAGTGCGGACTGATGAACGTTATTTAGTAGAGACTTTTAGGGTTGGACTCTAATTGTTTGTCTCGTGGCTTTTACTCTGTTTTGATGGTTTTACTTTTCCTTTTCCACGTGTACACTATGTGTTTGATTGTGATTGTATTTTCTATTGCGTATTTTTCTGACGCCTTTGCAGATAGCTCAGTTCGCACCCTCACGTGCACTCAGATCCGTGAAAACTTGTTTCACACAACAGCTGTGCCGCTCCATTGAACCACATGAACACTCGAAGGATCGATCTTCACTTCTACTCTCTCCCCCTTTAGCTCTACAATCTAATCATGCTTAATATAATGCAATGATCAGCCATTAACTATAAATTTCTCTCCTTTTTTCCCGGCAGGGCTGCGACGCCTCCGTGCTTCTTGACACGACGCCCTCCGGCGAGCCGGTGGAGAAATCCTCGCGGGCGAACATCGGCCTCTACGGCGAGCATGTAATCGACGCGGCCAAGTTCCAACTGGAGAACCTCTGCCCTGAAACTGTCTCCTGCGCCGACATCCTCGCCTTCGCGGCCCGCGACGCCGCCGTCATCGCCGGCATTCCCCAATACTCAATCCCCTCCGGCCGCCGCGACGGCACCGTATCCTTTGCGGACGACACCTTCCCGAATCTCCCCGCCCCTTTCTTCCACGCCGAACAACAGCTTGGCTCTTTCAAGAAGAAGGGGTTCTCGCTAGAAGAGATGGTGGTGCTCGTCGGAGCCCACTCCATCGGCGGTGCGCACTGCAAATCTTTCGCTTACCGGCTCGACAATTTAACCGCCGGCGGGATGGACTCCGACTATGCTCTGTTTTTGAGACAGAGGTGCCGGCCGGCGGCCGGAGGCTTCAATCACGGAATTGTTGCCGGGGATTTTAACCCGAAGGTTGATTTCGTCGTGGAGTCGGGCGGGAAGCTCGACGGGTCGTACTACGCCGGACTCCGGCGAGGATTCGGCCTGCTTGAGTCGGACCAGGCGTTGATGAAGGATGAGAAGACGAGAAACGTGGTGAAGCAAATGGGGAAGCATGCTCGCCGGTGGTCGGAGAAGTTCGCCAGGGCTATGATCAAGCTCGGGAAGCTCGACGTGCTCACTGGCGGCGAAGGGGAGGTGAGGCTGTCGTGCAGAACAGGGAACGTGAGGGAAGAAGTGCTAGCATGATCAGGAGGAGAGTAACGGTATTTATTTTCTTTGGCATATATATAATTGAATAATTGATTACTGTAAGATTGATTATGTTGAATTGAAGGAGTTTTTTTTTTAAATTTTATAAAAAATTCTCTAACGGTCGAATTTGGATTTATTTATATTAAAATTCAATTCTAATTTGTAGGCTCTGTTTGGAGAAAAAAAAATTAGGCATAGGTAGTGTCTAAATTTACGGTAAAGTGCGGATATTCAACGGTTCGTGTGGATGCCCGCGCACATCTCAAAGTGATTGCATCTCATATCGCTTTGAGATGTGTGCTGGCATCCAACGCGGACCGTTGGATGCCCGCGCACTTCACGGTAAAGTGCACTTTTGCACTTTACCTCCCCCGGACCCGAAAGCCTTTCATGCGGGTTGGATGGGTGATAGCAGTCCGATTGGTTGCCAGCAATCCAATCAGAAATGCAGTTTTCTTAAATAGATTTTTGGTTCGTTGTCGGGGAAAATTTTTGGGTCAGGAGTCCTGATCATGAGCATGGTCAGGACAATCAATGAGGAGCCTGAAATGATGAGGGCCCCACGCAAAAGTGTATGGCACAAGCCACAATTGCGTGGGCCCCACCTCCTTTGCAGACTCCTCATTGGTGCAGGATCAGGACTCTGACCTAAAAATTACTCGGTTGTCGAATGGCTGATCGTACGGCTGATATCTCGCAAAAAGTTGGATTTCCTCCTATTTTCCCAGTCACCATGGGTCATGTGGGTCGCAATTGATTTTCAGAAATCCATTCTTTTGCTTTTTGCACGAGTCATTATATTTACTATTCATCATATTCATTATGCAAAACAGACATCAATTGAAAACAATGAGCTAGTGAGTTAGTTGTTGGGAGAAATATGTTCTTACGGATCTGAGTGCACGCGAGAACACGGACTGAGATATCTGCAAAATTTGTCACTGAAATACGCGAGAACAAAAATAATTACAAACACAAAAGCGTATACGTGGAAAACCCCCAAACAGGATAAAAATCACGAGATGATCGTAGTCCAACGCGGAAAACCTGCACTAAATGATATTCAAAAATACAATGATTTCCCCTCCCGCGATCCCCAAATGGATCTTACAGGTAACAAAAAAATAAAAACAATAGAAAGATACAGATATACCGATAAAGACGACCAAGTTGGAGTCAGAGTGACTTGCTCCAAACTTAGGCTTCATTTGGTTTAGCGGTGGCGGTTGTAAAAGGAGTTGTTGCAAAAGCAGGTTTGTAAATGGAGCTGTTGGAAACTGGATGATGCAAACGGAGTTCTGTTTGGCATTCTGCGTTTGCAGAGCTGTTCAAAACTGAAAAATGTTTGGCAATACTGTGTTTGGAAATGGACTTCCGTGGTTGAAATTTTTTTCTCATTAACATTAAAAAAAAATAAACATGATCAAAGAAATTCTTTTTTATTAACCTTCTGCGTTGACCGTTACCGTAAAGTCCACTTCAAACATATATAGATATTCCATATTACATGTAAACTTTTAAAAAAAATGAAAAAAGCGGTCAAGCTCGGTGCAATTGATCGGCAATTGAGTCACGCAATGCCACCATCTCATCCACCCCCACCCGAATCCCTATAACATGGTCTCCACCTGAGTTTTCATTACTCTGTCCTGTTCTTCTTTGAATGCCCGCCGGATATATGAAATGTTCGTCTTCATCACAAGCCCGAAAATGAGTGTCTGAGCGTGATGGGTGTCTGCGAATATAATTATGCAAACTCATCGTTGCAATAACAATGTCTCTTTGCTTTGTCAAGCTGTATGGCGGCATGTCCCTTAGTATCTTCCACTTCTTCTTCCAAACTCCGAATGAACGCTCTATGACACTGCGCAAGGATGAGTGAGCTTGGTTGAAGATCTCTCGGCGCCCTTGTATCGGCCTGCTGCCCCTCCTAAAATCTGGTAAATGATACCGTGTACCTGAATATGGTTTTAAAAAACCACGTTGTAGTGGATATCCGACATCTACTACGTAATATTTGCCTGCAAAATTAGATATAGCACAATATGTGTGAATAATTGTAACCAGAAACATAGTAATCTTAAAAATTTCTTGTACCAAAGCCTCACGAGATATAAAAGGCTTACCGTGGGGTGGATATGGAAAATTATAACTGGGGTCCATAAGTGCACGCTGAAATATACGGCTATCATGAGTTGAACCCTCCCAGCCTGCTAATACGAATGTGAAACACATGTTGAAATCACAGACCGCCATGACATTCTGCGTAGTTGTGCCATGCCGACCAATATAAGCAACTTGTTGTTCAGCAGGCACTCGAGCATCAACGTGTGTTCCATCAATTGCTCCTATACAGTCTTTAAAGAATGGCATGTATCGAGCATCATTTAAGATTTGTGGGGGTATATCAATGAAAAGTTGATCCAATGGCTTAATGACATCAGCAGATAGTCTCTTCATGGCTTTGATACCCCTTGTGAAAAATCTACTAATAGTTTCCGTGGAGTGCTGAAATCGCTCACTAGCAAGCTGCATTGATACATTATGCCCTAATATGTGCACGGTAATTGCTAGTACTTCACGCGGTAAAGTTCTTCTAGATCCTTGTAACCCATACTGTTGTGTGAGGGTTGTTAGCAGATCATTAAAAATTACCTTTGACATTCTAAATGCGCTGAAAAACCTGCTAGGGTGCCCACAGAGAAGTTCAGCAATCCATCGAGCTCCTGTTTGGCTTGATGTCATGCAAGCTGTAGTAGAAGAACCAATTGGTTCGGTTAATTGATAATTCATTGCAAGTAATGCGTGATGTCCACTGATAGCTCTATTACGATAAAACGAGCCAACCAACTGTTGTTGAGTCTCCTCATCAGAACTGTCAATATTATCCGAGGAGGACATTATTATCTGCAAGTAAATGTGCATTAAGATATTTATACTTACGCATAATGTAATGTGCATTAAGATATTTAATGTGACAAACTCATAATAAAACAACTTTGGAAGAAAAACGAAATAGTAATAAATGTCCACACTCATCAACAACATAAGTCTCACGACATGATAATAAATGTCCCAAAAAAGCAGAAACATAACTAAAAACAAGTACTACAACAAGATATAGAACATGTCCACCAATTAAGCCGACTTGTTGTCAAAACAAGACTGCAACCACTTCAGACGTCGATCCTGTCGAATGCTCATAAAAGTTTCGCGATTATGTTTCTCTCTCAAAAACATGGTGCAGTAGTGGTAGAAGTCGTAGTTCAAATCATCCATAACCTCTGGAATAGTTTCGAGCTCTGCAATAACCTCAGGAATGGTGTACAATGATGACGATATCTGGATGCGCGGCGGCTCCATCATACAACGCCCAATAATGCGTGAAGTTTCAGCAATCTCGTCCATAGTCGAACTCCTCGCTTTCTTGCTGCTCATCTTGCTTTTTCCCTTCTCTGTCCGTTTCACCCCCGCAAGTTCAGAAGTTGGGGACTCGTTAATGTTTTGTGTGCCATCTCCAGTAGACAGGTCATGTTCATCAATAGATTCTGGTTCGAAATTTCTAGAATTGGGTGCCCAAGCAAGATTTCCAGCTGCAACAACCTGACCAAACATCATATGATATTTTTCTTCTAACTCTGGAGTTATTCCCGAAAACTGAAACTTTTTAGCATTTGGAACTACCTGACATGAAAAAAAAAATGTGTAAAGAAAACATTAATAGTTTGTAAAGAAAACATTAATAGTTTGTAAAGAAAACATTAATAGTTTGTAAAGAAAACATTAATAGTTTGCATACCTTTAGGCGTTCTTTCCACCAATCCTCCGAAGCAGCAATGGTTTTGCGAATTGGATCCCACCCCAAACCTGTCTCACGACCCTTAAGATCTCGCCATAACTTCCAATCTTTTTTCATCTGATCCCATTTATTCTTCATCTGATTGCGATCATATGATTTACCCGTCCGAGCAAAGAAATTAGTGGTTAGGTTCGACCACCCATCCCTACTGAAGTGTGTAGTTGGGCGATTACCTAACTCTATCTCCCTCAAGCACAAGTCGCAGAAAATCACAACATCGTTTGCCTCCCAGTTTGCACTCACACCACCTTCCTTATGTTTGCCCATAATCCTACAGATGTCAGAACAAAGTTATATAAAAACACACACATAGCTGCACACACACCTAGCAGCACATTTCAAGTTTATTTCAAACAAAAAGCAACACACAAACACACACATGGCAGCACACAAACACACACATAGCTGCACACCTACACCTAGTAGCACACACACACACATAAAGCTCCAGCACACACACACACACAACTTCACAGCAGCACACACTCACAGCTGCAGCACACACACACACACAGCATCACACTCATAAAGCTCCAGCACACACACACACCTAGCAGCACATTTCAAGTTTATTTCAAACAAAAAGCACCACACAAACACACACATGGCAGCACACAAACACACACATGGCAGCACACATACACCTAGCAGCACACACACACACATAAAGCTCCAGCACACACACACACACAACTTCACAGCAGCACACACTCACAGCTGCAGCACACACACACACACAGCATCACACACATAAAGCTCCAGCACACACACACACCTAGCAGCACATTTCAAGTTTATTTCAAACAAAAAGCACCACACAAACACACACATGGCAGCACACAAACACACACATAGCTGCACACATACACCTAGCAGCATACACACACACATAAAGCTCCAGCACACACACACACACACACAACTTCACAGCAGCACACACTCACAGCTGCAGCACACACACACACACAGCATCACACACATAAAGCTCCAGCACACACACACACCTAGCACCACATTTCAAGTTTATTTCAAACAAAAAGCAACACACAAACACACACATGGCAGCACACAAACACACACATAGCTGCACACATACACCTACCAGCACACACACACACATAAAGCTCCAGCACACACACACAATAACTACAAATGTCATATCAAATTTATATAAAAATCACACCAACAATACAAACACACAATACAAACACACACACACGCCGTCATTACACACCAACAAACACACTCATATACAAACACACAAATACACACTCATAAATAAAGCATGCACACACACATTGCAGCAGCAGCACACACACACACATTGCAGCAGCACACACAACACTCACACACACATCAGCCAACACAGCACTCTCACACAAAAACACACACTCATTTCAACACACACATCACACATTCCAACAGGACACACACTACACATTCCAACAGGACACACACATTACACGTTCCATAAACACTCATCAACACACTCATCAACACACACATCAGCAGCACACACACTCACAACTGCACACAAACCCCAGCACACACAGCAGCACACACAGTAGCACACACAGCAGCACACACACAGCAGTAGCTACTGAACTCATCACACAACCCATCACTCAACACACCACAACTACACTTCTTTGTTAGAGAAATAAACAAAAAAATTCATCCAAAATAGTATGCAAAAAAAAAATTGTAGAGGTATGAGAAGGTATACCTGCTGGATATTCCCGATAATTGCTCCACACGAACAAAAATGGCGGATCTGCACAGTGCAAGCAAATGGGAACGTGATCCCTGACCTGGAGAGAAATCTAGAAATTTCAAGAGGGATAAGAGTGAGGTCGGAGAAGCATACCTGCGCCGAAGATGTTGGCCAATGATGTGATCCCTGAGCCGGAGGGAAATCGCGACGGAGAAGCTTTCCGATGGTGGTGTCGGAGAGGAAGAGCTGTGCCGGAGGGGGGAAGTTGTCGGATGCGATGCGCAGTTCTTCCGTGTCGCCGGAGCCGTGCGCAAAGTGGCCGGATCGATGCGAAGAAATCCGCCGCTATAAAAAACAGTGGCCGATCGTTCGCACAGTGGACGATCGATCGATGAGAAATCCGCAGTTCTTCCGTGTCGCCGGAGCCGTGCGCACAGTGGCCGATCGATGAGAAGACGATCCGCAAGGCGATGTCGGAGGAAGAAATCCCGCAACCTAAAAACGCGAGGAAATGGAGGTGCTGCACACAGTTTCCGCCCACAGTTTTTTCAGGCCGCGGGTTTTCAGCTGCGGGTGGAATGGATAGCGCCTAAACAAATGAAAAAAAAGCAACTTGGCGTTTTTAAAAAACGGAACCGGACAAAAACGCAATTCCAAATGGGCCCTTAGTCTTTGAATCTATTGTAGTGTTCCATGGTCTTTCAATATTGTGTCAAGTTGTCCACCTACGTCGACACATGATGTCGTTAGCGCACTCTGATCAGTATACAACCCGTCAGTAGGTTGCCTTGCTCAAGGCTCAGATGTCTCGCCACCAAATTCCACTTGAGGCTGAAATGCCTCCTCATGCTCACTGCCTCTAGCCGCAGATGCGGCTCAATATACTCGCTCAAGTAAATATGGTGGTTGCACACTGCCGTCCTCTGTGTCAAGAAGCGCACTCCGCACCACTGCACGACCACGATCTGGGAACACTTTCGATGTTCCAACGCCCTTGCGTTTCTGAGAATAAATAGTTGTCGCCAAACACCGCCAATGCCTCTTCGGCTCCACACAAATAGGTATCCGCTCACGCGGCTCCCCCGCACACGTGCACCGTAGCCTTGCTACACAAATACGGCGCCAACACCGCCTCCCGAATTAGTCCTGGCAAAAGGAGTCTTTGGCGCTTCCGCTCTTGCGACAAACGCCACCGTCAAAACTCACACCGGACTCCACGCGACATTACGGACTCCGATCACCGCTACTTGCTCCGGCTTCGACACCGTCCAAGGTCGCCAGTATGAAAACCTCGATCCAAAAGAGAAGGAGGAGACGGAGGAGGCGATCGTTCCTTTGCACAAACAGTTTAGAAGAAATGAACAAGACAGCTGCTTTCTATTTCACAGGAGTGGCCATGGGCTTCCTTGAGTTTTGATTGGTCATATTCCTTTTATAATCATGGCTGGGCTGGGAGGGTAGGATTAGGAATAATTTTAATTTCTTTTTTTAATCTCTCAAATAGACTGGGCACAAAGAAAAGGCATGAATTCTCTTCACGTGGATGGCCTCATATGATAGATTTATTTCTCTCTTATATTATTATTATATATAAGCTACAAATAAAAGAAATATAATTTCAAGCCGTGAGATCATATTACCTCTTTAATCTTACGCTGGATCACGTCAAGATCCCTTCACGACTCGAATCTCTTCATTATGGACATCTCGATGTCCATCGCCGCGGGTTTTGTCCAGTTAGGAGGGAACCCAAACCCAACAATTCTCCTTCTTCCGGACGAGGAGGAAGAGCTCACCAAATTGACAAATTCCCCGCAAGAACCATCATTGCAACTATACATCTCTCCTGCGCAAACTGCCAAACTTGATGTAGGATCGTGATATCAAAAGTCACCCGACATCGCTGGCCAGCAACAATATAAGAACAGTTATCATGTCCTATCACAGTCGACTTTGAGACCTGATGTCTCAATTGCCTGTAGCATTTCTTCTCACCAAATAGTCCATGCTACCCACGCAATACACAGGTGGCTCTGTCACCTCTGACCATGTGCTCCCCCGCACCTGCAGCTCTCGCCTCCGTAAAATAAAGGTCAGACATCATTCTACCACAACCTATAACCAAAGAACCTCTGGTCAGTGTTCATCGTCCGCCACCAAATCTATTACATAACCATCTGCATCTAATCGTCCAACAGACAGCAAACTAAATCTGATGTTGAGTACATGACAAATGTCTTTGAGCACTAAAACATAATTTGTGATCGTCTTCAGGTGCACATCACCGATGTCAATAGCTTTGCAAACCCTCTTGTTGGTATCTTCAACACCACGCAATCATATGGGGTGTAAGTAGCAAACTTTGCTTTATCGCTCAAAATGTGTGTCGAAGCCCCCCGAGTCCACCAGCCACATATCATCTCTACAAATGAGGTCAGTCATCACCTCATCACTCACAAAGAGTAAATCATCTTCAAAGCCTGTCACTACTGAAGTCATGGTCTCATCTTGCCTTCCTGATTCCTACATATATAATTTCTTCCAGGCATGACACTTCCTCTTGATTTGTACCCCTTCTTGCCACAATGAAAGCACTCAATATCTTTTTGCGGTCTGGACTTGCTCCTGTTAAACCCTCTATCATCTCAACTCTTTTCTATCCCCTATATTCAGTATACAAAACATCTGAATGGACGTAGAATTCACCCTAAGATTTTCTTCTCACCTCCTCATTCAGAATCTCACTCTTTGCAACCTTCATAGTCAAAACACCTCCCGGAGATGAGTTAATCAGTGAAACTCAAACCATCTCCCAAGAGGCAGAGAGACTTCAGTAACCACAATGCATTGACCTCATCATCAAATATCACTTTCATGGTAGATAGCTGGTTCAACACTCCTTGGAACTCATTCATGTGATCAAGTATGTATAAGTGTTCCCTCATAATACTTGCAATCGCTAATATTTGTCAGCATCAATAGCTTGTCCATACCCATACTCTTCGCATACAAAGACTCCAATGTATTTCATAGTACTTTGGCATCAGTGATACTCACCACATTATTGTAAACATTGCTCTCAACAAATCGCCTAATAAAGTGACATACCATGCGGTGTTCAATTACCCATTTTGCAGGATCCATATCTCTGAGCATCTCCTCAAAAAGGTGAGTGTTAACCCTTGATGTAGTTCAAGTTCATCATCAGATGCCACTCATGATACTTGGCCCCGCTCGACTTCATAATCACCTTAGAACTCGAATCCATCTGCACTCAGTCCACTGTCAACTCTGACCACTGATCTTGGAGCTGACTATTTCAAAGAATGTGATTAGAGGGGATAAGGAGCGAACAAATGGTCATCACTCTTGAAACCAAAAACTTGGTCTCTCGTGGAGTTCAGGGTCCCAAGAAAGGGGTGACCTCACATCTACTACACTCAGGAGAACGTCACAGGCTAAAGACTCAAGAAGCTAGGAACAGACCATCGGGTCTAGCGTGGAGGTCCCACCACACACTCGGAAGACCTTTGAGATCTCCCCCTCCCTAGTCAATGCTGAGCTAAGTGTTGGGTATTGTCTCCACAATAACCCAGATTTGCATGAAGTCACTGTTTGCACTAAGATGAATTAAGGTGTATTTGACATGTGTATTCCAGTTGTGTGTTTGCAGATTTTCAGTTCTAAGTGTAGACCAATGTCAGTCTACAGTGGGTCAGAAACACAGGACCACTCAGTGTAATCCCTCACTGAGTGATCCAAGGTGTTGACTCATGTGTAGCATCTCAATTGGGATACACTTCATATTCAAACTTTGGAACACAAGATGGAGACAAGACCAGAAGGAGATCTTACATGGAATTCTTAAAGAAATTTTTCTAAGTCCATCTCTCGAGAAGTACCTTCAAAGTTCTCGAGAAGTAGTATATAGTTCTTGAGAGGCTCAGACTTTACTTCTCGAGAAGTCAGGACAGCTAGAATTCCTCTAAGTAGAAGTTTTCGAGAAGTTAACAAAGTTCTCGAGAACTACTATAGAAGTTCTCGAGAAGTACTCCTTAGCTCTCGAAAAGTTCCGCCTTTCTCTTCAGGATTAAACTCTAGCTAAGTTCTCGAGAACTAGACTAGAAGTTCTCAAGAAGTCGATAGAGTTCTCGAGAACTGGTTAACAAAGTTCTCGAGAAGTTCTCAGATTCAGAATTTTTTTCTCTAGCAATTGACTCTAAGTAAAGTTCTCGAAAAGTTCTGACTAAGTTCTCGAGAAGTGCTAACCAAGTTTTCGAGAAGTTTTCTTTAAGCTCTCGAAAAGTTCTGTTAAGTTCTCGAGAAGTTCTACATCAGTTTTCGAGTAAGTGTTTTAGTTCTCGAAAAGTCAACATAGTTCTCGAGAACTATAATTTCAAGTTCTCGAGAAGTCCAAGGCCATTTCCAGAAGTTCAATGATCGAGATCCTGCCATAGTTTTCGAAAGGTCAGTACATAGTTCTCGAGAACTATTTCGACCTCTCGAGAACTAAGTACCTCCTTTTCCTAAAAATTCTCTAAGTCCCGTTTTGACGGAGATTTCGAAATAGTCTTGTCTGATTGGTCCACGTGTCATCCTTAATTATGATTATGACCGTTGGAAATCGACTATATATAGGTCATTTCAGATTTGACTAATTACATAAGTTATTACAGAGAAATCTCGTCCGTCCTTGTTAAGAAAGTATTCCTGAAAACCTAATCTCTCAATCATCCGGCCGCCGCCGCCATTAGCGTTTTCTAGAAGAAAGTTTTGGATCGTAGTTCTCTCAAGCGCTGCTACCTAGATCGATCCAAGATCAAGAACAATCATCTGATCCGATCGTGCTTCAACGACTTGTGGATTTCTTGTTGATCGTGGTGATTTCAGAATTCAGGTTCTTGGAAAACAGTCCAGCCTTCTTCTACCTTTTCTGATCAAGCCTAAAGTTCTCAACGAAGAAGACGAAGACCAAGATCCAGATCTGAGATAATTTTTGTTTGTAACTTTTATTCAAACAATTTTCTTTGTTGGAGATTTATCTCCAAGTGGTAGGAAGTTTTATCTTCCGAGTGTAGATCCGTTTGGATCGAGTTTGTAGGAACGTTGTTCCGAGGCGTATGATTGGTTTGCAATCCGAGATAGTGGAGTAGCCGGATCTAGTGATTTGCTAGAATGGTGAGGTAAAGTGGACGTACCCAAGGACGGGGAACCACTATAAATCTTTTGTGTCCTTCTGTGATTGCTTGATTGTGTGCGCTAGATCTCTAAATTTTTATTCCGCAAATAAACACACGATTCACCTATTACCCCCCCCCCCCCTCTAGGTGATTTAGGTCAACAATTTTCCACTTTCAATTGGTATCAAAGCGAGGTTGATCATTAAAAGGTTAACACCTTGATCAAGTTCCTGTTTCTGAAAGTTGTTACTCAATCTAGCAATGGACAAAGTCAAAGATTTCGCCAAGCTTCCCCTGTGCACAAAGAACAATTTTCCCATGTGAAAAGAAAGAATTAAATTCTTCATGGAAGCTGTGGACCCCCGGATCTTCATGATTGTCGAAGAAGGTCCCCATGTTCCTATGACCGTCTCCACCATAGATCCAACCAAAAAGGTTCCTAAGAAATTGATGGATCTGTACAAGGACGAGATAGCACCTGTCTCTTTGGACAAAAAGGCTAAAAACATTATAGCAAGTGCAGTCGATGACTCAATGTTGCAAAACCTGATTCACTGCCAATCGGCTAAAGAGATGTGGCAATCTCTAGTTACTCTTATGGAAGGCACTGAATAAGTGAGGGATGATAGAAAGTCTTTTCTGAACTAGAAATATGAAGCCTTCAAACAAGGACCAAAGGAGACCATTGCTGACACCTTTGAAAATTTCTTCAAGATAGTGAATGGCCTAAGAGTGTATGGCAGAGTCTTCACAAATGGAGAGTTGAATGATAAATTTCTGAGATCTCTCACCAAGGAATGGGACAACAAAGTCTGTGCCATTCGGGAGTTTGGGAGACTAGCAGAGACAGATCCACAAAATCTGTTTGGGAAGTTGATGTCCTATGAACTGCAAATAAACTCCAGGAAAGCTGAAGAAGAGAAAAGTCGCTTCTCGTTGAAAGAGAAGCCTACTGCATTAAAGGCTGACAGTTCAAGGAAGGGCAAAGCTACCCAACCAGCACCAGCTCAAGAAGTCAGTGAAGAAGAAAGCTTCGAGCCAAGCACCTCAGGATCAGAATTATCTGATGGAGAGTTCTCACTACTTTCACGACAGTTCAAGAAATTCTTGAACAAGAAGAAGCAATGGAGAGGCAAGGATGCCTCATACTGAAGATCACGACATGACAATGATCAAAGAAAGAAAGGCTCGGGTGTCCATGACAGGTATAATTCTAAACAGAACAAATAGATTTCTACTGACATCGTTTGCTACTATTGCAATAAGACAGGTCACGTCATAGCTGACTGCCCCCACAAAAAGAAGGAAGATGACAGAAGAGAGGAAAATAAATCCTCATACCATAAGAAGAGAACTGAGAAGAGCCTGGTGGCCAAGAAGGGCAAAACTCTAAGTGACTCTGACTCATCTGAGTCAGGTGAAGAAGAGGAAGCCTACTTTGGCCTCATGGCCCAATCAGATGATGAACAAGAGCCCCAGTTTACTGGGGAGGTAAATTATCATACTCCTCTCTCTGAATCTGAAAGTTCTAACCATGAACATGAGGACAGCTCTTCTGACGATGAGTCTGAACTTATGGCCCAGTACAAGGAGTTAATCATAACTTACGACAAGTGTCGTCGAGTTGTGAAAACTCAGGCCAAAGAGATTAAGTCTCTAAAGGCTTCTGAGAGCAGCCTGAGAGAAGAAGTCGCTAAGACTAACACTCTTCAGGAGAACTTCAATCTTGCTATTGAGGAATACAATCAGGCTCTCAAGCACCTCGACCTTAAAGATGAAATCATCAAATAGTTGGAAAAACAACTCGAGGCTGAGAAGAAACTTGTTGAAAGTTTCTCTAAGCCTAAGACAGTTCTTCCACTCGTTGCTGAATTCTCAGCTAAGGCCAAAGGAGCTGGACTAGGCCATGTTGCCGCTCCTAGTAAATCTTCTAGGAGAAACAAGGCCAAGATAAAGAATAAAAATGCCAAGAAGGCCTTAGCTGAAGAAAAAGGGAAAGCTCCTTTGGAGCCAGTATCATTCAAGAAAGTTATCTTTCCTACGAACGAATTCGACTATGAGTCCACCTATGGACACTTCTCTAGGCCGACCCCGGAGAAGCCCAAGTCAAGGTACCAAGGCTGGACTCGCCCCGGTAACTTTGGCGAAAGTGTCTTTAAGGCACCTTATGAAGAAGTGATTCTTCGGGGCTATGGTCCATATGTTCATGGTCACAACTTCCAGAAACCACCAAAAGTAAAACCTGTTGTGGAAAAGCCTATGAAGGAGAAGACTTCATGTAGCTGCCATCATCATGAAGCTTCTTCCTCCAACAATGCTACCCCAGCTGGACCTACACTCAAGAAGGTCAAGCAGGAGTTTGGAAGGCAAAGATACAACAGATTTGACTGTTGGTGTTGTGGTAGAGTTGGTCACTTTGCCACAGATTGTTGGTTTAATCCTAGAAATGCTGCAACTCCTCAAGTTGGCAACATGAGAATGACCGCTCATGAGGCTAATACTCATAGGGGGAGCAATCTAACCCGAGACCAAGGACCCAAATATGTTTGGGTTCCTAAGGCTAAGTCAATATGATTGCAGGTATGTCCAAAGACCACCAAAATGCCAATCTGGTACTTGGACAGTGGATGCTCTCGGCATATGATCGGGACGAGAAGCCTACTCCAGAATTTTTCACCGATGTTGAACGGACCAAAGGTCATCTTTGGAGGTTCAGACCGAGGAATTACCATAGGCTACGGTATGATTTCTAACGGTGGCGTATCCTTTTCGGATGTAGCCTATGTTGAAGGATTGGAACACAATCTCATCAGCATAAGCCAACTATGCGACAAAGGATACGTAGTTGAATTCCACGCTGACAAGTGCTTGATAAAATATGTTGACAATATAGAAACAATTCTATCAGGCACTCGAAGCAGGAATGTGTTTTGCTTAAATTTTATTTGTATAAATTCTTCCACACTAGTGTGTCTTTTGGCTAAAGATAGTGCGTCTCTTGTTGACCAATGGCACAAGAGACTAGCACATATTAATTTTAAAACTATTAATAAATTATTCTCCCAGAACTAAGTGCGTGATGCCCCAAATGTAAGCATATCAAAGAGAGACCTTGTCATGCATGCGTAAAAGGCAAGCAAATAAGGGCTACCTTCAAAAGCACTATAGGCAAAAACTCTAACAGGTGTTTACATCTGCTACATATGGACTTGTTCGGTCCACTGCAAGTTAGAAGCTTAGGAGGTAAGGATTATACGTTGGTTATTGTTGATGACTACTCGCGTTTTGCATGGGTGTTCTTTCTGAAACACAAGTCAGATACCTTCGATATCTTTACTAATTTTGTCAGGCAAATCCAGAATGAATACAACTATTCTGTAGTCAAAATCAGAAGTGACAATGGAACGGAGTTCAAATCTGGATCCATGACAGAATTCTGTGAAAGCCTAGGTATCTTTCATGAATTTTCCTCTCCCCGTACTCCACAGCAAAATGGAGTAGCCGAGAGAAGGAACAGAACACTCATAGAGGCCTGCAGGACCATGCTAAGTGATGCTTCACTACCAGAGTACTTCTGGGCTGAAGCGGTCAATACTGTATGCCACGTGCAAAACCGAGCCCTCATAAACAAGAACCATGATAAGACACTGTATGAACTTCTAAAAGGCAGGAAACCAACAGTTTCATATTTTAGAATTTTTGGCTGTAAATGCTTCGTGCTTAACAACGACAAGTATCATACTACCAAGTTCAGTGAGAAGAGTTTTGAAGGTATTTTTGTAGGATATAACAGCCATAGTAAGGCATATAGGATTTTTAATAGAAAAACCCTGGTCGTTGAAGAATCGATACATATTGTATTTGATGAGACGAGCTTGCTGCAAAGCGAATCGTCTAGTGTGCGTGTTGAAGCTACAGGTACAAGAATTAAGGAAATCAACTTGGATGAACCCACCAAAGATAGAAATGAACAGTTCATCGAGATCACCTCTCCAAACCCCATTGAAGAGGCAGCTAATCAAGATGAGGAGATTGCCCAAGATGATGAAGTCACACCAATGGCTGAAGAACTTCAAGATACCAGAGATCCTGAGCTCAGATACCTAAAGGATCACCCTATGGACCAAATCATAGGAGACCCCCGAGTCGGTGTCAAAACTCGTCGAGGTACAGCTAACGAGAATCTTTATCTAAGCTTCCTCTCGCAGGTTGAACCAAAGAAGTTTGAAGAAGCAAACGTAGTCGCATCATGGATCTTGGCCATGGAAGAAGAGTTAAATCAGTTCAAATGTTGCAAAGTTTGGATACTTGTTCCTAGACCCAAAGATAAGACCGTCATCAGAACAAAATGGGTCTATAGGAACAAGATGAACGAGGATGGGACGATCATAAAGAACAAGGCCAGACTCATTGCTAAAGGATATCGTCAAGAAGAAGGGATCGATTTTGACCAGACCTACGCTCCAGTGGCAAGGCTGGAGTCCATCAGACTGTTTCTAGCATACGCTGCACTGAAGGGCTTCACCGTCTACCAAATGGACGTGAAGTCCGCCTTCCTGAATGGTAACATAAAGGAAAAAGTGTATGTGGAACAGCCCCCAGGTTTCGTTGATCCTAACCATCCTGATTATGTTTATTTATTATCGAAGGCACTGTACGGTTTGAAACAAGACCCTCGGGCTTGGTACGAAACGCTGTCTAGTTTTCTCCTCAAGAATAAATTCATGAGGGGAAAGATAGACAAGACATTGTTTCTCAGGGAAATTAAAGGCAAGATTTTGCTAGTGCAAATCTATGTCGATGACATCATATTTGGCTCTATTGACGACAACCTCTGCAAAAAGTTTTCCAAACTTATGCAAGGTAAGTTCGAAATGAGCAGTATGGGAGAGCTGAAGTATTTCTTAGGACTTCAGGTGAAACAATCTGAAGATGGGATCTTCATCTCTCAGACCAAGTTCACCAAGGAGTTACTTAAGAAATTCGGAATGGAGAGTGCAACCTCTATGAGGACTCCAATGGCCTCAGCCATGTCACTGGACAAGGATGAGAAAGAGAAACCTTTCGATGAAACCAAGTATAGAAGCATAGTTGGATCCTTGTTCTACCTTACTGCCAGTAGACCAGATATAATGTTCTCCACATGTGTCTGTGCTAGATTCCAAGTGAACTGTAAGGAATCTCATTATGCTGTTGCAAAGCGGATCTTGAGATACCTTAAAGGTACACCAAATCTCGGCTTTTGGTACCCGAGAAGCAATGACAGTGAACTAATTGGTTTTTCAGATGATGACTTTGCAGGAAACAAAGATGACAGGAAAAGCACGTCAGGGACGTGTCAGTTCCTAGGAAGAAGACTCATTTCATGGAGCAGCAAGAAGCAAAACTGTGTCGCAATCTCAACGGCCGAGTCAGAATATATTTATGCTGGTAGTTGTTGTGCACAGTTGCTTTGGCTGAAGCACCAACTGGAGGATTACAACATGAAGATCAAGGATATTCCCTTGTTCTATGACTCTTCCAGCGCCATCACAATCGCAAACAACCCAGTCTCACACAGCCGGACTAAACACATCGAGTTGCGATACCACTTCATCCGGGAGCATGTGGAGCAAGGGGATGTAGATCTGAGGTATGTGTCTACAGACCAGCAGGTTGCAGATATCTTCACCAAGCCGCTGGACGAGACCAAGTTCAATTTCTTCAAAACTGAACTTGGGTTGCTGAACAAGGAGGATTAAGCCAAAGTAGTCAGCTCAAAGGCTCAAGAATCAAGGATTCTGATGTAGTGACGACCGTGCTTCGGACGTGACTACAATACGGACTCCTAAACGTTACCGAACAAGAAATAAAAAGAGAGAACGCCGACCAAAAGCGAACGAAAAGGGGTCGGTTGGTTCCCAAAATCCGGGACTCGATACCACGTCCTTAGGACCTACCTCTCCAACAAGCACACAACTCACCGTAAGCCGGACTCGATACAACGTCCTTAAGACCTACCTCTCCAACAAGCACACAACTCACCGCACCTACACAAGCATCTATTTATTTCAATATAGCCGTTTCAAGCGCAGCAATAATTTATTTCGGAGCGGCGGAAAACCTTTAAGAGCGATCGAAATTCGAGTCGTAATTAATTCCCTTGTTGGCACATAAATTGCGCCGAACGGAAGAGCAAATCGAGGCTAGGCCACGTTGCACTCCCGAGACGGATCTACCCGTTCCGGACAACAAGAGATTCAATAACAACACCTTCAAATTCAGATTTTGCAAGCGACGGATTTAAAAATCACGGAAAAAACGGTGCATGAAAAACCTCCACAATTCTAAAGCAAGAATCACACAAAAGGAAGAGTTTACCCAACCGGGATGAAATTTCACACAAAGATAAGGTGGGAGAATCACTCTCTCCACGGATCCGCCGGCGTCACACCGAACGGTTTGCAACCTTCTTCCACGGAGTCGCACCAAGGAAGCCGCGCCGGAGTCGCACCAAAGCGGATGGAGGGAGCAAGGAGGGGCGGCGGCTTCACACCACCACAAGGGGGAGGCGGCTTGGATTCTCTCCTTTTGGCCGAATTCCTCAATGGGAGGGAAATTTAGGTTTCAATCTTCAATGATCTTATTCCTCATAATCACCTCCTTAAATAGGAGTTTACAATAACTCTTAGCCCTCCATGATGGAGATGTAATCTCATCCATCCAAAAGGCTAAATGCACACCAAAATAAATATTGTTCTAAATGAAAAATAACACATGCCATGAATATAAAATTATCACTTAAACATAGGATAATTTTATATTCCCAAAATATAAAATAAAGTGCATGAAAATAATAAAATTAGGCTAATTTTTCATGACGGTTTTAGCACGCCGCGAGCGGAGATGGTAGCGTGCACTTCCTTCGGCGTCATCACGGCGTCTCAGATCTTTATGTCGTAGCGCCTCGGCAACCGGGTCATCATCAAGTAGCGGTGGCGCTGCATCAGATTCACCTTAAAGGTCAGATTTTACTAAGTAGACAGGAGTTCTCGAAAACTCACTCAAAATTCTCGAAAAGTTGAAGTCACTTCTCGAAAAATTAAGTCAACTTCTCGAGAGGCAGAAAATTCCTCTCGAAAAGTCCTTTAACTTCTCGAAAAGTTCACTGTAAGTTCTCGAGAACTAGTTCTCGAGAAGTCCATCAGTCTTTCGAGAACTCTGGAGGCCAGTCTTCGAAAAGTCAATTTCTGTCTCGAAAATGCTGGACCCCAGTTCTTGAAAACCTTCTAAACTTCTCGAAAACTTCTCGGCCACTTCTCGAAAAGTTAACCCTACTTCTCGAGAGGTGGATCGACCTTCCGCCAAAATTTTTAAACTCTGTAATTTCGTCAACTTCATGATTTCTGCCCTAATTTACGGATAATTAGACTTATAATTAACTTAATTAGGATACTATATATATCTAAATCCCTTTAGAATCGGAAATCAACCGTCATTTCAAAATTTCTCCCGCACCTCTTCATCTTCCGCCGACCGAAACCCTCGTCTCCTCCGCTGTCTCTCCGCTCAGTTCGTCGTCGTCTTCATCGCAAATGGCTTACAATTCTAAGATAGGGATTGGGAGTGAACTCGTGGTTGCAGGAATGGCCGACATCTCCGATGACTTCAAGAATTTGTTGTTACTTCTCGAGACAGCAGGTCTCATGTTCGTTCTAACAGAGCCAGTGAAGATAGTATTTCCGGAGGTAGAGGAGTTCTTCAAAAATGCCAAGATAAGGAGGAATGGAACAATCTTGAAGACTAAGGTCAAGGGAATCAAGATCAAGCTTGACAAGCATAAAGTTTCTCAATTTCTGAAATTACCTATTATGGATGAGGAAGATGACCTCACTCTAGAAGATTATAACAGATCATATTCCCTCTGTGGAATTTCAGAGGAATACCACTCCTTCGGGAGAAATTTGCTAAATGATGTGGGCAAACTCCTCGTTGACATCATTGGGAAAATTCTATGGTGCATCACAGGTTCTGTAAGTTTCATCTCACACGATTTGTTTGGATTTATGACAGCTATAATCTGCAGGAAGAGTTTTCAGTTTGGAATGATGATCTTTGAAATGATAAGGGATAGCATTCATGAACCAAAGTTTGCAAGAATAATCTCATTGCTGTTGAGTGAGATTGATCCAGTAACTTTCAAAATCTCCAAAGGTACACCAGTCCATCATCTGAAGAAAATCTCGGTTACCTCAATCCAAAGATGGGACCTCAAGTTGAAGAACCCTAGACAGCTAGCCAAGGAAGTTGATGCTACTGTCTTAGAGGTCAGGACTCCATCTCCACGTCAACATTATGTTGCTGAACCATCTGGTGCAGCAACAGAGGGGGAGCCTACACCTTCTACCTCAGTCCTAAGGATACCTACTCCACCAGAGAGCCCCAGGGAGGCTTCTCCAATGTCTACCCACTCAGAACTACCAGCTCACGAGGTACTTAAAGATACAGATGAAGCCATAGACAGAATGATCAAGGAACTCTCAGCTGAAGACCCACTTCCTCCTCTTCCAAAGGATGTCACTACTGATCTACCAAAAGATACTCCATCCCCCCCACTCTTCACCTAAAGGTACTCCTTCTCCTCCACAATCCCATGTACATGTATCCACTTCTCCAGAAACCATTCTGCTATCTGGAGAGGATGAGCCAGCTCCTGAGGAGGTAGAACCACCTCTCAGGAATCTAGACTTCAACCTTCCTAGGTTCTTTGATGAGGAAGGTGATCCAGTCCATCACACTGTAAGAGCTAAGAGCTCTGTTGTTTTAGAAGAACTGCCCCCATGGCAAGCCCCTCCTCCTCCAACTTCTCCTACCCATGCTTATGCCTCCACCACCTTATCAGATGCCCCCCAACTCAAATTGCTTCCATTCCTCAAACTACTGCTGCTGCTGCTGTGATGGTGAATATAGATATTCTTTCCAAGATCGAAGAAATGCTCTCTGAACAAAGGAAACATTTTGATGAATCTCTTAAGGACATTCAGAAGCAAGTCATTACCTTGGCACAAGAGATGAGCAGAGGCTTCGCAGAAATTCAGGTAAACACCGATCAACTTAAAGAACTATTCTGAATAGGAGGAAAGGCTCTAGATCATACTATCACAAGTATTGGACAAGTTATGGATCAGTCAGTTACTCTGGCAAACAATCAGATTCAACTGGACAAAAGAGCAGAGGAAAATGTTATGAAGGTATGCAATGAGGTTGGCACCTTTAAAGAGGATGCAATAGACAAACTAACTGTAGAAGTCAGAAAGGGGGAGGATATTGTCAAACAGCAAGTTGCAAAGCTAAATGATGAAGCAAAATCTCTGTGGACTGCCAAAATTACTGAGATCAATAAAGGTGTTCTTGAACAGATTCAGTCTGTAAAATTCCACACTTATTATACAGTAGTATGGGTGCATAATCAGATATTTCCAGACTTTCAAGCAGATCCAAATGTGATTCCTCACAACCTCAATCCTCTTGCTGAAGGCACTTCTAGCCAAGTTGCTCAACCCCAAATGCCTCAACCTCAGTATCCAACCTTCTCTCCTAGGCCTGAAGATCAGGAACCTCCTCCATCTTCATACTCTCATGTCTGGGATGATGTAATACCTGAAGATCTTCCAGAAATTCATATCCCAAAGAAAAGGAAGTATGGGGAGGGACCTTCTGCCAGCAAATCAGTTCCTCAACCTGGAGCAGAGAAGAGGAAAGCCCAAGAGTTTGCAGAAGTATGGAGCCCTACATCAAAATCTCTAATTCTTGATACTTTGAAGCTAGTAATGGATCTGGATGAGAAAAGAAACCTGCATTACAGCTGTACAGAATGGGAATTATATGAGAAGTCAATGACTAAGAGGAGACTGCATGATAGAGAATATGGTAAGAACAATCCCAAAGCTCCTCCAAAGCCTCCAAGGTACTATCCCAAGCTATTCAGCTACTTCAGGAGACAGCGGGCTAAGCAGGACAACAACACGAGACCAGAAATGATTCTTGATGATTATGGTGTTAAGAACTATGAAATGAATGTTGATTAAAACTCTCAAAGACTTTTGATATATATATAATTTCCTAGTTTTGCCTAATTAGAAGTTCTAATTTTCTTTCTGTGTTTTACTGCTTTTACTTTCCATTATTCTTGCTCTATTTTTGTTATAATAATTCACCTTAGTATAAAGGGTTCTGACTTCTACAAATAGGGGGAGATTGTTGGGTATTGTCTCCACAATAACCCAGATTTGCATGAAGTCACCCTTTGCACTAAGATGAATTAAAGTGTATTTGACATGTGTATTCCAGTTGTGTGTTTGCAGATTTTCAATTCTAAGTGTAGACCAATGTCAGTCTACAGTGAGTCAGAAACACAGGACCACTCAGTGTAATCCCTCACTGAGTGATCCAAGGTGTTGACTCATGTGTAGCCTCTTAATTGGGATACACTTCATATTCAAACTTTGGAACACAAGATGGAGACAAGACTAGAAGGAGATCTTACATGGAATTCTTAAAGAAATTTTTCTAAGTCCTTCTCTCGAGAAGTACCTTCAAAGTTCTCGAGAAGTAGTATATAGTTCTCGAGAGGCTCAGACTTTACTTCTCGAGAAGTCAGGACAGCTAGAATTCCTCTAAGTAGAAGTTTTCGAGAAGTTAACAAAGTTCTCGAGAACTACTATAGAAGTTCTCGAGAAGTACACCTTAGCTCTCGAAAAGTTCTGTCTTTCTATTCAAGATTGGACTCTAGCTAAGTTCTCGAGAACTAGACTAGAAGTTCTCGAGAAGTCGATAGAGTTCTCGAGAACTGGTTAACAAAGTTCTCGAGAAGTTCTCAGATTCAGAATTTTTTTCTCTAGCAATTGACTCTAAGTAAAGTTCTCGAAAAGTTCTGACTAAGTTCTCGAGAAGTGCTAACCAAGTTTTCGAGAAGTTTTCTTTAAGCTTTCGAAAAGTTCTGTTAAGTTCTCGAGAAGTTCTACATCAGTTTTCGAGTAAGTGTTTTAGTTCTCGAAAAGTCAACATAGTTCTCGAGAACTATAATTCCAAGTTCTCGAGAAGTCCAAGGCCATTTCTAGAAGTTCAGTGATCGAGATCCTGCCATAGTTTTTTAAAGGTCAGTACATAGTTCTCGAGAACTATTTCGACCTCTCGAGAACTAAGTACCTCCTTTTCCTGAAAATTCTCTAAGTCCCGTTTTGACGGAGATTTCGAAATAGTCTTGTCTGATTGGTCCACGTGTCATCCTTAATTATGATTATGACCGTTGGAAATTGACTATATATAGGTCCTTTCAGATTTGACTAATTACATAAGTTATTACAGAGAAATCTCGTCCGTCCTTGTTAAGAAAGTATTCCTGAAAACCTAATCTCTCAATCATCCGGCCGTCGCCGCCATTAGCGTTTTCTGGAAGAAAGTTTTGGATCGTAGTTCTCTTAAGCGTTGCTACCTAGATCGATCCAAGATCAAGAACAATCATCCGATCTGATCGTGCTTCAACGACTTGTGGATTTCTCATTGATCGTGGTGATTTCAAAACTCAGGTTCTTTGAAAACAGTCCAGCCTTCTTCTACCTTTTCTGATCAAGCCTAAAGTTCTCAATGAAGAAGACGAAGACCAAGATCCAGATCTGAGATAATTTTTGTTTGTAACTTTTATTCAAACAATTTTCTTTGTAGGAGATTTATCTCCGAGTGGTAGGAAGTTTTATCTTCCGAGTGTAGATCCATTTAGATCGAGTTTGTAGAAACGTTGTTCTGAGGCGTAGGATTGGTTTGCAATCCGAGATAGTGGAGTAGCCGGATCTAGTGATTTGCTAGAACGGTGAGGTAAAGTGGACGTACCCAAGGACAGGGAACCACTATAAATCTTTTGTGTCCTTCTGTGATTGCTTGATTGTGTGCGCTAGATCTCTAAATTTTTATTCCGCAAACAAACACACGATTCACCTATTCACCCCCCTCTAGGTGATTTAGGTCAACAACTTTCCACTTTCACTAAGTGCCTTGGAGGATGAAGGAAGAGGATGAAGAGAGTGAAGAAGTGATCCTCTCCAAGGCACCCCTAAGGGTCTATTTATAGTTTTTTTGGGAACAGTCTGCAAATAGCCAACTTCCACTGCTCTAAAATTACTATCATGCCCTGGTCTGGGCGGGAACTTGGTAGGGCGAGATCCTCCAGCCTGACGAGCTGTCCCAGGAGGCTGACGAGCTGTCCCAAAAGGCTGACGAGCTGTCCCAGGAGGTTGACGAGCTGCCCTAGGAGGCTAACGAGTTATCCCACGAGGCTGACGAGCTGCCCCAGGGGGCTGACGAGCTGCCTCATGAGGCTGACGAGCTATCCCAGGAGGCTGACGAGCTGCCCCAGGAGGCTGATGAGCTGTCCCAGGAGGCTGACGAGCTGCCCTAGGGGGCTGATGAGCTGCCCTAGGAGGCTGACGAGTTGTCCCAGGAGGCTGATGAGCTGTCCCAGGGTACTGACGAGCTGCCCCAGGAGGCTGACGATGTAACACCCCAAAAACCCTAAGTCCTTATATGGGTTCAGGCTGGGTGACACGGCCTGGGACACGGGCGTGTCCCAGAGTGTGTCTGCTGCACATGTCCTGGGACACGGGCATGTCCCAGGGCGTGTCCTGCTCGGGCGGCGTTGAGTGACGTTGAGTGGAGTGGCGTTGAGTGGCATTGAGTGTGGTACACGGCCTGTGACACGGGCGTGTTACAGGGGCGTGTTGAGTACACGGCCAAGTATACGGGCGTGTGCCTTAGTCGTGTCCTTCTCGGGTGTTTCAGCCTTGTGTTGATGAGGTGACACGGCCATCCACACGGCCGTGTACTGGTTGACACGGGCATGTCAGAGAGTGACACGGGCGTGTCGTAGCCCGTGTTCTTTTCCAGATTGAGTCGGTTATGTAGCCGCTCAAGGGACACAGCCTGTGACACGGGCGTGTCAAAAGCCGTGTCAGATCTATTTAGATGCTTTTCAAAGCAATCGAGGCCATTCGTTCCCTTCTATTTGGATCATGTGGTCCAATATCATCCCTGCTCTTATAAGGCCGAGAATGGAGATGAATATCTCATTCTCATATTATCCATTCTCTTGCTAAAGTGAAGAGAGAGAGGAGAGCAAGGAAGGAAGATGAAGCAGCTTTCCGACCGTCGGTGGAGTTTCAGCGGTCCGAATCGAGAGCCGAGTTCAGCGTTGCGAAGGCAAGGTCGCTGCGGTGCTTTCCTTCCGGCTAGTTCTTTCATGGCGCCGAAGCGATCGTCAAGGGTAACAGTCTTTCTTCCTTGGGCAGGTGAAGCCCTTTGTTTATGCATGTATATCTGTGGAATCCTCTATCAAAAGATGGAAGAGCGTAAGTGATTCCAGCAGTTGAGTCTGCATCTAGAGCCGAAAATGTGTAGTACGGCATAGGCATGCTGTGTGAAGCCCATCTGGATGGATGTCTGGATTGGTGATGCTGCGAACCGGAGAAGACTCCGTGTATACATCGGTTACCTTACGGAGATGGTGAGGACGATTGTGATGAGCTTTGTATAGCTCCTTTGGTTGTATGCTCGGCACGAGCTGTTTTGATGGAGTGGAAAGCGGCACTATGTGTCGGTGTTGAGGAGGAATGCGAGAACCTCTGTGTGGGTAGGATACCCACCAAGTTCATTGATTGGATTGCTGTAAGCGAACACCTCTGAGTGGGTGGGTATGAGAGGCCTCCAACTGGGGTTTGGCGGCTGATGTCCATAGCCAACAAGTTAAGAACCTCTGAGTTGGTGGGCCACCCAACAAGTTCCGTGGTAGG
Organism: Platanthera zijinensis; assembly: GCA_039513925.1. Lineage (NCBI taxonomy): Eukaryota > Viridiplantae > Streptophyta > Magnoliopsida > Asparagales > Orchidaceae > Platanthera > Platanthera zijinensis. Next base: position 102,548,551 of record CM077097.1, read on the forward strand.
ATCGGGTGAGCGGTCGATTGGTAGCAATGCAGAGGGGCGATTTCCCTAGGCTTGTTACACTACGAGGGTAGGTCGACTGATAGCGCTCACAATTTGTTATGAGGTGCGTGCCTCTGAGTGGACGGGTGTGTGAGGTCTTCAATAGGGGTTTGGAAGCTTAGGCCCGGCCAACAAGTAAACATCTCGAATCGGTGGTGGAACCATGAGGAACTTGGTACACCGTAAGTGTGCCCTGAGTGCACGGAACGTTTGGCACGAAGGTCGGCGTTTGTGATGATAGTGTGCATTGTATATATGTGTTGAGATTGGATTACATGCAGGGAAGGAACCACTGCCCCGGGTAAGGGGTAGGGTCGTTATAATTAGTCAGCTGAATGTTGACCGTTACTTTGTTTGTCACCCATGGGGTGGATGTCTATATGCAGGTGCTGCCCTTGTAGATGCTGAAATGGATTGAGCTGGTTGAAGCCCTTGCTATTGCTGTTAGGCCCTCGAAGGTTGTGCGAAGCTTTGGATTTCATGTGTGGCCGGCCTGCGTGCCGATGTATGAAGTTGTATGTTTGTAAAGAGAAACTTGTAAGGCCTTAAGGCCATGAGCGATATGCTTGTTAACATTCCTGGTCTTGTATATAAATGAGTTATTTATATATTAGTGGACATTTATGGTTTGAGTTCGTGCAACTTGTAAGCTTCCGCTAGAATGCTCTGAGTTAGGATGCGTGGTATTTTGGTATTAACCTGTAACCTTGCCGTCTGTTTGTGGCGTATAATGTGGGGCCCCGGCCAGACCTTCTATTATATGTTATTTAACGAGTCGGGTTGTTATATTTTGGTATCAGAGGCCTCTTGGTTTTCCGCTCTCGAATTCGTGGCCGAATTCTTTTGTCGGGTGGCGAGCACGTGTATGTGTGAACCGTTTTAACATAATTGAACTCAAGAATGTCCACTAGAAATGTGCGCGTGTGTATTCGGTATGTTTGTCATTTTTGATTGGAGGTTGATTATTGATATCTTGTTCACATATGGTGACAAGGAGTGGTGCTGGGTAGTCTGAGCCCCATCGTTTGGATGAGAGTGCGGCACTAGCCGAGGTGCCCACACCTCCTCCTTCTGCGGAAATTGTACGCCTAGTTGCGGAGGCGGTATTTGCCATGTTTCAAGCACAACCTGTTAGGCAGGCAAGGCCTGTCGTGGAGCCAGTTCGGGTTGGTGCAAGGCAAGAGCGTGTGGAAGCTCGAGTGGACGAGCGAGCGACTGACGAGCAATTGAAGCGGTTTATAGATTTTCATCCACCTACGTTTGTCAAGGCGCATTCCCCAACGCAGGCGGAAGATTGGCTTTCAAGAGTGAAGAGGATCCTGACAGCGCTCAGGATTGATGAGGGGCAGAGAGTGACGTTAGCCACTTTCCTACTGGAATGAGAGGCGAGACTGTGGTGGGATGACGTCGAGATGCACCAGTTGGCAGGCAGAGGCCTGTGAGAGATTTCGATGGACGAATTCTACAGATTGTTTTGGGAAAAATAGTTGCCAGTATCGCGGAGAATTGCTATGGAGACCGAATTTCAATGTCTGGTGCAGGGTGAGAAGACTGTGGATGACTACCTGCATGAATTTACCAGGTTGAGACGTTATGCGGGGTCGACTTTTGCGGAAGAAGCGCGGAAGACGAACAGATTCTATGAGGGACTCCGAGATGAGTTGAAATTGGCGCTTCCGAGTTCAGTGAACCAAGGCTTCCAAGCCTTAGTAGATACAGCCCGTGCGCTGGAAAAAGATTTGGAACGAGTACACGACAAGAAGAACTTGGCGGTGGACAAGTCGGAGTTCAAAGTCCCGCAGTCCGAACAGTCGGAGTTTAAGAAAAGGGATAAGAAGAGGTTCAGGCCTGCTGAACAAACATCTTCGGATGTTGCTTTGGGCGCGGCGTTTGGTCAAGGACGTGTTGAGTCACATACCTGTTTCATTTATGGCAAGCAGGGGCATATCGCCCATTACTGTTGGAAAGGCCCATCAAAGAGTGAGAAAAAGACAGGTGCGTCCTATGAGGAAAAGGGTAAGGCAGTGGCGGAATCATCTGCATCCCGGGCGCAACTGCGAGTGTACAATCTCGGAGTGCAGGAGCCGCAAAGCTCAGATCTTGAAGTGCAACAGCCTCGAGTGTTTAACCTGGAGTTGCAGGAGGCTGTTAAAAAGCTGCTTAGAGACTCAGATGAGCGGAAATAAAGTGGAGGGTGCACTTTAGTGCTTTTGTTGTACTTTGTATATTGTATGTCTATGTGTTTATGAAAACACTTTTGTTAGTGAGAAAACATGGGGAGAGTAACCACGGATCATTTTGGTTAATAGTGCATCGATTGCATTGTTGTGTTACCATTGTTGTTTCGCTAAATTTCGGGACGAAATTTCTATAAGGAGGGGAGGATTGTAACACCTCAAAAACTCTAAGTCCCAAAATGGGTTCAGGCTGGGTGACACGGCCTGGGACATGGGCGTGTCCCAGGGCGTGTCTGGTGCACACGGCCTGGGACACGGGCGTGTCCTGCTCGGGCGGCGTTGAGTGGCGTTGAGTGGAGTGGCGTTGAGTGGCGTTGAGTGTGGTACACGGCCTATGACACGGGTGTGTCATAGGGGCGTGTTGAGCACACTGTCGAGGACACGGGCGTGTGCCTTAGCCGTGTCCTTCTCGGGTATTTTAGCCTTGTGTTGATGAGGTAACACGGCCGTGTACTTGTTTACACAGGCGTGTCATAGAGTGACACGGGCGTGTCATAGCCCGTGTTCTGTTCCAGATTGAGTCGGTCTTGTAGCCGCTCAAGGGACATGGCGTGTGATACAGGCGTGTCACAAGCCTTGTCAGCTCTATTTAGATGCTTTTCAAAGCAATCGAGGCTGTTCGTTCCCTTCTATTTGGATCCTGTGGTCCAAGATCATCCCTGCTCTTATAAGACCGAGAATGGAGATGAATATCTCATTCTCATATTAGTCATTCTCTTGCTAAAGTGAAGAGAGAGAGGAGAGCAAGGAAGGAAGAAGGAGAAGCTTTCCGACCGTCGGTGGAGCTTCAGCGGTTTGAATCGAAAGCCGAGTTCAGCGTTGCGAAAGCAAGGCCGCTGCGGTGCTTTCCTTCCGGCTAGTTCTTTCATGGCGCCAAAGCGATCGTCAAGGGTAACGGTCTTTCTTCCTTGGACAGGTGAAGCCCTTTGTTTATGCATGTATATCTGTGGAATCCTCCATCAAAAGATGGAAGAGCGTAAGTGATTCCAGCGGTTGAGTCTGCATCTAGAGCCGGAAATGTGTAGTATGGCACAGGCATGCTGTGTGAAGCCCATCTGGATGGATCTGGATTGGTGATGCTGCGAACCGGAGAAGACTCTGTGTATACATTGGTTACCTTACGGAGATGGTGAGGACGATTGTGATGAGCTTTGTATAGCTCCTTTGGTTGTATGCTCGACACGAGCTATTTTGATGGAGTGGAAAGCGACACTATGTGTCGGTGTTGAGGAGGAATGCGAGAACCTCTGAGTGGGTAGGATACCCACCAAGTTCATTGATTGGATTGTTGTAAGCGAACACCTCTGAGTGGGTGGGTACGAGAGGCCTCCAACTGTGGTTTGGCGGCTGATGCCCATAGCCAACAAGTTAAGAACCTCTGAGTGGGTTGGCCACCCAACAAGTTTCGTGGTAGGATCGGGTGATCGGTCGATTGGTAGCAATGTAGCGGGGCGATTTCCCTAGGCTTGTTACACTACAAGGGTAGGTCGACTGATAGCGCTCACAGTTTGTTATGAGGTGCGTGCCTCTGAGTGGACGGGTGTGTGAGGTCTTCAACAGGGGTTTGGAGGCTTAAGCCCGACCAGCAAGTAAACACCTCGAATCGGTTGTGGAACCATGAGGAGCTTGGTACACCGTAAGTGTGCCCTGAGTGCACGGAACGTCTGGCACAAAGACCGGTGTTTGTGATGATAATGTGTATTGTATATATATGTTGAGATTGGAATACATGCAGGGAAGGAACCACTACCCCGAGTAAGGGGTATGGTTGTTATAATTTGGTCAGCTGAATGCTGATCGTTGCTTTGTTTGTCACCCATGGGGTGGATGTCTATATGCAGGTGTTGCCCTTGTAGATGCTAAAATGGATTGAGCGGGATGATGCCCTTGCTGTTGCTGTTAGGCCCTCGAAGGTCGTGCGAAGCTTTGGATTTCATGTGTGGCCGGCATGCGTGCCGATGTATGAAGTCGTATGTTTGTAAAGAGAAACTTGTAAGGCCTTAAGGCCGTGAGCGGTATGCTTGTTAACATTTCTGGTCTTGTATATAAATTAGTTATTTATATATTATTGGACATTCATGGTTTGAGTTCGTGCAACTTGTAAGCTTCCGCTAGAATTCTCTGAGTTAGGATGCGTTGTATTTTGGTATTAACCTGTGACCTCGCCGTCTGTTTGTGGCATATAATGTGGGGCCTCGGCCGGACCTTCTATTATATGTTATTTAACGAGTTGGGTTATTACAGACGAGCTGTCCCAAGAGGCTGACGAGCTGCCCCAGGAGGCTGATGAGCTGTCCCAAGAGGCTGACGAGCTGCCCTAGAAGGCTGATGAGCTATCCCAAGAGGCTGACGAGCTACCGCAGGAGGTTGTCGAGCTGCCCCAGGAGGCTGACAAGCTGTCCCAGGAGGCTGACGAGCTGCCCCAGGAGGCTGGCGAGGCTGACGAGCTATCCTAGGAGGCTGACTAGCTGTCTGGGCGAGCTGGGCGATCTGGCCGGGGGGAGTAAATACTGCATCCCCCTACTAGTATATTATGAAGGTTGAGCCTAAATTGGCCACCAAGAGTGTCAAACCCCTCGAAAAGCTTAAAATTGCATAACTAGCCTCGCGCCTGCTGGAGGGACCCCGCTCCGCGAATACGGGGTTGTACACAATCCCCGCTCTTTTCGAGCGAGTTCCACACTCGGAAAGAAACATCCAACCCAACGTATTCGCTGAGTGTAGTTCTTTTGCGCGGTTGAAAAGATACTTAGCCTCTCCGAGAAGAATTCACTTAATCTCCCTGAGGAGTTAACCCGTCATGCCAGCTAATATGTGCCTAGGTGACAAGATCTCCTCCTGGTGAAAATTACTTGACCTCCCCGAGAGGTTAGACAGCCCAGCTAGCTACTGAGAGCCTGGACAGCGGGAACGTCTCAGAGTAAAAAGGACTTGGCATCCATGAGAGGTCAACCAGCCCTATTAGCTAGTAAGAGTCAGGACAACGGGACCGTCTCGAAGCAAAAAGGACTTGGCCTCCACAAGAGGTCAACCGACCCTGTCAGCTAGTGAGAGCCTGGACAGTGGAACCATCTTGAAGCAAAAAAGGACTTGACTTCTACGAGAGGTCAATAGGCCCTGCCAACTAGTGAGAGCATGGACAGCGGGACCATCTCGGAGCAAAATAAACTTGGCCTCCACGAGAGGTCAACTGGCCCTACCAGCTAGTGAGAGCCTGAACATCGGGACCGTCTCGGAGCAAAAAGGACTTGGCCTCCATGAGAGGTCAACAAGCTCTACCAGCTAGTGAGAGCCTGGACAGCGGGACCGTCTCGGAGCAAAAAGGACTTGGCCTCCACGAGAGGTCAACCAGCCATGCTAGCTATTGAGAGCCTGGACAGCGGGACCTTCTCGGAGAAAAAAGGACTTGGCCTCCACGAGAGGTCAACTTGCTCTGTCAGCTAGTGAGAGCCTAGACAGCGGGACCGTCTCAGAGTAAAAAGGACTTGACCTCCACAAGAGGTAAACCGACCCTGCCAGCTAGTGAGAGCCTGGACAGCGGGACCGTCTTAGAGCAAAAAAGACTTAGCCTCCATGAGAGGTCAACCGGCCCTGCCAGCTAGTGAGAGCCTAGACAGTGGGACCATCTCGGAGCAAAAAGGACTTGGCCTCCATGAGAGGTTAACCGACTCTGCCAGCTAGTGAGAGCCTGGACAACGGGACCGTCTCAAAACAAAAAGGACTTGGCCTCCACGAGAGGTCAACCGTCCCTGCCAGCTAGTGAGAGTCTGGACAGCAGGACCGTCTCGAAGCAAAAAGGACTTGGCCTCCACGAGAGGTCAACCGGCCCTGCCAGCTAGTGAGAGCCTGGACAGTGGGACCGTCTCGGAGCAAAAAGGACTTGGCCTATACAAGAGGTCAACCGGCCCTGCCAGCTAGTGAGAGCCTGGACAGTGGGACCGTCTCGGAGCAAAAAGGAATTGGCCTCCACGAGAGGTCAACCGGCCATGCCAGCTAGTGAGAGCCTGGACAGCGGAATCGCCTCAGAGCAAAAAGGACTTACTCCCCCCCGAGGCACATTCGACCCATCCAGCTAGTGGGGGCCTGGAATGAGGAGATCCTCTTAGGGGTTGGGAACTTGGTATATCACCTGAACTTTACCAAATCCAACATCCTCAAACGGGGGAAAAATTTGGGTTACATGACCCCCTGAATCACCTGGTCAGGGGTAGAGCTTGTTATAAAATAAAAGAGTAATGACTCCCCTAAGGCGAGGCTTCTTCAGGGGGCCTGGGCATGATGGTTGTCATTCACTTCCTTCTCCTCGGACACTTTTATCCTGCTCAAGCTCTCCATGATCTTCTCCATCTCCTCTGTCTTGGCCAACCAAGAGATGGTGTTGACGGCCGTGACGTAGCACTGTCTTGTCATCCTGGAGTCTCCCTTGATTCTGACCTGGATCCCTCCTGAGCTGAACTTGAGGCACTGGTGGAACGATGACGTCACACAACAAAAGGCGCTGATGAGGGGCCTTCCGAAGATGGCGTTGTAGCTGCTTGGAGCGTTAACAATGACAAACTGACAGTTCCTTGAAGTCCCCCCCCCATTTTACTTGGTGTCCTACTCCATCGTCTACCTCCTTCCTCTCCCCTGAAAATCCGAACAGGGGTCCGTCCGAGGCTAACACCCTCTTTGGTTCTACCTTCATCCCGTCAAACTCCTTCTTGAAAATGACATTAATGGAGCTCTCATTGTCAATCATGATCCAGGAGACGGTGTAGCCCTCGATGGCCGTCTGGATGACCAGCGCATCGCAGAACGGATCTTCATGATCTGGCATGTCCTTCACCGAGAAGGTGATCTTCTCCTCCTGGGGTGGGGTCTGGGATATCGAAGCGACGCTCCGTCGGTACATCACATGGAGGCTTGCCTTTCGAGTGGCTTCGATTTCTGGTCCACCGTGGATCACTGCTATACCACCTCGGGGTCTGATATCGACCCAGTCCTCACATATATCATCCTCCCCCATTATGGGTGGAACCTCTTCAACCTACACCGACTACTGCTGCTAGGCAGGGCCTCTCGCCCCCTTACTTCCAGGAACTCGGGGAAGGTAACCGTGATGTGACCCTCCAACTGATGGAAGTCACAGTATGGAAATGCTCTTCCTCCCCTCCTTCGGCGGGCTCGGCGGTCTCTCCCGTTCCCTCCTCCCCCTCCGCTTATCGCCAAGGCATGCTGCGGTGGGGGTAGGAGCTGCCTAGGGGCTTGCCTCTGAAAGTTGAACCTCCCCTGGCCTCCATGGAAGTTCCCTCCATCTTGGACGAGACCTCTTTCTGGACCCTGAACGGGTCCTCCCTGTTGCCTCCAACCTGGCTCCGGACCTTCCTGAGGTCTCTGGAACCTCTGAGCTCTCTGCTCCTCTCTCCTTCTCCCCTCCTAATGCATCAAGCCACCTTGCTCCTTCGACTCTGCCTCTGTTAACCTTTCCAACTTCTTGATAAATGCTGGGTTGACCACCTCAGTTGCTATCTCCTCTGCCGCCCTTTCCATCAGCTCCTCGAAGGAAAGGGGGGCCTTTCGGGTCAGGCACATCTTGAAGAACCCCTCGCGCAACCACATCGTGAATGCCATCTGGAGGGCATACCCCGACATCTCCTGTATATCCAGGATCTCCTCTTGGAACCTGTCAACGTAATGGGCCAGCGACTCCTCGGCCCCCTGCCTTATCAGAAAGATGGACTCAGGACTCTTCTTCCTCTTCTTGGAGGTGGAGAAGCGAATCTGAAAGCTTCGGCTCAAGTCCTCGAACTCATAGATCGATCTCGGTGGGAGTTGGTGGAACTAGTCCCTTGCCTTGTCCTTCAACGTGATCGCGAAGAGGCGACACTTGAAGGCACCGTCATCGGCCTGATGGATACGGCATCCTCAAACCACTATAGGTGCTGGACGGGGTCATCCTTCCCGGTATAGTAAGCCATGTCAGGCTCTCTAAACCCCTCGAGAATGGGAGCTGAGATGATCAACTCGCTGAAGGGTGACCCCTGAGTGGTGGTCTCGCAACCTCTACTCGCGCGACCTGCTCGCTTGGAAAGCTAGCACTCGCCAGGCTGGGGAACAACTCCCGGCCGGTGAGGTCTCGCTCGACCCCCTCTCCCATCCTTTCCTTCCCGGGCCTTCTTCCTGGTACACTTCCTTCTCCCCCTACTGGGGTAATCTCGCCTAGATCCCTGGGAGACAGCTCGTTGAGACCCCTGGGAGCAGTCTCGTCGAGACTCCTGAGAGCTAAGTCCTGAGGGGTGGGAGTTGAGCAGTTACCTCGATGAGCAATACTTCACAGCATATCCATGATGCCTTGGATGGATGCCATGAATTCCTCCCTTCCTACGAAGGGTGATGGGTTGGGGAGCTCGCCGAGATCATCACTACCTCCCTGGTCTCCGGCCATGACACTCTCTCGAGATCTTCTGTGCTAGTCACTCTCCACGCTCACCGCACCAAAATGTTGAAACCAAAACTTGGTCTCTCATGGAGTTTGGGGTTCCAAGAAAGGGGTGACCTCACGCCTACAACCCTCAGGAGAACGTCATAGGCCAAAGACTCAAAAAGCTAGGAATAGACCCTCGGCTCTAGCGTAGAGGTCATATCTCACACCCGGAAGATCTTTGAGATCTCCCCTCCCTAGCCAATGCTGAGCTAGGTGCCTTGGAGGATGAAGGAAGAGAATGAAGAGAGTGAAGAAGTGATCCTCTCCAAGGAACCCCTAAGGGTTTATTTATAGTTTTTTGGAAACGGCCTACAAATAGCCCACCTTCACTGCTCTGAAATTACTAACATGCCTTGGTCTGGGCGGGAACTTGGTCAGGCAAGATCCTCCAGGCTGACGAGCTATCCTAGGAGGCTGACGAGCTGTCCTAGGAGGCTGACGAGCTGTCCCAGGAGACTGACGAGCTGCCCCAGGAGGCTGACGAGCTGCCCAGGAGGCTGACGAGCTGCCCCATGGGGCTGACGAGCTGCCCCAGGTGGCTGACGAGCTGTCCCAAGAGGCTGACGAGCTGTCCCAGGAGGTTGACGAGCTGCCCTAGGAGGCTAACGAGCTGCCCTAGGAGGCTGACAAGCTGCCCCATGAGGCTGACGAGCTACCCTAGGAGGCTGACGAGCTTCCACATAAGGCTGATGAGCTGTCCCAGGAGGCTGACGAGCTGCCCCAGGAGGCTGACGAGTTGTCCCAAGAGGCTGACGAGCTATCCCAGGAGGCTGACGAGCTGGTTGGACGAGCTAGTCGGGCGAGCTGGGCGAGCTGGTCGGGGGGAGGTAAATACTGCATCCCCTACTAGTATATTATGAAGGTTGATCCTAAATTGGCCACAAAGAGTGTCAAACCCCTTGAAAAGCTTAAAAATGCATAACTAGCCCCGCGCCTGCTGGAGGGACCCCGCTCCGCGAATATGGGGTTGTACAATCACCTACCGCACATATTCACAAACCTGAAATATCCAATCGACTCGACTCAACCTGGCTTTGATACCACTTGTTGGGAGAAACACGTTCTCATGGACCTGAGTGCATATGAGGACACAAGCTGAGCAACCTACGAAAGTTGTCAGTGAAATACGCACGAACAAAATAATCACAACACAAAGCCGTATACGTGGAAAACCCCCAAAATGGGTAAAAACCATTAGACGATCAGAGTCTAACACAAAAAACCTCCACTAAATGATATTCAAAAATACAATGGCTTTTCCTCCTGCAATCCTTTGATGGATCTTACAGCTAACACAAAAACAAAACAATAGGAAGATACAGATATACCGACAAAGACGATCAAGTTCGAGTTAGAGCGATTCGCTCCAAACTGGTTCTCTGAATCCATTGTGGTCTTCCAAGGTCTTTCAATATTGTGCCAACCTGTCCGCTGACGCCGACACACGACGTTGCTGACACACTTCGATCAGTTCACAACTCGTCAGTAGGTTCCCCCGCTCAAGGCTCAGATGCCTCGCCACCAAAGTCCACTTGAGGCTAACATGCCTCCTTGTGTTGACCGCCTCAAACAACAAATGTGGCTCAATATAGTCGCTCGAGTAAATATGGTAGTTGCACACCACCGTACTCTGCACCAAGATGCGCACTCTGCACCACTGCACTACCATAACCACGATCTGGTAACAATGTCGACGCTCTAATGATGTTTGCTCTTCCGAGCCCAAATATCGGTCGCTAAACACCGCCAACGTCTCTTCGGCTACGCCCAAATAGGTCTCCGCTCACGCGGCTCCCCTACACAAGTGCACCGTATCCCCACTACACAAACACAGTGCCAACGCCATCTCCCAAATAATCCCCCACAAAAGGTGTAACACCCCGAAACTCAAAAGAGGGACGGGTGACGTTTTAAGACAAGTCTGGGTTTTGGAGCAGGTGTCACGGGCGTGTCACGGGCGTGACACGGGCGTGTCATGGGCGTGATCAACCTCGGGTCGTGGGGTCGACATTTTGGCGATCGGCGATCGGCGAGTTGAGGCACACGGCCTGGTACACGGGCGTGTCCCAGGGAGTTTCACGCTGGGAATTTTCTGAGTATGCACATGGGCCATGACACAGGCACAGACACGGGCGTGTCACATGTGACACGGGCGTGTCGGGTGCCGTGTCGCAGGCCGTGTCCTCCTCGGGAAATTATTGTTGGCAGTGCACACGGGCGTGACACGGGTCTTGACACGGCCGTGTCACGTGTGACACGGGCGTGTCGGAGGCCGTGTCAAATGTCGTGTGCTGGTTGGAACGTCGGGTGAGACGGCGAATGGGTGACACAGTCATGCACACGGCTGTGTTGCAACCCGTGTTCGACCAAGATTTTGTAATATTGGGCTGAATCGCAGCCGTTCGATTTCTTGATTTGGGATCCGACGGCTCAGGGCTGTTGTTGGTAGGTTATATCCGGGGAATAGGGTTTTAAACCCTTATTTTCATCCAAGCCTCTCTTTCTAAAACCTAGAGAGAAGGGAGAGCAAGGAGAAGGAAGAAGACCAAGATCCGGTCACCGGCGGAGCTTTGGAGCTCCAAATTGCGAGTCGTCTTCGGATCCGCGGAGGCAAGGAGATTGTGGTGCTTTTCATCCGGGTGGATTTCCATGGCGCCGAGGAAAAACGCAAGGGTAACGATTCTCTTCTTGAGCATGTGAAGCTCTTCTTCATTTGCATGGGAAAACCCCTCTCCCGCGAGTGTGCGGCGAGATTGTGGTATTCCTTGGGGTAGATATGTAAAGTCTCCCTTGTTAGAGTCCAGAATCGTAGTACGAACATAGGCATGATGTGTGAAACCTACCCGGACGTATTGGTCTGGATCGGTGATGATTTGCTGTGCATTTTTAGCCGAAGAAGACTCCGAGCGTTTTGATTGTTTTCGGGTTGCTATGCGGTAGAATGCATCAGGGAATTTTGGGGATTAACCCCGAGGTGCACCCGAAAATCTGGACGGAAACGCATTTCTGTCATATCGGTGGCCTGGGAGCCAACCGAGTACATAGCGGGGCTATGTACCGTGTTTGAACGATATTTGGGACTGGGGAAGCTTAGCCCGCGTCAAAGGCCAAATGGCAACGGCGGGGTGAGAAACGGGCTGGTGGACCCCTACCCGCTCCATCTGCTCGGTTAAAGCGACCTAAAGTTTTACGTGGGACTTATCGAGGTTTGGAGATCGAGTCTAGGCTACGGCTGAAAGGACTAAATGCTCACGAGGTTGCCACCCTGGGGGTGGTGGCGGAGTCAAGGACCGGACGGGGTTTGGACTGGCCCGCCGAGTAAGTTCCCTGAGAGCACGGGGTGTACGGCCGTGTGAGCGTGCACCTGTGATGTGATGCTTATTTCGCTATGTTGCTTGTTTTGCTAACAAGTGCAGGGAAGAAGCTTTGCCGCCCCGGTTTGGGGGTGGAATCGTTATAATTTGGTCAGCATAGCTGACCGGTTCCTTTGTTTACCACCGTGCAGTGGATTGTTGCTTGCAGGTGCTGCGGGGCCGAGCGATAAATAGCGGGCTAAAGCCCAAGTTGCTGTGCCGGCCCTCGAAGGACAATTGTTGAGTGTTTTCCTTTTTGTACTCATGTGTGACCGGCTTGCGTGCTGAGGTTTGGAAGACACTTTTATTAAGCAAACTCTTGTAAGGCCATAAGGCCATTCCTATTTAGTGTATTAAGCATTCCTTCTTGGTTTGAGTAGTGGACATTCATGCTTGGCAGGGTTCTTTATTCGTTGTGCAACTTAATAATTTACTTCCGCTAGATGCTCTGTGTAGGACGTTGTGATTGGTTGAATGGTTTCAATAAGTAACCAACCGGTCTGTTCGTAGTATATGGTGTCGGGCCCCGGCCGGACCTACTGTTATATGCCACGTGATAGATAGGGGTATTACAAAAGGAGTTTTTGGTGCCTTCGCACTTGCGACAAACGGCGTCGTCAAAACTCACACCGGACTCCATGCAGCCTCACGGCCTCCGACCACCTCTGCTTGCTCTGACTCCGGCACCATCCAAGGTCATCAACGAGAAAATCTTGATCTGGAGGAGTAAAAGGAGATAAAGGAGGTGGTCGTCCCTTTACGCGGGCGGCTTAGAATAAATGAACAAGACAACTACTTTCTATTTCACGGGAGTGGCTATGGGCTTCCTTGGGTTTTGATTGGCCAGATTCTTTTATAATCATGGTTGGGCTAGGAGGGTGGGAATAGGAATAATTTTAATTCTTTTTTTAATCTCTCACATGGGCTGGACACAAAAAAGTGAGATATGAATTCTGACTTTTTTTCTTTTTCATGTGGGTGGTCTCCTTCATTGGGGTAAGATACTTATAAAAGAAATATAAATTCAAGTTAGGCTTTTTGGCAGAATGCACCCCCCCCCCCATTATTCATTGTTTAGCATAATGCAACTTGAAAATTTTATGATTAAACTTGACAATTTGCACACCAACTTTTTTAGAATTATTTTGATCTTGCTCGTGTTATGACTAAAATGACCAAAATGAAAAGAATTACAGCATATTTTTCGAGGTGGAGCATATACATCGGGCACAACAAATAATTCCAATACATCACAACAACAAATCACTCTATAGGTTCGGATACATCGGGTACAACATCATTTTCCAAAATATAACAATTTGGTATTACAGCACAACGGGTTGATATTACAACATCATTACTGAAAGTCTTATTTTCAAGGTCAGCTAAACACCTAGAGGAGGGGTGAATAGGTTTTTGGTTTTACTTCAAGTCTTTTTAACTTTTACCTGATAGTTATACTTAGTGATTAGGCTATTTTTAGCTTTCAAGATAAATCACAGACGACACAGTTGTTTATAGTAGTTCCCCAATCTTGATTACGTCCACTGTCCCTCTGTACCTTTCTAACAGTGTATTAGATCAGGCTCTTCCCCCAAAACTCGGCTCCAGATGAGCTTACAACTCGATCCCGCAGGACCATTCAGTCTCCTCCAAGACTTACTCCTCGGGCACAAGGCCCTACAACTCAGTGGCTAAACAACCACCTACCTCAGATCAATGGCCCTACCACTAAGGCTGTGAGGACAGCCCTACACTCAGATCCAAAATGGATCCTACACTTAGTGTTTATAACATATGCTGACTTACTCAGATTCCTCACGGAATCCTACCCCCCCCCCCCCCGCCTTTATAAATCAGGCCTACAACCTCAGACTCTATACAGAATCCTACCACTCAGCCTTAAACAAAAAGGCTTACAGCTCAGATCCTAGACAGGATCCTACAGAAAGAATGAAAGGTGTTTGTTTTGAATTGACACTAGAGTAAGAACTCTGTATCTACTTCTTCCTGGACTGAGCAGATATCAGTCCAAGCTTTTGTTGATGAAGACTATGGAGTTGATAGATGAATCTTCTTCAATCAGCAGCCTTTTCTTGCAGAGCTTGTATGATCTGCCTTTATTACTTCCTTCTTAGAAATCACTTATGTACCTGTTGTCACAGATGATGATTACAGCAGCTAACACTTGTAGCTTTCAAGTTGACTTAACTGAGTAGGTGCTTCTGGCTCGGCAGCAATGGCGAGGAAGAAGACGATGCTCAGCCGCAATTGCGTATTCAGAAAACCCTAATTGCTTGTTGCCGACTTAGCCAAACTTTCCCTTTTATTGCTAGTCGATCAACGGCTCTTTACGCTGTGGAGCCCAGCCTTAATTGCCCATTTGCCACCTTCCTTTTGTAGAAGACGACAAAAGCTTGCACCGGCGCCTTCAATGGCTTACTACATCTTTCCCGCAACGATTTCGAATTGTGTTGACTTTGTTGACTTTTGCTGACTCATGCTGACGTCAGCCATCTGTGGGCTTAGCTAAAAATCAAACATTAACATAGACGTTAAGTGAGTAAGCATCACTCAACGCCAAAATACTTAGACAGATTTTCTGTCATCAGGCATTGAGTGAGCAACCTTCACTCAACGCCAAAACACTTAGAAAATATTTCTGTCACTAGGCGTTGAGAGTGTTGAGTCCACTCAACGCTTTCTGCCTTAGCCAACTTTCTGTTACTTAGCATTGAGTGAGCCTTCATCACTCAACGTCATATCACTTAGGCAGATTTTATCAGTTTGTGTTGAGTAAGTGAGCTTCACTCAACGCCATAGCTTCCTAGGGAAATTTCTAATCTTAGGGTCTGTTTGGGGCAGCTCTAGCGGTTGGAAAATCTCTATTCCAACCGCCAGAGCTGCTTTCAGTCTGTTTGGGACAGCTCCCTGTGAAGAGCTTTTCAAAAATCTGGAGCTGTTTTGCAGCTTTTCAGAAATCTCTCCCTCCCCAGCTTCTGCTCCCGCAAAATAGCTTTCTCTCTCACATGTTTTGAAAATCTAATGGTTTCTTCAGTTGGAACATGCTCAGAGGCCGGACGGCCTTCCTCCGGCGATTTCGAGCCCCGGACGGCTTTCCTCCGGCAATTCCAAGCCCCCGACGTCCTTCCTCCGGCGATTCCGAGCGCACTTCTGCACAGAACACCCAAACAGTCTGCAGCTTTTCAAAACTGCTCCCCAGAGATCTATTTTAAAACAGCTCTATCCGGACAGCAGCTTTTCAATCCGCCAGAGCTGTCCCAAACAG
Source organism: Platanthera zijinensis (assembly GCA_039513925.1). Lineage (NCBI taxonomy): Eukaryota > Viridiplantae > Streptophyta > Magnoliopsida > Asparagales > Orchidaceae > Platanthera > Platanthera zijinensis. The sequence continues at coordinate 102,563,935 of CM077097.1, forward strand.
ACCCTTAGTAGGAGCTTTCCAAAGAAATAGCTTAGTAGCCACTACTTAACATATATTCTTCTGTTATCTGGCGTTGAGTGAGTAAGCTACACTCAACGCATTTGGACCTAGCCAATTTTCTGTGTTTGAAAGCACTGGCTCTGACTGGATGAGAATCAGTCAATGCTTTTTATCACACGACGTTGAGTGAGTAAGCTTCACTCAACGCCTGTGGACTTAGTCAAATATTTACATAGAATTTCTGTGGTTTTGACTAACTTAGCAATACTCAACAAATTTAATGTTATGACATTGGGTGAGTGGACTTCACTCAGTTCCTATGGACTTAGCCACATTTTTGCCTGATTCTTCTTAGGTTTTTCCTGTACTCACAACTTTTAACTGTATGGCGTTGAGCGAGTACATTTCACTTAACGCCTGTGGACTTAGCCACATTTTCAACTTGTCAATCGTTATGCCTAGACTAATTTAGCTATACTCAACGATTTTTCTTACCTGGCGTTAAGTGAATAGACGTCACTCAATGCCTGTGGACTTAGGCGATTTTCAGCCTATCCAGTATCTTCCAGCTGACTTGATCTTCAAGGTGTCGAGTTAACTAACTTGTCTTGACACTGCTGACTAACTTGTGTTGACACTTCTTGTCTCGACACTACTGTCTAACTTGTCTCGACACTTTTGTCTCGACACTACTGTCTGACTTGTCTCGACACTTTTATCTCAACACTGCTATCTGACTTGTCTCGACACTGTTGTCTAACTTGTCTCGACACTACTGTCTGACTTGTCTCGACACTTTTGTCTTTAGTCATTTTCTCAAGCATTCACTCTGCACCTAACGTTGAGTGAGCTTGCTTCACTCAATGCTTATGGACATAGGCAGATTCCTGCTTATCCACCAGTTTGCTTGGTGTTCACCTGCATGCATAAACTCAAACACACATCAAATACAACTTGTGTGTGTGACATTGACTTGTTTGACTTCGTACAAATCTGGGCCACATGTGGATCAATGGACCCAACAATCTTCCCATATTTGAAAGAAGTCAATACCCTTATTCAAATTATTCACATTACTTAGTCAATGAAACACAACATATACAGCAATAAAATGTATTATTCTAATAGAGAAGATCTGGGAAATTTACCACATTTTCTGCCTGTTCCACCTGTTTTGCTGTAAGTTGTGTGAGACCACTTGAATGCTGCATGAGAGCATTTCTTTCTCCCCCTGAATCTTATACTACTTGATCAAGCTCTGATGCCACACTTGATCCATCTTTGAAGCCCTTTGATACCACTTGAATCCTTTTGATACCACACCACCCAAATCCACCTGAATTTCTTGATACCACACCACCTGAATCCACCTGAATTTCTTCTTTCTCTCCCCCTTTTCGATTTCTAAAGAATAGTCAGGGAAGAGTTGGCTTGTGTTGATGTGCTTCTCCCCCTATCTGATTTGTTCCTGCAGCTGCTTGACTTGCTCCCCCTCAATAAGAGCCACTTTTGCCATCAATTTACTGATGATTACTTTGGTATTCTCACCACTTTAGGTCTTCATCTCCTGCAAGAAAGAATACATCATGCACCAAAACTAAATCTATAGGGAGTGACTGAAGCTAGACTAGGTTCAACATACCCAACTTAAACTTGAAGGTGTTGAACTTTGCTTCATCTAATGGCTTAGTGGATGTCAGTCACTTGCTTGTCTGTGGGGACAAACACAAGGCTGATATCTTCCTTTTCCACATGCTCCCTAATAAAATGATATCTAATTTCTATATGTTTAGTCATGCTGTGTGAGACGGGATTCCTAGCAATAGAAATAGCACTTATAGAATCACAATAAAGAGGGGTTCTACTTACCTGAAGGTCATAATCCTGAAGCTGATGTTGAATATACAATAACTGAGCACAACAGCTACCTGCTGAAATGTAATCTTACTCTGAAGTTGATATAACAACACTTATTTGTTTCTTGCTGCTCCAAGACACTAGTCTTCCTCCTAAGAACTGACAGGTTCTTATAGTGCTTTTCTTGTTTTCTTTGCATCCTAAAAAATCTGTATCTAAATAGCCAGTTAGTTCAATATCTCTATTTCTAGGGTACCATGGGCCAAAATTAGGTGTGCCCTTAAGATATCTCAAGATTGCCTTTACAACAGAGTAGTGAGATTCTTTAGGGCATGCCTGATACCTAGCACAGACACATATAGCATACATGATGTCAGGCCTACTGGCTGTGAGGTATAGAAGGGAGCCAATTATCCCTCTATACAGAGTTTCATCAACAGGTTTCCCTGCTTCATCTTTGTTTAAAAGCATACTTGACCTCATAGGAGTATTCATGGTGGAGGCATTCTCCATACCATATTTCTTACTCAACTCCTTGGTGAACTTGGATTGAGATATGGACAAACCATCATCAGTATGTCTTACTTGGAGTCCCAAGAAGAATTTGAGCTCACTCATACTACTCATCTCAAACTTCCCTTACATAAGTTTAGCAAACTTCCTGCGAAGGTTGTCATCAGTTGATCCAAATATAATGTCATCAACATATATCTGGACTAGGATGATCTTTCCCTTTGATTCCCTTAGGAATAGAGTCTTGTCTATTTTCGCCCTTGAGAATTTGTTCTCAATGAGGAAATAGACAAGTTCTCATACCATGCTCTAGGGGCTTTCTTCAACCCATATAGAGCTTTCCTAAGTCTATAGACAAAATTGGGAGAGTTAGGGTCAACAAAAACTAGTGGCTAATCCATATATACTTCCTCTTTTAAGTCCCTATTCAGGAAGGCTGACTTCACATCCATCTGGTAGACTTTGAATCATTGATATGCAGCAAATGCAAGGAAGAATCTTATTACTTCCAATCTGGCTACTAGGGAAAATGTATGGTCAAACTCTATTCCTTCTTCTTGCATATATCTTTTAGCCACCAGTCTAGTCTTGTTCTTGACTATAATGTCATTCTAATCTAACTTATTCCTATAGATCCACTTAATTCCTATGACATTATGTCCCTTAGTTCTGGAAACCATCTTCCAGACACTACATCTCTTGAACTGGTTCAGTTCTTCCTACATTGCTTCAATCCAAAATTAGTCTTTGATTGCCTCTTCAAACTTCATGGGCTCTACTTGTGACAGTAAACTTGAGTCGAGTGCTGTGTTGATACTCTTGCTCCTGGTAAGTACTCCTTGGCTTGCTTCACCAATGATTTGGTGTGTTGGATGGTCCCTTAGATGCCTTACAGTTGGAGGCAATCTAACTTCAATTGACTGTTTCTCATTGTCTTCAGCTAGCTGTTCTTTATTCTCAACTTGAGAGTCTTAAGCTCCCTTTAGACATCACATATCTTCTCCCTTATCTTGGAATGCTGGAGCATCTTCCTTGATAGTAAGCTTGTTCATCACCTGCTCTATGCCTACAGAACTAGAAGAGGAGTTAGACAGCTCAAAGTTAATCATGTTTGACTCATCAAAAACAACATGAACTGACTCTTTTATAACTTGACTTGTCAAGTTGTAGATCCTATATGCCATACTATGGTTGTTGTACCCAACAAAGATCCCTTCATGGGACTTGGCAACAAACTTAGTCAAATAGGACTTTCCATTGTTCAGGACATAACACTTGCTACAAAAAATCCTAAAGTAGGATATATTTGGTTTTCTGCCTTTTAAGATCTCATAGGGAGTCTTCTTGTGGCTTTTGGTGATAGAGTCCCTATTACGGACATGACATGCAGTGTTAACTGCCTTAACCCAAAAATATTCTAGGAGAGATGTGTCACTTAACAAGGTCCTACCAGCCTCCATGAGGGTTCTATTTTTCCTCTTAGCAATTCCATTTTGCTTGGATGTTCTAGGATAGGAGAATTCCTGGTGAATCCTTTGCTTTTCACAGATTCTTATCACGCTTGCCGACTGAAATTCAGTACCATGGTCACATCTGATTTTGACCACAGTACTGTCTAGTTCATTCTGTATCTGCTTGACAAAAGTTTTGAAGACTTCAAGGGTTTCATCTTTTCTCTTAAGGAATAACACCCAAGCAAACCTAGAGAAGTCATCAACAACCACAAGGGTGTTGTAACGCCCCCGATTTTTCTGTGATTGTTTAATCTTTGTTTGGTGTTACGTTGGCACATTTTTGGCCTTTTTGTCATTGTTAGAGTGTGGTATTAGCTCTTTAGGCTCTCTGAGTTGCTTGTGTTGTAGCCTGTTTGCAAGGTTCCCTAGCGAGCCGGAGTCTGTTTTGGTGACTCGGTGGAGCCTCTCTGGGAATGCTTGTGTTGTGGCTTCGGGAAGTGTTAGCCCGAGTTTTGTTTGTCGGGTGACAATTCTGACTTCGCCACTAGATTCTTAGCGTAAGTATTTAGCTATGGTGTGAGTTTAGTCGAATTTCGAGATCGTTTGTTTTTGCGTCGTTTTGGCGTGTTATTTAATTAGCTGTTATAATAATAATGCTTGGCCGGTTTCCCTTGGCCGATTTTTGTGTTGTATATATATAAATTTATATCATAAGATTTTATTATAAGATACTAAATTTATATAGTGGTTGACTTATCAGAGATAAAATATATAATATTAGCTAGTGGTTGTTATATCAGACTTATAATAATATTATATATACTAGTGGCTGTGTATAATAGTAATTTATTAACTTAGTGGCTGATAGTGGCTGGTTTATAGGATATAATGGCTTATTTTAGTATATCTCCTTCATCTTCCCCAAGAAGAGAGAGACAAAAATCTTCCAGTGGAAGACTTCGGGCGACAGAAGTGTTGGAGCTTTGGCCGGCGATTTCTAGAGGGTTAGGGCTCGATTTTCTCAGGTAAGGGCAGATCTGGACTGCTCTCACTCAGATCTTCCTTCCTAGGTTTGTTGTTTTTGTGGCCGATCTTGCCGCCGGTGCCGCAGTTTGGTAGGGCAGCTGCTGTTTCCTGGAAGTAGAGGCAAGTGGTGCTCTTTGCCCTTGCCAAGCTTGTTCATTCATGTTATTTTTTTTTTAATTTTCCTAGAGGTAGAAGCTAGGGCTGTTGCAGGCATTGTCCCGAGCTAGTTCTGTCTAAATCTTGCCTAGATTTCAATTTTTCTCTCTCCCTAGTTATCGTTTTGTGTCCAAGTAGGGGCTGGAGGTAGGAATTTAGTGTACTAAGTTAGCCCAGCTAAGTTGGTAGCTGTAACCGGGTAGGAGTAGAAAGAGGAGTTTAGAATTTTTTTAGTTAAGTTACAACTCTCTGGATAGCAGGCGTTGAGTGGTTTGTAGGCTAAGTCCAAAGGCGTTGAATGTGGTGGACACACTCAACGCCTAACTGTTTTGATTTTGATTTTGAGGCTAAGTGCAAAAGCGTTGAGTGTGGTGGACACACTCAACGCCTAGCTGTTTGGTCTGGAGGCTAAGTCCAGAAGCGTTGACAGCGTTGAGTGAGATGAGCTCACTCAACGCCGTCTGCCTTTTGGCATTGAGTGAGTTGAGCTCACTAAACGTCGTCAGCCTTTTGGCATTGAGTGAGTTGAGCTCATTAAACGCCGTCTGTGTTTGACGTTGAGTGAGTTGAGCTCACTCAACGCCGTCAGCCTTAGGAAATTTTTCTAAGTTTTTTGGCGTTGAGTGAGTTGAACTCACTCAACGCCGTCTGTATTTTGGCGAACTCACTCAATGCCGTCTGCGTTTGGCGTTGAGTGAGTTGAGCTCACTCAACGCCGTCTAGTCCGACATTAATTTCCTTCTAAGTCAGAAGCGTTGAGTGTGGTGAAGTCACTCAACGCCTTCGACTGTTAGCGTTGACAGCGTTGAGTGGGCTGAACTCACTCAACGCTGTCGGCCAGTGAGCGTTTTGCGGTTAAGTCTTTTGGCATTGAGTGAGTGGAGCTCACTCAACGCGGCGTCGAGTGGACTCGACGCCCTCCCTGCTTAGCTTTTGGCATTGAGTAGTAGACTCGACACTTTTCCCTTAGGCTGGTGTTTTTTTTCTCCCAAGTTGGTTAGTGTGGGTTTTATTTCGGTCTGGTGTTGTGTTTTTGGCTAATTTTTTTGGATGCAGAATCGTGGATTATGGCAGGTGGTTTTTTTTGGTGGCTCGGTGAGGGGGTGATTTGTGTGTTCTGAGCTGTGGCCACCACTTATTAGGCCCCGATTTGGGCTGGTTTGGTTAGGTGTGTGGACCCTGGAGCTGCCACTGGTTGTTTTCACCATGGAGAATTTTTGGGTCTGGTTGTTGGAAGAGGGCTGCTTTTGGCTACTAACCCGGACCTAAGGTTTTACCACTGCTATTAATTCACAAGTTAGGACTATTAGTTCCTTTCCTTTTCTAAATGGCTATATTTTGGCATATGTTTGCCTTGTTGCTGCTGCAAGTTTTTAGCAGGGCATGTCACTCACTTCTCGCACTTGGTGCGCTTGATTTATTCTTTGGACAGTGCTTCTTTTTGCTGTCTTGTTTATTTCCTTCTGCTAAATTTGATAGCATTCTGTTGCAGGGTATGGTAAACCCCTTCCTTTTTATTGCTTATGACCTAATGCTCTATTTCTATTTGATTGTATTCTTGCTGAGGTGTTCTTTCTTTGAATGCCTCAGGTTCAGAGCAGTAGCCGGTTGGGTGGCTAGTTTTCTTTTGGGAGCTTGCTAGTGATCTCCTAGGCTGTTGAGATTCCCCTTCCTCAGTTTGTGAGGTAGTTGTTTTCTTCCTTTCTGTATAGACATGCATACTCACCAGTGGGTTCGTGTCAGGTTGTTGACGCCCACTGGTGGTTTTCTTTGTGATGTTAAGTATGCGACTTAAACTGCTATTTTTGTCTATTTGGAGGTTGTTTACTTGCTCTCTGGGACTGATTTATGCTAGGATGCATATTAGGTATTTTAACTCGTAAAAACATTACTATATGTACTGCATACATGTCATATTTCTAAACCTAAATCACTACTTTCCAAAGTAACGTAAAGACTATTATTGTATACTATACTAAATTTAGAGTCTTACATATCATGAGTTGTCCTTTTGGGACGTTTACACTCATGTAGGATGTCAAATCACCTTAACCAAGGTATTTTTCCACAGCGTATAAATATATTTTTACTCATGGACTAGTTGTCCACTGTGTCGAGGGATACGGCCATCCATCTAATTTGAAAGATGTTTTTTCATAATAACTTATGATTTCAGTTTAACTTGTTTAGGTTGGTGCCTTGCCTGAGCGTCTACAGTTATCCCCTGCATGGCGTGGCATCACGACATGCATTTTCTCTTACTATGATAAAAGGTTTGTTGCTGAGAAAATGCGGGTCGTGACAGGTGTAGACTTTCCTACATAGACTTTGAACTGGCATAAGACCAAACAAGTCCATATGCAGGAGGTATGAGCACCTAACTGAGTCTTTGTCCCCAATGCTCTTGAAGCGGGTCTTGGTTTGTTTGCCCTTTTGGCATGCAGAGCAGATACCCTCCTTAGTGCATTTCAATTTGGGGTCATTTCTGACTAACTCTTCACTAAAGAGTTTGCATATGGTCTTGTAGTTCAGATAAGCCAGCCTCTTGTGCTATTGGACATAATATGAGGCTTTCTCATCTACAACTAGGCATATGGGAGAGTCCTTACTTTTATAATCAAAATGAAGACAATAGATATTTCCTCTCCTAGTGCCTGTCAAGATGACCCCTTGGTCACTTGACCTCCTAATTTGTCACTCATCCTTGAGGAAGGAAATGTCATAACCAAGATCACATAGTTGACTTATGCTTATTAGGTTGTGTTGCAACCCTTTCACATAAGCCACTTGTGTGATACTGATTATGTCATTTGATATCTTACCATACCCTTTGGTCACTCCTTTTTCTGAACCACCAAAGATGACTTTGGGTCCATTCTGTACTGTAGTGTACTCATTCAGCATGCTTCTTGTTCCAGTCATTAGCCTGGAACACACACTATCCAATTACCATTTAGGGGAATGACCACTTAAACTAACCTACAAGGCATAATTTAGTTAACCTTAGGACCACAATTCTTATTGGGTCCCATGTGCATGTTAGTCTGATAATAAACATGTCTACCTTCAGCTCTTCTGATAGGTAAGATCTCTCTTGCTCTTGGCACACTTGTATTGTGTCAGCAATCTATAGCATAGTGGTCCATATACTTTGCCATAACACCAGCACTCATAGATATTGTACCTTCTTTTAAGAGCTGGTCTAGTGGCTGTGTTGACACCAACTCTTGGTCTAGAAGGTACATCAGCAGTCCTATTCTTTTGTTTCTCAACCCCAGTCTGACTAGTGGTGGGTCTGGTAGTAGAAGTGCTTGGGATATCATGAGCACTACCAGCAACTGCTTTCTTTTCAGAGAGTATACTCCTGATGGCCTTAGAGATGCCCAAGTCTGGTCTACTTATAAACTTGCCCTTAGTCTTAGAATGGGTAGGAGTGTTCTGAGAATAGACTGCAACTTTACCCTTGAGTGAAGGGGCTGATGTACCAAACACAAATGGTTCAGGATGGGCCATTTGTATTTCCTCATGGGCTGTCTTGAAGGCACTTGCACCCTTGCTATATCTACCACCCTGGCAATGAACATCTTTGTTCACTCCATAGGATCTACCATTCTTACAGTGACCATGGATACTCTCTTGATCATACCTGTTAGAAGGTAGTAGAACTCTCCTGAAAGGAATAGGAGGCTTGGAGGCTAGAGTCTGCAATGGAGCCTTGCCCTTCCTTTTGGGATTGACAACTCTAGTGCTTCCTTTGAAACCCAACTCCTTCTTACCCTTTTTGGAGGAGAAGGTGTCTATCAAGGGAAGCACTGAACTTTGCTTTGAATAGCTAGCCACTATTCTCTTCTCTCTCCAACAGCACTTCCAAGTCCCTTATTCTATTTTCCTAGTACTCTATGGTACCTATCTGAATGAAAGACATATTTTCCAGTTCACTGATCTCTTTCAATTTTTGATCAAACAGTGAAGCTGAATCAGCATACTGGGAAGCAGCAAGCTGAAGGGAGGCAATTTCCTTAGTTTGCTTCTTAGTCAGCAGCTTGCTTTCCTTGAAAGCACTTAGAAGGATACCATATTTGTCAATTACAGAGTTGACATCTTCCTATGATTCAAACCCATCTTCATCACATGATTTATATGCATCTGAATCAAGACTGGTTTCATAGCCAGTTTCAGAGGAGTGGCTGGTGTAACACCCCTATCCGTCGCATAGCATATAGTAGTAGGTCCGGCCGGGGCCCGACACCATATACTACGGATAGACCGGTTGGTTACTTATTGAGACCATTCAACCAAACACAACGTCCTAATACAGAGCACCTAGCGGAAGCAAATTATTAAGTTGCAAGGATAAAAGAACCCAGCCCAGCATGAATGTCCACTACAATAAACTCATAGGAATGTATAATACATCAAAAATGACCTTATGGCTTTACAAGAGTTTGCTTAATAAAAGTGTCTTCCAAATCTCGGCACACAGGCCGGTCACACATGAGTATATAAGAAAAACACTCAAAAATTGGCCTTCAAGGGCCGGCGCAGCGACTTGGGCTTTAGCCCGCTATTTGCCACTCGACTCCGCAGCACCTACAAGCAACAATCCACCGCACGGTGGTAAACAAAAGCAACGGTCAGCTATGTTGACCAAATTATAACGATTCCGCCCCCAAACCGGGGCGACAGAGATTCTTCCCTGCACTTGTTAGCAAAGCAAGCAACATAGCAAAATAAGCATCACATCACAAGTGCACGCTCACACGGTCGTACACCCCGTGCTCTCAGGGCACTTACTCGGCGAAGCCAGTCCGAACCCAGTCCGGTCCTCGACCCCACCACCACCACCAGGGCGGCAATCTCGTGAGCATTTAGTCCTTTCAGTCGTAGCCTAGACTCGATCTCCAAACCTCGGCAAGTCCCACGTAATGCTTTAGGTCACTTTAACCGAGCAGATGGAGCGGGTAGGGGTCCACCAGCCCGTTGCTCACCCCGTTGTTGCCATTTGGCCTTTGACGCGGGCTAAGCTTCCCCGGTCCCAACTATCATTCAAACACGGTACATAGCCCCGCTATGTACCCGGTTGGCTTCCAGGCCACCGATATGGCAGAAATTCGCTTCCGCCCAGATTTTCGGGTGCACCCTGGGGTTAATCCCCAAGACTACCTGTTGCAATCTACCACATAGAAGCCCGAAAATAACTCAAAGGCACAGAGTCTTCTCCGGCCAACCATGCATAGCAAAACATCACTGATCCAGACCAACATGTCCGGGTAGGCTTCACACATCATGCCTATGTGTGTACTACGATTCCGGACTCTAACAAGGGGGACTTTACATATCTACCCCAAGTAATACCGCAAACTCGATGCACACTCGCGGGAGAAGGGTTTTCCCATGCAAAGGAAGAAGAGCTTCACATGCTCAAGATGAGAATCGTTACCCTAGCATTCTTCCTCAGTGCCATGACGATCCAGTCAGATGGAAAGCACCGAATCGGCCTCGCCTTCGTAGATCTGGACTCGGATCGAGAATCGGAGCTCCGAAGCTCCACCGGTGGCCGGAGTGTTGGTACCCTAGATGTGATTTGGCTTATGTAATCCCTTTCCAGCCCCTCTTGATACATATAACTATATATGATCATGTCTAGACTTTATTTAGTCTCCCTAGGGCAGTTTATATCTGACCTAGAGTTTAGATTAGAAGTTGTAGAATGAATTTTTGGTTAAAGTTTTTTTTCCGTTCGACCATCGTCGAACGAGGCCTCGCGATCGTCGATCAGTGGTCGACGATAGCAGGGCTATAGAATCGTTGAAGTCAAGACAATTATCGTCGACCGATGGTCGACGATCTCAGAGCAAGCTTATTATGCTCTGGAGGTTGGTCGACGATCTGCTATCAGCAGTTCGACGATCGTGGTCTTGCTTCACGATTTCTGTCTCGACAGATCTCTGCCTTAGTCGTCGACATCATGAGATGTTCGACGATTTCTGTGTTAACAGATTTTCTGCTTTAGTCGACGATATCTTGAGCTGGTCGACGATTGCCGTTCGACGATTTTTGTTTCGACAGATTTCTGCTTTTAGTCGACGATCTGTTAGCTAGGTCGACGATCATCGAACCCCTGTTCGACGATTTCTGTCTGCCTTTAACAATTTGCACTTATGTTATTCCTTGGTTTATTTCCAAGTGTTTTAGCGTGTGGTTAAAAAGATTTTCTGAAGAATGTTTTTGCTAATTTATGGCTTAAATTCAAATGAATTACTTACCAAATATGTTAAGCATAAATTACGAGATTTCGTATTTTGATAAAGCATTTTTGTCTTATTATACAAAATATATTGCCAGGCTGTATTCTAGCCGTTGGCAGTGTATGCTATTTCCAAGAACGATAAGTCTTTATGCTGAGATTTTTTTTATTCAGTTATTTCCTTATTGAGACTGACAGAGAGCTAATAGGTCATTCTATTCCTATTGCTATATTCTATTTTGAGATAATCTGTTGCAGGGCTCGAGAATTCAAATCAATAGAGCCGTTCCAAAAGATAAATGAGAAGACATATTTAAGAGAGATTTTTTCTCAGAAAAATAAGAAGTTAAAAATATAGAGAGATTTTTTTTGTGCTGGACTCTCTCAAGCATCTCCAGAGCAACTCTTCACAATCTCACAATCAGAAGAAGAAAAGTTTTCCTGAAGCATAAGCCCAGAGCAATTTCTTTCATTCTCAAGTCCCCTGAGCATCTGCTTAGAGTTTTCAAGACTTCAGAAAGAGCTTCAGATCTGCTTCACGTGCTCCAGAATCTGAAGACCTGATAAAAATCAGTCTACAGATCTCTGAGGATTTAGTTTCAGTATATCTGAAACTCCTTCATCCTGAAGCAAAGGCTTTCCCTGGACTTCCACTGAGCCAGGGGGAGACTTTGATTCTTTAGAGAATCCACAAGTCTTCTCTAATCTGTATTAACAACAGAGAAGACAATCTAACCCTCTCAACCCCTTTGTAAAAGAGTTTTCACACCTCTTCAAAAGTGAACATTGGTGACAGGGCACCTTATCAACAACCTGTGGTTGAGCATCCTTATCAAAAGCTCAAAGGGTCTGTTTGATCTACCTGAATCAGATCATTGGTGGCAGGGCACCTTAGCAAAAACCTGTAGTGGATTCCTACCAGGGTGGTAGAAGAGTGGAGTACCTATTAAGAGGGAACCACTATATATCCTGTGTCTCTCTGGCTGTTTTTGTTTAATTGTCCTTTCTGTGGCTGTGATAGAACTACCTAGGATTGCTAGTTGCTGTGATAGGTCTATAGTTAAACTGAAATTTCAGTTAACTCTCTCACTTGTGCACGTCACTGTATTAGGCTCTTTGGGTTCAAGTATCAGATTATTTTATTCTACAAATAAACTCCAAGAGAGCTGACTAGTTATTCATAAAATTTGAATACTCTATTCACCCCCCCCCCCTCTAGAGTAGTTTACAACTTATCCCCTCACTTTCAATTGGTATCAGAGGGAGGTTGGCTGTTCATACAGGCTAACACCTGAGTTAAAAGATCCTGTGATAAGTTGTTTCCTGATACCATTCACAAACACTTTCACACATGGCCCAGTCTAAGGATTATTCAAGCACCAGACCTCCTGTATGCAACTTGTCCAAGTTTGGCATATGGAAGGCCAGGATAAGACTATACATGAATTCTATTGATGAAGATATCTTTTCTTCTATTTTGACAGGACCACCTGCTAGGCCTGCTGCTGCTTCCACTTCTGCTGATCTCAGTACTGTGCCACCACCTGACTACAATGAAACTTACAAGAAGGCAAAAGCAGCTGATGCAAAAGCAATGAATATCCTAGCTCAGACAATGTCTGATGAAATATTCCAGAAGCTTGTTGAATGTACCTCAGCCAAAGCTATGTGGGATTCCCTCAACCACATAGTTGCTGGCTCAGCTGACGAGAGGAAGGACAGGAGATCCAACCTCACTTCTCAGTATGAAAATTTCAAGAAGGATGATGTTGAAGACATTGACACAATGTACACAAGACTCAGTTCAATAATAAGTGAACTGAGGTCCTTGGACAAGGAGATAACTTTGTCAGAAGTCAATGACAAGATCCTGATGTGCCTTCCCATCTCTTGGGACTCAAGGATATGGCCCATCAAGGATGGAAGAAACACTGTGGAACTCTCCACAGAAGCTCTGTTGGGAAAGCTCAAGTCATATGAGCAAACTTTAAAGAGCAGAGCTGCTGCAATTGAAGCAAAAACTCCTACACCTACAAAGAAAGAGCATTCTCTAGCTCTTAAGGCTGCTGAGACTTCTGAAGGAAGTCAATCAAATGAGGAGTTACTGGCACTCATTGCCAAAAGGTTCTTCAACATGGGAAGAAGAGACCTCAGAAAGAAGTTCTCCAAGTATGAGGACAAACCAAGGTATGACAAAACTCCATCTAAAGAAATCATCTGTTATGTTTGCAGCAAGCCTGGACATATTGCTCCAGATTGTCCAGAGAAGAAACACAAGGAGAAGAAACATGAGAAAGAGTACAGGAAGCACCACTCCAAGTCCTCCTCACACAAATACAAGAAGAAGGACAAGGGATTTGTGGCTGCTACCTGGAGTGAAACAGAAGAGGACACCTGCTCCTCTAGCTCCAGTGATTTAGAAGAAGAAGAAGAGAAGAAAGCCAAAGAGGTCTGCCTCATGGCTATTGATGCCTGCAGCTCTCTGTCAGCTGCAGAGAATTCTGAAGAAGAAGGAGACAATGAAGAAGATTCCTTTATGGAAGACCAGGTAATCGACTCATTTGATTTCTCATCTCCTGAGTTCAAATTAAAATTTAAGACTCTATGTTTAGATTTACTATTATCTGAAAAAGAAATTAAGTCACTTAGATTAAAGATAATGGAACTAGACATGGAAAGTACTGAAATAATTAGATTAGAAAAGGAATTAGAAAGCTCAAAAGAAGAAGTAACATTCCTAAAATTAGAACTAGCTAAATCTAAGAGATTAGAAGAACAATTAAATGGCAGAAGCCTTAAATTATCTGAAATAACTAGTATAGAAAACACTAGGGTTGGTAATGATAAACTAGGCTTAGGTGCTACATCTAGTGAACCCATCCTCCTCACAAAGGAGAGATTTAGCACTCCAGTAAAATTTATTTCTGAATCAGGAATAAAGAATACTGAGGAAATTGAAAAATGTAAGAAAATTCAGAATAAGATTAAGAAAGAGAACAGGAAGAAAAAATTTTTAGCTTTACAAAAATCGTCGAACATTAATCGACGATCGTCAAACCAATCGTCGAACGTCCTTCGACGATCGCTGAACACCTTCACCAAGTATGATATCTTCGGTGCAGGAGATCGACGATCTCATCTTGAGTCGTCGACCAGTGATCGACGATCGTGGAATCCAGAACAAAGCACTACTACAAATGATCGACGATATGACTTGCGATCGTCGACCGTGGATCGACGATCTGGACTTAAGCTGGAAAATAAACTTCAAACTTCCAGAATTGCAAACCCCAATCACTACCCTAGGTCGTTTAATCCTTTAACTGAATGGATTATCCCACCTAGGAGATCACACCCTTTAGGATATAAATCTAAGCCTGCAAAATCTTTTATATCTAGTTTTTCTTTTGTGAAGAATACTGGACCCAAGGTAACCTGGGTCCACAATGTATAATTGATATCTTTGCAGGTGAAGACCTATCCAGTCATACATGACAAATGGTATCTGGATACTGGATGCTCAAAGTATATGACAGGAAAGAAGAAGAATCTGTCAGGGTTCAAAGCCAAGCTGGGACCAAAAGTTGTATTTGGGGATTCCAGCTGTGGACAGACTGAAGGGTATGGCAGCTTCACCATAGGAGCTGTAACATTCAAGAAGGTTGCTTATGTCTCTGGACTAAAGCACAACCTAATCTCTGTAAGCCAAATGTGTGATGCTGGGTACAAGGTATGGTTTACTGACACTGCTTGTAATATTGCTTTAAATAATACTGTTGTGTTAGTAGGTATTAGAATTGGTAATGTTTATGTTGTAGATTTTAACTCATCCAAATCTGAAATATGCTTATTTAATGAAGTAACCAGTAATAATACCCTTTGGCATAAAAGACTTAGTCATGTAAATTTGAAAAACATTTCTAGGTTGGCTAAATACAATCTTGTAAGAGGCTTACCTTCTTGCCCCTACAAGAAGGAAGGCCTTTGCAAAGCTTGTCAATTAGGTAAGCAAACAAGAAATAGCTTTAAATCAGTTAATAAAAGTGATTCTCCCAGGATCCTGTACTTGCTACATTTGGATTTATTTGGTCCTATTGCTGTACAGAGTCTTGGAGGAAAGTCTTACACTTTAGTAATTGTAGATGACTTCTCTAGGTTCACTCAGGTATTCTTCTTGAGAACTAAGGCTGATAACTTCAAGGTTCTTACAGATTTTCTAAAGTGTATACAGAGTGAGTACTCTACTCAGATTGCTTTGATCAGAAGTGATCATGGTACTGAGTTTGAGTCTCTTCTTATGCAAGAATTCTGTGAGAAGGAAGGTATCAAACATAGCTTCTCTGCTCCTAGAACTCCTCAACAAAATGGGGTAGTTGAAAGGAAAAACAGAACCCTAATTGAAGCTGCAAGTACATTGTTGGCAGATGCTAACATGCCTCTGTCCTTTTGGGCTGAAGCAGTTAGCACAGCTAACTATGTATTGAACAGAAGCCTGATACATAAACTTAAGGGTAAGACTCCCTATGAGTTACTTAAACAAGTGAAACCTAAAATAGACTATTTTAGAGTATTTGGCTGTGTTGCTTTTGTTCATAACAATAACAAAGAATACCTTAAAAAATTTGAGGCAAAAGCTTCAATGGGAGTTTTTTCTAGGATACTCTCAAGTAAGCAAAGCCTATAGGGTCCTCAATAAATCCTCTCTTAAGATAGAAGAGTCTGCACATGTCTCTTTTGATGAGACAGTCATGTATTATAAGGAGAAGGACTCTTCCTCTAATAGTACAGTGCAAGTCCTAGGAGTAAGTAAGGATTTGGAAGGTTTGAGACTCACACAGGAGAATCATCCCCAACAAACTCCTCAGGTTGCTTCTTCAGATTCTGAATCTGATGTAGAACTTTTACAAGTTAAAGCACCTGCTCCAACAGTTGATCAAATTCCACATGAGGAATTAAATCTTGAACATGTTGAAGATCAGATCATTGTTGAACCTACTAATCTTGTCACACTTAGAGATCATCCTGTATCTCAAGTGATTGGAGACATTTCAGTAGGAGTCCAGACAAGACATCAACTCAACAAAGATGTGATGTTTGCTTGTTTCCTTTCTCAGGTTGAGCCCCTAACCATTAAAGATGCTGAGCTTGATCCACACTGGATTATAGCCATGCAAGAGGAACTTAACCAGTTTGAAAGATGTAAAGTTTGGACTTTGGTTCCAAGACCAAGAGGCCAACTGGTCATAGGCACCAAGTGGGTGTTTAGAAACAAGCTTGATGCCCAAGGCATAGTAGTTAGGAATAAGGCTAGGCTAGTAGCTCAAGGCTATAGACAGGAGGAAGGCATAGATTATGATCAAACTTTTGCCCCTGTAGCTAGACTAGAAGCCATTAGGATTTTCCTAGCCTATGCTGCCTATAAAAGATTTAAGGTCTTCCAAATGGATGTGAAGAGTGCCTTCCTCAATGGAGATTTAAAGGAAGAAGTGTTTGTTGAACAACCACCAGGGTTTGTTTCATCAACCTTACCCACTCATGTGTTCAAACTCCAAAAGGCTCTATATGGACTTAAGCAAGCTCCTAGAGCTTGGTATGAGACCTTAGCAAATTTCCTTCTAGAACACAAGTTTGTGAGAGGTGTAGTAGATAGAACCCTATTTATTAGACATCATAAGGTCTCACAACTGTTAGTTCAAATCTATATAGATGACATTATATTTGGCTCCACTGATCCCAAACTATGCAAGAGGTTCTCTGAACTAATGCACTCCAAGTTTGAGATGAGCAGCATGGGTGAGTTATCCTATTTCCTTGGTCTCCAAGTGAAACAGTGTGTTGATGGTATCTTCATTTCTCAATCAAAATATGCCAGAGAGCTGGTTAAAAGATTTGGAATGTCTGATGCCTCATCAATGAGCACACCTATGGCCTCAAATGCAGTTATTGATTCTGATGTCAATGGCAAGTCTGTTGATCAAAAGAACTATAGAGCCATTGTTGGTTCCCTGCTGTATTTGACTGCAAGTAGACCTGACATAATGTTTGCTACATGCCTATGTGCTAGGTTTCAGGTCAACCCAAAGGAATCTCACTTAACTCTTCTCAAGAGGATCTTGAGATACCTTAAGGGATGCCCTAACTTAGGACTGTGGTACCCAGCTGAGTCAGGATTTGAATTAATTGGATATTCAGATGCTGATTATGCTGGTTGTAGAGTTGACAGGAAAAGCACCTCAGGGACCTGTCAGTTCCTGGGAGAGAGACTTGTCTCTTGGTTTTGTAAGAAACAGGCATCTGTGTCTACTTCAACTGCTGAGGCTGAGTATATAGCAGCGGCTAGTTGTTGTTCACAGATCCTGTGGATTCAAAATCAGCTAGTGGATTATGGGTACACACACTCAAAAACAAAAATTCTGTGTGACAGTACCAGTGCAATATCAATTGCTCAAAATCCTGTGCACCATTCCAGGACCAAGCACATTGAGATTAGACATCATTTTCTAAGAGATAATGTGGAAAAGAACAAGATAGCAATGGAATTTATATCCACAGACCTGCAGAGAGGAGATATTTTCACTAAGCCCCTTGATGAACAAAGGCATTTGTTCTTCCTGAACCAGCTTGGTATGATTAATGGTTCAGAGTAGTGAAAATTTGGTTAGTTTTGTTTTCTGTCTAAAATCGTCGAACGACTGCTCGACGATCTTCGACCAGGTCAGAACTATCGTCGACCAACGGTCGACGATAGCTCGTTCGGTAGTAAGGCAGAAATCGTCGATCAACTGGTCAACGATCTCTCCTTAGGTATCTATCGTCGACCAGTGGTCGACGACAGATTTTCTGTGCTATGTGGAAAATCGTCGACCAACATATATTGATCGACGATCGTGGTGACTGCTTGTAGTCGGTCGATGTTTTTCGTTTAGTCAAAAATTGACTATCGTCGGTCATTGTTCGACGACCGATTTTATTCCTGGATCGACGATCGCAGATTTATATCTGATAGTCGATTTAGGTCTGGAGATCGTCGTCCTTCCGCTCCGTCTTTTCATATTCCATCTTCTGGCTTAGAATTCGCTCTCGAACTCTAATCCCGCGCGATTCTCTTCTCCCCTGCCTTGCATCTCGATTCGTCATTCTCTCTTCAATCTAATGGCGAATCCTTCTGCAGTTCTCTTCGGAATGAAGTTCGACACTGGCTTCTGTGTCGACTTCGATTCTTTCAGCCGATGTGATCAACCCATCCAAGACATTCTGCAGCTGTGTGAAGATCAAGGGCTAAAGAAATTTATGTCATTCTCACCAAAGATTAATATACCAGAGATTCGAGAATGGGTATATACCTCGTCCTCCAGCGACGAAGCGATGACTGGAAAGATCAATGGAGAGGAGGTCATCCTGACTCCTGAAGTTCTGACTGAGTTGTTTGGTCTACCAACCGGTACTGAGGACTATGAGCAAAATTCAGAGGAATATGGCCGCATGCTAACCGTGATGGGCCATGCTGAGGGTATTCCAGCTAAGCTGCTGAAAATAAACATGTCTCCAGAGTACAAGTTTCTGGCAGACCTGGTAGGCAAGGTCGTTTTGGGAAAGCACTCTGCTCACGACAACATCAACAAGCAACAATTTGCCTTAATGTCAGTGTTGGTGAATAAGACGCAGATTGCCTGGGGAAAAGTTCTGTTTGAACTAATAAGGAGAAAGAACAATCAGAAAGAAGTAAACCTTGCCAGGGTGTTGGGTGTGTTTCTATATGTGAAAGCACCCCTGCTGCTTGTTTCTGCACCCTCCGCAGTCAACGCCAGCAAGAGGTTGGACCCCTCTCTGTTCAAGAAATCTCAGAGAGTTATCAAGAAGTCAGCCAGGGTTGATCCTAACCCTCCATCAGACACAAGGGCTGATTCAGCCACTCTCCAGCTTGCTGGGGAAGGCTCAGCAATCCCTTCATCCTCCCTTTTTACCCCTGCATCCTCATCTCCTGCATTACCCTCCACACAATCTGCAGTGCCACCACAACATGCATCTTCCATCTTACATGCATCTCCACCCCAGTCACCCATACCACAACATCTGGTAGTCGCAGCCAGTGTTGACATGGTCACTGCTACCATCCTCACACACTTATCTCAACATGAATCCCACACTCATGCTGATGTTCACCCATCTCCACATGATTCATTTGATCATGTGGTAGATCATACTGCTTCCATTCCATTCACCTCTACATCCTCAGCATTTCAGATAACTCCTGAATTGCTTGCACAAATTGTAGAGCTCATCACTCCATCCATACGAAAAATGATTGAGGCTGCATTGCATCCATCAAAGCCCTTACTGAAGCCATCAAATCATTTCCACCCTCTGCTGAGCCCTCTTCAGTAAGATGCATGACTCCAGTCCCCACTGAAGTCATGCAGGGGGAGATGTCTGTTGAAGTGGTCTCAAGTGATGCCTTGGCCCTTCAGGACAACTCTTCTCTTCCCCTTACAGCAATTGTAGAAGAACATCAAGAGTTTCCAGAGAAAGAGTCTCTAATGAAAGATCCAGAGCAATCAGAAGGTAAAAACACTTCCTCTAAAGGTTATAATCAGGATTTTAAATTGATATCTTTATCTAACAAAGACATTCACTCCCTAGTGAATCTAGCTTCTGATGAAGATCTCCCAGAGAAAAATAATGAGGAAGTCCTCATGGACTTGTGTGAAAAAGTTTCAATAAACACTACTGACTCAGAAGTAGTGGTTCAACAACTTGAGAATGCTACTGCTCAACCAGATGGTATAGTTTTATTTAAGTTTTTAAGTAATTCACTCCAACTTGGAGTTAATTTCTTATTCCTTCCTATCCCATCTCAGCTGCTGATGATCCTGCATCAGTATTGCAAGATGATGCTGCAAATTCCATTGAAGATTTGGAATCCTATCTTAACCTAGACTGTGAGTCCTCACTCACATCTACTCCTCTTGTTCCTTCTTTTCAAGAGAAAATGGTCTCTTATAGACCTGAGTACCTTGATGACCCCTTGATCAAGGACTCTCTCTTCTTTTCCTGTATAGCACTCCTCGTGTGCCTTGCAGAGGTGTCTATCCCTGATGTCGCTAAACATCTAGAAGGAATTATAACCTCCTTCCTAGATGCAAAGTGGTATCCTGTGTAGATCTTCAGGTAACTCTATCAATTACCTGTTGCTGTTCACCTTGGGGGGAATATTTTATTCCCACTTGGTTGTTAACCTATCTTTCTTTATATGCAGGCACAATCAACACTGCTGCTGCTGCTGCTGCTGAAGAAGCTGAGGCTGTGCTAGATTTACCAGAAAAAGCCTCCAAAATGACTGAAAAGGAATCAAGCTCAGGTACTCTAAACCTAGAACAATTTATAGCCTTTGTGGCTGAGAATATTGCCTCTGAGTACATTGAAGGGTTGGCTAATTATCATCTGGATTCCCTAGCCATCTCTCTAGAAAAAGCATCTGCCCCTGCAGATATTGTCACCTTTTCTCCTCCTATCCTTACCTATCCTCTATCCATTCCTTCTACTACAGAACTGGTCCCCAGGATAGTTCCTGACTTGTATCCTAAATCAGAACTCTGGAAGAGCACTCCAAATGTTGATCTTGATGCCCTCCTTGAGCAAGATGCCATTGAGGAAGCAAGAGAAAGAGAAGATAGAGAGAAGCAGAAGGCTGAACATGCTATAACTGCCAAGGATATCTCAAACCTAGACTTTGATGATTATGCTGGCAGAACCTCATCTCACTCCTCTGATGATGATGACTCTGAGGATTCTGATAGCTCCCAGAAAAAGAAAAAGGCTGTATCCAAGAAAAGGAAAGCATCTGCTCCTCCTACTGCCAATCCAGACAAGGATGTTCCCTATTTCATTCTGAAGGGAATTGATCCCAAGAGCAAAGAATTTCGACCCTGGATGAGGCTCTCAAAGAATCAGACAAGAGAGAAGAAGAGATCAAAAAGATATGACTCTCCTATTCAGAAATTCCCCCTAGAGGTCCTCCTCCACCTCCTGGTGCTGGAGCCTCTAGAAGTCTCTCTTCTGCCCCATCTGCAAGATTAGCCAGCTCTAACATCTTTCAGTCCTACCAGAGAAGGAGTAACCAAAGCCAGGGAGGCCAAGATGTATCAGGACAAGGAAGAAAAAGAAATGAAAATGTTCTCATGGAACAAATAAAGGAGATGACTTTTCAGCAACCTACTTTCTCTCCTCCTCCCTCTCCTAAAAAGAAAGTTCCAGAATGGAAACCTTCTCCTCCCAGGAGAGGTCCATCCTCCTCATCAAGGAAACCTGCTGCCTCTGAGACAATTGAAACAAAAGGAAAAAGAGTGGTCTATTCAGAGAAATCCCACAAGAAGTTCATTGAACTTGCTCCTCCAAGATCTCTATATGCTGAAACTAATCCTAAGAAGGCTGCACAAATTCCTTCTGACTCAAGCAAAATAGCCACAGCTCTTCAAAGGAACATGGAGATTGCAGCTCAAGCTGATACTGACAGACCATCCTCTCCATCAGATATGACTGAATCTGAAAGAATTGCCTCTATGGCAAGATTTAAGGAATCTATTGCACTGAGCATGATGGAGAGAGCCAAAGCTCAAGGACTAGACCCTACAGCATATACAACTATGTCTGAATTCAGAGAAAAGGAACTCAGCAAAATTCAAGTCAGCTCTGAAATTTTTAATACTGAAGAATACATGAGATTGCACCCTGCTGCAGTTCTACCAAGCTATGCTGAAAAGAAAATTATTGGTGAACACGATCTAATGCTATCCAAAAGACAAGCAGCAAATCCAAACAGAGAAATTATCTTCAAACCAGCTGTAATCCCTAAGAAATCATCTAATGCTAAAACCTCTGATAAATCTGCTTGATACTTTAGTTCTGCTGATTTATGGTTTTATGTTTTCCTGTGGATTGCCTGTGATTTAAATTTTTGGTTAATCTCTGCTTTTGTTATTGTGTGCATTACTTTTTAGATCGGATTGGACAACATAACCCAAATAGGGGGAGATTGTTGGTACCCTAGATGTGATTTGACTTATGTAATCCCTTTCCAGCCCCTCTTGATCCATATAACTATATATGATCATGTCTAGACTTTGTTTAGTCTCCCTAGGGCAGTTTATATCTGACCTAGAGTTTAGATTAGAAGTTGTAGAATGAATTTTTGGTTAAAGTTTTTTTTCCGTTCGACCATCGTCGAACGAGGCCTCGCGATCGTCGATCAGTGGTCGACGATAGCAGGGCTATAGAATCGTTGAAGTCAAGACAATTATCGTCGACCGATGGTCGACGATCTCAGAGCAAGCTTATTATGCTCTGGAGGTTGGTCGACGATCTGCTATCAGCAGTTCGACGATCGTGGTCTTGCTTCACGATTTCTGTCTCGACAGATCTCTGCCTTAGTCGTCGACATCATGAGATGTTCGACGATTTCTGTGTTAACAGATTTTCTGCTTTAGTCGACGATATCTTGAGCTGGTCGACGATTGCCGTTCGACGATTTCTGTTTCGACAGATTTCTGCTTTTAGTCGACGATTGTTAGCTAGGTCGACGATCATCGAACCCCTGTTCGATGATTTCTGTCTGCCTTTAACAATTTGCACTTATGTTATTCCTTGGTTTATTTCCAAGTGTTTTAGCGTGTGGTTAGAAAGATTTTCTGAAGAATGTTTTTGCTAATTTATGGCTTAAATTCAAATGAATTACTTACCAAATATGTTAAGCATAAATTACGGGATTTCGTATTTTGATAAAGCATTTTTGTCTTATTATACAAAATATATTGCCAGGCTGTATTCTAGCCGTTGGCGGTGTATGCTATTTCCAAGAACGATAAGTCTTTATGCTGAGATTTTTTTTATTCAGTTATTTCCTTATTGGGACTGATAGAGAGCTAATAGGTCATTCTATTCCTATTGCTATATTCTATTTTGAGATAATCTGTTGTAGGGCTCGAGAATTCAAATCAATAGAGCCGTTCCAAAAGATAAATGAGAAGACATATTTAAGAGAGATTTTTTCTCAGAAAAATAAGAAGTTAAAAATATATAGAGATTTTTTTTGTGCTGGACTCTCTCAAGCATCTCCAGAGCAACTCTTCACAATCTCACAATCAGAAGAAGAAAAGTTTTCCTGAAGCATAAGCCCAGAGCAATTTCTTTCATTCTCAAGTCCCCTGAGCATCTGCTTAGAGTTTTCAAGACTTCAGAAAGAGCTTCAGATCTGCTTCACGTGCTCCAGAATCTGAAGACCTGATAAAAATCAGTCTACAGATCTCTGAGGATTTAGTTTCAGTATATCTGAAACTCCTTCATCCTGAAGCAAAGGCTTTCCCTGGACTTCCACTGAGCCAGGGGGAGACTTTGATTCTTTAGAGAATCCACAAGTCTTCTTTAATCTGTATTAACAACAGAGAAGACAATCTAACCCTCTCAACCCCTTTGTAAAAGAGTTTTCACACCTCTTCAAAAGTGAACATTGGTGACAGGGCACCTTATCAACAACCTGTGGTTGAGCATCCTTATCAAAAGCTCAAAGGGTCTGTTTGATCTACCTGAATCAGATCATTGGTGGCAGGGCACCTTAGCAAAAACCTGTAGTGGATTCCTACCAGGGTGGTAGAAGAGTGGAGTACCTATTAAGAGGGAACCACTATATATCCTGTGTCTCTCTGGCTGTTTTTGTTTAATTATCCTTTCTGTGGCTGTGATAGAACTACCTAGGATTGCTAGTTGCTGTGATAGGTCTATAGTTAAACTGAAATTTCAGTTAACTCTCTCACTTGTGCACGTCACTGTATTAGGCTCTTTGGGTTCAAGTATCAGATTATTTTATTCCGCAAATAAACTCCAAGAGAGCTGACTAGTTATTCATAAAATTTGAATACTCTATTCACCCCCCCTCTAGAGTAGTTTACAACTTATCCCCTCACTTTCACGGAGTTGACCTCCTTCTTCCTCCTATCTCTCCCCTCTCTCTAAAACTCTAGAAAGAGATTGGACCCAAAAGAATGAGAGTTTAAACCCCCAATCCCGGGTATATCCCAGCCAGAACATCCCTGAGCCGTTGGATACCAAAATAAGGAAACGGACGGTCACGATTCAGCCCAAAAATAGAATTCATGGGTCGAACACGGCCTGCCACACGCCCTTGTCCAAAGCCGTGTTAGCCATTCGCTGTCACTCCACAATCCCGACCAGAACACGGCTTGTGACACGGCCTCTAACACGCCCGTGTCAGTACCCGTATCACGACCCGTGTCACATGACACGCCCGTGTCTGTACCCGTGTCACATGACACGCCCGTGTCAGTACCCGTGTAGCTCTTACAGCACAAAACGGCAAATCGCCCGAGCGCGACATGCCCTGGGAAACGCCCGTGTCCCAGGCCGTGTGCCTTCACCCGACAATCGTTGACCGCCAAAACGTTGACCAAGCGACTTATAGCCGAACACGCCCCTGACACGGCCCTGGGACACGCCCGTGTCCCAGGCCGTATGACCTGTACCCAGGTCCAAAATCGGCTCCGAACGTTGCACGTTCCTCCTTTGAGTTTCGGGGCGTTATAGCTGGACTGAGAATATACCTTTGTTTGACCAGACTGTTCCTGCCTGGATTCTTTATCGAACACATCCATTAGGCCATAGCAGCAGCTGTCTTCTCCTTCTTCTTCATCCACCTCTGCATCACCATCTGACTGTGATAAAAGGGCCCTGACTTCATTCCTGATAGAAGGACCAGCTTCATCAGCAATAACAGCTAGCATCTCAATAAAGTCTTCTTCTTCAGCATCTACTTCAGCAGAGTACAACCCAATGTAGGCTTCCTCATCCTCTTCTTTTTCTGACTCTGAAGAGGAAGAGTCAGTCCAGCTCTTTTTTTTCTTAGCAATGAAGGATTTTTCCTTCTTGCCCTTTTGCTTGTGGTCCTTCTTCTCACCAGACTCCTTTCTTTTGGCAGGGTAGTCGACTATTACATGCTCTGGCTTGCTGCAACAATAGCAAACCACTTTAGAAGAAACATGTTTGTTGGGTTTAGAATCATACATGTCCTCCTTAGAGGATTTCTTCCCGCCCTTGTAGTAGTCTTCTTTGGGATGAGATGAGGAGGAGGGCCTGCTTCTCCAGTGCTTCTTCTTCATAAATTTCTAGAACTGCCTGGAGAAGGCAGCAAAGTCTTCATCAGACATCTGACAGTCTGATGTGCTGGTCTCAGATTTTTCTGAGTCAGATTCAACATCCCTTCTTGGTGGAGATAGTGTCTTCCTTCCACTTCTCCTTGTGGCTTCAGCTTTGAAGGCCACAGATTTTTCTTTAGCATGGGACTTGCTGACTTTCTACTCCTCTTTCCTGGCTATCAGTTGCATTTCATAGGACAGCAACTTCCTAAACAGTGTTGCTGGTAGAGTGTCAGCTAGCTTTGTCACCTCTCTGATGGCATAGATTTTAGTATTCCAGTCTCTAGTTAGAAACCTGAGAAACTTGTCATTTAACTCATAAGTGCTGAAGACTCTTCCATATGTCTTCAGCTCATTGACAATCGTGAAGAACCTTTCATAACACTCATTTATGATATCAGAGTTGCCCTGCTTGAATGCCTCATACTCTTGATTGAGCATTGACTTCCTATCATCTCTCACTTCCTCTGTTCCCTCTATGTAAAACACTAGTGTGTCCCACATCTCCTTTGCAGTCTTGCAGTGAACCAGATTTTGGAAGGTGGGATCATCTATGACACTAACTATGATATTTTGTGCCCTCTTGTCCATGGTGGCAAGGATGACTTCATCCTTTGTCATTTCAGAGTATGTCTTGGGGGTCTGGACATTTGCATCCAGAGCAGACACTTTCATAGGGATGAAAGACCCTTCCTTAACTGTGATGAAGATCCTAGGGTCAGCTGCCTCCATAAACAACTTAACCCTCTCCTTCCAAATGTCAAACCCTTCCTTCCTGTAGATGGGAAGCTGCATGGCACCCAGCTCCTTATAGTTCACTCCTGAACCCATAAGGATAGATTTTCTTACCGACCTTGGGGATCTTACTCAGACTATTAAGTCTACTTTGAGAAACCTCCCTCTAATCACTTGAAAGTCTTGTTTTCAAGGTCAGTTAAACACCTAGGGGGTGAATAGGTTTTTGGTTTTACTTCAAGTCTTTTTAACTTTTACCTGATAGTTATACTTAGTGATTAGGTTATTTTTAGCTTTCAAGATAAATCACAGATGACAAAGCTGTTTATAGTGGTTCCCCAATCTTAAATACGTCCATTGTCCCTCTGTGCCTTTCTAACAGTGTGTTAGATCAGGCTCTTCCCCAAAAACTCAGCTCCAGATGAGCTTACAACTCGATCCTGCAGGACCACTCAGTCTCTTCCAATACTTACTTCTCAGGCACAAGACCCTACAACTCAGTGGCTAAACAACCACGCACCTCAGGCCAACAACCCTATCACTCAGGCTGGGAGGACAGTCCTACACTCAGATCCAAAATGGATCCTACACTTAGCCTTTATAACATAGGCTGACTTACTCAGATTCCTCACTGAATCCTACCCCTCAGCCTTTATAAATCAGGTCTACAACCTCAAACTCTATACAAAATCCTACCACTCAGCCTTAAATAAAAAGGCTTAAAGCTCAGATCCTAGACAGGATCCTAAAGAAAGAATGAAAGGTGTTTGTTTTTAATTGACACCAGAGTAAGAACTCTGTGTCTACTTCTTCCTAGACTGAGCAGATATCAGTCCAAACTTTTGTTGATGAAGACTATGGAGTTGATAGATGAATCTTCTTCAATCAACAGCCTTTTCTTGCAAAGCTTGTATGATCTTCCTCTATTACGTCCTTCTCAAAAATCACTTCTGTACCTACTGTCGCAGATGATGATTGCAGTAGCTAACACTTGTAGCTTTCAGGTTGACTGAACGGAGTAGGTGTTTCTGGCTCGGCAGCAATGATGAGGAAGAAGACGATGCTCAGCCGCAATTGCGTATTTAGAAAACCCTAATTGCTTGTCGTCAACTCAGCCAAACTTTCCCTTTTATTGCTAGTTGATCAATGACTCTTTACGATGTGGGGCCCAGCCTTAATTGCCCATTTGCCACCTTCCTTTTGTAGAAGACGATAAAAGTGTGCCACCGACGCCATCAATGGCTTACTCCATCTTTCCCGCAACGATTTCGAATTGTGTTGACTTTGTTGACTTTTGCTGACTCATGCTGACGCCAGCCATCTGTGGCCTTAGCCAAAAATCAAACATTAGTATAGGCGTTGAGTGAGAAAGCATCACTCAACGCCAAAACACTTAGACAGATTTTCTGTCATCAAGCGTTGAGTGAGCAATCTTCACTCAACGCCAAAACACTTAGAAAATATTTCTATCACTAGGCGTTGAGTGCACTCAATGCTTTCTGCCTTAGCCAACTTTCTGTTACTTGGCATTGAGTGAGCCTTCATCACTCAACACCATATCATTTAGGCAGATTTTCTCACTTTGCGTTTAGTGAGTAAGCTTCACTCAACGCCAAACTACTTAACAAATATTCTTTTGTTATCTGGCGTTGAGTTAGTAAGCTACACTCAACGCATTTGGACCTAGCCAATTTTTTATGTCTGAAAACACTAGCTCTGACTGGATGAGAATCAGTCAATGCTTTTTATCACATGGCATTGAGTGAGTAAGCTTCACTCAACGCCTGTAGACTTAGTCAAATATTTACACAGAATTTCTATGACTTTGACTAACTTAGCAATACTTAATGAATTTGATGTTATGGCATTGAGTGAGTGGACTTCACTCACCGCATGTGGACTTAGCCACATTTCTGCTTGATTCTTCTTAGGCTTTGCCTGTACTCATAGATTTTAACTGTATGGCATTGAGTGAGTACACTTCACTCAATGCCTGTGGACTTAGCCATATTTTCAGTTTGCCAATCGTTATGCCTAGACTAACCTAGCTATACTCAACGATTTTTCTTACCTGGCGTTGAGTGAATAGACTTCACTCAACGCCTGTGGACTTAGGAGATTTCCAGCCTATCCTGTATCTTCCAACTGACTTAATCTTCAAGGTATCGAGTTAACTGACTTGTCTCGACACTACTGACTGACTTATCTCGACACTTTTTGTCTCAACATTGCTGTCTGACTTGTCTCGACACTTTTGTCTCGACACTGCTGTTCTACTTGTCTCAACACTGCTGTTTGACTTGTCTCGACACTTTTATCTCGACACTGCTGTCTGACTTGTCTCGACACTTTTGTCCTTAGTCATTTCCTCGAGCTTTCACCTTGCACTTGGCATTGAGTTAGCTTGCTTCACTCAATGCCTGTGGACATAGGCAGATTTATGCCTGTCCACCAACTTGCTTAGTATTCACCTGCATGCATAAACTCAAACACACATCAATTACAACTTGTGTGTGTTGTTGAAACCGGAAACCGGTCTCTGTGGAGTTCGAGATCCCAAAAGAGGGGTGACCGCGCACCTACTACACTCAAGCGAACAATCTAGGTACTAGACTAGGAACATAAGGGATATACCCAAGGTCTCAGCGTGGAGGTCCCACCACATACCCGAAAGACTAACAAACTCTTCCCCTCTCAAGCCAAAGACTGAGCTAATTTGTCACCTTTGAAAGGCTCTCTTGGCCGACCAGAACCTCTAGGGAAGATATCAAAATCCACTCCCTCTTAACTAAAGATGCCACCTCGGGTCTATGCACGACGCCCTTCAACTGCCCTCCTAATAACATAACCTCGCCTAACAGCTCTATTTTTTCGTAGCCCCCTTTGGGCCACCACCAACGTAACATAAGCCTTCTAGCATCGCGGGCATCTCAAATTACAGGAATGTACATTCCATACCTCGGCACGCAGGCTGACAATATAAAAAAAAATAGGCCCTCTAGGGCCGGCACAAACTTGGGCTTAAGCCCGCTGCTTCCCGCTAAATAAATAATGCACAACTTTCTCGAAGTCTTCTCCGGGAACCCCAGAACATCACCAATCCGGCTCATACGTCCGGATGTGTTTCACACAGTATGCCTAAACCCGTACTCACACTTCCGGATGCTAATGCAGTTAACAGTGGGGACGTACATGTCAACCCGTCGGAGAGCTCCCTTCCTCCACCCATTGGTGGAGATGGGCCTCCATGCAAATATGTAAATCGAGGGCTTCACCTTCCCGAGTAGAAATATCGTTACCCTTGACGCGTGTTTGGCGGCGGTGCCGGGAGAGGAGCTCCTGGCCGACCTTGCTAGGAGTGATGAATCCTCACTTCCTCTTTTCCTGGCGGTCAAACCCTTGTTGGAAGAGATGAAAAAAATCCATCCTCCTACTCCGTTTTTCTGGTGGTGGCCGAGCCTTCTCAGGGAGGAGAACAATGACTCCCGATCTTCTTTTACTGGCCGATCTGAGCCCCAAGTGGTCGAACCCAGCCGTATATGGCCGATCCGTTCCTTACTCCAAGCGACCGTGATGGTGGTCGACCTCCCTTCCAGGCCGATCCCTGCTGAAGGCCGAGCCCTAGCTCCTGGCCGAGCCCAAGCATCAGGCGGCCTTGCCTCGCTCCAGGCGGCCGGCTTTTTCTCCAGGCGGCCGAGCCCCAGCTGCAGGCGGCCGATCCCCCCTTTTTCTCCTTTTGCTGATCGGGAGGGTGAGGGGGTGAGATCGGCGGCTGGCTCTTCTCCCCTTGCTGCTTCACCGAGAGAGAGGGAAAGAGGAGAGGGAGAGATCGGGAAGATCGGGGAGGGGGGAAAACTTGCGGCTTGCCCCTTTTTCCTTCTCCTGGACCGATGCCCTGCTTCCCCCCTTTTTTTCTTTTTCTTTCTTTTCTTCCCTTCTTCCTCTGTACCCGATCTGCTCTTCTCCCCTCATGTAATTTTTTCCTCTCCTCTCCCAATAAACAAATATATATCTATATCTATATATATATATATATATAAACATATATATATATAATAAATTTATATATTATTAAGATATATATATATATATATAATAAATGTATATTATAAATATATATATATATATAGTAAATATATATAGTAAATATATATATTATAACACAACGTAAAATCTCCATACGCGCGTACGAGAGCTCGCACGTTCTCGAACAGAGCTGCACCAAATCGCCGCTCATAGCACGTTCTGAGCCCGCTCCCTGGAAGGATCTCACTCGGCCGAGTACGGGGTTGTACATGTGTGATATTGACTTGTTTGACTTCTTACAAATATGGGTCATGTGGATCAATGGACCCAACAATTACAATAGTTAAAACATCATTATACCAAATAAAACAGGTTGATATTACAGTTAAAACATCATTACAAAAGATGATTGCACAACAGTTTGATATGACAACACAACAAATAATTGCAATACAACGGATAATTCATCCAAATACGTAAGATAAAACATACCATTCAACAACTATTATTGCCCAAAAGCATATACATCGGGCATATCAAACTATTATTGCCCAAAATACAACAATTAAAATATGATAAAACATCAACTAAAATAACGCAAGTGTCCCAAAATACAGCGTCATTATAAAATGAGACCACTCCTCAATCAAAGACAAAGACAACCATAAAATGCCCAAGTTCGGTCAATCCTTTTGTGAAGCAACTTTAGAATGCAAAATTTGTCTTCAACATACCATTCAAGTGGAGCACCTGCATATTATGAAATCACTTTCATAAAAAATATTGAAAAATTAAAACTCATAAAAAATACATTGAATGATACCATATTAAGCTCAAGATGCCCTCCTCGCCTACAAAAGAATATCATTTGATTAATAAATAATCAAATATATAAAGTATTATCAAAATGTATTATTTATGCTTATCAAAATTTTGGATCTCTTTATAGATGTTGAAGGCATTGTTGTATTCATTGTTTTGGAAGCACTTGGGCAATTCTTTTTGTTATGCCCCCTCAACCCACAATGAGAACATGAGTATTTTAAACCATATTTTTAATGCCATATTTTTTGTCTCCAATTCATCTTCCTCCAATCGTAAGCATATTGTGACGGCCTTCCAGGCTTCCTCTGAATAGTAGATGTACAACCCCATATTCGCTGGGTGGAACCCCAAGGGGTCAGTGGTCAGGATTGGGCTAGCCTCAGGCCAGCCTTGGGTTAACCCTAAGACAAACTTATAGAGTTCTCGTCTTTAAGGGCTCCCGCCTGGCGTTGGGCAAAACCGTTCGCGCCGCGCCAGGCTTCGGGTTCCAGACCAGATGAGCTTCCGCCTTGAAGGAGCTCCCGCCCAAGAGCAAGCGAGAACCGGTCAAGCCAAAGACCGATCGACGACCTATTAGAGCAGATAATTGACCTAGCCAAAGCAGGTGACTCGACTATGGTAGCTCCCGCCCGGGGCAGGCGAGAAGGCATTAAGTGAGCCTTAAGCCGCAATGGTATCAAGACCATCAAGGGCGAGAACCTTCTTGACAGGAGTTCTCGCCGAAGTAAGCCCAGTTGGTTTTTAGCAAGAACCTTCTCGTCCGGGGTTCTCGCCAAGTGGGCCCACGTGGTAGGGTCCCGCGTCCAGAAGGGCTATTTCATTATTTCATTATTCACAGGTAAAATACCCTGGTGCCCTGGGGATGACAGCGGGATTCGGCTATTGGCAGACCCATCAGGGGTACTTCAGTATTTTCAGGTCAAGAGGAGACTATAAAAAGACCCATAGGGGCTCTTTGAAAAGCAGGCTTTGATTATTCTCAAACCCTAGTGCTTTCTGAAGAGCTCCCAGCCCGGCATTTGGCTTTGGAGGGGAAGCTCTCAGAGATCTTCCGGGTGTGAGGTGGGACCTCCCAGCTGAGGCTTTGGGTCAGTCTTAGGACCTTAGCAGCCAGTCAGGGGTCGAGATTTGGGAGAAGTAGGCGTTGGCTACACTTTGGTTTGTGAACATTCGTTGAGGTCAATCTTGGCTTCAACAGTTCTGGTGCGGTGAGCGTGGAAGTAGTTGGCGCAAGAAAATCTTGAGTTAAGTCCCATGGCAGGAGGTGAAGGTGAAGGATCTGGCGTAGGAGGATCCCCCACCCGGGTGGACGAGGCGACGAAGAAGATGTTTGAGGACTTCAGGCAAGAAGTCATGCAGACGATCAGCCTGGCTTTCTCGGCAAGGAACGAGTGGGAGATGCCACAGGTTCCAGTGGAGGTGGTTCCGCTGTTAGGCGAGAACGCTCCTGGACAGCGCCCCGGGAAGGAAATCCCGATAGAGGCAGGCGAGAAGGATGTGGCCGCGCGGGAACTCTTCCCAGGCCAGCGCCCAGGAAAGGAGGTTCCGGTGGATCTGGGTGAGAGGGAGGCGACCGTGCGAGAGCTTTTCCCTAGGCACGGTCTCGCGGATCGGTCCAGTCAGCCGAGGTCGCGGGACGTGCCCTCTCGCCAGACAGGGGGCGAGACCCCTTTTAGTGAACTCGTCGTCTCGGCTCCAGTGCCGGAGGGGTTCCGGGAGCCGGATATGACCTACTACACCGGGAAGGATGACCCGGTTCAGCATGTGCAGTGGTTCGAAGACGTTGTGTCGATCAGGCAAATGTCGGATGCTTTTAAGTGTAGGCTTTTTGCCATCACTTTGAAGGAAAAAGCCAGGGATTGGTTCCACCAGTTGCCGGCGAGCTCCATCTATAGTTTTGAAGATCTGCGCAGGGGTTTCCTGTTGAGGTTCTCAACTTCAAAGAAGCGGAAGAAGGAGGCTGAATGCCTGTTTGCATTGAGGCAAAGGCCGGAGGAGACTTTGGGTCATTATGTTGACCGGTTCCAAGAGGAGATTCTCCTGGTCCAGGAGGTCCCGGGGTATGCGCTGATGCTTGCCTTCACCCTGGGGCTGAGGCCAGGGTTTTTCAGCATGGAGTTGAAGAGAGTGCCCCCTATCTCTTTTGAGGAGCTCATGGAGAGGGCGGCTAAGGAGATAGACTTTGAGAGGGCAAACCCGGCGTTTGCAAGAAAGTTGGCCAGGTTGGCCGAGGACGATGTGAAGGAGCCGGCGGCAGGAAGGCAGAGGGAGTTGAGAGAGCAGAGGGAGCAAAGAGAGGATAGGAGAAGAGAAGAACCCCGGGGGCAGGGGCAGCAGCATGGGGGGGCCAGGGAGCCAAACAACCGATTGGGTTGGAGGCCACAAGAAGGTCGCCCCCAGGGCCAAGGGGGTCCTCAAGGAAGAGACATCTACCGGGAACCAAGAAGGTTGGAGCAAGGAGGATGGAGGCAGGGACCGAGGGGTCACTTCCCACCACCGCAGGAGGCCATGGAGGTGGGAAGAGGAAGAGGAAGAAGAATTCGGGGAGCCGGGAGAAGGGGAGGAGGAGTAGGGAGAGGGGGCAGGGTGGCGTTGCCCTATTGTGACTTCCATCAGGAGGAGGGCCACACAACGGCCACCTGTCCAGAGTTTCTGGAGATGAGGGAGGCCAGAGGTGCTGGGAGGCAAGATCCGCCTGCAAGGATCGTGGAGGTGCAGCGAGAAGAGGTTGAGGACAGATGTGAAGACAGGGTCGACGTGGGGACCCGAGGGGGGATCGGAGTGATCCATGGGGGAGTGGGGATCGAGGCAACCCGCAAGGGGAGCCTGCAAACCATGTTCCGCAGAGGGGTCGCCTCAACCTCCTTAGCCCCCCCAGAAGAAAAGATCATCTTCTCATCCGCAGATATGCCAGACTATGAGGATCCGTTCTGCGACGCGCTAGTGATCCAGACAGCAGTGGAGAACTTCACCGTCTCCCGGATACTGGTGGATAACGGGAGCTCGGTGAACGTGATTTTCAAGAAGGCCTTTGACGAGATGAGGGTGGAAGGGAAAAGGGTCCTAGCTTCCGATGGACCGCTTTCGGCTTCTCTGGCGAGAGAAAAGAAGTAGAAGGGGGAGTAGGCCTGCATGTAAGGCTTGGGGGCGTCTCACGGAACTGCAGGTTCGTGATCGTGGATGCCCCAAGTAGTTACAATGCCATCTTTGGACGTCCCCTCATCAGCGCCTTTCGATGCGTACCCTCCTCGTTCCATCAATGCCTCAAGTTCAACAATGGAGGGGTGCAGGTTAGGATCAGGGGGGATCCAAAGGTGGCAAGGCAGTGCTACGTGACGGCGGTCAACATTGTGTCATGGTTGCCAGAGGCGGAAGAGATGGAGAGGGAGATGGCTGAGCAGGAAGGGGGTGTCAGGGAAGAGGAGACGAGTCCGACGGAAGCAATGGAGGTTGATGAGGTTGGGGAAGAAGAGCTTGAGCCAAAGGAGGCAAGGGCAGGTTGGGAGCGGACGGGACTGGAGCCGGCCGAAGAGGTGATAAAGATGGAGGTGCACACCAGGGCGGGGCAAGTACAAAGGGTGCGGGTCAGCGGAGGCTTAAGCCTCGAGGATCAGGAGCGGATGCGAGCCTGCATCCAAAGCAACGTCGACATCTTCGCCTAGAGCGCGGCAGACATGTCGGGCATCGACGCAGACGTGGCTTGTCATCGCCTGAACCTGGACCCCAGGACTCGCCCCATACGCCAGAAGATGAGGGCCATCGCCACCAAGCTGGAGGAGCCGATCCGGGAAGAGGTCAAGAAGCTCTTGGAGGCGGGCTTCATCTCGGGAGATCCAGTATCCAGGCTGGATCTCCAATGTGGTAATGGTAAAAAGGAGGGGGAGGAAAATGGCGCATGTGTATTGACTTTTCCTTGTTAAATAAATCATGTCCTAAGGATTTCTACCCCCTGCCTCGGATCGACGCGTTGGTTGACTCAGCCATCGGTTTTTCTCTTATGAGCTTTTTAGATACTTTTTCAGGTTACCATCAGATTCGGATGCACCCTCCCGATGTCAAGGATGTTTCCTTCATCACAAGAGAGGGATGCTTCAGCTACAAGATGATGCCCTTCGGGTTGAAAAACGCAGAGGCAACGTACCAACGCATGATAGATCGAGTCTTTCGAGATCAAAGAGGGAAGAATCTAGAGGTCTATGTCGACGACCTGATGGTAAAAAGCAAATGCCTGGAGTCCCACCTACGGGACTTGGAAGAGACATTTGCCACCCTGCGGAGATTCAAGATGAGGTTGAATCCCTTGAAGTGTGTCTTCGGGGCCAGTCGCGGGAAATTTCTTGGACACCTCTTGACTCCGGCAGGGGTAGAACCTAACCCAGACAAGGTAAAGGCTGTCTTGGACTTGGGGTCACCTCGCAATGCCAAGGAGGTCCAACGCTTAACCGGAAAGCTGGCCGGGCTAAGCAGGTTCCTCTCTCGGTCCGGAGATAGGTGCTCCTCCTTTTTTAAGGTGCTCCGTGGTAATCAAGTGTTTGAATGGACGATTGAATGTGAAGAGGCTTTCCAAGGACTGAAGAGGCAACTCTCCCGGGCTCCGCTACTCCAAAGCCCCAAGGAGGGAGAAGACCTGGCCTTGTATCTCGGGGTGGGGTAGAAGCGGTGAGCTCAGTCTTGGTTAGGGAAGAGTGGAAGTAGCAGCTACCCGTCTACTATGTGAGCCGAATCTTGAAAAAGGCGGAGCTCCGCTACCCCATCTTGAAGAAGCTGGCTTATGCCTTGGTCGTTTCGGCAAGGAAGCTCCGTCCATATTTCCAAGCGCATTCGATTAAGGTTGTGACCGATCATCCTCTTCACAAGGTCTTCGAGGGGGTGGAGCATTCGGGAAGGTTGGCAAAGTGGTCCATCGAGCTTAGCGAGTTCGACATTTCTTTTGTTCCAAGGCTCTCCATCAAAGCCCAGGCCGTGGCAGACTTTTTGGCGGATTATGTCACCGAGGCCGAGGAAGAAGAGCCGAGGTCGCAGGAAGCATGGAGAATGATCGTCGACGGGGCTTCAGGAAGGCACTCCCTGGGAGGAGGTGTGGTGTTGGTAAGCCCTCAAGGGGTTACCATAGAACAGGCGGTGGCCTTCCACTTCCCTGTGACCAATAATCAAGCGGAATATGAGGGCGTGATAGCCGGCCTTCGGTTGGCCAAGGAGCTGGAAATTCGGGATGTGGAGGCCTTCACCGACTCGATGGTGGTAGCGTCGCAGATCAGAGGGGAGTTTGAGGCTCGGGAGCCTACCCTCGTGAAGTATCTATCCAAGGTAAGGGCAATCATCGGAGGGTTCCGTTCCTTCTCTATTCAACACGTTCCCAGGGAGGAAAGCACAGCAGCTGATCGGTTGGCGAAGTTTGGGCCTTGGGGAGGAGGAACCATAACTGAACTTTTCCGACCAGCGATTGAAGAGGGAGAGTTGATGGAGGTGGGTCGGCGATCCTCATGGGTGGACCCATTGGTGACCTTCCTTACCACGGGCGAGCTGTCAGAGGGGGTTAAGGAGGCGAAAAGCTTTAGGCGAAAGGCATCCCACTACCTGATGTTGGAAGGGGGCTTGCACCGAAAGATGTTATCGGGGCTCCTCGCGAGATGTGTGACCGAGGAGGAGGTCCCGAGAATCCTGGAGGAGGTGCATTCGGGAGAGTGCGACAGTCATTCGGGAGGAAGAACGTTGGAGGCAAGGGTGATAAGACAAGGATACTTCTGGCAGACCTTGCGGAAGGATACAGTCGAGTTTGCAAAGAGATGTGTGAAATGTCAAGTACACGCCCCCCTCCAGCTCTTACCCGCACAAAGGCTTCGAAGTATCATGGCCCCATGACCCTTCGCCATTTGGGGAATGGATCTAGTTGGACTCTTTCCTCCAGCCAGCGGGCAGAGGAGGTTCCTCCTAGTCATGATCGACTACTTCTCAAAGTGGCTGGAAATCAAAGCCCTAGCCAAGGTTACCTCCCAGGTCATCAGGAACTTCGTTTGGGGGGAAATCATATGCAGGCACGGGCTACCCCAAGCGATAGTGACGGATAATGGTCCTCAGTTTGCCAGTGAAGAGTTCATCAGCTTCTGCGCCCAACTGGGGATTGACCTCAGGTTTGCCTCTGTCCATCACCCCCGGAGCAACGACCAAGTGGAAGCGGCGAACAAGATCATCGTGAACTTGCTCAAGAAGAAGGTGGAGAACCTGAAGGGCAACTGGGTGGAGCAACTCCCTTCCGTCCTGTGGGCCTTGCGAACAACTCCGAACACAGCCACAAGGGAGGCCCCCTTCAAGCTCTCTCATGGGTGTGAGGCAGTCCTCCTGGTGGAATTCGAGGTTCGGTCTCCACGGGTCGCGACCGCGGGTGAGGGAAGCGAAGCTTGGAGGTTGGAGAACGAGGAGGGATTGCGCCTCTCGTTGGATATGGTGGAAGAACTACGGGATGTTGCTGCCATCAGACAAGAAGAGATAAAAAGGCGAATGACCAGGTACTTCGATAAACACATTAGGGTTAAGCAATTCGCCGAGGGGGACCTAGTGCTAAAAAAGGTCGACGCAGCAGGAAGGTCGGCCCCTGTGGGCAAGCTCAACCCCAGCTGGGAAGGGCCTTACATAGTAGAGAAGGCTCTGGCTAATGGGGGTTACTACCTCCAGGATGTGGAGGGAAGGACCTTGAGCCACACCTGGAACGGTGATGACTTAAAACGTTTCTACCCTTAAAGGGAGAGAAGGATTGCAATATGGTGAATAAATATTATCATTTCAAAGTAGTCTTTTCAGAATGTTGATTCTCTAAGAAATTCTATCATAAGAATAGTTCTTTTCTACCCTAAAATGCTTTTGCTTTAATCGACTATGTCTCCCCATCTTGATGATATAATAGGCCTAGTTGAAGGAATCTTCATCAACACCCCGAGCTCGGCTCGGCCCCAGGTAGACCCGCTGTGCGGGCTCTCATCTAGCTGGCAGGTCCGAAGGCTCGCCTGTGGGGGAGAGGCTTGACTTGATCTTCATCAACACCCCGAGCTCGGCTCGGCCCCAGGTAGACCCGCTGCGCAGGCTCCCATCTAGCTGGCAGGTCCGAAGGCTCGCCTGTGGGGGAGAGGTTTGGTTTGATCTTCATCAACACCCCGAGCTCGGCTCGGCCCCAGGTAGACCCGCTGCGCAGGCTCCCATCTAGCTGGCAGGTCTGAAGGCTCGCCTGTGGGGAGAGGTTTGGTTTGATCTTCATCAACACCCCGAGCTCGGCTCGGCCCCAGGTAGACCCGCTGCGCAGGCTCCCATCTAGCTGGCAGGTCCGAAGGCTCGCCTGTGGGGGAGAGGTTTGGTTTGATCTTCATCAACACCCCGAGCTCGGCTTGGCCCCAGGTAGACCCGCTGCGCAGGCTCCCATCT
Organism: Platanthera zijinensis; assembly: GCA_039513925.1. Classification (NCBI taxonomy): domain Eukaryota; kingdom Viridiplantae; phylum Streptophyta; class Magnoliopsida; order Asparagales; family Orchidaceae; genus Platanthera; species Platanthera zijinensis. The sequence continues at coordinate 102,602,388 of CM077097.1, forward strand.
AGCTGGCAGGCCCGAAGGCTCGTCCGGGGGGGGGGGAGAGGTTTGGTTTGATCTTCATCAACACCCCGAGATCGGCTCGGCCCCAGGTAGACCCGCTGCGCAGGCTCCCATCTAGCTGGCAGGTCCGAAGGCTCGCCTGTGGGGGAGAGGTTTTGGTTTGATCTTCATCAACACCCCGAGCTCGGCTCGGCCCCAGGTAGACCCGCTGCGCAGGCTCCCATCTAGCTGGCAGGTCCGAAGGCTCGCCTGTGGGGGAGAGGTTTGGTTTGATCTTCATCAACACCCCGAGCTCGGCTCGGCCCCAGGTAGACCCGCTGCGCAGGCTCCCATCTAGCTGCAGGTCCGAAGGCTCGCCTGTGGGGGAGAGGTTTGGTTTGATCTTCATCAACACCCCGAGCTCGGCTCGGCCCCAGGTAGACCCGCTGCGTAGGTTCCCATCTAGCTGGCAGGTCCGAAGGCTCGTCTATGGGGGAGAGGTTTGGTTTGATCTTCATCAACACCCCGAGCTCGGCTCGGCCCCAGGTAGACCCGCTGCGCAGGCTCCCATCTAGCTGGCAGGTCCGAAGGCTCGCCTGTGGGGGAGAGGTTTGGTTTGATCTTCATCAACACCCCGAGCTCGGCTCGGCCCCAGGTAGACCCGCTGCACAGGCTCCCATCTAGCTGGCAGGTCCGAAGACTTGCCTGTGGGGGAGAGGTTTGGTTTGATCTTCATCAACACCCCGAGCTCGGCTCGGCCCCAGGTAGACCCGCTGTGCAGGCTCCCATCTAGCTGGCAGGGCCGAAGGCTCGCCTGTGGGGGAGAGGTTTGGTTTGATCTTCATCAACACCCCGAGCTCGGCTCGGCCCCAGGTAGACCCGCTGCGCAGGCTCCCATCTAGCTGGCAGGCCCGAAGGCTCGCCTGTGGGGGAGAGGTTTGGTTTGATCTTCATCAACACCCCGAGCTCGGCTCGGCCCTAGGTAGACCCGCTGCGCAGGCTCCCATCTAGCTGGCAGGCCCGAAGGCTCGCCCGGGGGGGGAGAGGTTTGGTTTGATCTTCATCAACACCCCGAGCTCGGCTCGGCCCCAGGTTGACCCGCTGCGCAGGCTCCCATCTAGCTTGCAGGTCCGAAGGCTCGCCTGTGGGGGAGAGGTTTGGTTTGATCTTCATCAACACCCCGAGCTCGGCTCGGCCCCAGGTAGACCCGCTGCGCAGGCTCCCATCTAGCTGGCAGGTCCGAAGGCTCGCCTGTGGGGGAGAGGTTTGGTTTGATCTTCATCAACACCCCAAGCTCGGCTCGTCCCCCGGCAGACCCGCTGCGCAGGCTCCCATCTAGCTGGCAGGTCCGAAGGCTCACCGGTGGGGCATAGATCCAGTTTATGGGAAGGCATCTTATCACGACCCTGGCCAAGATTAGGGACAGAGCCCCCGAAAAGGTCTCGGCCGGTTAGGAACTCGGCAAGTAGAGGTCTCGGCCGTAAGGTCTCGGCTGGGGGGATCTCGTTGAAAAAAGGCTCCCGGCAGACCTAGGCAAGACGACTTAATCAATGGCACAAGGCTCTCGCCTAACGAATCTCTAAGGTGATCCTAAGGAGGCTAAGGGTCTCGCGCGGAAGCTACTTGGCCATCTAACCTATTCATTCAAGCAAGCACCGACAATAAAAATAAAACATTGCATTATACTTAACGATTACAGGGGTTTAGAGCTTCTCGCTCGTTACAAAAGAATATCAAAAATAAAAAGGCGCTTCAAGGGGATGCGCTGTAATCCCAGTTGGTGCTCTCGCTAGAGTCCTCGCCAGAGCTCGCTTCAGACGTCTTGCCGGCCTCGGTGGAAGACTTCGGGACATCTGAGGGAGGAGAGTCTGGCGCGCCCGGGGGCTTCGGCACTGGGTCGAACAGCCAGGGGAGGAGTTGGCGAGCGTTGATGGTTGTGCCATCCTCCCGAAGCAGCTTCGCGTCTCACAGCGTCTCGACGGTCAGCTTGACGGTGGCCTGAGCATTCGCCTGCAGCAGCTTGTCGATGTCGTACACCGAGAACTGGCGGCTCTTCAGTCTTTCGTCAAGCGTCGGAGGTGGGCCTTTCGCCGCTTCTGCACGCTGGAGTTGGTCCCTCAGCAGGACGTTCGCGTAACGAACATCAGCCAACTCCGCGCGAAGCGCCGTGGCTTGGGCAGAATCCTGTGAAGAAGAAATCAGCTCAGTAAATATTGCGCAAACGAGACTTCGAGAAGCGAGAGCGGGGGCCGAGAAGATCTCGCTTACCTCGACGGCGGGACGTAGAGACAACGCCTCTTGAGCTTTCGCCAACTCCTGGTGAGCACTCGCAAGCTCTGTCTCCGAAGCGCGTGCTCGGGCCACCGCCTCTTCCCTCGCCTTGTACATGTCGGCGAAGTTCTTGTCGATGTTGATGCTTCGACGCGCGCACATATGCGCAAGCTCGAACCCGCGAAGCAGGGCCCGGGTAGCATCGAAGGCCAGGAGCTGGGTGGGCGTCTGGTCGAAGACACTGGCGCCCTCTCGGCTATAGAGGCCTTAGCCCAGCGAGAAGGCCTCACCGGTAACCTCATCCCGCTCCGACCAGCTAGGGAGGAGCGTTGAAACTGTAACCCTGTTGGTTTCGAGATCCCACTGGAGCAGAGGCTTCCCTTCCGCGTCGACGTGCTTCACGCCGAAGCCATAATTTCTGTGCCCTTTCGGCACTTCCTTGGGCGGGGTCCGGGCAGAGGTCTCGGCGACGACTCCCTCTCCTCCAGCCGCGTCTGCGGCTGGAGGGTTCTCGGCAGTAACCTCGGAACGTCTCCTGGCGGCAGCACCCGTCTCGCTGGCCATCTGGAGCAGCCCTTCGAAGGACTTGCCCGAGGCGGGATGTCGGGCGGGCGAGACGGCCAAACCCTTGCCCTTATCCGCGGCGGATGGCTTTGGCCTCTTCAGCGGTGGCGGGGCGGGAGCGGTGCCTTTCCGCTTCTTAGCTTCGGGCGCCAAAGGCTGAACGGGCTCTTCCCGGCAGGCGCGAGCGCTGGCCTCCGCGAGAGCGAGAGAGCCTCTCGCAGCCCGATCCTCGACACCCGGGGCCACAGCGAAAGGTTGGCATAGAGGGACCTCCCGCTCTCCTGCAAAGTTAGCGCTATTCAACACAGGAATATCCTAACAGAAGATCAAATCTAGGGCGAGACCATACCTTCGCCCGGGTGGACGGGAGGAAGGGAGTCGACGTCTCGTCGGAGGAAGAGAACGTCAAACTCCTTTGTTCCGAAGAACTCCAGGAGTGCGCCCTCGCGCGACCCCAGAGTGGGCGGCTTGTAGGCAGCGTTCTCATATTGAACAGGTTGGAGGGGGATGTTGCCGAAGTCCCCGATGACGAAGACGAACTTCTCGCCCCAATGATGGTGTTTGTTGGCGAGACCGGTGGTCTTGAGCAGCTGCCCGGAGAAGAATACCACCCCTCCTTTTGCGCGGAAGTTGAACAGCTTGCGGAAGATCGGCAAACTGAACTCGATCCTCTCGGATCGCATGTAGCATATAAACGCTACAAGGATCGCGACAGAGTTCGGGTTCAGCTGGGAGAGAACCACCCCGTAGTAGCGGAGAGCTTGCCGAATCTTCGGCCAGAGGGGAAGGCGGAAGCCCACCTCGAAATGTTCGAGGGGGATGGCAAGCTCTCCAGCCCCCGGGGTATTCACCTTGTCGTGATTGCCCGGGTTCCGCGCCGAGAAGCCAGCGGGAATGAAACGATCGACGGTCAGATTGTATTCGTCTAGGGTAAGCGTGCAGGAGGGGAAGAGATGTTTGCGGAACGCTTCCGCGCAGTGAGCGCGACCCTCGTTCTCGCCTGGCATCTTGAGTTTATGGGTGCTAGCGAGAAGCCTAAGAGAGGTAGAAGCGGGAGCGAGAGGGCGAGAGCAAGAAAAGGGGGTTGAGGTTCCGGATCAGAGAAATAAATGCGGTCGGTAGGCTTCCCTATTTATAGGGAACCATGATCGTGACGGCTCCGTCCGATAGAGAGAGAAAAATGACGGCAGAGCACAACTGTCACGATCTGAACCGGCGATGCCTCGGTTTTCCCCCTCAGGATGACAGCAGTCGACGATCGCCTCTCATAGGCGCGAGCCTCTTGGTTTTGGCGCAAGCTTCTTAGCTTTGGCGCAAGCGACCTAATTCTAGCATATTCTTAAAATTCACAGCGCAATGAAGGGAGAGATGGGTAATAGCGTGCTCTCGTGGCCGAGAGCTGGATAAAGTTAACAATAGCAGTTATTACAGAGGCTTAAGGGTACATGGTGGAAGGGAAGGCTAAAGAGGAAGAAGGGGCAAGACCTAGAAGAACTAATACGGCTCCCAGCGCCATCGCCCTCGTTCTCGCCACCTGGTTTGCGGAGGGGCCAGCGGGTTGAAGTAATAGGACAGCGTGGTGCACCCCAGGTTGATCCGCCTAGCGTGATCCCGGATCTGCGCGATGCATCTCCCTGGCGAAGACTGGGCGGTAGGTCCTCCCGGTCGATCAGTCTCGCCCAAGAAGAAATCCCGTTCCAGGGCCTCCAGCCTTTGTTCCACGGACTCGCGGAACGCTTTTGCCGCGGCAGCATGGGCGCGGTCTCGCCGGATGAGCTTGGCCAAAATGGCCGAGATCTTCTTCCTCCGCTCCTTCGCATTCCCGGCGCCGTTCAAGGTTTCCTCTATCTCGCCGGACGAAGGAGGAAGGGAATCGTCTTCCTCCTCCTCTTCTTCTTCTTCTTCTTCTTCTCCTTCTTCTTCTTCTCCCTCCTCGTTAGCTCCCGGCCGAGAGCTGGGATCCCCTGCGAAAAGTGCGCTCAAGGTTATGATTAAGGCTTAACGACCAGCCGACAAAAATGTCTCGCATACCTACAGTCAGGCGAGAGCCATTGACTGGCGTCGGATGAGAAGGCCCGACCCCTCCGTCAGTACCATAAAGAAGGTGGAGAGGCTTACCCCGCCCTGGGCGGAAAGGTTTACGCACAGGGGTCCCGGCCTGGCCGGAAGCATGGAGAGGGTTGTCCTCTCCCAAGGGATGATCGACATCCTTAGGGGCAGTGAAGGGCTCGAGGGCCACCCCTCCCGCCGCCAGGGCGGGATTTGCCGCAGAAGAAATCGACGCACCGATTCTCGCTTCATCTTCCCGGGTGACGAAACCCGGGAGAGCGGAAGCAGGCTCTGCGAGAAGACAGTTCAGAAAAGGAAAGACATGATTGAAATAGCGAGAAGTGGCGGAAAGCGTACCCATCACCTGGGTCCCGGCTGGAGGAATTTCCTCCGAGACCCTCGTTCGACCCTCGGGAGGGGGAGCTGACAAATCGGGGGGAATCGGGGAAGACCCGGCGTCGTCATTAGGAAGGGATTCCTGCGAGAGGCCACGTTAGCCGTCGGGCCTGTAGCATAAGCATCTTGGTAAGCATGGCCGGAAGGCATACCTTCTGCGGGGAGGGGCCTTCCGCGGGATTGGGAGTAGGAGAAGGTGGATCCCTGTTCTCGCAAGCAAGGTCTCGCCGGACCACCTTCGCTTTTCGTTTGCCCTTTTTCTTCTTCGGCTCCGAAGGACCGGCGTTTGGAGATTTCCTCGATAGCCAGGGCGCTACCGCAGCGCAGTTGGCTAAGGCTCGCGCTTGAGCCGCGGCCAACCGATCCTGAAGGTCCTGCGGAAGTGGCCTGCCGGCGCGCTTGGCATACATCTTGGTATCTCACAAAAAACCTCAGGCGAGAGCTTAATCAGGAGTCCGTAGTTCAGGGGCAAGGCATATGGTCGCCTGTCAGCACATATTTATAATCCGCAGTAGGACCCACCAAAAGATTCTCTTGGCTGGCTGACACGTGTCTAGCGAATATTTTGGGGATTGGACTTGTCTTGTCGAGCGCAGAGCTGGCTCGAAAAGAGCGGGGATTGTGTACAACCCCATATTCGCTGGGTGGAACCCCAAGGGGTCAGTGGTCAGGATTGGGCTAGCCTCAGGCCAGCCTTGGGTTAACCCTAAGACAAACTTATAGAGTTCTCGTCTTTAAGGGCTCCCGCCTGGCGTTGGGCAAAACCGTTCGCGCCGCGCCAGGCTTCGGGTTCCAGACCAGATGAGCTTCTGCCTTGAAGGAGCTCCCGCCCAAGAGCAAGCGAGAACCGGTCAAGCCAAAGACCGATCGACAACCTATTAGAGCAGATAATTGACCTAGCCAAAGCAGGTGACTCGACTATGGTAGCTCCCGCCCGGGGCAGGCGAGAAGGCATTAAGTGAGCCTTAAGCCGCAATGGTATCAAGACCATCAAGGGCGAGAACCTTCTTGACAGGAGTTCTCGCCGAAGTAAGCCCAGTTGGTTTTTAGCGAGAACCTTCTCGTCCGGGGTTCTCGCCAAGTGGGCCCACGTGGTAGGGTCCCGCGTCCAGAAGGGCTATTTTATTATTTCATTATTCACAGGTAAAATTACCCTGGTGCCCTGGGGATGACAGCGGGATTCGGCTATTGGCAGACCCATCAGGGGTACTTCAGTATTTTCAGGTCAAGAGGAGACTATAAAAAGACCCATAGGGGGCTCTTTGGAAAGCAGGCTTTGATTATTCTCCAACCCTAGTGCTTTCTGAAGAGCTCCCAGCCCGGCATTTGGCTTTGGAGGGGAAGCTCTCAGAGATCTTCCGGGTGTGAGGTGGGACCTCCCAGCTGAGGCTTTGGGTCAGTCTTAGGACCTTAGCAGCCAGTCAGGGGTAGAGATTTGGGAGAAGTAGGCGTTGGCTACACTTTGGTTCGTGAACATTCGTTGAGGTCAATCTTGGCTTCAATAGTAGACATGACACAATTGGATTCAAGTTTGCTATTGGCCATTCCTTTTGTGAGTTTATGTAATTTAGTAAGTGCTCAAATTTTCGCATGAATATTTTTTTCTTGTACTAATGTTGCACGTAGTCTTCAACTTGTTCCATTCGATAAAAGATGCATGTAATAGCATGCACACATGGAATGCCTGTGAGATCTCATCGCCTGCAGCTATAACTGTAGGAACTCAAGTTAACTATCCACTTATCTCTTACCCATCCATTAACTTCAAACTTGTCATGCCCATTTCATCCCAAAATATTTTTTGGATAGTTGGGCAAACCTTCCCATCAAATTTAACAATCTTGTCCCTCTAAGTGTGGAGCTTCTTCATTAAAATCACTCTGATCATTTCCAACATTATTATTGTGGAATTATCTCTAACCCTCAAAATAACTTTGTTGAATGTTTCATAATTATTAAGTACCATATCACATTTTGACTGAATACTGAAATGGGACTTTGCCCAATGACTTTCATGCCTTTCTTTCACCTAATCATAAGCGTTCTTATCACATGCCTTCAATTTCTCTATTTCATAGTTGAAATCAACAATCCTTATAGCGGATGTTGCCCTCCGTAACAAATCTTTGAGTTGTAGACCTCTAAATTTTTGTTAAAAATTATTGTCTATCGCATTAGGTAACAACTCTTCAATTACATTTATTAGTCATTTTTGCTTATCCAAAATTAAAGTCCACATATAACTATTTTCAATGCATAAATCTTCAATATATATGTAGACTTACAAATCATTTCCAAGACTTTGTATTATCTTTCAAAATCAAAGCATAGACAATAAGAAACATATTGTTATTATCATTGATACCAACTGCACATAACAAAATATCGCATGTAGTATTCTTTAAGTGAGTCTCATCCAAACCTATTATCGGTCTACAACCACTCATAAAACTTTTTTTAAAATGCACTCCAACATATGTATAGTTTCTTGAAAATGCATGTTTGGGAGAATGCATCATGCTTGCATTTAATCTTGACTGTGGTATTCGAATTTGTCCTATATATTTTTTCATAATAATCCCACAACTTCACATATTGCTTCATTTCAGTGTCACTAATTAATATTCTTGCATGTTTTTTTACCATATACATTTTCCAAATGCTAAGAGGGGTTTTATTCTCCATTTGCATTATCTCTTGCATTGAGTTTGCTGGTCATTCTGAGTTACTCCTAATATGCTGCTCATACTTCTTCGCAAGCAACTTTGACATGCAGTGCTTGGAAGTTGAAACCCTACAACAAGTATGCTGCCCTTTAATTGTCTTAACTTGGAATGTTTTTTCACTCTTAGATATGAAAGACACAAATAAAATCCATCCACACTCGCAAGTCATTTGAATCTAATTACTACAATTTTTGGTAAGCTTTATTGGTTTCCCACGTGTCGTAACATATTGCCTCACTGCCTCCCTAAACTCATCAGCATTATTGAAACATAGCTCAACCTCAAACTCAAATTCAGATTGATTTGCATTGCCTTGGTAAACTTGAATTTGAGGTACTTTGCATTTTTCGAAAGTTGATGAAGAATGACTACCATATTTTGCCTTTGATGCATTTTGTATTCCAACTTTTGTCGTGCATTTTTATTCTTCCTTGTAGCCAACCAACTCAATATCTTCATCAAAGATAACATCATCTAGTTCAAAATCACTCTCCACCAAATCATTAGAAATGACGAATTGTTGTTTTCTGATAATTCTGTCGTGCTAATTGAATCGCCGGTAATGTTTATATCTTGCAATTCATTTTCCTCTATCAAGAAATTTTATCATTTTATAGCTACGAAATTTAAGAAAAATAGCTACATAAAAAAATTTGCAAAAAATTGACTGAAATGTACTAAAATGTAGGAAGAAAAAACCCCTAAATTTAGAATACCAAAACAAAACACTTTCAGGAAAAGATCTTAAAACAGTGGAGGAATGAGGATAATAAATAACAACAAAAATGAAAACTACTAATACCTACTAAAATCAACTACTACAAAACTGAAAAGTTATACCAAATCTATACCAAGTTGACGAGTTCAGGTTGTTTGGCGTCGGAATGGAGGAATGAGGATGATAAATAGTTGTTGTGGGGAACTCTGGCCAGAAAGCAAGGAGGACTACGGGCTTCGGCAATGATGTCGCGGCAGGGAGAAGTTTCGACGCGAGGAAGATGAGCAACATGCATCGATACTTTCAGAATAGAGAAAATGTAAGAAACTGGTTGTCGTTATGAACTAAATCCCGCTCAATAACACTATAAGGACGGAAATACCCTCACATAGTGTGCACTTTGCCAAAAATAATAATGGGGTGCATTTTGCCAATTTAAAATTTTTGGAGTGCATTTTGCCAAACAATGAATAGGGGGGGTACATTCTTCCAAAAAGTCTTTCGAACTGTGAGACCATATTATCTCTTTGATCTTTTACAGGATCACATCAAGATCCCTTCACGACTTTAACTACCTGATTATGGACCTCTCGACGTCCATCACCGCAGGTTTTGCCCAACTAGGAGGGAACTCGAACCCAACATTAATCAACAACCTCCATGGCTTAGAATAGCTTAAGGAGCTCGTCAAGAAAGCCCAAACCAAGGATCCTTCTTATCCTTGATGAGGTCTCCTTAGGGCGCTAAATGCACCCCCGCACATGAGGTGCAGGTATGGGGTAAAATTCCCAATCATGGGTGCAAATAGTAAAATTCCCATCATTGGGGTGCAAATAGTAAAATTCACCATCATGTGGTGAAAATAGTAAAATTCTCCATCATGCGGTGCAAATAGTAAAATTCTCCATCAGTGTTGAAAAAGCCCTCGCTGGGTAACGCGATCTGAGATCAGGAGAGAGAACGTGAAACGTCGGCCGACTCTCCAACTTCTTCCATGCTTTTACCGCCCATTTTCTCACTCACTATCCAATATAAATACCCTCCCCCTTAGACCAAAACGATTCACTTGTGTTGCCCCACCCCTGTTGCATCTCAGATCCAGCTCTCTCGCCTCCTTCGTCTCGCGACTTGCTCTCGCCATTCCCTCTTTGCCCCCTTTCGATTTTACTGTCTCGCCTATAATGGGAAAGAAAAATCCTGAGGAGGGTGAGGGGCGCAACCGGTGCGGCAGGAGATTTGCCGACCATGACTTCCCCCTGGCAAGATCTCTGAGGAGGACTACAACCTCTTCACCCGCGAGTTCCTGGCGGAGGGATTCGAGTTGCGGCCCCCAAAGGTCGGAAAATCGATCAATACTTTATACCCGGCGAACTCGCCTTCCTCGTCTCGCACTTTGAGTTGGGGTTGAGACTTCCCCTCTGGCCAGAGGTTAAACAGGTTTTGAAATATTTTGGAGCCGTCCCTGCGCAACTAAATCCAAACGTCATCTCGGTTTTGGTTGCTTTCGCCAGTTATATGCGCCGCGAGCACATCGAGTTCAGTCTGACTGTCTTCCGCAAGTTATTCGTCTACCACGTAAATCACGATGGCATCTCGTACTTCACAGGGCAGGGCCCAAAGGTGTGCGAGACGCCCAACAAAAATCACCATTGGCTTACCCGCTTCATCTTCATCCGCGGGAACCTGGGGGGCGTCCCGCTCGGGCCCGTGTCGCCTACCGAGATGTTCTACGTGTCTCCCCTGATCGGTGGCGTGGATAAGATCCTCTGTGACTTCTTTATAGGAAAGAATTTCGAAGTCAATTTCCTGAGGCGGGGCCTCGACTCGCTCCTTCATGTGCTTCCCGGCGAAGGTACACTCGCACTTCTTTAGTTTCACGTTTGTTATTCCTTCATTTTCTATCTAATCACCGAGCTGTTTGTTTAGGGGAGCGAAATATCCCCGCCCATCCTCCTTTCAAGAGCAGCGCGAAGCCGTCAAAAGGTCTAGCCCTCGCCATCATGGCGGCTGAGGCAGCAAAAGAGTCATTGGCTCCCGCCTCCAAGAAGAGACCCGGAGATGATGCCGCTCCCTCTCGGCACAGCCTCATGAAAAAAGTTAAAAAAGGTTGCGACGTTCCCTAAAGGGAAAAAGAGACAGCCCGGAAAGAGAGAAAAGATATGTCAGGATCCCTGAGCCCCATCTCTGTAGGGGAATCACAATCGCCTTGCCCACAAGCCCCCTCGCCGACTCGCGAGATGGCACTACTCGACCAGCCCGCCAACACTTCGACCCAACCTACCAGACCTCCATCTCGCGAAGCCGCCTCCTCCAGTCGCCCCACTCCTTCCTCACATCAAAACTTCAACATGGGCCTCGTGGTACAAGATGTTGCCGACGACCCAGTTCTGTTGTGGGAAAAGTACGCGAACCTGGTGTCAGTATCCACCCTCCTTCCCTCATGGAAGGAGCAGGACCCTCCCACTTCTCCTTTGGCTACGACCTTTATGGTGGTCCCCTGGAGGATTCCTTCGATAAGGAATCCTCGCGAGACCTCGTCTTGAATACCTCTCACGCTCAGCTCGCGCCTTAGGGCTCTCTCACCGAATATCACGTCGCCTGGTTTTCAATAACAAGAAATGGAAGGATGCTGAGGCGGGCCTTGCGGCGGAGCGCGAGAAGTCGGATGGCCTCGAGAAGAGGTTGGCAGTCGCTGAGGCCCTCCTCGCAAAGACCCAGGGCGGCGTGGTAAGTCTTAGCTTTATCCTTGGCCAGTTTTTCTCTCGTATATATATCTTGTTGATTGATGGGCGTCTCGCAGGGTGCCGAGACAGCAGATCCAATGCGCTTGCGCATAACGGCCTTAGAGGAGGAGAACAAAAGCTTAACGGCCCCGGACGCCCATCTTCAGGACAGTGTTCTGCCTACCTCTCACCCGGAACCCTTCCAAGCTCCCCCGCCCTCTCACTACTCCCTAGACGAGGTCAAAGAGATTTGCCGAGATGTCAACATCAATACAGCAGAGCTCATTTTGAAGATGATGAAGGAGCTAGGGGTTATCAAGGAAAACTCCGAAACCGTCACCGCCCGCGACCTCGTGCCATACCTTTAGGACGACGTGGACGAGGATTCATCTTCCAGCGGAGAGGACTGATGAACGGCTGACGAGATTTGGGGCTCCTCCTCCCCTCCTTTTGTCTTTTTCCTACACTTGTACTTTTTATTATTTTTGAGACTTCGAAGTACCCTTCATGGGAGAAGGCTCCCTTTTTTTCTTTTTCTCTTTTGATGAACAATATGACCAAACATATAAGGAACTTTTGTCACGCCCTCTCGCTTTTTATTCTCTTTATTTTGCTTTACTTTGCTTTATTTACTGCGAGATGACCCTCTAATTTGTTTATACTTGCGAGATGAAGCTACTCATCGTCTCGTCGCCTCACTCGAGAATCGGTTTAGAGTACGAGTCATTTAGGCTTCTGTTTGTCGATCCTGCGCGCGAGACCACTTGACTCCCCCCCCCCCCCCCGCGTCTCGCCTTGAGACAACTCCGGCGCGAGTGGACTCCAGGAATTAATCCACTCCTTTATTAGGCGAGGCCTTTCTTTCGCCGCGAGTGCTTACTTGCCATGATCGAGACCCTCGTTCATGAGCACCAGCTGGGAATGCCTATCATTATTTGCATTGCATCAACCTTTTCTTTCCATAGGAGTTTTTTAATTTTTTATGAACCGTTTGCTGACTGGTAAAAACATTTCTCTGAGGGATCTCATCGTTTATCTTGCCACCGAGTGATCCTTCAGCCCTGCCAGCTTGATGAGAGCCTATTTAGCGGGTCTTCTCGAGGTCTTGCCAATCATCCTGCCACCGAGTGAGCCTATATGCCTGCCAGCTTGATGAGAGCCTGGTCAGCGGGTCGTCTCAAGGCCTTGCCATTCATCCTGCCACTGAGTGAGCCTATAGCCCTGCCAACTTGATGAGAGCCTGGTCAGCGGGTCTTCTCGGGGCCTTGCCATTCATCCTGCCACCGAGCGAGCCTACAACCCTGCTATCTTGATGAGAGCCTGGTCAATGAGTCTTCTCGGGGCCTTGTCATTCATCATGTCACCGAGTGAGCCTACAGCCCTGCCAGCTTGATGAGAGTCTGGTCAGCGGGTCTTCTCGGGGTCGCCATTCATCCTGCCACCGAGTGAGCCTACAATCCTGTCAGCTTGATGAGAGCCTGGTCAGCGGGTCTTCTCGGGGCCTTGCCAATCATCCTACCACCGAGTGAGCCTACAGTCCTGCCAGCTTGATGAGAGCCTGGTCAGCGGGTCTTCTCGAGGCCTTGCCAATCATCCTGCCACCGAGTGAGCGTACAGTCCTGCCAGCTTGATGAGAGCCTGGTCAGTGGGTCTTCTCGGGGCCTTGCCAATCATCCTGCCACTGAGTGAGCTTACATGCCTGCCAGCTTGATGAGAGCCTGGTCAGCGGGTCTTCTCGAGGCCTTGCCAATCATCCTGCCACCGAGTGAGCCTACAGTCCTGCTAGCTTGATGAGAGCCTGGTCAACGAGTCTTCTCGGGTCCCTGTCAATCATCCTGCCACCGAGTGAGCCTACAGGCCTGCCAGCTTGATGAGAGCCTGGTCAGCGGGTCTTCTCAGGGCCTTGCCAATCATCCGTCGCAATCTCATTTCAGGAAATCATAACGGCTTTACAAGTATTTGAAAAGATGAGAAAATGTCAAGGGTAGAATATTTTCAGGTCGTCACCGCTTCGGGCACGATCGAGGGGTACCCCATCCACATCCTGGAGGTGGTACCCTCCTGACTTCAGGACGTCCCTTACCATAAAGGGGCCTTCCCAGTTGGGATTGAGTTTTCCCACTGAGGCTCCTCTGTATACCGCATCTACTTTTTTGAGGACCAAGTCACCCTTCTGGAACTGTCTGACCCTTATATGCTTATCAAAATATCTAGCCATCTGGCGCTTGACTTCTTCCTGCCGGATCGATGCCAATTCCCTGAGATCCTCTACCAGATCAAGAGAGAGCTTCTGCTCCTCGTTCTCTACCCGCCATCCTTCGTCTCCTTTCTTTTCAGCAGCTACTTGGGAGATTCAACCTCGAACTCTATAGGTATAACGACCTCTGAGCCATGGGAGAGTTTAAATGGGGTCTATCCCGTGGCGGTGTTTGGCGTGGTCCTCAAATCCCAAAGAACGGAAGGGAGCTATTTTACCCAGCTTCCCCTTAAGTTCTCCACCTTCTTTTTCAAAAGATTCACGATAATCTTGTTCGCCGCTTCCACCCGCCCGTTGCTTTGAGGATGATAAACTGAGGCGAAGCGGAGGTCTATGCCCAGCTGTTCACAGAAGTCTACGAATTTCGTGCTAGCGAATTGCGGTCCATTATCTGTGACGATGGCCAACGGAAGCCCATGCCGGCAGATAATCTCTCCCCATACGAAATTTCTAACCACCTGTGACGACACCTTAGCTAATGCCTTTACCTCTAGCCACTTTGAAAAGTAATCCATCGTGACTAGCAAGAACTTCCTTTGGTCACTTGCTTGGGGGAAGGGCCCACCAGATCTAGCCTCCATATTGCAAAGGGCCAGGGAGCCGTGATTGTACGTAATCTTTGGGAGGGAAGGAGTTGGAGGGGGGCGAACTCCTGACACTTTTTACATCTCTTTGTGAATTCTTTCGCATCTCTCTTGTGGGTAGGCCAGAAGTAGCCTTGCCTCAACACTCTCTCTTCCAAGGTCCGACTTCCTGAGTGACTCCCGCATTCTCCTAAATGAATTTCTTCCAGAACTCTTGAGATCTCTCTTTCAAAAACACATCGAGCCAACAAACCCGATAGTGTCTTTCGGTATAACGTCCCTTCCTTCAGCAGGTAGTATGTTGATTTATACTTTATTTGCTTCTTATCGAGGTCTCTCTCGAGAAGACGTCCCGAGGTCAAAAAGATGATGAAGGGGTCCATCCAAGATCCTTGTTGGTCCACTTCCATCAATTCTCCTTCTTCTATGGATGGTCTGAAGAGCTCCGTCACGGTTCCTCCAGCTTGAGGGCCGCGCTTGGCGAGTAGGTCAGCCTGAGCACTTTCCTCTCTTGGGACGTGTTGAATTGAAAAGCTATGGAACTGTCAGATGACACCTTTTTCCTTCATCAGATATAATTGAAGGGTGGGCTCCCTTGCTTCAAACTCTCCATTGATTTGTACTACTACCACCATAGAGTTTGTGGAGACTTTGATGTCTTGTATGCCCATCTCCCGAGCTAGCTTGATCCCCGCGATGATCGCTTTGTATTCTGCCTGGTTGTTAGTAATGGTGAAGTGAATCTTCAGGGCTTACTCAATTCTGGTTCCTTCGGGACTCACTAAGATCATCCCTCCTCCAAAAGAAATTTTTCCAGAGGCTCCATCTACTAGCATTTCCCAGGCCGCTAGACGAGGTGCCTCAGCTTCTCCGACCTCAACCACATAGTCTGCAAGGAAATCAACAACCGTTTGCGCCTTGATGGACACCCAAGGAGTAAAAGCGAGATCGAACTCATTGAGTTCTATCGACCATTTGTCCAATCTCCCAGAATGTTCCACCCCTTCCAGGATGCGGCGGAGAGGATGATCTGTCACCACCTGGATTGAGTGAGCCTGAAAGTACAGCCTGAGCTTCCTGGCTGAGATGATGAGAGCAAAGACCAACTTTTCAAGGATGGGGTATCTAAGCTCTGTCTTCTTTAGGACTCTACTTACGTAGTAGATCGAAAATTGCTTCTTTCTTTCATCTCGTACAAGGACTGAACTCATCGCTCCAGTACCCACTCCTAGGTATAAGAACAAACCCTCCCCTTCTTTTGGCCCTTGGAGTAGCAGTGTTTGGGTGAGTTGTTGTTTCAGAGCTCGGAAATCTTCTTCGCACTAGGTGGTCCATTCAAATTTCTTGCCTCCTCTTAGTGCTCGGAAGAAGGGCGAGCACTTCTCTCCCGCCCGGGAGAGGAACCTGCTTAACCCGACCAGCTTTTTGGCGAGACGTTGGACTTCTTTAGCGTTCTTCAGAGATTCCAATTCTAAGATTGCCTTCACTTTGTCGGGATTGGGCTCCACTCCTGATGGGGTAAGGAGGTGTCCTAAGAATTTTCCCTTATTGGCCCCGAAGACGCACTTCAGAGGTTGAGCCTCATCTTGTATTTCCTTATGGTCCTAAAAGTTTCCTCTAGATCCAAGACGCGGGACCCGAGATCTCGGCTCTTGATCATCAGGTCATTCACATAAACCTCGAGATTCCGTCCCTTTTGCTCCCTGAAGATCTGATCCATCATTCTTTGGTAAGTGGCCCCTGCGTTTTTCAATCTGAAGGGCATCATGTTGTAGCTAAAGCATCCATCCTCCGTGCCAAAGGTAACATCTTTGATGTCTAGGGGATGCATGCGTATTTGATGGTACCCTGAAAATGCATCTAGAAAACTCATTAGTGAAAAACCGACGGCTGAGTCAACCAGCTCGTCGATTCGAGGCAGAGGATAACAATCCTTAGGGCATGCTTTATTTAAAAGAGAAAAGTCAACACACATCCTCCATTTTCCCTCTCCCTTTTTTACCATTACAACATTACTCACCCACCCCGGAAACTTGCTTGCAGATATGAATCCAGTCTCGAGCAGCTTCTCCACCTCTCCCCTGATGGGCCCGACCATCTTGGTGGAGATGGCTCTCTTCTTTTGTTGTATCGGACGAGCGTTGGGGTCGAGGTTGAGACGGTGGCATGCCATGTACGTATCAACCCCCGACATGTCGGCCGCGCTTCAGGCGAAGATGTCGATGTTCCTCTGCACGCATGCCCTGATCTCCTCCTGGTCCTTGGGGCTGAGCTCCCCACTGACTTTTATCTTCTCTTTCTTCCCTTCTTTGGTGAGAATCTCCATCTCCAGCACTTCTACGACCACCTTCAGTCTTAATGGCTCCTCCTCTCCCTCCTACTACCTCAACATCTCCTCCTGCTCCTTGGCCTCACGCTCTACGACCTCGCACTCTGCAATAGCCACAACCACCTCCCTCAGAAACCTCTCCACTTCTTCATCAGTTGTGACCCCTCCTAACAACGAACCTCCTCTCTCTTCTGGCCGAGCTTTCATCCTACTTCCTTTATCTTCCTTTTTCCTCTCCTTTCTCCTTCCTTTCCCCTTCCACTTCCATCTCTCCCTCCTTCTCTCCTGTCATTTTCGGCTCCACCGCAATGCCTCTCTCCATCCCCTCTCATTCCTTCTCCTCCTGTACCTCCATCTTTACCTCCTTCTCTCCTGCCGTTTTCGGCTCCACCGCAATACCTCTCTCCATCCCCTCTCCTTCCTTCTCCTCCTCTACCTCCATCTCCCCCTACTTCTCTCATGTCATTTCCGGCTCCACCGCAATGCCTCTCTCCGTCCCCTCTCCTTCCTTCTCCTCCTCTACCTCCATCTCTCTCTCCTTCGCTCCTTCCATTTCTCCAACCTCCTGCTCCCATTGTTCCATCCTCTTCTCCATTTCCTCGGCCTCTCCCTGCCAAGAAATGATATTCACCGTCATCATGTAACACTCTCTGTTTGCTTTCGGATCTCCTCGTACTCTAATCTGGGTCCCTCCGACATTGAGCTTTAGGCATTGGTGAAAGGACGAGGGAACGCACCTAAAGGCACTGATCAAAGGATGCCCAAAAATAGCGTTGTAATTATTGGGAGTGTACACTATTACGAAGCGGCAATTCCTGGACAGCCCCCCCAAAGTTACCTGGAGTCTCACTCCCCCTTCGACTTCCTTCCTCTCCCCCGAGAATCCGAACAACGGCCATCTGCTGTCAACACCCTTTGAGCCTCCACCCTCATCTCATTGAATGTCTTCTTGAAGATGACATTCACTGAACTCCCATTATCGACTAGGATCCGCGACACTGTAAAGTTTTTGATGGCGGTCCAGATTACCAGCGCGTCGTAAAATGGATCTTCGTGGTCTGGCAAGTCCTTTCGAGAGAAGGTGATTTTCTCATCCGGTGGAGGGGCTTGTGACGTCGAGGCAACGCTCCGACGATACATAGTATGAAGGCTCGCCTTACAGGTGGCCTCAATCCCTACTCACCCATGGAACACTCCGATCCTGTCTCGGTCTCCCACATCAACTCGATCCACACACCGGTCCTCCTCCCCGGTCCTAGTCATCTCCACTATCAGCACTGGTAGTTGCCGCCCCTCTGCTCCTCTAACCCTCTTCATCTCCATAAACTCTGGGCAGGTAGCTGTTGCATGACCTTCCTCCTCATGAAAGTCACAATATGGCAAGGCTACCTCCTCATCCTGTCTCCCCTCCTGGTGATTCCTCCTTCTTCCAGCTCCAGCTCTAGCTCCTTCTCCCCCTCTTTCTCTTCCCCTTCCTCTTCCTCGGCCGATGTCCATAGCTTGCTGAGGCGGGGGTAGGGGTGGTCTAGGACCATATCCCCACCCCTGCTGGTTGAATCTTCGTTGTCTTCCCTGGTAGTTCCTTCCCCTTTGGGGAAAACCTCTTCCTTGCCTTTGAGTCGGGCCTCCCTGTTGTCTCCAACCCAATTTCTGATATGCCGGAGCCCTCGACTCCTCCCTCCTCCTTCCTTCTTGATGCCTTGCCCCTCCCGGCTCTCTCAACTCAGCCTCCGTCAGTCTTGCCAATTTTCTGGTGAATACTGGGTTCGCCGCCTCCATCACTATCTCCTTTGTTGCTTTCTCCATCAACCCCTCAAACGACAGCGGTGTCTTTCGGGTTAGGCTCATCTTGAAGAAACCCTCCTGCAGTCTAACGATGAAGGCCATCTAGAGAGGAAATCCTGACACCTCCTGCATGCCCAAGATTTCTTCCGGGAATCGGTCCACGTACTGGGCCAAGGATTCATCTGCCTTCTGCGGGATCAGAAAAATCGACTCCGGGTTCCTCTTCCTTTTCTTCGAGGTCGAGAAATGCAATTGGAAACTTCTACTCAGGTCTTCGAAGCCATATATTGATCCCGTTGGGAGTTGATGGAACCAATCCCTAGCTTTATCTTTTAAGGTGATGGCGAAAAGACGACACTTGAATGCGCCCGTCATCGGCCTGATGGAGACCGCATCTTCAAACCATTGCAAGTGCTGGAGAGGGTCGTCTTTTCCCACGTAGTAGGTCATTTCGGGATCTCGGAACCCCTCCGGGACGGGAGATGAAAGGATCAACTCACAAAATGGGGACCATCTCACCAGGGGTCTCGCCGCCTCCACTCACGCGATGAAGTCCCCCGACGAGACGGCACTCGCAGGGCTAAGGAACAATTCCCTACCCGCCAGGTCTCTCCCGCTCCCCTCCACCACTTTCGCTTTCCCAGGTCACCCCCCGGGGAGTCCTCTCCAACTCTTGCCGAGACGAGCACATCCTGATGCGCGAGAGCGGTCGCCTGAGGTAGGGGAGTCGAGAAGTCGCCTCGCTGCGAGATCCCCTGCAACATGTCCATGATGCCCCTGATGGACGCCATGAACTCTTCTCTTCCCACGTATCCTCCCGGGTTCTGGGACCCGCCCTCGTCTCCATCGCCGAGATCTCCCGCCATGAAGTAGTTCAAGATTCTTCTGTGTAGGCTGCGATCCACGCTCACCGCACCAAAAATGTTGAAGCCAGAAAACCGACTTCTCCTAGAGTTCGAATCTAAAGTTGCAGCTCACACCTACTCTTCCCGAATTCCTTCCTTGACGAGAGTCCCGAGAACTAGAAACAAACCATGGGCTTCAGCTCGGAGGTCCCACCTCTTACCCGGAAGAACCAGAAATTCTTCCCCTCCCTAGCCAGTGTTGAGCTAGGTGCCTTAGTGGAAGAAGAAGAAATGGGCCAACAACCTTCTTCAAGGCACCTTATCGGCCTATTTATAGGCCTCTGAGTTTGACCTGCCAATAACCAAACTGAACCGACCTGAAATGACCAAAATACCCTAGGCTGGGTTTGCCAACAGCCAAACTCCGCTGTTCTGAAGGGTTATATGCAGACCATCAAGGACACAAGAGTAAAATTGCTTGAGAATAAAGAATAAAACCCCTACCTGGGGGTAAAGAGGTAAAAACAGCCTCTAAGTCGAGCCGGCGCTCGACGAACGTCGAGCCGGCGCTCGACGAACGTCGAGCCGGCGCTCGACGAACGTCGAGCCGGCGCTCGACGACAAATGACATCTAGTGGGCGAGAGATGCCCATCAGTTCGCCTCGCGAGTATCCCGTCTCGCCTGCTCCGTTGCTCCTCAGCTCGTCTCGCGGTACCTCGTCTCGCCATTAGAGCCCAGTCTGCGGTGCGAGGTCCCTCTCGCCTGTTCCACTGTTCCCCTCTCGCCTCGCGAGTATCCCGTCTTGCAAAGACTTCGTCTCACTTCTAAGGGATCGGCACGGGCCGCGGGCACCTCCCGCCTATGCAAACTTCTAGCCCTTAGTATTTTTCCTCGAGTCCCCTCCTGCGAGCCCGAGATTGTACATGAGGGATTTATTTTCACCGGTTAAGCGGTTACGATCGCATGAACCAGACCTTAATTAAGAGACTTATTTTTACCGGTCAAGCGGTTACGACCGCATGAACCTGATCTTACTTAAGGTCTGGTTCATGCGGTCATAACCGCTTGACCGGTGAAAATAAGTCCCCAAATAAAGCCTTAGTGTACATATGAACATTATCTATTCTCAAGTTTTGATGCATTTTTATGCAAATGTTAGTGCATCATATATAGCTTTGAGTGTTAATGAATTTTGATAACTAACTTTATTGTAATATTCCCGGAGGCAAATATAATATTGGGTGCTAATATCGTCTCCAAATCATACCCAAGGGTTTGTTAAAGGGAATTGTTAAAAGCACCGCACTTTTGGCTAATCGCACCGCATTTAGGTCTTTTAACACTTAAAATTTGTCACTCTAAAAATATACTCGCATCGCACTGCTGCTTCCTCGCACCGCAGCCTTAAAATCCCGATCTTCTCCTCACGCCTCCTGACGCGTCGCTGACTCCTCTCGCCTCCTCCAGCCCCCTCCAGCCCTTTCCGTCGCCGACACCGGCAGATATCAGCGCCAACACCGCCTCTCCTCACGCTCAGATTTACGCCTTTCAGAAATACGCCTTGTACATGCAATTTCAGGAAAAGTGTTCAACACGAAAGTTGTAGATCTCGACAAGATCTACAACTTTCGTGTTGAACACTTTTCCTGAAATTGCGTGTACAAGACGTATTTTGAAAAGACGCGAAAAGTTAGGAGATTTTTGGGTGTGACTAGCCAATAAAGAGCTGCGGTTAACAATCACCTATGTTAAAAGACTTTTGAAATTTCTTTGAGAGTTCATTACTGTTTCTATGTTTAGAAGTAAATTGTTGCAATATTATTGGTCCTCATCATGAATTGTGCCCCAAATATTATTGGTCCATATTATTGATGTCGTTGATGAAGATCACAAATATTTGAAGAAAAGAGCATAACAATTTGGACAACACATTTGATGGTTTTTTTGTATCAAATATTTTTTCTATTGAGTATATATTAATATTGTAATTCAATGAGAACCTATTTTAATTCATAAATTAAGTGCGGTGCGTTTATCTCAATTGCGGTGCGGATAACAATGTGCGGTGCTTTTAACAATATGTGAAAAACTGCGGTGCTTTTAACAAAGCGGTGCGATTAGCCAAAAATGCGGTGCTTTTAACAATTCCCTTTGTTAAAAATGCCCGGTTATCGATATTTTGGAATTAGCTTTTCAATGAGCGCCTCTGTTAAAAATGCGAGTCCAGGCTAAAAATACGCGCCGGGACGAAAAATGCGTGTCTGGGCAAAACCAGCGAGCACCGGCGAAAAATGCATCCCGGGCAAAAAATGCGCGTCTGGGAGAAAAGTGAGCGCCTTAGCAAAAAATGTACGCTGGGGTGAAAGATGAGTGCATGGCAACAAATGCATTCCTAGGCGAAAAATGCACGCCCAAGCTAACAATGCGCGCCTAGACGAAAAATGTGCGCATGAGCTAAAAATTCTCTTCCTGGCGAAAAATGCGCGCCAGGGCAAAAAATGCGTGCTTAGGCAAAAAAGGCGCTCAAGCAAAAAATGCGTGGCTGACCGAAAGTGCGCGCTTGGGCAAAAAAAAGCTGGGCTGGGTGAGAAATGCCCGCCTTGGCGAAAAATGCGCGCTCTGGCTAAAACTACGCACCATGACAAAAAATACTCGCTGTGGTGAAAAAAGACTCACCCGGGCAAAAAAAATGCATGCTCGACCGAGAAATGCGCACTGTGCAAAAAAAGTGTGTCCAAGCGATAAATGCCTATCCAGGCAAAAAATATGCTCGATCAGGGGGGATGCGCGCCAGAGCGAAAAATGTCCGTCCGAGAAAAAAAACATGCCTGACAAAAAAATCACGGGCGGGCTAAAATGCGCAGTCGGTCGAATAGTGCGTCCGAGCGAAAAATAAACATCATGGCTAAAAATGTGCATCCGAGTGAAAAACGTGCACCACTATAAAAATGCGTGACTACGTAAAAGCACATGCCTGAGTGAAAACTCGTGTCTGGTCGAAAACGCACACCCATCAAGTTCGCAGTTTCAAAATGCACAATCTCAAAACTGACAACGAGACCTTTCGACGTAGAGTTTTTTTAGTTTACTCGAATATCAGTGACTTTGAACCCAAAAGCCAATTCCGCCATAAAACTGTTCCACTAAATAACAAAATTGATTTTCTTATTTTAAAAATCAATTCCTTAATACCGACATCATCTAAATAAATTAACCACGAGAAATATTGTTTAAAAAAGGTTTTATAGAAAGAAAAAGGGTAATTGGCAAAATGCACCCTGTAAATATTGACTTTTGGCAAAATGCATCATGAAAGTTAAAAATTGGCAAAATGCACCTTCAAGTGGTTTTTATTGGCAATATGCACAATCAGCAGGCAAAAAATAAAATAGTCAAAATGTACACTCTATGATGCACATTGTTAAGAAAAACCACTTTGAGAATGCATTTTGCAAATTCTAAACTTTCAGGGTGCACTTTGCCAATTACCCAAACAAAAATGAAAGTAGGAAGGAAACAAAGCCGAATTTTCAAGCTGAGCTGCTGCTGAGGGCTGAAATGGTTTTACGGCTGTGCCACCCTCTTCGCATCTCCTTCAGCCCTCTCGCCGGAGGCGGGAAGAAGCAAAATCTCCGTCCCTTCCAATTCTCCCCGGTGAACCGCACATCCGACAAAACCTTCGAACACCGCAAGGCAATTCCTCAATTCACTTCAGTTTTTTCCCCATCTGATTCTACCTTCCTTTACCTAGGGCTATGCTTTCTTGTTGAAGCTACTCTAACTCCTTGTGCTGGTTCTGAAATGTCTGGTTTGTGGCTTTTATTTGTAAATTTGAGAGTGTTGGCAGTCAATGTACTCGGAGGTAAGTATTATTTTAGGCTGGGGAGACGGCCGTCGGCGATGGGAGGAGCTCCTGGGATCTTCTTCTTTTAGGTTCTTGCTTACAGTCCTCTCGCTAGTGGATAGGGTTAGAAAGGAGGTCAAAAAGTCCTTCATGCAATGTTGTATGAGATATTCATAGAGCTTTGGTTCAGTCCTAGATCTACTCTTCCTTTCCACGCCCTTGGGCTCCTCTGGCTGATGGTGCTACATATTTCAAGGCTGATGGTGCTGCCACTCTGATACGATCCTTCTGGTCTACCGAGCCGCTCCACCATGGATTCATGGTCGGGCCCAGAAGATCGCACCAGAGCCGCGGCCCATACACCCAGCCCCTCTCACTAGGGGACCCGAGCCGCTCCGCAATAAATCCATGGTCGGTCGGTCCTGTAGGGCGGGTTGTTGAGGTTGGGGCTCGATCCCCAAACCTCCTAGATAAGTTCGGGAGAGCCTAACTTATCTAGGAGGTTTGGGGATTGAGCCCCAGCCTCAACAACCCACCCTACGGGACCGATCATGGATCCATTGCGGAGCGGCTCAGGTCTCCTGGGGAAAGGGGTTGGGGTGTATGAGTCGCGGCCTTGGTGCGATCTTCTGGGGCTGACCATGGATCCATGGCGGAGCAGCTCGGTAGCCCAGAAGGATCGTATTACACTCTTCCACTGTTTGCGAAACGAGGTGTGCTCTCCAATACACATTTGTTAGAATGAAAAGGAGTAAAAGATTGAACATTTTATTCATCCCTCAAAGGAGTATAATTAGGTAAAAGAGGAGAGATCAATTTACAATTAGGAGATGTAAAACTAAATAGAAGCTAATGAGCTTTCATGATGGTCTTTATATGATGAGCTTTGTACATAAATGAATATTTTATGTAATGCCCATTCAAACTCATAGTGGTGATGTAGGAGTTTGAAAGATCAAAAGATGAGCCGTTATGTTTCACAAAAGACTTGTGGGCCAATCATCAAGAGTCGTCGAATGAGGAACTCTCACTATGTCCTTTCAAAGGTTCTCGGGAGGTTTTGGCTTTCTGGACGCTGCATTTCTCAGCGTTATTGTTTCTTATAAAACTCGACTGCTTTTTTCTAGACCCGACACTATTGACCTGGGTCTTATTAGCTCGTCTGCCCTGTTCCCCGCAACTTGTTATCAGTGGTTGCCAGGTCAAATTAGATTGGGGAATGAATTTTGCCCTAGTGGTAGTTTAATGTCGAATCTATGAGAAAATTTTAGGAACGTGATTCGTTCCTAGAGGATGGTGCGGTACCTTTTTTCATGCAAAATTACAATTGTAACATCATTTACAACTGTAAAATTATAATTGTATTTATCTTGACCTGTAAATTACAACTGTAATTATCTTGGCCTGTAAATTACAACTGTAATTTCTTCAAAAATATAGTTGCAAAATAATTAAAAAAACATCTTCATGACAACTATAACTTTACATTTTTTGCCCAAAACATATACATATAACTACTTAAATGACCGTAAAAATACATAGATTAATATTTCATTAATTATTTCTTTAAAATGACGGTAGTTTTGCTCGAAAATGATTTTCGCACCATGCTCTAGGGATGAATCACGCACCTAAAATTCTTCCCGAATCCTGTTCTTAGTTTTTGTTTAATTTTTCTTATAGACAATATTTTTATTGAGCTCCCATTAGTACTGCTTTGCAATCAAGCTAATAGATCATAAGGCGGCACAACATCATTTACTTAATTTTTAATTTACAGGTTGAGTATGAAGAGTTATGATGAGAAAAATGAGATGACAAATTGAAATCGTGCTGGATGGAGAATGAGAAATCATGTGTCGAGTTCATCAAAACAAATGCAAATTCACACATATCTCGATTGTGCATTGTCTTTCTTTATTACCAAAATGTTGCACTACCAGAAAACTGAGGAACATACTTGGCCCTATGATTGTAGTTGGTTTATTTGTGGATAATGAGGCAGTGAAGAAGGTAATAACAACTTGTTCTAGCACTGGCTTAGAGCAGCTAGAATATGCAGAGCTAATATTGAAGCAGGTTCAGGTTCCCAATGCTTTCTTATATAACTCTGTAATTAGAGGATGGGAGCAATGTAAAGTGTCCTCTAGAGCTTTAGGTCAGTTCAAATCGATGATAGTTAATGGCGTCTCTCCCGACAAGTTCACATTTCCTTTTGTTCTTAAAGCTTGTGTTGGTGTCTGCATTCTAACAGAAGGAGTGAAGATTCATTGCCGAATTTTAAAGAGTCCACTAAGTTTGGACCTATTCGTACAAGCCTCCACACTTGCTATGTATGCCAAGTGTGGTGAGTTAAAAATGGCGCGGCTTACCTTTGATTTCATGCCCCATAAAAGTTTGGTCTGTTGGAACACCATAATTGATGGGTATGTTAAACATGGATACATGAATTCCGCACTTGAGCTATTTAATATGATGCCCGAACGCGACATTTTCTCTTGGAATGTTATGATTGATGGGCATGCAAAGTGTGGGCAAATAGAAAATGCTAGACAACTTTTCAATGAGATGTCCGAGAGAGATGGTGTTACTTGGAATATCATGATTGATGGTTATGCTAAAAGTGGAAACATGAAATATGCTAGAAAATTGTTTGATATATCACCTTTCAAGGACATAATTACTTGGGGCATCATGGTAAATGGATATGTAATAAATGATCAAATCTGTGTGGCCCATAATTTGTTTGAAAAAACACCATGTAAGTGCCCAGTCGCTTGGAACTGTTTGATCAATGGGTATGCCAAGTGTAATGATATGATTGCTGCATGCAAGTTGTTTGAATCAATGCCGTGCCCAAATGCAAAATCCTGGAATATAATGCTTGATTCCTATGTGAAATGTGGAGAAATGACACTTGCTAATCAAATATTTCATTCAATGCCCAATAAGGATGTGGTCTCATGGAACATTTTAATTGATGGTCATTCAAGAGAGGGAGAGATGAACATAGCAAGAGAGCTTTTTGATTCCATGCCATATAAAGATGTAATCTCATGGAATGCAATTCTTGGGGGATACAAACAAAATGGGCAATTTAATGAGGTCCTTAAACTTTTTGTTCAGATGCAAGCTCTGGAAGAAACACCAGATTGCTCTACTTTAGCTGTTCTTCTATCCGTTATTGCTGATTTGGGCCTTTTCTTTCATGGCAGACAGGTCCATGCTTTTGTATGTAGGAAACATTACTTGTTAGATAGTGCTATTGGCGTCGCACTTATAGACATGTACTCCAAGTGTGGATATGTTGATAAATCCTTGCTGGTTTTTGACACAATCACTACAAAAGGTGTGGATCACTGGAACGCGATGCTCTCTGGACTTGCTTCTCATGGCTGTGGTAACTTAGCTGTTTCTATGTTTGCAGACATGGAACTTTCCATGCTTGGACCAGATAACGTTACATTTTTGTCCATTTTAAAGGCCTGTAGCCATGCAGGCTTGGTTTCATATGGCTATAAATATTTTTTGTTGATGTGGAAAAAGTATGGAATAACTCCAAAAGTCCAACATTATGGTTGCATGGTTGACCTTCTGAGCCGTTCGGGGAATTTGGAGGAGGCTGTTGAGCTAGTCAACAACATGCCAGTGAGGGCCAATGATGTTGTTTGGAGGTCCCTTCTTGCTGCTTCTCGGACTCATGAAAGCATTGAAGTTGCTGAGCTTGCGGCATGGAATCTAATTGAGTTGGTACCAAAAGACAGTAGTGCTTACATACTCTTGGCTAACATATATGGATATAAAGGTCAATTTGGAAGTTCCCAGAACATGTGGAAGATCATGAATGAAAGAGGGGTTTTGAAGAACACAGCTTGCAGTTTCATTGAAATGCAACGCCAACTTCACGAGTTTACTGCAGGAGATATTTCACATCCTCAAATCATGGAGACTCTTCTTGTACTGAATAGCATGATTGAAGGACTCTCCACATATGTATCAGAAATAGACCAATAATTGATGGAGAATGCTTGTTCTTCTTTGAAAATCATTAAACGAAATGAACCAATTTTGAAAGGGATCATGAGGTTACTTGTTCATTCAGCTTAGCTACACCGTGTTAAAATGAAAAAAAAAGAAAAATATTGTGAAAGGGATCAGCATAGCTGTTGTAACTGTCTTCACACGTGATGCATTGATTTGCAGATCTTCGAGATGGTGTAAACTTTGCAGGGTAAGTAATATGCTATTCCTGCTAGGTTAATAATAAAAGTTGTTTGATTTTTCAATTAACTTGGCATGGGACAAGAAGGAATGCTTTCGAAGCCATCTGTTTGATTTTTCAATGTCTTTACGATTCAGATTCACCGAGGAACTGGATTCTGATTACATATTTGTATCTTGCAAATATTTATGCTCATTCTTACTTTGTAGTTTGCACTGTAATCAACTCAAGCATAACTATTTTAAAAGCTTTGTTTTAATGTTCTCGAATCTACATAAGATGTTCTGTTATGGGCCTCATGCCCGGTTATTATCTTTAGTGTTTTATTATGTTGTCTTTCATTGGGTGTTATTGTTGATTGCCGTTATGTTGTATTTTTATTTAAGTCCAAGTGTTGGGACTTATTTATAATTATGCGCCATTTGTAAATCTATTTAAAGGATCCCTTGGGCTTAGAAGTAAAAAAGCAAGAATTAGTCTCTTTTCCCTTGTCTTTTATTTATGAGATTTTGGTAGCTCTCTCCTCCCGAGCACATCCTGCCTAGACAATCGCGGTTCTAGCTCCACCGTATCCTCTGCCTCCAGCCATACTCTGGCGTTCCCATAGCAACTGAGTATCAGAGCCACACATCCTTCCTCCTTCATCGTCTATAGACTACAGAGATATCAGAGCCACACATCCTTCCTCCTTCATCGTCTATAGACTACAGAGATTCACATCCTGCTTCTATAGATTCACTCCAGCAAACAACAGCCAATCAGAAGCCTCAACTTAAGTCCACCTCGCAGTTGCACACTCGACTGGCCCGACCGTGCCCGATTCTCACCTCTGCTTCCATTTCCGACCAACATCCTACCGGTCCCATCATCCTTGCTTCGACGAAGTCCTATTAATCTTTTTTGCTCCGACGTCGACCTCCTTTCTGCACCAAGGGTCATTGTCGACTCTAACCATCTTCCTAGTGGTGCCATACTTAATCTCTGCTCGATCAAGAGAGAGAAGAGAGAGAGTGAGTGAGTGAGAGAGAGAGCTGCTGCGCCCATCCTCCTCACCGCCATATACCTACGTCCTTCACTGTGTAGTAGACGCCCTTCCAGTCTCCGTCGTTTGCTTGGGTCGATACTAGGAGATATAGTTTTTTTTTCCGACCCCTTCTTTACCTCTCGAGCCTCGACTGAAGTTATTCGAGCTTATTGTTTGGAGGCGCATGCCTTCTTCTACTTGAGCCCCACGCCACAATAGTGTTTTGACCCAGCAACTCCTCACCACTTCCCATTGTTTTGATTCGCATTGAGCCCTCACTCCATTAAGCTCTGCTCGACCTTTTCGATTTTCATACATCAACCATCATCTTTTCAAGCTTCTGAGTTGCGCCCTTTTCTTGAGCCCTCAACAACGTAGAAAGCTGCGCCCTTTTCTGGAGCCCCCAACAGCCTAATTTATCTATTTAAAAAAAGGATGGGTGTTTTTTTTTGATTCATCATAGGGAAGCGTTGCGACTCTCGCGTAAACTTATAGTCAACCGTCTCTGAGGAATCCAGTCATCCAGTCACCCACTCTCTATCTCATGCTACTCCCAATTTATCACCGACTATAATACGCACTATGGGGGACTCAACTGCTCTAATGGATATTATTAGGGACATCTATGGTAGTATTCCTTCAGGACACCGAGGCACGCCATTAGGAGGACTTAACCACACTCATCAACAAGCTTAATGAGTTAACAGCCGCCATTCCGATCGTTACTACCCCATCTACTGATCACTCTTACAGTAGTTAGGTGCTCCACCTCTGCTTCTTCGACTTGATCCCCGGGCCAGGGTACCACTTGAAGGCAACATCGTGCCCCATTACACTAATTTGGTATTTTCAACTTATGATGAGAAAGACGATCCTTTCGACTGGCTCACCCGATGTGAACAATTTTTTAGTTTTTAGTAAATATCGGTGACATAATAGAAAAGTTGGGCCCCTTCCACATGCTTGTTATCGCTCAGCTATGGTTCCCCTGTTTGCAGATGGACAATTCTTGAATGATTTGGCGCGTCTTCAAGCGGTCCTGCAACTTGCGCTTTGGCTCCCCGATTTGCAGTAACTCCTTTGGTGCCCCCACGATGTTACGTTAGGCATGGCCAATTGATGGATATCTAGAATAATTTCAGATTTTCTGGCGCATGTCACGATACCCCTGAGATGCATGTCGTCTTCTTTACAACCGACCTTCGCGATAAACTATATTTGGACGCCAAATTTGACCCCCCCTGATGGGGATCCATCAGACCATGCTTCAGGAGGGGTTCGCCGCAAGGAGGGACTCACATTCGTGTATTCACGTAGGAAGGCTGGATCGAATCACTGATCCGAATCCACGGTTGTGTCTGAATCCGTGTTTCGAGTCAAAATCATATGCTACTTTATTTTTTTGTTTATTTTAGTGTATTTTAGGGATCCCACCTCCAGCCAATCATAGCCGTTAAAGGTGAGATGTCTCAGAGTTCCGGGTATCTTTGTCGCATCAAGTCCTGGGGCTCCCATGTGTGCTCCTCTCTTCCGTGATTTTGGAGAAATTATTCTCGGAATCCCACGATCGCGTCACGCTGCCGACTCCGTGTAACCCTAGGTGATGACTCCTTGGTGGTTTTCTTCCTCCCCAAGGTTTGCCTCAACTCTAGCCTCCTTTTTCCCCGCATTAAACCCCTCTTCCACCCGCTACAGCCCCCCAATTCTCCTCCCCCAACCAGCGGCCTACTGTTTTCACCCTTCTTGCAGCCGCCGACCCTACAACCCTCACCATCCATAAACTGCCACCCCTCCAGTTATCCACTCTGCTGTCTGCCTCCCACAACCCCTCAACCCTCCCAGCTGACCACCTCCTCCCCCCCCCCCTAAGCCACTACCGCCTCCTCCTCTTTATCTCCCTGCAGCCACCCCCTTGTAAGCCCCTCAACACCTTGTTGTCAGCCTGCCTCCACGTGGAACCACCATCCAATTTCGTCCTTATCCCGAATCAGTCCAGATCCCGGAATTTCAGCCTCCGATCCGTCATTCCCTCCATCCGTACTTCACCCCTTAGCCCGGATTCGCTACCAAACATCAGATCCATCCATCTCTCGCTCGGATCTACCCATACGTGGCCGAATCTATCCATCACCGGTCCGATTCCATCGTCCACCTCCGAGGACAGCCACCTTCGCTATTTTTCCATGCCACCTGTTCCGCCATAGATCGCCGTCCCACGCATCCGGCTCCGGACTCTTGAGTGCCTCGATCAGCCCGCTACTTTGGCGAGTCCCTTGTTGTATTGGATTATTTTCTCCATCTTTTTATTGGATTGAAAACTGCATTTGTTTGGAATCTTGTTTGTGGAAATTCGTTTTCGATAAGGTTATAATTTGCAGGTGAGATTTATTCGCCGCGCGCTTAGCCTTGACCCTCTGAGCAGAGGAAAGACATTAATTAACTGTTTATTGAATGTTATTTTCTGTTCTTTTAATTTTCTGCGTGGGTAGAAATTTTATTTGTTTGAATTTATTTGTTGTCGTCACCGACGGTACCATCACATTTAGAATTAGGATTAGTGTGTCACATTCACACTCCACCCCTAGTAGTCTTGGCTTTGTGCACCCCGTAGCCTACCCTATATAAATTGGTATCAAAGCGAGGTTGAGTCGTTTGCATGCTCCGTAATGGTAGGATTTTTAGAGCAGACATGTCAGATCCATTAGTCACCGACGACCGAGCGGCGAGCTCGAATTCGGGTGCCACTTTTGCTGAGTTTCAGCATCGTATCCTAGATCTTTTGGGCGCTTTAGGTACCCAGTTCGACGACGTGCGTCATGAGCTTGCCGAGGTGAACCTCCGTTGATCACTTAGAAAATGCAGGGACACTCTAGCACAGCACGACAACTCGATTGAGGACGAACCTAATGCTCCTCCTCGTCTTGACCTGCATCTGATGGATGGTCAGCCTCCAATAAACCATTACAGTCGTGATATTCCTCCCCAAGCCATAGCGCCTTCGGCGAGGTGGAATCCTGATCTTGCGATTGAGCGTAGACAAGCTCTGACTCGTGATTGGCCACCACACCAGCGTGACAAGTATCGTGTGCCCTGTCAGCCTCAGCCTGACCCGCGAAATCATGCGCCCCCACACAGTTGTCGCGACCATCACCGTGAAGAGTATTATCCCCTGGGTCGGAGAGAGCGTGGTCCCCCACCCGCTCGATATTATTACGCTCATGATGATTACCCAGAGGATTATTCTGACCCACGGAGAGGTGGCCACCACTACAACATCACTCGCCGCATTCTCTTGATGCCCCTTCATTCGATGGCCGCTTGGACTCGAAAGTCTTTAGCGATTGGCTCCTCGACATTGACCTTTACTTCAAGTGATACGACATGAGCGACGAGCGATGTGTTCGGTTCGCCAAAATGAAGCTGATCGGACATGCCAAAGTATTTTGGATTAACGTTGAGAGAGCTGTGAAGCGAGATGACTATTATCCTATCACCCAATGGGATGAGATGAAACAAAGACTGAAAGAGAAATATCTTCTCGTGTCCTACCGAGACCAGTTACTTGATCAGTTACAGAACTTACGACGGGGGACACTCACTGTCACAGATTATATGGCTTGTTTCGACGAGCTCGTCGTTATGAGTGACATCTTGGTGGACCCCATTGCTAACGTCTCTCGTTTCAAGGCGGGCCTACATTCTGAGATTCGAAGAGATCTGATTCTCCACCGTCTCGAGATCGTTGATCAAATTTTTCAACTCGCCCTAGAGTACGAGCAGTACCTCCGTTCATCTAGCACGAGGTTGTTCTCCTCTCGGACTGATACCTCGACTTATAGGAAACCCGCTCCGCCCCAGACCACCGCGGCTACATCCTCACGTGTCCCCCCAGACACGAAGGGCAAGACCGCCGCCACTGATGACCATCGATCTGGGGTATTCTGTGTTATCGATGTTCCGGCAGAAGACGCATGACGATGCAATGTCCCACGCAAAGTCTGCTACTTGAGGACAGGGAGAAAGGTTTAGAGGAAGGTGAGGAGGTTTCTGAGGAGATCACAGCTACTATCGAGGAGGGATGAGAGAGTGGCGTTGGGCGATCTTTAGAGATGGGAGTGATTAGGCGCCTCCTGCATACCCCACGTAATGTTGTAAATATCAGATGTTCGCGACATATCAGATTGAGTTTTTAAATGTTGGATGTCGGAAGTTGGAGATATGACAGAAATATTTTAAAATATCAGTTTTTCATGTCTTATAAATAAATTTTTTATTTTTATGTATACTAATTATACTTATATGTTGAAAAAAAAAGTATAACAAATAGATAAAAATGAGTCATTTATATTACGAAGTAAAATCAAATGGTATTTAAGATAAAATATTATTAACAAACACAAAATGATACATTGTAAAATATATTTAATAGTATACAATAATTTATTTTGATAACAATAAGTTTATTACAAAAAAAATATAAGTTAAAAATCCTTGATTGATTATAAGTCTTTTCAAACTTATAAATTTATATTAAAAACATATAAACAATCAACTAATAAATATATTAAATATTTTTATAATTTTTATATAAAATTAAAATTTTTTAAAACAATTATAAAAAATTGTTTGTAAGAATAAAATGTTAAAAAATTTAAACAATAAGTATAATCGATATAAACATACACAATACAATATATATAAGTGATTTAAACATATGCTGTTAGTTTGCTAATATAATATAAAATAAAATAGCGGACAATATATTTAAAAGTCGTGTCGGCGATATATCGGAGAAAATCGGACATGTCGGTCTATATTTTACAAAAAAACAATTTTTTTTTGAAAAATATATCGTTTTGCTTTTTAATATGACATGTCGGACATGTCAGTGGACATTTAAAACAATGACCCTGCATGTAGACGAGGACTGGTGTCGCACTACCATATTCTACACGTACTTTCCTAGTGCAAGCGATCACTGCAAGCTAGCTATCGATAGTGAGAGTTGTGTGAAATCGTGGCCCAAAAGGGTCTGGATAGTTTGCAGGTGAAGGCAGAGCCTCATCCCCACCCCCATTGTGTCGTCTGGGTAGATAAGACTGCGATTCAGGTTACCCATCGTTGTCTTGTGCCGATTAACATCGTCTCATTTCTGGATTGGGTTTGGTGTGATGTCATTCCCATGAACATCGCTCATATGCTGCTCGGCCGCCCCTGGCTATTTGATCGTGACGTCACGTGTTTCGGCCGCTCGAACACGTATATCTTTTATGACAAGGGGCGAAAGATTACGTTGACGCTTACTCAACCCAAGGAGAAATCCAAGGGCCCCCCTGACGACACTATGTTGAAGCGAGGCGAGTTTTTGTGAGATAGCATTAAGTCCGATATCATTTATGTTGTGGCAGCCACTATGGATTCTGAGTGCCCCCTGGCAACCACCCCCAGCGGTGCGTCCCCTTTTGGATGAGTTTGTCGATATTATGACCGATGAGCTCTGTTGGAACCCTTGTTTGGATTTGTGCTAGGTTCACTCTTAGGATGTCTTGACCCCCATGTATAGCCAGTGTCTTGGTCTAGTCTAAGTTAGGTCCTTTTAGGTCAGGTTTGTTCAGACCAGCTTTGCAATGGACTCAGACTTAGACTCAGAAAGGTTATGTGGATTTTTTATATCAGTTCGACTATAGTCGAACTCAGCTCAACGATCGTCGATCTCCTATCGACGATCTCAGAGTCTTGTACTCTGAACTGAGCTCGACGATCTACGAGCTCAGGTCGACGATTTGGTTTTCTCAGAAGTAATCTCTGTTCTACGATAGCTGTTCTCAAGTCGACGATCTCTTAACTCAACTCGACGATCTCTGAACTGGGCTCTACGATTTTATGCTGCTTTCAGTTATGAGTTTTTCAGATCGGTCAGAAGTATTTATTTTTGGTTAATGATCAATTTTCTTAAAGACAAATATATTCTGATAATTAATGCTATTATTCCCTAGGCTGATAGTCGTGTTTCTTGAAGCATTAATTATGGTATTCACAGAATATTTCTTTAGCATATTTTGTGAAAGCAGATATGGAAGTGCATTTATGTTGCCAGCGTTTCTAGCCGTTTGGGCTCCTTAAGTATTGCAGAATATTATGCACTGTCCAGGGAATTCAAATTCTTGTCGTTTTTATTCTGACTGAATTTATAATTCAGAATATAATAAGGATATACAAGAGAACAATCAGACAGACAGTCAAAGGATATATATTCAGAAACTTTTCTTGAGAAAAAGATTATCATTATTACTCTTACTCTAAAGGATTGTTGCTCTGCTGTAATAAGGAATAAGGAGAATCTTTTCAAAAATCTCTCTTGAGTCTTCTTCATTCCTCAGGCTTCAAGGATTCAAAAAGAGCTCAAATCTTTTTCAGTCTTCAGATCTAAGAAAGCTCTACTACAATTTTTTTTGAAGACCTACACCCAGGGCTAAGTTTCTTCTTCCTGAATCAATTCTACATCTCAGGGGGAGCTTGAACATTCTCTTCAATCCACATAGTCTTCTCACTTGATTGAGAAAGAGAAGATTTATTTTAATTTTCCCTTTTACCTCCATCTGTACAGGGTTATCTCTCCCTTCAAAAGTGAACTCTTGGTGATAGGGCACCTGAACAAAAACCTATTGGATTTTGGGCTCCTGATCAAAAGCTCAAAGGGTCTCTAGATTTACCTGAAAGAGATCTTGTGGTGGCAGGGCACCTGAACAAAAACCTATAGTGGATTCCTACCTGGGTGGTAGAAGAGTGGATGTACCCAGATTTGGGGAACCACTATAAAATTTCTTGTGTCGTCTGGATGCTTTGTGTTTTCTTTTTGTGTTGAGCTGTGCTGTGATAGTTTATCTGTTTTTCCCTCTATTATATAAGTATCATTAATTTAATTCCGCAATAAAATTAAACAAATTTTTTTATACTCTATTCACCCCCTTCTAGAGTAAAGTTTATCTATCCCGCACTTTCAATTAGTATCAGAGGGTGTGTTTTTAAGGTTGTACAGGCTTACACCTGAACCTAAGACCTCTGATAGATATTCTTTTTTACTCTATTGTTTCTCTATTATACCATGATACAGTACAAGGATCTTGCAAGCACCAGATCTCCAGTTTGCAACTTGCAAAAGTTTGGAATCTGGAAGGCAAGAATCAGACTCTATATGAATTCTATTGATGAAGATATTTATGCTTCTGTCTTAACAGGAGTACCTCCACCAGCTGCCCCACCAAGTACTTCCACAGATATGACTGCAGTACCTCCTCCTGACTATAATGATGCATACAAGAAAACAAAGATTGCTGATGCAAAAGCCATGAACATACTGACACAAATAATGTTTGATGACATATTTCAGAAGGTAGCTGAATGTGAATCAGCTAATGCTATCTGGGATTCCTTAAACCAGATAGTTGCAGGATCAGCAGATGAAAGGAAGGACAGGAGAGCTCATCTCATCTCCCAGTATGAGAATTTTAAAAAGGAAGAAACTGAACAAGTTTCTGAGATGTACAACAGACTCAGCATCATTGTTAATGAGCTGAAAACGCTTGACAAAGACATCTCAGTCACAGAATTAAATGACAAGATTCTCATATGCTTTCCCAGCTCATGAGACTCTAGAATCTGGCCTATCAGAGAGACCAGAAGCACTCATGAAATGACTACATAATCAGTTCTAGGAAAGCTGAAATCCTATGAACAACTGCTAAAGACAAGAGAAGCTGAATAACAAAAGACTGCTACACCAACTAGGAAGGAGCAAAATATTGCTTTTAAAGCTTCAGAAGAATCAGAAACTTCTCTATCAAATGAAGAGCTGATGAGTCTCTTTGCAAAGAGATTCTTCAAAATGGGGAGAAAAGAATTCAGAAGGAAATCATCAAGAAGTGATGATAAACCAAGGTATGACAAAACGCCTTCTAAAGAGGTTATCTGTTTTGGTTGCAGGAAACCTGGATATATTCTTCCAGAGTGTCCAGAAAACAAGCACAAAGAAAGGAGAAAGACTCTAAGAAACACTCCAGCAAACCATCCTCTTACAAGCACAAGAAGAAGGAGAGAGGGTTTGTTGCAGAAACATGGAGTGACACTGAAGAATTATCTTCCTCCAGTTCTAGTGAAGATGAAGAAGAAGCAAAAGCCAAAGAAATTTGCTTGATGACCATCAATGCTTCAGGACATGTTTCAGAAGGAGAATCTGAAGAATGTTCAGATTGTGATCAGGTATTGGAAGACCTTGATTTTACTTCTGAAGAATTTAAACATGATTTTAAATCTATGTGTAGTGATCTAATTAGATCTGAGAAAGAAATCAAACTTCTCAGAGATAAACAACTTAACTATGATAGCTTGGTATCAGAAAATCTCAAATTGAACAATGAAATAGATCTGTGTAATGAACAAATCAATTTTCTGAAAATTGAATTGAGTAAAACAAAACACCTAGAGGAATCACTGAATGATAGAAGTAAACAACTAGTAGAAATTACCAGTACACTTAATGCTAGACTTAATGGAAGTAAGTTAGGATTAGGTGCATCATCCAGTGAACCACCTATTATTCACAAAAACCATCTTTCACAACCTATAAAATTTATTTCAGATAAAGGAAAGAAAAATATAGAACAAATTAAAACAGTAAACAAAATGTTAAAACAAGTTGAGATAAATAAAGAAAAACAAAAAGCTAAGTCAGAACAAAAATCGTCGAAGCAAGATCAACGATCTCAGCATTATTCATCGAACGACGATCGACGATCTCAGAACCCAGAGATTGAGTTTAAACACTTTGCAAACGGGGATCGACGATATCATTATGTATCGTCGAACAGAGATCGACGATCGTGGAACCCAGATAATAGCCACTATTATTCTGAAAACCAAGATCGACGATATCAATGCTGGTCGTCGAACGGAGATCGACGATCTCAACATAAATCGTCGAATCCAGAGCAATTTTATCAAAATTATAATTTCAACAGAAATTTCTATAAGAACTCTAACTATAAACCTTTCTATCCCTTAACTAACTGGATAATCCCACCTAGGAGATTTCATCCCTTAGGCTATAAAAGTCAACCTGAATACTCTTATATTTCAAGCTTTAAGTATGAAAAGAAGCCAGGACCCAAGGTTACCTGGGTCCAAAATATATGAGTTGTTATTTTGTAGACGAAGACCTATCCTACCATACAGGATAAGTGATATCTAGATAGTGGGTGCTCCAAGCACATGACAGGAAACAAGGCAAATCTGAGTAACTTCTAAACAAAGCTAGGTCCAAAAGTTATATTTGGAGACTCAAGCTTTGGTCAGACAGAAGGATATGGAGAATTTACACTTGGAGTTGTCACATTCAGGAAAGTGGCATATGTAAGTGGCCTGAAACATAACTTGATATCCATAGGTCAGCTATGTGATGCAGGTTATGAGGTATGTTTCACTGAATCAAAATGTAATATTTCTTTAGATAGCAATATTGTGTTATCAGGTATGAGGTTAGACAATATTTACTTAGTTGATTTCAATTCTGCCTGTTCAGAAATTTGCTTGTTCAACCAGGTTAGCAATAATAATACCTTGTGGCATAAGAGACTAGGACATGTAAATCTTAGAAACATTGCTAGGTTATCTAGGGACAACCTTGTTAGAGGATTGCCCTCTTGCCCCTACAAGAAGGAAAGCCTTTGCAAGACTTGTCAAGAAGACAAACAAACTAAAAATAGTTTTAAATCAGTTAATAAGAGTGATTCATCTAGGATTTTGTATTTGCTTCATTTGGACCTTTTTGGACCAATTGTTGTACAAAGCCTGGGAGGGAAGTTCTATACTTTAGTTGTTGTAGATGACTTCTCTAGGTTCTCTTGGGTTTTCTTCTTGAGAAATAAGTCTGATAACTTTAATGTTCTTACAGATTTTCTAAAATGTATAAAGATTGAGTACTCTACTCCAGTTGCATTGATCAGAAGTGATCATGACACTGAGTTTGAATCTCTTCCTATGCAAGAATTCTGTGAGAAGGAAGGTATCAGACATTGCTTCTCTGCTCCCAGAACTCCTCAACAAAATGGGGTAGTTGAAAGGAAAAATAGAACACTCATTGAAGCTGCAGGCACATTGCTTGCTGACGCTCACATGCCTTTATCCTATTGGGCAGAAGCTGTAAGCACAACAAATTATGTCCTGAATAGAAGTTTGATACACAAACTTAAGGGCAAGACTCCCTATGAATTACTCAAAGGGAAGAAACCTAAAATAGATTACTTTAGAATTTTTGGTTGTATCTGTTACATACACAATAATAACAAAGATTATCTTAGAAAGTTTGAAGCCAAAGCTACAATGAGAATCTTTCTAGGATATTCCCAAGTTAGCAAGGCATATAGGGTTTTCAATAAGTCATCTTTGAAAATTGAAGAATCAATACATGTTACATTTGATGAAGCTAATATGTTTTACAAGGAGAAAGAAGCTTCTACCAGTAATTATTTGCAGGTACCAAATCTATGTAAAAAGTTGGATGATCTAAATCTCACTCAGAAGGTGATATCTCATCCATCTCCACAAATAGATGAAGACAATGAAGAAGAATCTCTGGAAATTGCTGAAGGGGCCCCTCCAACAACAAACTTAATTCCACAAGAGGAATTGGTTCATAATGCTGATGGTGTTGAACAAACTCCACCTCCTGACTATGTTATACTTAGAGATCATCCCATACCTCAAGTGATAGAAGACATGTCAGTGGGTGTGCAGACAAGACATTAACTTAACCAAGATGTGATGCATGCCTGCTTCCTATCTCAAATAGAGCCCTCATTCATTAAAGATACTGAACAAGATCCTCACTGGATTATTGCAATGCAAGAGGAGCTCAATCAGTTTGAGAGATGCAAAGTTTGCAACTTGGTTCCTAAACCCAAAGGACATCTAGTTATTGGAACTAAATGAGTCTTCAGGAATAAATTGGATACTCAAGGAATAGTTATCAGGAACAAAGCAAGACTAGTGACATAAGGGTACAGGCAAGAAGAAGGTATTGATTATGATCAGACCTTTGCACTTGTTGCAAGGCTTGAAGCTATCAGAATTTTCTTGGCTTATGCTGCTCACAAGAAATTCAAGGTATATCAAATGGATGTCAAAAGTGCTTTTCTCAATGGGGAACTCAAGGAAGAAGTATATGTGGAACAACCACTAGGTTTTATCTCTTCAACCCATCCCTCTTATGTTTTCAAACTGCATAAGGTTCTCTATTGTCTAAAGCAAGCTCCAAGAGCTTGGTATGAAACCCTAGCTAGCTTTCTTTTAGAACATAAATTTTCTAGAGGCATTGTAGATAGGACTTTATTTATAAGACATCGTCATGATAAGATCCTATTAGCTCAAGTATATGTTGATGATATTATATTTGGATCTACTGATTCTAAACTTTGCAAAAAAATTTCTGACCTGATGCACTCCAAGTTTGAAATGAGTAGTATGAGTGAACTTTCTTACTTTCTTGGTCTTCAAGTGAAGCAAGCTCCTGATGACATCTTCATATCTCAGTCCAAGTATACTAAGGAATTAGTAAAAAGGTTTGGGATGACTGATGCCTCAGCTATGAAGACACCCATGACTTCCAATGCAGTAATTGATTCTGATGAAAAGGGTAAACCTGTTGATCAGAAAAATTATAGGGCCATTGTTGGGTCCCTATTATATCTTACTGCAAGTAGATCTGATATAATGTTTGCAACATGTATTTGTGCTAGATTTCAAGTCAACCCTAAAGAATCTTATCTAATTCTCCTCAAGAGAATTTTAAGATATTTAAAGGGCTGTCCTAATTTAGGACTTTGGTATTTTACAGAGTTAGAATTTTAATTATCTGGATATTCTGATGCTGACTATGCTGGATGCAGAGTTGATAGGAAAATCACTTCAGGAACTTGTCAGTTCCTGGGTGATAGGTTAGTTTCTTGGTTTTGGAAGAAACAATCTTCTGTGTCTACATCAACTGCAGAAGCTGAATATATAGCAGCTGGTAGTTGCTGCTCATAGATCTTGTGGATTCAAAATCAGTTACTGGATTATGGTTACTCTCTCAAAAATACCACCATATTTTGTGATAGTACCAGTGTCATATCAATTGCACAAAATTCAGTCTTGCATTCTAGTACCAAGCATATAAAAATAAAGCATCATTTTCTTAGAGATTGAGTAGACAAAAACAAGATTAATCTCAAGTTTATCCCCACTGATTTTCAAAGAGGAGATATTTTTATCAAGCCTTTGGATGAGCAAAAACATCTATTCTTTTTGAATCAGCTTGGAATGATAAATGAAATGGATTAAAATTAAATTTTGTCTTTGTAAAGATTTGATCAACGATCGTCGAACAGAGATCGATGATCTTTGAACTCATCTTGAGCTCAATCGTCGACCTGAGCTCGACGACAACTCTGTGTGAAGACAAAAATCGTCGACCGGAGTTCGACGACTTTGCTTCAGTAAATTAATCGTCGACCTAAGCTCGACTATCATTTTACGCTACTGAAATCTGAGACCAACAATACTATTTATTTCCAAATTAATTGTTGACCTAAGATCGACGTTTGTGATTTTGTCGTCGGACAGAGATCGTCTTTTCATATTCCAAAAACCTATATGTAGGTTTCTCTTCGATCTCTGTCCCGCGCTTTCATAATTTCCCTTTGCTCGTGATCTCTTCTCTCTTCAGTCTACAGGTTTTCCATGACGATTTCTCAAAGCAGTTCTTTCAGCGATGAAGTTCGACACTGGCTTCGATGTCGACTTTGAATCATTCAGTCACTGTGATCTTATTTTTCAAGAAATGATACAGTTATGTGATGATCAGGGCTTGAAGAAGTTCATGACTACAAGGATAAAGTTATTTGTCGCAGAAATCAAAGAATGAGTTTTCTCTTCTTCAACTGATGACGGTTCAATGATCGGATCCATCTCAGGACAGCAGGTGACTCTAAACCCTGCGATTCTTACTGAAATTTTTGAGTTGAAAAATGGAACAGATGAGCTGGAACAGGATAGCTCTGAGTATAACAGGATGTTATTAGAAATGGGTCATGCTGAGGGCATCCCATCCAAGCTTTTAAAGAAAAATTTATCTGTTGCTCTTAAGTTTCTTGCTGATTTAGTGGGCAAGGTTCTGCTGGGTAAGCATTCAGCGCATGGCAATATAAACAGGCAACAGTTTGCCATTATGTCTGTCTTAGTTAATAAAAAGTCCATAGACTGGGCTGAGTTGTTCTTTGATTTAATTAAGAGAAAGAACAGTAAGAAGGAAGTCTGTCTAGGAAGGATTCTGAGAATCTTCCTTCAGAAGAAAACTCCAGAGCTGTTGGTTTCTTCAACCATAGCCATCAATGCCAGCAAGAGGTTGGACTCCTCCTTGTTTGGGAAGTGGGAGAAGACAATTCAAAAGCCCTCCAAGGCTGGAACTTTCTCAACCTTATCTGAGGACACAAGGGCAGTAACAGCCACTTCTCACCCTAATGAAGAAATTCCTCCTCCTCCAGCTTCCCCAGTCATCCCCAGAGTCTCTTCTATCCCTACTACTGTGATTCAAACCTCTACTTCATCCCCAACTATCATCTCTTCTACTACTCAG
This sequence comes from Platanthera zijinensis, assembly GCA_039513925.1. Classification (NCBI taxonomy): domain Eukaryota; kingdom Viridiplantae; phylum Streptophyta; class Magnoliopsida; order Asparagales; family Orchidaceae; genus Platanthera; species Platanthera zijinensis. Next base: position 102,644,371 of record CM077097.1, read on the forward strand.
TCATCACTTCCCCTCCATCCTATTGAATCTCAAAACCTCCAGATCATATCTTTTCCAAATTTTGACCTACTCTCACCACACTCATCCCCTTCCCGTCAAAATGATTCACCCATCAACATTGAAGCCACTCCACCAAATTCTCCACTCAATTCCCCTCTAAATTCTCCCAGAAACTCACCTATTCAGGATGAAATCGTGACTGATTTCACTCCTCTTCATTCTGTCTCAACTCAGACTCCAATTGAGTTTCTTCAAGTTGATCCCTCATTTCTTTCTCATCTTCTGGAGCTCATCACTCCAACTCTCAAAACCTTAATAGCAGAGGCTATTTCACCTCTTGCTCTCTCTATATCAACTTTATCTGCTTCCCTTGCTGCTTCCACTGTCCCTTCTTCATCTAGGGGTCTGGTTTCAGTTTTCACTGAAACCAGGCAGGGGGAGATGTCCAATGAAGATGCAGCAGGTTCAGCCTCAGCAGAACTTCAAGATTAGTCTCCTCCAGCAGTGCAGGAAGAAGAAGCTTTTCAGAAATTCTGTGCAGATATAGTTTCATATTCAGACTTGCTGACTTCAGAAGAGGACACTGATGTGTCATTACCTACCATCTCTAGTGGTGATTGTTTCATAAATCCCACCATTGATCTTCAAATTCTTTTGCATTCTTTCTCTATGCTTAAAACAGTTCTGCCTCCAGTGGATTTATATACTTCCAAGGCCATAGTCTGTTATACCAGACCAATGAGCCCCTCAGCTTTGGAACAGCTCTTGCAGATCAAATCAGTTCCAGTCTGTACAAAAATTCAGACAGTTACAATGTGTACAGATATGCCATCTCCTATGGATGTTGAGCATATGTCTGTTATAGAAGATAAGGATGAGCTAGATGCTCTCTTAATTGTTGATGAACTGATTCATCTAGTGGCTGCCAAAAATTTGAGTTCAGCCCTAGAGACAAGTTTAATAAACTTTTGTGAGCCAAGTGCCCCTATTGCTGAAATTTCCTCTATGGATATTGATCCAGTTCCAAGTCCTATTGGACCCTTCTATCCAATAGATGATAGTCCTCTTCCCTCTCTAGATGATCTTATTGCACTTGATATCCAGGAAGAAGCCAAAGAGAAGGCTGCTATAAAGATTGCTGACAAACAAATACAGGGAATAAATGAATTGTATGACAATCCTCCTGATTCATCTGATGATGATGAGGATGATGATTCAGAGGATTCTGATTCCAAGAAAAAGAAAATATCAAAGAAAAGAAAGGCTGCTCCTAAGGTTGCACCCAAGCCAGACAATACAAATGATACTCCTTATTACATTTTGAAAGGAATCACACCATATCCAGGCATGGAAAGCTGGATGTGGTTATCTAAAAATGAGCAGAAAGCCAGGAAGAAGAGCAAGAGATATTCACCTCCTCCTCAGAAGTTCAAAAGAGGTCCTCCTCCTCCTCCTGCTGCTGCTGGTGCTTCTGGGGTTGCTCCTCAAGCTTCTGATGCATCTTCCAAGCCTTCCTCCTTCACTAGGGCATATCAAAGGCAGGATAAATCATCCAGATCTCAGTCCAAAGGAAGCAGTCAACAACAAAGAAATCAGAGTTCCACAGAACAAGTCAAAGAAGTTATCTATCAGAAACCCTCCTTCTCTCCTCCTCAACAACAAAAAGTTCTACCCAAAGTTCAAAAGACAGCCACCTATCAGTCCAGAAGACATGATGAGTCTCACAAGCCAAAGGGAAAGTATAGTGAGGCTGCTCCTCCAAGATCCCTTTATTCTCAGAGTGATGATCAACATAGTACAACAAACTTTCATGCTCAATCCACTCAGTTCAAAGCAGTTTCAGTTTTGCCACCTCAAGATGATCAGCCACCTATTGAACAGGAAGTTGATCCTAACTTTAGGATGGCCAGACTGCAAGAATTGATTGGTCTTTCACAGATTAGAAAAGCTGTAGAAGAATGAGAAGATCCATCTAGGTTTACTACAATGTCCTCCTACAGAGAAAAAGAGCTGGATAAACTCCAAGTTAGCAAGAAGGTTTTCAATCCAGCTGATTATATGACATTGCATCCAGAAGCAATTGTGCCCAGGACAAGCTCTCAGACATCTCTTGGTGGACAAGACCTGATGACTTCTAAGAAGATTGTACCAGATCCTACCAGAAAGATAATTTTCTCTAAACCCTCCTCTGGTCCTTCTGATAATTTGTAGTTTGTAATTTGTTATGTTTTATTGCTTAAATTGATTATGTACAATGCATTTTTATAACATATCTGCTGATGTTATTTCATCCCTACAGATATTTATGGTCTTTGTATCTCTATTGCTTTTCAGTTTTGTTTTTGAGTGACCTCACACAAATAGGGAGAGATTGTTGGAACCCTTGTTTGGATTTGTGCTAGGTTCACTCTTAGGATGTCTTGACCCCCATGTATAGCCAGGGTCTTGGTCTAGTCTAAGTTAGGTCCTTTTAGGTCAGGTTTGTTCACACCAGCTTTGCAGTGGACTCAGACTTAGACTCAGAAAGGTTATGTGGATTTTTTATATCAGTTCGACTATAGTCGAACTCAGCTCGACGATCGTCGATCTCCCATCGACGATCTCAGAGTCTTGTACTCTGAACTGAGCTCGACGATCTATGAGCTCAGGTCGACGATTTGGTTTTCTCAGAAGTAATCTCTGTTCTACGATAGCTGTTCTCAGTTCGACGATCTGTTAACTCAGCTCGACGATCTCTGAACTGGGCTCTACGATTTTATGCTGCTTTCAGTTATGAGTTTTTCAGATCGGTCAGAAGTATTTATTTTTGGTTAATGATCAATTTTCTTAAAGGCAAATATATTATGATAATTAATGTTGTTATTCCCTAGGCTGATAGCCGTATTTCTTGAAGCATTAATTATGGTATTCACAGAATATTTCTTTAGCATATTTTATGAAGACAGATATGGAAGTGCATTTATATTACCAGCATTTCTAGCCGTTTGGGCTCCTTAAGTATTGCAGAATATTATGCACTGTCCAGGGAATTCAAATTCTTGCCGTTTTTATTCTGACTGAATTTATAATTCAGAATATAATAAGGATATACAAGAGAACAATCAGACAGACAGTCAAAGGATATATATTCAGAAACTTTTCTTCAGAAAAAGATTATCATTATTACTCTTACTCCAAAGGATTGTTGCTCTGCTGTAATAAGGAAGGAGAACCTTTTCAAAAATCTCTCTTGAGTCTTCTTCATTCCTCAGGCTTCAAGGATTCAAAAAGAGCTCAAATCTTTTTCAGTCTTCAGATCTAAGAAAGCTCTACTATAATTTTTTTTGAAGAACACCCAGGGCCAAGTTTCCTTTTCCTGAATCAATTCTACATCTCAGGGGTAGCTTGGACATTCTCTTCAATCCACATAGTCTTCTCACTTGATTGAGAAAGAGAATATTTCTTTTAATTTTCCCTTTTACCTCCATCTGCATAGGGTTATCTCTCCCTTCAAAAGTGAACTCTTGGTGATAGGGCACCTGAACAAAAACCTATTGGATTTTGGGCTCCTGATCAAAAGCTCAAAGGGTCTCTAGATCTACCTGAAAGAGATCTTGTGGTGGCAGGACACCTGAACAAAAACCTGTAGTGGATTCCTACCTGGGTGGTAGAAGAGTCGATGTACCCAGTTTTGGGGAACCACTATAAAATTTCTTGTGTCGTCTGGATGCTTTGTGTTTTCTTTTTGTGCTGAGCTGTGCTGTGATAATTTATCTGTTTTTCCCTCTATTATATAAGTATCATTAATTTAATTCCGCAATAAAACTAAACAAAATTTTTTATACTCTATTCACCCCCCCTCTAGAGTAAAGTCTATCTATCCCTCACTTTCATGCTCTCCATTGTTACTTAGTCCAAGGGGCTTCTCTCTCGAACCTGCCCCACTAACGCATGCACTTTGATGAGCACGCTGAGCTCAAGAAGCAGGTTGACAAGCTTCTTCAGAAGTAATTTATTCGTGAGAGTTTGAGTCTGTGTGCGGTTCTCGTCCTTCTTACCCCTAAGAAGGACAGTAGTTGGCGTATGCCCATCGATAGCTGCGCCATTAATAAAATCATGGTCAAATATCATTTCCCTATCCCACGATTCGATGACCTACTAGATACTATGCCCGGTGCCCAGATCTTTTACAAGATTGACGTCCTTAGTGGGTACTATCAGATACGAGTTCACGAGAAGGATGAGTGGAAGAAGGCCTTTAAGACCAATGACGATCTGTATGAGTGGTTAGTCATGCCATTTGGGCTATCTAATGCCCTGAACACGTTTATGAGAGTCACGACGCAGGTGTTACGACCCTACATGAGCAAGTTTCTGGTGGTGTATTTCGATGATATACTGATCTATAGCCAGACTCAGGCCGACCGCCTCGATCATCTGAGGCTTCTCTTTGGCACCCTCTGCCGGGAGAATTTGTATGTGAATTTGAAGAAGTGCTCATTCCTTTCCGAATCTATTCACTTTCTAGGATCATTGTATCATCTATTGGAGTATCTGTTGATCCCGAGAAGGTCGAAGTCCATTCGTGACTGGCATGTGCCAACGAACATCCATGAGGCTCGCAATTTCCACGAACATGCCACCTTCTATAGGAAGTTTGTCAAGGGGTTCAGTACGATTATGGCCCCATTCACAAGCTGCCTTAAGAAGAGAGAATTTCAGTGGACCCCCGCGGCCATGAGGGATTGTGATGAGATTAAGGAGAGATTGACGATGACTCCTATCCTGAGACTTCCATATTTTAGCCGTGCATTTGAGGTCGCGTGTGACGCTTCTGGTGTTTGTATTGGTGGCTTGTTGAGTCAAGAGGGACATCCAGTTTCTTACTTTAGTAAGAAGCTGAACGAGGTCAAACATAAATACTCGAACTACGATAAGGAATTTTATGTGATTGTCCAGTCTCTGCACTACTGGAGACACTATCTCCTTCCCTGAGTGTTTGTGCTCTATTCGGATCACTAGGCGTTACGATATCTAGATTCACGATGCAAGTTGGGATATCAACATGCCAAGTGGGTTGAGTACCTCCAGAGTTTTCATTACATTCTCAAACACCGAGCTGGTGTGGAGAACAAGCCGGCTGATGCATTGAGTCGTCGTGTCTCCTTGTTACAGACGATGACCGCACATGTAGATGAGCTTGAGAGAGTGATTCTATTATCCAACATGCCCCGATTTTGGCGAGATTTATACCGTTTTGTCCCGAGACCCTCCGAACCCTGTTAGGGCTATCAGATTTTTGAGGGATACCTATACCGGGGCTCCTGCATGTGCATACCCCAGACTTCCTATAACGATTATTTGATTTGGGAGTTGCATGCGGGCGGGGCCGCTGAGCACTTTGGGTGGGATAAGTCCATAACTATTATAGAGGATCGCCTCTACTGGCCCAGTCTTAAGAAAGACGTGGTTTGCGTTATCTGCCACACAGCCAAGGGCGCCAAACAGAACACGGGTCTGTACACACCTCTGCCTGTACCTCACCTCCCTTGGGAGGACATCAACATGGACTTCGTGCTCAGACTCCCTCGCACTCTTCGGAGACACGATTCCATCTTCGTGGTGGTCGATCAGTTCTCAAAGATGGCGCATTTTATTGCGTGCCGCAAGACGGCGGATGCTTCATACGTAGCATCCATTTTTATGTGGGACGTTTTCAAGCTGCATGGCCTGCCCAAGTCTATCGTATCAGACCGCGATGTGAGATTTATAAACTACTTTTGGAAGACCCCGTGACACAAGTCTGACACCACCCTTAGGTTCCCCACGACATATCATCCACAATCGGACGGACATACTGAAGTAGTAAATCGTAGCTTAGGAAGCCTATTGATTTGTTTAGTGGGTGAGCATGTAGGTTGTTGGGACCTTGATCTTCTAGTAGCGGAGTTTGCATATAATAGTTCGGTCAATAGGTCTACTGGGTTGATTTTATTTCATGTAGTGTCAGGATATGGCCCTAGGAAACCTATAGACCTTATTCCCAGTCCCCTAGAATCGCGCCCTAGTGAATCTGCTGAGTCCTTTGCACAACATTTGCATGACTTGCATGAGTCGGTCCGCCGACGAATAATAAAAAGCAATGAAAATTATAATAACAAACAATGAATCCGTCCTGAGAGGCTCCCTTCGGGGCCTGCCAAAAAACTAAGCGCCAGGTGAGTGGGCCCCTACTATAAGTTGCATTGGGACGAACGCCTACGGGCTCGATATCTCTGCAAGTATGAGAATCCACCCAGTATTTAATGTTGAAGATCTGACGTTATACTACGAGTCTCGCGAGTATGTGGATCCGAGCAGTGGAGACTCCCGGTCGCCCCCACCTCCACTCCCGTTACGTTATTACCCTTATAGTCCACCCACGTCTAATGACCACCACAGTGTACCCATTGCTGGCACCCACCCACCTAGGGATTCGTCGTCTTTTGTTTCACTGACGACACCGCCGATCGCCCCGGGATCCACCACTCGAGAGATGAACGTTGAGAGCGTCACAAAGATCAGATCCTACCAGTTCGTTCCTACTACAGGTGGGCCGCGATGCCCGCTACTTGGTACATTGGCAGGGCCGCCCAGACGCAGATGACGCTTGGATACTACCCGCAGAGCTCGATTGACTCACCCCTGGACTTCGACTTCAGTACGATCATCTTCATTCATCGAAGATGAAGGCTTTTCTGTCGGGGGGAGTTGGTGGGGATCTATCAGACCATGCTTCAGGAGGGGTTCGCCGCAAGGCGGGACCCACGTTCGTGTATTCACGCAGGAAGGCTTGATCGGATCACCAATCCGACTCCGCGGATGTGTCCGGATCCGCGTCGCAAGTCAAAATTATATGCTACTTTATTTTTTAGTTTATGAGGCCCCACCTCTGGCCAATCATAGCCGTTGAAGGTGGGATGTCCTAGCTTTTGTTTTCTTATAAATAGACATGTAGTGGGTTGTTTTGAGGGCATTGCAGATTTTGGAGAAATTATTCCCTGAATCCCGCAATCCTGCCACGGTGCCGACTCCGTAGAACCCTAGGTGTCGACTCATAGGTGGTTTTCTTCCTCCTCAATGTTTGCCTAACCCTAGCCACCTTTTCCCCCGCATCAAATTCCTTTCCCACCCGCTACAGCCCCCCAATTCCCCACCCCCAACTAGCGGCCTGCTGTTTTTATCCTTCCTGTAGCCGCTGACCCTATAACCCTCATCCATAAACTGTCACCCCTTCAGTTATCCCCTTTGTTGTCCGCCTCCAACAACCCCGCAACCCTTCCAGCCGACCACCTTCTTTTCCCTCCTAAGCCACCGCTGCCTCCCCCTCTGTCTCCCTATAGCCTCCCCCTTGTAAGCCCCTCAACACCTTATCGCCATCCCTCTCCCACATGGAACCACCATCCAATTTCCTCATCATCCCGGATCAGTCCAGATCCGGGAATTTCAACCCTCGATCCGTCATTTCCTCCACCCGTACTTCACCACTTAGACTGGATTCACTACCAACCATCGGATCCATCCATCCCTTGCCCAACTCTATCCATACGTGGCCGGATCTATCCATCACCGGTCTGATTCCATTGTCCACCGCCGAGAACAGCCACCTCGGCAATTTTTCTACACCACCAGTTCCACCATGGATCACTGTCCCACACATCCAGCTCCAGACTCTTTAGTGCCTCGGTCAACCCGCTACTTTGGTGAGTCTTTTGTTGTATTGGATTATTTTCTTCATCATTTTATTGGATTAAAAATTGCATTTGTTTGGGCTCTTGTTTGTGGAAATTCGTTTTCGATACACTTATAATTTGCAGATGAGATTTATTCGTCGCGCGCTTAGCCTTGACCCTCAGAGCGGAGAAAAACTGTTAATTTATTGCTTATTGAATTATATTTTCTGTTCTTTTAATTATCTGCATGAGTTGTAATTTAATTTGCTCGAATTAATTTATCGCCGTCACCGACGGTACCATCACATTTAGAATTGGGAATAATGTGTCACATTTACACTCCACCTCTAGTCGTCTTGGCATTGTGCACCCCGTAGCCTACCCTACATCACCCCCTCCCCGGGGCTTGGTGACTGCTATGATCTTAGCAAGATTGTGCGACTGTCGACTTCAGTTGGCGCAGGAGGCTTACATCACTACCAACACAGATTTCGGAGGGATGTGCCGAGGGCATCCAAACCCTACAGATCCGTCAACTGTCTCGCACAAAATTGTCTGAATGGTGCACACAAAAGCTATGTTATAACTGCGATGAACAGTATACTCTCGGACGTCGATGAAAAACACTTTTTTATCTGCACGTAGAGGACTCCGATGATGAAGGGGTTGGGCACTGTCGCTGATCTCCCTTGAGTTTGAGGTCAAGATCTTTTTCCACGGTGGGAGAGATGTTATGGGCTTTGTGTATGTTTATTATCTTTAAGGTTTTATTATATCGTCATTCATTAGGTGTTTTTGTTGATTGTCGTTATTTCATATTTGTAAGTCAAGTGTTAAGACTTATTTATATTTATGCCCCTTTGTAAGTTTATTTAAAGGACCCCTTGGGTCTCGTAATGTAAAGCAAGAATTCGTCTCGTTTCCCTTGTCTTCTGTTTATGAGATTTTGTCAACTATCTCCTCCTGAGCACACCTCGCTGGGCAGCCGCGGTTTCGGCTCCACAGTATCCTCCGCCGCCAGCCATACTCCTGCGAGCTCGTAATAGCTTCTAGAGTTGTCACTTAAAAACAAAAACTGTAAATCGAATCGGAACTACAAAGAACCGAACCAAACCGTTCGCAAATTATTCATGTTCTGGTTTGAATTTTGGAACCGTGAACAACATTGGTCCGAGTGTGGTTCTTTCATTTTATTATCCAGACCGGAACCAGAACTGCAACATACAAGTCTCAAGCGGTTCCAAGATTTTTAGACCCGATCCGAACCGAACCTAAGCAGAACCGAACCGAAACCCGTTTATTATTAGTAATAATATTATTATATTGTTATTTTTTTATAATCTATCTATAATATTTATACTTACTATTATGGGTGAAACTTACACGATTTGAATCCAAACCATAATCGCACTAAAAGACATCGATTTTGGACCGAACAAAACCGCACCACACAAAAACCTTGCGGTGTGGTTTGACATTGATGCGGTTTGGAGTCGGTTTTTACGGTGCAGTTTCGGTTTTTATACTATTATATAATGTATTTTCAATTTTACTCGTACATTTTCTGAAATAATTAAAGTAACTTGTACTCGTTGGAGACAATAAGGATGTCAAGTCCTCGCAAAAAAGACGGTGCGACACGGTTTTGCTGATTTTGCACCGCCAAAAACCGCATTGCAAACTATGTTGTTTTACAACCAACGAAGCCGCTCTACAACCTTTCAGCGCGGTTTAAAATCGGCGCGGTTTAAAATCGATGTGATTTTAAATCGGTGCAGTTTGGTGCAATTTTGTGGTTTTGCAATTTCAGTTTTTAACTTTCAACGTTACTTGCTATATTATAGAAAGAGTAATCCCCCTTGGAGTAATGCAAAATTCCTATGTTTGGGTCCTGGATTTCGAAGGTCCTCTTAGGAATAAAATGAACAAATTTATATTTCTCCTCCGATTTTTTTTGACCTCCCTCATTTGTTTCGCCAAATTTGATTTTGGTTCTACTTGGAACCGATTGGAACTGAACCGAACCTTATGGAACCGGACCGAACCGTTAGTGGTCGGTTTGGTTTTGGTTCTTGTTGAACCGTAACCGGAGCCGTTGACATGAAGGTTCTAAAAATTATTCTAGAACCGGTCAAACCAAATAAGGTTTTGGTTCTAATTTGAAGAACCGTTACCTTTGCGGTTCGGTTCTTGGTTTTAGTAGAACCGGAACCGTGACAACTCTAATAGCTTCATGAACCCATATATCCCTATGGTCACCAAACCAGTTCAATGGTGCGGGAACTATCTTTTGCATTGTTTTACTTATTATGAACGCATGTCAATTGGGTCATGTAATTCTTTGAAAAATACTACAAAAATTTGAGTTTCTAAAAGTCACATCGATTACTGTTTGGTTATTTATCTTTAATATGGGAATCCTTAATTCATAGGAATTCCGGGCTGTGAATAGCACCTCTCGGGTTTGAGATGACAGTCCATCGCCAGTGGCCTCTCCATTAGTTGGATATTAAAAACGTCTTTCTCAATGATGATCTGCAGGAAACTGTCTATATGCACCAACCTCCCGGGCTTGAGACCACATATGAGTCTCATGTATGTCATTTTCAGAAGTGTATATATGGTCTCAAACAGTCCCTGCGTGCTTGGTTTGAAAAATTCAGCAAGGTTGTTCGTGAAGTTAGTTTTACACGAAGTTCGGCTGACTTCTCTCTATTCACTCGCCATCAGCCAACAGGCATGGTAATTCTCCTTGTGTATATTGATATTATCCTAATTACTTTCAACGACTCTACAGGAATATAATAAATCAAACAACATTTGAACTCAGCATTTCAGACAAAAGACATGGGAAATTTTCGCTACTTCCTTGAGCTCGAGGTCGCCAGACGACCTGATGCACTCGTTTTATCTCAGCGGAAGTACTGTATTGACCTCCTTCAAGATGGTGACTACTCAGGGTGCAAACCCGCAGACACCCCTATTGATGTAAATCACAAGCTCTCTGCACATGGTTCTAATTCTGACCAACTGCTTACAAATCCAGAGTACTATCGCGCTTGGTGGGGAGGCTGATTTATCTTACAGTTACTCGATCTGACATCTCATTTGCTGTGGGAGTTGAGTCGTTTTATGCATGCTCCTTGGACATCTCATCTCCAAGCCGTTGAGCGCATCCTCAGATATCTAAAGACTGTTCTGGGATAAGGACTTGTTTACACACCATCTACCTCTCTATCTCTAGTTGTGTATTCTGACGCCGACTACGCAGGTTCTATGGATGATAGACGTTCCACAGCTGATTTTTGTACATACGATGGGCACCTTATAACCTAGCGTAGTAAGAAGTAGACCGTTGTTGCTCGATCCTCTGCTGAGGCCTAGTACCGGGCTATGGCTGCTGTTGTATCTGAGTTAACCTGGCTTCAAAGTCTTCTTGATGATTTAGGACTCAAGCTCTCATCTCCGACAACCTTATTTTGTGACAGTCAAGCAACGATATATATTGTCAAGAATAAAGAGCTTTCTCAAACTGTGATTAAGACAGCAATGTTATCACAGTGGCTTGGAGTGGGATCTGGAGAATAGACACCAAAGTCCTCAAGAACCCAACGGTGCCAAATAATAACCTCAGCGGTGGTAGCTATGGTCCGAAGCTCAACCTCAGTGAACGAGAAACACCAAGTGAAGAACGTAAGAACAGACAGAAATCAGTGACAGAGCGACGGTCAACATGATCATTAGCCCAGGTAGCATCTGATTAAGCACGGAACTGTAGAGAACTACTACTGAAATAGATGAGACCACGAGAAGTCATCACCCATAGATAGTGCAGGAGCCGCAACAGGTGACCGTAATGCACAAAGGGAGGTGCACTAACAAACTGGCTCAACACATGAACAACATGAGCACTGTCGGGCCGAGTAATGGTGAGGTAGATGAGACTCCCAACGAGGTGGCGGTAGCGAGTAGGATCAGAGAGTGGAACCCCATCATTTGAACATAGCTGATGGTGAAGCTCCATAGGGGTGTCCTCTGTGTGAGAGTTGGAGAGAGTAGCCCGAGCTAGGAAATTTGATGTGTAATGCTATTGAGAGAGATTAAAACCGCAGTTTGTAGAGCTGATCTCAAGGCCCAAGAAATAGCTCAGTTGTCCAAGGTCAATCATCTGAAACCGCTGTTGAAGGTGATGCTTGACGATGGTATGTAAGAAGGATCATCACCAGTAATAATCAAATTATTCATACAAAATAACAAAAGAGTCTGACAATGAGAGGAGTGCACGAACAGAGCTGGTTCATGCGAACTTGGCTGGAAACTGACGGCTATAATGGCTGAGCTGAAACGTGCAAACCATGGGTGAGGCACCTGCTTGAGCGCATAAAGAGCTCGCCTTAACCAGACGGAGGAAGCATGTATACCTACCTCCTACTAAAGATCATTGTGAAGAAAGACATTCTTCACGTCGAGCTGAGACAGAGGCCAGTGACGAACATCTGCAACTGCAATAAGAGTCCGAACCGTAGTCATGCGAGCGACTTGAGCAAAGGTCTCATCAAAGTCTCTCCCATGCTCCCGCTGAAAACCACAAGCAGCTAGCCGAGCCTTGTACCTCTCAACAGAACCATCAGAGCGAGTCTTGACCTTGAAGTTCCACTTGCAAGTAATAAGAACAACACCAGGTGGAAGAGGAACAAGGTTCCATGTACGAGTGTACTCAAGCGCCTCCAACTCAACAGACATAGCAACCTACCACAGGTATCTGGGCAACCTCATGGTAGGAAGTTGACTCTGGAGTTCTACAGACAGTAGCAGGAAGGGTAAGTAGGTCCAGCGGAAGTGTAGCAACGCTAAGGCGGTCGGGAGGATGTCTCTCATGAGGTGGGTTGGGACGCGTAGGAGGATCATTCACGGGACACTTGCTGGAGGACGCAGACACTGAGTTTGGGGGAACTGGAGACGAGGGTACAAGAGGAGGACGACGAGTGTAGTGATATGGAAGGGGGACAACGAGTGCGTCCGAGGGAGAAGTGCTAGGCGAAGAGGAGTGAGAAGGTTGGGCTGGAGAGGTCGGAGATGGTGTAGGCAACGCCAAGGGAAGAGGGGGTGAACATACTGGTGGAGAGGAGACATGAGGCAGTAGGATGGGAAGAGTGAGAAACTGCACATCAGAGGGAGTCACAGATGAGTGCGAGGCCGAGGGGACATAGGACGCAATGAAAGGGTGAGACTCGTTAAAGGTGACATCACGTGAGATGCGAACTAGACGCGCAACAAGATCATAACATCGATAACCCTTGTGCTCAGTATTGTATCTAAGAAAGACGCAAGATACAGATTGAGCAGAGAGCTTGGTACGCTCACGTGGAGGAAGTAGAACATAACATCAACAGTCAAAAACACGAAGATGAGTATAGCGTGGGGGTCGAGAGTACAGACACTCACCAGTACACGGACCCTGAAGAAATGTAGAGGGCTGCAGGTTAATAAGGTTGACAGCAGTGGAGACAGCCTCAACCCAAAAGTGAGGAGGAATGTGGGGGGAGATGTGAAGAGTGCGGACTGTCTCAATGATGTGGCGATGCTTCCTTTCAGCAGTGTCATTCTGAGCGTAGGCACCATGACAGGCAAGCTGAGGGAGAGTGTTGTGGGTAGCTAGCAGATCGCGAAAAGCGTGAGAGAGGTACTTCCCCTCCCCCCGAGTCGGAACAAAAAATACGTATGAAATCAAAAAACTTGGTGCGCACCATAGCGGAAAAAGCAACATAAATCTGGAAGAATTTAAAAAGAAAGTGCATAAAATAAATTCAACAATAACGAGAGTAATCATCAACAAATATAGTATAGTATAGATGTATACCCTTTGATACAAAAAGTGCGGGATCCCATACATCTGAATGAACTAATTCAAAATGACGCTGAGACCTTGACTAACTAGATTGATAGGGGAGTTGTAGTTGTTTACCAAGCTTACAACCCGTATAAGAGTGAGACCGATCAACAGAAACACGACCAAGTAGACCAGTACTGATTAAAGACGAAAGATGCGAATCACTGGGATGATCAAGTCAGTGATGCCACTGAGAGAAACCCACTGAAGGAAGACAAAAAGATGAAGCTGCCAGTGACAATAGAGTGGATGAAAGATAGAGACGATCAAGGGTGTATACCCCGCTACGGCGACGACCAGCTCTAAGGAGTGTTCCTGTCAGACGATCATGCACACGACACGCAAATTCATCAAAAATAACAAGACAACCATGGGACATGAGTTGGCTGACGGATTTAAGGCTCGTGGATAATTTGGCTATGTAGGCTACATCAGGAATATGAAAATGGTTGGTATGAAGGAAGCCATGACTGGTCATGGGGAAAATAGTGTCATATGCTACCATGACACTAAGGGCAGACGAGACGGGCTAGCAGGACAAGAGGTGGGTGACATCATTGGTCATGTGAAAAGAGATTCCAGAGTCAAGCAACCAATTGGAGGAAGAGATACCTGCAGGGGAAAAGGCACCCGATTGAGAGGCAGAGAAATCAAAGCCATCCGGTGAGAGCACGAAGGCAGAGGAGCGATGCAATGAACCTAAGATAGCTGTTGGACAATCTGCTAGGCAAACTCAGAGACAGAGCATGACTACGCCATAACAGAGAAGTGAGCTGAAAGAGTACCAGGAGCACGCTGCTGACCAGACTGCTTAGCCATCTGAAGATTGCGACACTCAGATTTGACTTGTCCAAGACACTGATAGTAGTGACAACGGACAGACTGGCGGTGAGGAGCAGTGGACGGAGCAGTAAAGGGCGCCAAAGGACGAGGAACATGCCGCATCGACGCACTATAACTCGGTGAAGGCAGCAGATGAGTACTCACAAGAGAGGACTGCGGTGGATTCGGGAGCAGCAAGAATATCATGAGTCAGCACACCAAAAGGATTAGCATTGTCCAAGGAGTAGGGACAAGTCTCTTCGGCTATTACCAAGGCCAACGTATTGTTGAGAGAAGGTGGAGGATCCTGGTGCAGAAGTTGGGCACGAACAGGCTCGAACTCGGGGCGTAAGCGCATAAGAAACTCATACATGCACTGAAAGTTGCGATCCAGAGATGTAGCAACACACCGAGGGCAAGTAGTGCAGGGGGAAGGAGCCATCTCATCGCACTGACGCCAGAGGTCCAGGAGCTCAGCAATGAAGGCATGTACAAACCGATCACGCTTGTAGCAGACGCCAAGGGTCTGAAACAAAGAGTAGCACAGGGTCTGACTAGATGAAAGGTAGAGACGATGCAAGTGATCCCACATCGCCTTGGCCGTAGGGAGCTCATAGACGGTCATGCGAATGGGGAGCTCGCAGGACTGACATATGATGACTATCGTGCAAGAGTCGTTCCAGCGCCAGTTCGCCATGTCGGAGCGCTAGGCGGAAACGACAATGCTGACAGTGGAAGAATTGTCTATAGGACTGGCAGCTGGTGGAGGCGGAGGAGGCTCAAAGCTGTCAATGTGGCCCCATAAATCTTGGTCACAGAGGATCACGCCGATGGTGGCGGACCATGCCTTGTAGTTTCGCCCATCGAGAGTGACATCCGCCTTCTGGAGAAAGGAAGATGAGTGAGGCCATCGGTTTTGCAGGATCAGCCGGAAGAGGATCAAAAAGACAGGCAGAAGAGATGAGAGCGGCAGGAGAGCCAGCGGCAGAAATCGACAAGAGCAGCGTCGATTTGACGTCGAGAGGACCAGCAGGAGCATCCTAAACAGGAGCTGCGTCGATCGGGGATGGAGACTGGCGGCTGCGGAGGAGTTCCGGCAACTGCAGGAGGCAACGAAGAACAGCGGACTGCAGCGAAGAACAACGGGTTGCGTGAAGACGCTGTAGGAAGACTGGCGGCTGCAGGAGGTTGCGGAAGGTGCAAAAATCGCGGAACCGAGCAGTGGCGGAGCGGCGGGAAACGCGTGAAAGAGACGCAGAAGACAGAGACTCAGGAGGAATAGGGTCGACGTCGAAATCCAGCGGCGGAAGCGGAAACGAGCGGCGAAAACGAGCACGCGGAAGTGGAGACGCTATTAAGGCCGGTGAGATTGAGAGGGGAACCGAGCGGCGGAAACCATAGATTGGCTCTGAAACCATGATAGGAATAAAGGATTGAATGCTTTTTATTCACTTGAACAATAGTAATATATATACATGTATAAGAGAGGGTGCCCACAACACCCAAGGTGAGCCTAAGCTAACTCTGCCACACAGAATGTAGGCTATATCTAACAATGATCATGTGCTTACTTTATTTCTATGCTATATGTTAGTACTGTTTTATTATATCATTCAAATGTAGAACAAATATGCTTGCAGTTTGGGCATCTTCCTGGTACCTGCCTTTGTGGCTATATTTCCTCTAATAAGTGTATTACTGTACAAGATTTGTTATTTCTTCTTAATAATTCTCTAATTGAATTCAATATTGTGTTTACAGCTTGTGTTGGAGGTTAGAGATAAGCTCGAGAAAGAATATTCAAATCTGCCTGTTGGAAAAAATGGAAGAGATGATGAAGAGATGATCTTCTGGTTTTTGAAGGACAGAAAATTTTCTGTTGATGATGCTGTTACAAAACTAACAAAAGCTCTCGTATCCTACGAACTAAAATTCCTATAACCCCTTTTGGATAATCTTTTACTGATAAGATGCTGCAGGTTTTGTACATACATTTCTTTGTTACAGTTTGCATATTAATGATTAATTTTTTAGAGTATTTGATTTTCTGGTTCTTACACTTAAACATGTCTACTTTCAAATCATACGGCTCATACAATAGTTAGATTACTTTAGTTATGATCTTGAATAATGAGTTTGAATTATGGTTAGAGATGCAAAACTAGCAAAATGTATGTAATTTTAGTACGTTCTTTCTTAAACCTTGTGTTATGTATACGCCTTAGGCGGGCGGAATTCCTGCAACGGCAAGAGAAGAACGTGAAGCTGCCACATCGGCATAATGGGGAATGCCACACAAAATTCTTGGTTGAGTTTTTGTATTAATCAATCAATATTTTATTAATTAGTATTGATAAATATTAGTTAATATTAATTATATTTGTTTAATGAATTTTCTTATTAGGCCTACCATCCCCATCTTGTAAATATAAGGGGAGGCTTTGGAGTGTGTTTGGGCATTTTTGGAAATCCTGTCTTTTTTATTTGGAGAGCTCTTGGAGGGAACCTTCCCTCACGAGTGATAATGTGAGCTTGCCGCAATTGTATCCTATTTTAGCATGATCTTGTATTTTCTCCTTCGTAATAATTGTCAAATTTGTCGCCTCATCCGCTTCTATCACCGGCCTCTTTCCATACCACTTTTGATCTGATTGATGCCTACCTCACTGCTAGAAAATGATTTCATGTTTTACTCTGTCCACCCATAACTCCTTTACCTTCTGTCCCTCTCCACGCTACAATAGCTACCAGAGCTACTATATATGGTTCCGCAAAACTCTTTTTGCCAACAAATCCTCTTTCACTCCTAACCATCACATTCTATTCCAAAAGTCCCTGCTAACAACTGCTCCTTCACTTCTCAATGTTTCCCTCCGGCTCCCTGCTGCTCCAAACTCAGTTTGTCACTGCAAATGTAATTCCTATGAAACCACAGTGTCCCTTGTTGCCCACTTTCCTTTGTTCCCATTTCCTTCAATCCCTTCTCTTACCAATCCACACTCTCTCTGGCCATTCATGCCTCGTCTTCTCTAGCCTTGAGGCATCCATCCTCGCATTTCTTCCATGCATTGCCACTCGAGCGAATATTCCACATCGCCCAACAATCCAAATGCACAATTTCGATTTCCTCACTTACCTTGGGGACAAGGTCATTTTTAACAGCAGTATATTGTTACGTATACGCCCTGAGTGGAATATTACATTAATCTCTGAAATTTAAGATCTTTTCACCAATAGAAACTTGAAGTTTGTCAAGCTTATGATTCCTATACACTGTTTTGATTTTGTACTTACGACGATTACATAATGCCTAAGATGAGACTCTGAAATGTAAGAAGATCTTTTCACCAATAGAAACTTGAACTTCGTCAAGCTTATGATTCCTATACACTGTTTTGATTTTGGACTTACCATGATTACATAATGCCTAGGAATGAGACTACCATCAAATCAGGCAAAATTCTGGAAAGTAACTATTTGATAATGGAGACTAGGATTCTTTTTCATAGATACTTCAAATTAGATAAAAAATCACTCTTTTCTTCAAAGGTATGCTAGAAAGGTGTGACTTTCACTGGAATAGGTATGTATTGAAGGTATGGAAATCAGATCGTCAACTGGCTTCACCACTACTAAGAAACCTGTAGCGTCAGGAACATGAAAATGAACATTATTCACTAATACTGTTTCTGTATTGTCTACAAGGAAAGGATGCCTTTCTGTAAGCTTGTCATAATCCCAAAGGGTTTAGGGTGGAAAGAAATGCGGAGAACATGGAGCACCATCTCTACACAATGGGAGTGTTACAGTTACACAAAATTATTGAGTTACTTGAATTTTTCCTTAATGAATTAATATTATTAAGTAGTCTTGATAAATATTAGCTAATACTAGTTTAATAAATTGCCTTATTAGGCATGTGACGCAAGATGGATCTACAGGTGACGGACGCTCAAAGCCCTAGTCCTATATGTAATGAAAGCAAACACAAACAAATGCAATGGATCTACGACTAATCCTAAAATGAAAATGTGACTGCAAGCATGCAATCAAACACCCGATCAAATTAACGTGATGCTCGCAACATGAACTAATGAGATGCAAATTCAAGTGTTTCAATCATTCAATTACTTTTGACTCTCAATTAATTAAACAATTTGAATTTTAAAATCCAGCGCAAGTGTCACAATTGATCACAAATATTGCAAATTAGGCAAACAAACAATAAGTGCAAATTAATTGAATGTTCTAAGATTAAATGCAGGGATGGATAATAAGGTGTATCCTTGCAATGATGAATTTGAAAATATGTGGAACCCAACAAGTAAAGGGGGCGTCGATGTAGTGGCGGAGATCCAGATATCATAGGCGCGGTGGTGACGATTCAGAATGGCTTACAAAGGCTGTATGGTTGTTGTTGGTGCTGATCTGGGTAATTTGTGGGCTGGAGGGGGGTTGTTTAGTGGGTTGGAATGGAAGAAAATGTTGGGTAGAGGTTTGTTTAGGGTGATATTGTAAGGGAAATGATGCGGGTATGATTTAGGATTATTGGGGAATAGTAATGTGGCGGTTGGAGACTCAAGTGATTGTAGGGAGTGGTTCTGGGGGGGGGGGGCAGGGAAGGGGTGTGGGGTCTCAGTTTAGGCTCAGAAGGAGGAGGATGACTTGGGATGAGTGGGGAGGGGGAAGGAAAGGTTGTTGGAGGGTAGGACAGGGATGGGAATGAGCCGAAGGTCAAAGAAGACGACTTTGTGTCCGTTAGAGGGTTGTGGGTCTGCAAGAAGGTGCCGGTCGGAGTCTGATTGGTGGTGAATTGGGTGAGATTGGCAGTGGCGAGAGCATTGGAGCTAGGGAGACAGAGGTTGACTACTGCTGAAAGGAATGAATGGCCTCTGATGGCCACAAAGCCATCACATTAGAAGCGAGGACCTGCAGTTTGACCACCATAGTGAGCCCTCGACGTTGCACCAAGGGAAGAGGATTAAGCAGCTTCTTAGAATAAACCACAATTTTCGATCCCCCTCTTCGAATAATGGATACTATCATTCTCCAGGTACAGGCTATAAGATTGAAACCAATTGCATGAACTCTGAGGTCTCAATCTCATAGCCCCCGTTATTTGTTATATCTACAAAAGATCCTCGTCCACCGAAGTTGTCGAGGGTCCCATGCACGAAGTATGTCACCATATAGGTGAAGAAGAGGGTTGCAAAGGTGGCTGGTGGTACATACGAGTTTGTGATCGAGGTGGTAGATGAAGCCAAAAGGGAAGGTTAAGGTCCCAAAAACTAGGTGACCCTACATCTAGAATCAAATTTGTTACATTGAATATAAGATGACTACCCATATTCATTAGGAATATCAAGTTCAAAGAAATTTAACTCAAAATCTCTCAAGATAGTATATCAACCTATTCGCTTAGCACTCAAATTCATTGTTGTTTAGAGCATCTCAAATAATGTGCTAATCATCGCTTAATCATCTTTTTTGAAAATTTTCTCTCTCATACGATTACCCACACATGTTTTAAAACTATCATTATTTACTATAACCTTACGTGGGAGTTTGATATACAAATCATGCAACATAAGAGAGGACTTGTGACTTTAACACCACACCTCAGGATTGCATTGAGGGAAGATGACAGAGTGGCTTCTCAAAATAAACTACAATTCTCAATCTCCCCTCCTGACACCTCACATCATAAATATATATAAGGGGGATTAGGGTAAATGAATCTGACGACTAAAGTTGTCCGATCGGATCATTTGTTACATCCATAAACTGATGCGAAGATAAAATTCATTTGCAGGGTCTGATCTCGGGCGAATATGATAGAGACAACGTCATGTCAAGGTATAAATTTAATTTGAGTAAATCTTGTATGTTAAATAATGAATAAAGTTTAGCCGTTGAGTGTGTGCATGACTTTTATTTTTTTAGCGCAAGGGCGTGGCAAAAATATTGTAAGTGTGGTGGGGAGTGACAATTTGGTAATATCATAGTGAAATCTAAATTTCAAGTTTGGAACGGCGGAGTGTCAAGTTGCGGTTTCCGTAACTGCACCCCGACTCTTTCAGTTTAGCAAAAATAGCACTCCCCTTGTAGTTTTTTCCCGTAACCCTAGTTCAGTCTCAAAACCCCTCATTTTCTCTTTATTTCCCGCAGACGAAGAAACCGTTGTTCGCCTTTTCGCTCGCAGGCGCCGTTTTCTTCTCCCAGCGGTGCCTCAGAAGGAAGCCATCGACTCCTCCCTGGTTGGCAGCGACATCAGAAGGTATGAGATCCTTTGTAGCCGCTTCCTCTTTCTCTAAAAGCACCCGACGCCTTCATCTCCCTCTCGTGCAGGCCAGCCGAACTTCCCCAAAATCTCAGAAACTCTCGATAGCCTCAGTTTGCGGCTTTCTCTTTCTTTTTTCAGCCAAGGCGAGTTTCTTCTTTGATCATTCTCGACAAAGGATCGATCATCCAATATTGATTTCGATCTTTGTTTTTATTTCACTAAGAAATCAGTGTTCCTATTCCCCTTACGTGTGAAATCAAGTTGAGCTTTCCTTTAATTGCAGAAATTAAGGAAATCGACTCCTTCATTTCGGAAACCCTAACCCTTCTTTAGTAGGGAAGTGGTAATTCCTTTCCTTCATTATGTAATAGCGTGTCCTAAATTAGAAGTCGTGATTATAAGTTTAAATTTCCTTTTTCGGGTTGTAGGGAGATTCAAAAAGAGGGCTTTTAGCACTTTTCATACATAAAAGCAATGCCACTGTACCAGGTGTACGATCCCCATAACATCACGGTAAGAAATTCTTATTCTTTCTGGCTAGACATACCAGATAGCTTGCATTAGACGTTCTTTATAATTCAAAAATAATGTTTATCATAAAGAACTATTCTGATTGTAGAAATAGTAACCTAGCAATTATACAATTAGTATATGTAAATTATAGATAACTTTCAAAATTGTCCAAACGGGACCTTCTGAGTTAGTGTAAATTACAAATCTCATACACTCACATTTAATACGAAGCGGGAAATAGTAAACTCGAGAATAAGAGACTTAGTCGATTAAAAGACATAATCTCGTTTTCGTTATACTTACAAATTCGTAACCAGAGTAGCAAGAGTTAGAATATGATCTAGTAGGCACAAAGAAGTTTCTTTTCGTGTTAGATAGAGGCGCACTAGCTTTCTCATCGGCCATAGTGTACCCTAGTAGTCTCAAAGTTTGGGAGATGTTATCTCTGTTTTAGAAGATTAGTAGATTCAAGTCTGTGTCGATGGGACACTAGAACTCCTGAGTTCGTTAGTAGGACTCAGATCGTTAGATTAGAATTGCGCGATAGAAGCTACTCCACCTAAAGCTTTATAGAAGGGCAAATATAAACCAATTAGAACTCAAGTATAGACCGTAGTTTAACAACCCCTTTTAGTTAACCAATTTTCAAAAATTGAGTAGAATTGCCCACTATAAATTAACTAGAACAGTTATTTACGTTGTCAACCTTATTTGAGAAAAGCATGCATGGTACACTAGCATATAGTTTTCTACAACACAATTTATTTTTTAAAAAACATGCATACATTTCTTCTCATAATTTTAGTGTCATTAGGAGGAATAACTTTTCTTACTCTCCCTTTGAGCTGACCCATTTTTGAGCATGTTTGTACAGGAGACTCAGGTGAGAAGTTGCGCCTAGGATGAGCGTGTTTTATGGAGGCGCTCCTGTAGTTTGTTTTCACTTTCAATTGTTTTACTCTTAGTACCGTACTGTTTAGTATTGGACACTAGTATTGTTAATGTTTGAGAATTCTCTTGTACAAGACATGTTACTGTATTTCAGATATTCAATTATTTGGATTTACATCTTTCTGGTGGCTCTGTGAATTCAGCTTGTTGAGGTACACTTTTACCCTTTGTTGCACTTTCTACTTCTGCTGTAAGTTACATTTCAGTACTTTTCATTTATGCCTGCTTTGTACTAGTTTAATATTGTTTCTTAGTTTACTGCTCATCGCTGGACCTGGCTGGACTGCTGATTTGTTGATAAACTAGGATGGAATGTTACATCATTGACCATAATTTTCAAAATGTAGGTCAAAAAAGCACACAAAATACATGAAGGTATGAAAAATCACGATGAACGCAATGACGGTCTCTGATTTTCAATCCAATGATTCAAAAGTCATAGATCCCATAAATCACCCAAATGAGGTGTGATCAATCTCCATCAGCATCCCATTCCCGTCTACAAAAGAGAAGCTTAGGAGTGTTTTAGGGCATTTTAGAAGTCTTATGTAGTCTCTTGTTTGGAGTGGAATTCTTAGAGAAATATAAAAAATCATTTACCATAACTTTCAAAATATAGGTAAGGAAAAACATATAAATATGAAAAATTGCGACGAATGTGATGGTTGCCCCCGATCGTCAATCCAATGATCCAAAAATCATAGATCCCGTAAATCACTCAAATGAGGCACCATCAATCTCCATCAACATTCCATTCCCATCTACATAAGAGGAGCTTAGGAGTGTTTTGGGGCATCTTTGGAAGTCTTATGTAGTCTCTTGTTTGGTGTGAAATTTTTAGAAGTATGCACTTAAGAGTGATGGCGTAAGCTTATCTTGTAATTATATCCCTTTTTTATATTCTAGTGTGATCTTGTATTTTCACATTCGTAATGAAGACTAATAGATTTATTTTATTATGTTATGGCTTGGTTTAAGGATTTTCTTTTATTTTAACTACTATGGAGCCAAACTCTTGTGTGGTGGGGACCCTTCCCTGGACCCTCGCTGTGCAGGGATGCTTTGTGCATCAGTCTGCCCTTTTTAACTACTATGGACCCAAATAATCAAAATATTGCCTATTTATAGGATGATTGTCGATGTCTTTGACCTATTTTTATTTCTATTGCATTTGCAGATTAATGACTCTTCTTAAGTAGTAGGCTAGTCATACTGTATTTTGTCTTATTACTTTATATCTGGTTGAAAAGTCATTGAATCTTGGAAATAACCTCTTTAATATAAGATTATAAGGGCTAATGTTGCGTATTTTAATCCCTGCCACATCTCACAGTTTCTGGAGCGCATTTTAATCCCTACCACATGTCACAGTTTCTGGAGAATATTTTAATCCCAACCACATCTCACAGTTTCTGGAGCGTATTCAATCTCTGCCACATCTCACAGTTTCTGGAGTGTTATTTTAATCCCTGCCACATCTCACAATTTCTGTAGCATACTTCCGGCACTTAACAACTTAGTATCACAGTCAAACCAAGTTTAAGGTATTCTGGAAAAATGATCTCAATGTTTTTAATATTAGTATGGATGAGGCTGCCTTCTACTTCTGCTTTTTCTAGTTTTCCCTTTATTATGTAGGCTTTAGAGTCCATTCCTTTCATCTGTACTAGAAATGGCGAGAAGACTTTGGGGTTTCAAGTTTGTCAGAAGATTCTTTAAAAAGCATATATGGAACGGGCAAAGCTTATGTGCATGACTTCGCAGATGTCTATGGTAGACCGGTGCTAGTGGTAGTAGCATCCAAGCATTTCCCTGAGGTAGGTGTGGCATTCCTATATTATTTAATTTTAATTTTCACAAAGATTTTTACTGAATAACGTTAACTCTTTTTAATATTCAGTAAAGAGTAGAACATTGGGATTCTTAAAACCAGCATTTAGATAAGCAAAAGGAGATTCTTAACGCGGTTCACCTATCACTTATTTAAGGATTCATAGAACCGGCATTGGGATAACACAGATGATGTTTTACTTATTTTAGTTTTTTTGAATGATGCTCACTGAGTTCTAATGTTGTATATAAAAAACTTTGTGCAGTATATTCCTATTTATGGCAACATTTAAAACTGTTTGGAGAATTGGACTATTTTGGGAAAGAGACATGGCTGCAAACTGTTAAAGTGGAGCAACACAGCAGAATAAAGAAGAAAATGAAACAAGATTTTATTCAGCAAAGCAAAAATTACAGTGGCAGACAATTAGCAGGAAAACAAATTTAATATCTTCCCTTACATCCATGGGAGGAGGGATAACATCTATTTATGGAAAGAAAAAACTAGAAGCTGCTAGTGACTAGAGGAAAACAGAAATCTATTAAACTTATAACAGTATCTAACCCCCCCCCCCCCCCCCCCCCCCCCCCCCCCCCCCCCCGCCACAACCGTCAAGTTGGTATTTGGAGCCATTCACAAATGCCTAACTTGCTGCAAACTGTTTGAAGAGAGCTTCTTCCGACAGCCTTTGTAAAGATATCGAGAAGTTGCAGTTTTGTTGGAGTGTATTGTGGAGCTATCATCTTGGCTTGTAGCTTTTCATGCATCAAATGACAATTCAGTTTGATATGTTTGATAATTTCATGGTAGACTGGATTAGAAGCAATATGTACAGCCGCTTTGTTGTCACAATGTAGAGGTATGGGCGTTAATTCATTCACTTGAAGATCAGCTAGGAGATTAATTATCCATGTCAGTTCACAGCAAACGGCTGCCATCGCTCGATACTCAGATTCTGTTGAGGATTTGGAAACTGTGTTTTGCTTTTTGGTTTTCCACGAAATCAAAGCTCTTCCGAGTTTAATGTAAAAGCCAGTAGTGGATCTCCGTGTTATGGGGCAAGGAGCCCAATCCGCATCACAATACGCTTTCAATTTTAATTCAGTTGTGGTGAGAAACAACAAACCACGATTGAGGGTGCCTTTTTGATAGCGTAGAACCTTTAGAACCATATTCATGTGGGGAACTCGTGGCTTTGCCATGAATTGGCTCAAAATGTGAACCACATAAGTTAAGTTGGGTCTAGAAATTGTTAAATAAATGAGTTTGCAGACAATTCTTTTATACAAGGTTGGATCTTTGAGATGTTCTCCATTGTAGTCATTCAGCTTGTGATTCTGCTCAATAGGAATATCACTTATTTTACATTCTGTCATGCCAGCATCTTTCAAAATGTCATATGCATATTTCTGCTGTTTTAAGTGAATGCCTTCAGCATTTTTGGTTGCTTCAAGGCCTAAGAAGAAGTTCAAAATGCCAAGATCTTTAATTTTAAATTTGGTTTGAAGAAAAGATTTAAAATCTGCTATAGCTTGAGGGTTGTTCTCGGTGATTAAAATGTCGTCGACATATATCAACAAATCAGTAAAATCATCCTACCTCTTCCTGATGAAAAGTGAGTGATCACTCTTAGATGAGATAAAGCCAATTTCTTATATCGTTGAAGAAAATTAGTAAACCATTGTCAGGATGCTTGCTTTAAACCGTGTAATGATTTAGTCAATCGAGACACCGGATTTTCGTAATGTTCTGTAACAATAAAACCTGGTGGCAATGTCATGTAGACTTCATCGAGTAGGTCCCCATGTAAAAAGGCATTGTCGACGTCTAGTTACTGATGCGGGACAGGCGTCACACCTGCCCGCCACCCTGGAGTCCCACCAGAGGGCCACCTGGAGTCAGCACCAGGTGGCTTTCATCAGGGCCGCGGCCCGTACACCCCAACCAGCTCTCCGCCATAGAGTCACCAGCATGCGGCAGGTTGTTGAGGCTGGGGCTCGATCCCCAGACCTCCTAGATAAGAGGCCTTCACCAGCGCTCTCATCACCAATTGAACCGCGGATGCACGGAGACTAAGACTCTAAGTGCGGGTGCGGGGAACACACTAATGCAGCGCTAAATGCAATGTGACTGTCGGGTAACGACAACAATTATTATAAGCAATGAAATTAAGATTACCACACAGATAATTAAAATAAAAGAGACATAATTATTTTCAGCAATTGGGCAACGACTTCCTCCGTTCGGAGGGCCAAGGCAAGCGTGCGGCGAATAATTCCACAAACAATTATTAGCATAAAATAAAACAACTATTACACAACCATAATCGCAGCACAATATAGATAAACAACCAAATGAAAATGTCAAGTCACAGAATACGATACCACAAATACTCACGACGTAGTGGGCTGAACCGAGGAACTGGAGAATTTGAAGGACTGAATGCAAAACGAGCGATCAGAGGAGAACACGGTGGCACGGTGACGGCGAGGTGGCTGCCCACAGTGGGAAAAGAGGGAGTACAGGCTGGAAACGACGAGATCCGGCGGTCCGGCCACTACGGGATAGATCTAGGTGTAGGTGGATAGATCCGGTATTTTTACAGCGGATCCGGGCTACGGGAAGAGAAATACGGAAGAGGATGGTAGATCGGAGGATGGTAACACTAGATCAAAATAGATCTAGGGTTTTCGGAGCGGTGAGCGGTGGATCCACGAAGGGGAAGGGAGAGGAGTGGCCGACTAGGGTGGAAACTCCTGTAGGGTGGCCGGTTTTGGTGAAAGGTGGCGGTGGGGCTGGTTGTGAGGGCAGGGGGTAGTCGGCTTAGGTAGGGGATTAGGCGGTGGGAAGCAGGCGGAGGAGGTGGGGGGAATGGGTGGCCGGCTGCAGGGGAAAATTAACGTGAACTATGGAAATGAATAGTGAATGTAATAAATGAACAGTACCCCAAACCGTGAGATAACCTGCTGGTGGAGTTTTCAGCCGATTGAATTGGTGGTTCCGGGAGGTGGATGGAGTATACTGTTGGTACCCTAGATTTTGATTTGAGTTTAGTCTTCTTTGTCTGTCTCTTGACCCAAGATTTATCTATGGTCAAACGTTAGTTGATAGGATAGATTCTCTAGTTGTGTAGAATTGCCTGTCCAGATGAAAATCTGGCTAAGTAATTTTTTCGTTCGACTATGGTCGAACGCCGCTCGACTATCGTCTATCGGCTGATCGACGATCGTCTATCAGTTGATCGACGTTCTGTCTGCGTTGATAGTTCGACTATCTGTTGATAGGTCGACTATCTGCTTTGTTTGATAGTTCGACTATCTGTTGATAGGTCGACTATCTGTTTTCCCTTGATAGTTCGACTATCTGCTTGGATAGTTCAACTATCTGATAGTTCGACTATCTGTTGATAGGTCGACTATCTGCTTTCTGTGATAGCTCGACTATCTGTTGATAGGTCGACTATCTGCTCTTCTTTGATAGTTCGACTATCTGCTTGGATAGTTCAACTATCTGGTAGTTCGACTATCTGTTGATAGGTCGACTATCTGCTTTCTGTGATAGCTCGACTATCTGTTGATAGGTCGACTATCTGCCCTTCTTTGATAGTTCGACTATCTGCTTGGATAGTTCAACTATCTGATAGTTCGACTATCTGTTGATAGGTCGACTATCTGTTTTGCTTTGATAGGTCGACTATCTGTTTGATAGATCGACTATCTGTTTTGTTTGGTAGTTCGACTATCTGTCCGGATAGATCGACTATCTGATAGCTCGACTATCTGTTCTGATAGGTCGACTATCTGCTGAGGTAGTTCGACTATCTTCCTTGATAGTTCGACTATCTCGATCGTTCGACTATCTGTCCGATAGGTCGACGATCTCCGTGCTTCGGTCGACGATCTCCGAGGGTCGTTCGACATTTTGCTGTATGTTTTAAATTGTTTTATCGTCTTCTATGATGTGATTAATTTCATAATTATTTTGGCACATTTTATAAAATATTATTTGAATAAATTGTGATAACATTTTCATGCAATATCTTTTCTATTCCTTATGCATGAGCTAATCTTTTTCTGACAAAATCGTTTGTCTTATTAACTGAGATATGATTTCTGCCTCTTCTGCCAGGCTGTCCTTTATAGCCGTTAGACTCAAAAAGTCTTCTTTGGTTGTAAAGAGTCTCTTCTGATGTGACTTTCTCTTATATTATTTCATCAGAATTATTTGCAGCTTCTTAGAAAGCTTTATCCTCTTATAGGATATCTGTCTGCAGTATTTTTGTTTTGCTTTATGCTTTTTGCAGCCCAGCTTGCAGAGTTCAGTTGAAGACAAGATTCAAACTCAAGTAAGAGCCGTTGCTACTGCTGCTATATAAAGACTTCTTTGAAGAAAGAAATCAACTAGCTCACTCATACCAAAAAGCTATCAGCAGCATTCAAGCTTAAGAACTTACAGTTTCCAACTGCTCTCAGCTCATTCACATCTAACTGAGAAGAAGTTTTAGTTCTTCACTCTTCTTCAACCTGAGTTCTCCTGCTTCCAGGAAGATTTACACTCAGAGTTTTTTTTTTTGAAGAAGAAGAAGATAGCTGCCTAAAGAAGAAATTCTATTTCATATTATTTATCTTCTTGTAGCTTTTTCCTTCAGTATTTTCTGAAGTGTTTCTGCACTGAAGCAAGACTTCACCTGTACGTTCTTTTAGCCAGGGGGAGCCTTGATTCTTTTAGAGCTTTCTAGCTCAGTGCAAGTTATTGTGCTTCTCTAATCTATTGTAAAATAGAGAAGACACTTTAACCTCCTTTCCCCCTCCTGTACAGGGTTATTACTCCCTTCAAAAGTATCCCTTGGTGGCAGGGCACCTGATCAAAAACCTGTGTTGGTTTTTAGACACCTGATCAAAAGTCTAAAGGGTTTCTGGATCTACCTGAAGCAGATCTTGTTGGTGGCAGGGCACCTGATCAAAAACCTGAGTGGATTCCTACCTTGTTGGTAGAAGAGTGGACGTACCCAAGTTGTTTGGGGAACCACTATAAATTTCTTGTGTCGTCTGGATTGCTTTACTTAATTACTTGCATTGTGGCTGTGATTAGATTTTAACTATGTTTGCTAGTTGCTGTTTAGGATTCCTAGCCTTAACTGTAATTACAGTTGACTGCCTTTTGTGCACATCACTTGTGTTAGGCTTTAAGGTTTAATCTCAAATATCTATAACCTTCATTCCGCATTTAACTCCAAGGGAGTTGAGTAGACAGTCAACTTTGCTAAGTGCAATTTTTGATTACTCTATTCACCCCCCCTCTAGAGTAGTATCTATCCCCTTTTCTTTCAATTGGTATCAGAGGGAGGTTGACTGACTGAATAGGCTAACACCTAAGTCACAAGATCCTGATAGATACCAAAGTTTATAGATATTAACTTTCACTATCATGACCCAGTTCAAGGATTACTCTAGCACCAGACCTCCAGCATGCAACTTAGCCAAGTTCAGCATCTGGAAGGCAAGGATTAAATTATATATGAACTCTATTGATAAGAGTATTTTTGCTTCTATTTTGACAGGACCACCAAGAGCACCTGCTGCTGCTACTGCCTCATCATCAACTGATATGAGTGCAGTGCCTCCTCCAGACTACAATGATGAATACAAAAAGGCAAAGATAGCAAATGCCAAGGCAATGAACATTCTGGCTCAGACAATGTCTGATGAAGTATTCCAGAAGGTTGCTAACTGCTCCTCAGCAAAAGCAATGTGGGATACACTGAACCAGATTGTAGCTGGTTCAGCTGATGAGAGGAAGGACAGAAGGTCCAACCTTATCTCACAGTATGAGAATTTCAAGAAAACTGATGCTGAATCAGTTGAAGCTATGTACACAAGGCTCAGCTCAATCATCAATGAGCTGAGGACTCTTGACAAGGATATTTCATTAACAGAGGTCAATGATAAGATTCTTATGTGCTTCCCTAGCACATGAGATCTGAGGATCTGGCCTATCAAGGAGGCCAGAAGCACAACAAAAATCTCAACAGAAGCCCTTCTCGGCAAGCTCAAGTCTTTTGAGCAAGTGCTGAAGTCCAGGGAAGCTGAAGCTGAAGCAAAGACCCCAACTCCTACAAGAAAAGAGCAAACCCTTGCTCTCAAAGCTGCTGACACTTCTGAAGGCAGCCAGTCCAATGAGGAACTGATGGCATTATTTGCCAAAAGGTTTCTCAAGATGGGAAGGAAAGACTTCAGAAAGAAGTCTTCAAAGTATGAAGAAAAACCAAGGTATGATCGTACTCCTTCTAAAGAAATAATTTGCTATGGTTGCAGGAAGCCTGGACATATTCTTCCAGATTGTCCAGAGGAAAAGAATAAAGATAAAAGGAAGGACAAAGATCAGCACAGGAAGCATTCCAAGCCATCCTCCTACAAGAACAAAAAGAAGGAGAGAGGCTTTGTTGCTGAAACCTGGAGCGATTCTGATGAGGAATCTTCTTCCTCAAGCTCCAGTGAGGATGACGAAGAAAAGAAGGCAAAGGAAGTTTGCCTGATGGCAATTGATGCCTGCAGCAATCACTCAGCTGCAGAGAGTTCAGATTCTGATGAAGAAATGCCAACTGAAGATGAGGTATTGTCATCTTATGATTTTACATCTGATGAATTTAAATCAGAGTTTAAATCTTTATGTTTAGATTTAATTAGCTCTGAAAAGGAAATAAAAAAGCTTAGAGTTAAACTAGCTGAATCTGAATTAATTTCTAATGAAAACATTAGGTTAACAGCAGAACTCACTAATTCTAGTGAAGAAATAAAATTCCTTAAGAATGAATTAGCTAAGTCCAAAAGGTTAGAAGAGTCTCTGAATGGTAGAAGCCTTAAGTTGCTTGAAATAACCAGCATGTCTAACACTAGGTCAGGCAATAACAAATTAGGCTTAGGAGCATCTTCTAGTGAACCCCCAATCATTCTTAAAAACAAACTTTCAACTCCAGTGAATTTTATTTCATCTAGTGGAATAAAGAACACTGAGCAAGTTAATCAAGTTAATAGAGCTTTAAATAAAGCTAAAAGAGAGAAAAGAAAACAAAAATTTAAGGAATTACAAAGAGCGTCGAACGCTGCTCGACGATCGCAGGCCCAGTGGTCGAACGGAGATCGACGATCTGGGTACCAATCGTCGAACGCCGATCGACGTTTTCAACATGAGTTTCAAAACTACACCCAGAACTTTAGAAACCAGAATGAAAATAGAAACCCTTGGTTCATTGACCTATCATCTGCATGGAGAATCCCACATAGGAGATCTTACCCGTTAGGTTATCACCCTCAGCCTGCTTATTCATTTATTTCCAGTTTTTCTTATGTGAAAAACAAGGAACCCAAGGTTACCTGGGTCCACAATGTTTAATTGATTTATTTGCAGGTGAAGACCTATCCTATCACTCAAAATAAGTGGTATTTGGATAGTGGTTGCTCCAAACATATGACAGGAAATAAAGAACATCTGTCAAGGTTCAAGGCAAAGCTTGGCCCATAGGTAATCTTTGGAGATTCAAGCTGTGGTCAAACTGAAGGCTATGACAGGATGACAATTGGAGCTGTAACATTCAACAGAGTTGCTTATGTAACTGGACTGAAGCATAATCTAATTTCAGTAAGTCAGTTATGTGATGCTGGATACTAGGTATCATTTTCTAACTTCCTTTGTAATATTACTTTAAATAATAATGTTGTGTTAGTAGGTATTAGACAAGGTAACATTTATTTAGTAGATTTTAACTCAACTCACTCTGAAATCTGCTTATTTAATGAAGTAACTAATAACAATACATTATGGCATAAAAGGCTTAGCCATGTTAACCTCAAGAATATATCTAGGTTATCTAAACACAACCTTGTTAGAGGTTTACCTTCTTGCCCCTACAAGAAGGAGAGCCTATGCAAGGCTTGTCAATTAGGCAAGCAAACCAAGAATTCATTTAAATCAGTAAAAAGTGATTCTCCTAAAATCCTGTATTTATTACATTTGGACCTATTTGGCCCAATAAATGTACAGAGTTTAGGAGGGAAGTATTACACCCTAGTCATTGTAGATGACTTCTCTAGGTTCACTTGGGTGTTCTTTTTGAGAACTAAGGCTGATAACTTCAAAGCCCTTACAGATTTTCTATTATATGTGCAGACTGAGTACTCTACTCATGTGGCCTTGATCAGAAGTGATCATGGTACTGAGTTTGACTCTCTTCTCATGCAAGAATTCTGTGAAAGAGAAGGTATCAAACATAGCTTCTCAGCTCCTAGAACTCCCCAACAAAATGAGGTAGTTGAAAGGAAGAATCGAACCCTGATTGAAGCTGCTGGCACATTGTTGGCAGATGCTAATATGCCTCTTTTCTATTGGGCAGAAGCTGTTAGCACAGCCAACTATGTCTTGAATAGAAGTCTGATACACAAGCTTAAGTGTAAAACTCCTTATGAGTTGCTTAAAGGAAAGAAACCTAAAATAAATTATTTTAGAGTTTTTGGCTGTGTAGTTTATATTCATAATAATAATAAAGAATACCTTAGAAAATTTGAAGCAAAAACTTCAATGAGAATTTTTCTTGGATATTCCCAAGTAAGCAAAACTTATAGGGTATTTAATAAATCATCTTCTAAAATTGAAGAGTCTGTTCATGTGTCCTTTGATGAATCCCAAATGTTTTACAAGGAGAAGGAAACTTCCCCTTCCTCAAGTTCATTACAGGTACAAGAATCTACCAAAGATGTCACTCAAGAGATTCTCCATCTTTCAACTCTTCATATCACTGAATCAGACAGTGATGAAGACATTGTAGAAGTTGTTGCTGTACCACCAATAGTAGATCAAATTCCTCCTGAGGAATTAATCCCAACTATTGCTGAAGATCACATCCCACCTGCTGATGTTGTCACACTTAGAGATCACCCTACATCTCAAGTGATTGGAGACATATCAGCTGGTGTTCAAACAAGACATCAGTTAAGACAGGATGTGATGCATGCTTGTTTCCTTTCACAAATTGAGCCCCTCACCATTAAAGATGCTGAGCTAGATCCCCACTGGATCATTGCTATGCAAGAGGAACTAAATCAGTTTGAAAGATGTAAAGTATGGACTTTGGTTCCAAGACCTAAAGGCCAACTGATCATAGGCACCAAGTGGGTGTATAAAAACAAGTTGGATGCAAATGGAATCATTGTAAGGAACAAAGCTAGGCTTGTAGCTCAGGGCTACAGACAGGAGGAAGGTATAGATTATGACCAAACCTTTGCTCTTGTTGCAAGGCTAGAGGCAATAAGGATCTTCTTAGCCTATGCAGCCTATATGAAGTTTAAGGTTTTTCAGATGGATGTCAAGAGTGTCTTTCTGAATGGTGAGCTAAAGGAAGAGGTATTTGTTGAACAGCCACCTGGGTTTGTTTCTTCAACTCAGCCCTCACATGTATTCAAGTTGCAAAAAGCTCTCTATGGACTCAAACAAGCACCAAGAGCCTGGTATGAGACTCTAGCTAGTTTCCTGTTAGAGCACAACTTTGTTAGGGGAGTAGTTGATAGAACCCTTTTCGTCAAGCACCACAAGGACACAATCCTGTTAGTTCAAGTGTATGTGGATGACATTATTTTTGGTTCCACTGATCCCAAACTATGCAAAAAGTTCTCTAACTTGATGCATTCCAAGTTTGAGATGAGTAGTATGGGTGAGCTGTCTTACTTTCTTGGTCTCCAAGTAAAGCAAGATGCTGATGGCATCTTTATCTCCCAATCCAAATATGTCAAGGAATTGGTAAAGAAGTTTGGGATGGCTGATGCTTCAGCAATGCATACACCTATGGCTACTAATGTAGTTATTGATTCTGATGATCAGGGAAAGTCTGTTGATCAAAAGAATTATAGGGCCATTGTTGGTTCCCTATTGTATTTAACTGCAAGTAGGCCAGACATAATGTTTGCTACATGCCTTTGTGCTAGATTCCAGGTCAACCCCAAGGAATCTCATCTGATTCTTCTCAAAAGAATCTTGAGATACCTGAAGGGATGTCCAAATCTAGGACTTTGGTACCAAGCTGAGTCAGAATTTGAATTAATTGGATATTCTGATTCTGATTATGCTGGTTGTCGAGTTGACAGGAAAAGTACCTCAGGAACTTGCCAGTTCCTGGGAGAGAGATTGGTCTCTTGGTTCTGTAAGAAGCAGGCCTCTGTCTCAACTTCAACTGCAGAAGCTGAATATATAGCAGCTGCTAGTTGTTGTTCACAGATCCTGTGGATACAAAACCAACTTTTGGATTATGGGTACTCACACAAGAACACTAAAATCATGTGTGATAGTACAAGTGCTATCTCCATTGCACAAAATCCAGTGCACCACTCTAGAACGAAACACATTGAGATCCGACACCATTTCCTGAGAGATTGTGTGGAAAAGAACAAGATCAGCCTTGAGTTCATATCCACAGACCTTCAGAGAGGTGATATATTCACCAAGCCCTTAGATGAAGAGAAGCATCTGTTCTTTTTAGTTCAACTAGGCATGATTAATGGAAGAGACTAAGTGTGACGTCTGCCTTGTTGAAACTTGTTCGAAGATAGTCGAACGACGTTCGAAGATAGTCGATCGGATCAAGCCTATCGTCGACCTATGGTTGAAGATAGCTTATCTGCTTGAAGATCGTCGACCGGCGTTCGAAGATAGTCGAACAGGTCGAGCTTTTCGTCGATCTATGGTTGACGACAACTTGCTGTTTGTGAAGACAGAAATAGTCGAACGATTGATCGACTACTCTGCTTCAGGACCGATCGTCGAACGACCGTTCGACCATCGTCTCCAGTATCTTTTAAATAGATCGACGATCGTTGTTTTAATATAAAGCCGATGGTCGACCTAGGTTAAGAGATAGTTGCTTTTATCGTCGACGGAGAGCGTCTTTTCGCATTCCGTCTTCCCGCTTGCTCTTTGTCTTGCGATTTCTGCCGCTCCGTCCTCGCCGTCTCTCCTTCGTCTTCTCTAGCTCTCTCGATGGCGATTTCTCCAGCGCTCCTGGCAGTAGTAAAGTTTGTTGCAGGATTCAGTATAGATTTCGACTCCTTCAGCTGCTGCGAACCCGGAATATTGGAAATTCTAAATCTGTGCAAAGATCAAGGGTTAGAGAAGCTCATGTCCTCCAGAATAAAGATAAACACTCAGGAGATCAAAGAGTGGGCATTCACTTCGTCTTCTACTGATGATTCGATGACTGGAACCATTAGCGGAGAAGAGGTAACATTGACTCCCGCTATTTTAACTGAAATATTTGGATTGATAAATGAAGAAGAAGAGTATGAACAAGATGCCCCTGAGTTTGGGAGGATGCTGATAGAGCTGGGACATGCCGAAGGCATTCCCTCTAAGCTGCTGAAAGTAAACTTTCCATTTAAGATTAAGTTTCTTGCTGAAATAGTTGGAAAAGTGCTACTGGGAAAGCACTCTGCCCACGATAATATTACAAGGCAGCAATTTGCACTAATGTGTGCAATTGTAAATAAGAAACAGATTAATTGAGCAGGCGTTATGTTTGATTTGATCAAGAAAAAGAATGGCAAGAAAGAAGTTACCCTGGGAAGGGTAGTTGGGATTTTTCTGAAGGAGAAATATCCCCATCTGTTAGTGTCAGCTGCCACCTCCATAAACGCCAGCAAGAAGATGGATCCATCCCTGTTCACAAAGTGGAAAAGGACCTTCCTGAAGCCCGCTCCCGTAGGGGTTGCTCCAGTTACATCTGAGAGCACCAGGACTGTCTCAGTCACTCCCCCCCTTTTAGCAGCTGGCTCAGCAAATCCATCCCTTCCATCTTCTTCATCTGTTTTGCCGTCTACTTCAGTTGAAGTTCCCTCAATTTCAATTGAAGTACAACCTTCTGCTTCTCCTCCTGCATCTCCTCTCTCGACTCATCTTGCTGGGATCTCTCATCCCAGTTTTGATTTGTTGGTGTCTGAGATTTCTACTCCTCTTCATTCTCCAATTCCCTCTTCTGATCACATTGATCACCCTGCATCCACTCATCCATCTCCAGTTTCATCTCCAGTTCATTCTCCAGCTCATCATGCATATACCATCCCTGCTGATCACCCATCCTCTGAAATTCCCCCATCATCATCATCATCTTTTGAGATCTCTCCAGCTTTCATATCTAGCATCCTGGAGCTAATTACCCCCTCAATCAAAATTATGATTGAAGAGGCAATTGCTCCTCTTGTTTCCTCTATATCTTCTTTGACTGCTGCTTTTCAAACACTCTCAAAGTCTGCTGAGCCCTCTTCCTCTAGCGGCCTGGTTTCAGTATCTACTGAAATCAGGCAGGGGGAGATGCTCAATGAAGATGTCTCTGAGCAGCCTTTGGCCTCCCCTCCAGCAGATCATCATGCAGTGGCAGTGAAAGCAATGGAAGATTTAGCTCCTCCTCTATCTGAAACAGAAATTTCTGATGCTTTGTTGAAATCTGAATTTGTTCCTCTTGTTTTCTCTATATCTTCTTTGATTGAAGAGGCAATTGCTCCTCTTGTTTCCTCTATATCTTCTTTGACTGCTGCTTTTCAAACACTCTCAAAGTCTGCTGAGCCCTCTTCCTCTAGGGGCCTTGTTTCAGTATCTACTGAAATCAGGCAGGGGGAGATGCCTCTCCAGCTTTCATATCTAGCATCCTGGAGCTAATTACCCCCTCAATGTATTTTATGATTGAAGAGGCAATTGCTCCTCTTGTTTCCTCTATATCTTCTTTGACTGCTGCTTTTCAAACACTCTCAAAGTCTGCTGAGCCCTCTTCCTCTAGGGGCCTGGTTTCAGTATCTACTGAAATCAGGCAGGGGGAGATGCTCAATGAAGATGTCTCTGAGCAGCCTTTGGCCTCCCCTCCAGCAGATCATCATGCAGTGGCAGTGAAAGCAATGGAAGATTCATCTCCTCCTCCTCTATCTGAAACAGAAATTTCTGATGCTTTGTTGAAATCTGAATTTGTTGTCAAAGCTTGCTTAGAAGAATGTTCTACTCCCTTGGTCGCCCTGTACCTAGAAGGAATTATCACTTCCTTTCTAGATGAATTATGGGAGTTAGGACACGCAGTGGTCGATTCTGAAGGTATTCCCTTTACTTACTTTTTAGACTTGTTAACTGATATGCTTGTATGGGAATATCTGGAAGGGATGATTAGATGTCATTTAGAAAAATTTTATTCATAATACTACAGATAAAATGGAAGAAGTTTTTCAAGAGCCTGATCTCCTACCAGCTGCAGAAGCTCAGTTTGAACCAGAACAAGTTGCTCAGCCAGAAGTGCAAGCAGAACTGGTCACCATGACAGTTTCTGATCTTCAAGAAAAAGCTGCAGATGCCCAAATTGAAAAATCTACTTTATGGGATGATTCCCCAGGTTTGGATTTAGATGTTCTCCTGGCACAGGATGCCATGGAAGAAGAACTAGAAAGAGCTGCTCGAAAGGAAAAGGAAAGAGCTTTGAAAGATGCTATTGACCCATATGATCTGCCCATCTCTTCAAATCCTGAAGATGAAATTGATTCTGATGAGTCTGCTGAGTCAAAAAGAAAAAGGATTGCTAAAAAGAAAAGGAAAGCTGTAGCTCCTCCTCCTGCTAATCCAGATAATGATACCCCTTATTATATACTGAAAGGAATTGATCCTAAGTCAAAAGACTTCCAGCATTGGATGTTATTTTCTAAGAACCAGCAAAAGCAAAGGAAAAAGTCAAAGAGGTATGACTCTCCTGTCCCAAGATGGAATCCTAGAGGTCCTCCTCCTCCACCTCCCAGTGCAGGAGCCTCAGGAAACTTATCTTCAAAATCTGCTGCTCAGTCTGAAAGATTAAATCCATCTCAGTCAGCTCAAAGGAGAAGCTCACAAGGATACCAAGGTAAAAGTCAAACTGGCTATCAAAGATCTGATGCTGTTAAAGAACAAGTAAAGGAGGTAGTGTATCAAAGACCAACATTTTCCCCTCCCCAGTCTAAAGAAATCAAAAGCTCAATCTCTCCTAAGCCAGTTCATTCTATGAAGGATGCTCCAAAAGGTAAGTGATTTTTTTTATCTGAAAATTTTAGCAAGACATTTGCTAAGTCTGCTCCTCCTTGTTATCTAGTTACTCAGGATAAAGAACCAGTTGATATATCTTCTGAGAATGTTTATGAAAGCCCAGAGCTTGATCCTAATTTTAAGATGGCTCGTTTTCTTGAACTTGTTGGAGCTGCTCAAATTAAGAAAGCAAAAGCAGAAGGAAAAGACACTGCAGGATTGACCACAATGTCAAAATTCAGAATAAAGGAGCTCGATAAGTTCCAGATTAGACCTGAGATATTTGATCCTTCAAAGTATATGGAAAAGCATCCTGAGGCAGTTGTCCCAAGAACAACAGAATTAAAAATCATTGGAGAACAAGACTTGAAGTTATCGAGAAAAGAAGCTCTAGATCCCACAAGAAAGATTACTTTTGTTTCTAGCTCTTCTGATCCTAAGCCTAACTCTGAAGCATCTTAATATTTCATTGATTGACAGTTAATTGTTTATCTGTTTGATTGATGTTATCTGCTTAGTTATTTCTTTATGCATTTTATTTACTTTAAGTAATTAGTTTTGTATGTTTTAGTTGTTGAGAGACTTAACTCAAATAGGGGGAGATTGTTGGTACCCTAAATTTGATTTGAGTTTAGTCTTCTTTTTCTGTCTCTTGACCCAAGATTTATCTATGGTCAAAGGTTAGTTGATAGGATAGATTCTCTAGTTGTGTAGAATTGCCTGTCCAGATGAAAATCTGGCTAAGTAATTTTTTCGTTCGACTATGGTCGAACGCCGCTCGACTATCGTCTATCGGCTGATCGACGATCGTCTATCAGTTGATCGACGTTCTGTCTGCGTTGATAGTTCGACTATCTGTTGATAGGTCGACTATCTGCTTTGTTTGATAGTTCGACTATCTGTTGATAGGTCGACTATCTGTTTTCCCTTGATAGTTCGACTATCTGCTTGGATAGTTCAACTATCTGATAGTTCGACTATCTGTTGATAGGTCGACTATCTGCTTTCTGTGATAGCTCGACTATCTGTTGATAGGTCGACTATCTGCTCTTCTTTGATAGTTCGACTATCTGCTTGGATAGTTCAACTATCTGGTAGTTCGACTATCTGTTGATAGGTCGACTATCTGCTTTCTGTGATAGCTCGACTATCTGTTGATAGGTCGACTATCTGCCCTTCTTTGATAGTTCGACTATCTGCTTGGATAGTTCAACTATCTGATAGTTCGACTATCTGTTGATAGGTCGACTATCTGTTTTGCTTTGATAGGTCGACTATCTGTTTGATAGATCGACTATCTGTTTTGTTTGGTAGTTCGACTATCTGTCCGGATAGATCGACTATCTGATAGCTCGACTATCTGTTCTGATAGGTCGACTATCTGCTGAGGTAGTTCGACTATCTTCTTTGATAGTTCGACTATCTGGATCGTTCGACTATCTGTCCGATAGGTCGACGATCTCCGTGCTTCGGTCGACGATCTCCGAGGGTCGTTCGACGTTTTGCTGTATGTTTTAAATTTTTTTGTCGTCTTCTATGATGTGATTAATTTCATAATTATTTTGGCACATTTTATAAAAGATTATTTGAATAAATTGTGATAACATTTTCATGCAATATTTTTTCTATTCCTTATGCATGAGCTAATCTTTTTCTGACAAAGTCGTTTGTCTTATTAGCTGAGATATGATTTCTGCCTCTTCTGCCAGGCTGTCCTTTATAGCCGTTAGACTCAAAAAGTCTTCCTTGGCTGTAAAGAGTCTCTTCTGATGTGACTTTCTCTTATATTATTTCATCAGAATTATTTGCAGCTTCTTAGAAAGCTTTATCCTCTTATAGGATATCTGTCTGCAGTATTTTTGTTTTGCTTTATGCTTTTTGCAGCCCAGCTTGCAGAGTTCAGTAGAAGACAAGATTCAAACTCAAGTAAGAGCCGTTGCTGCTGCTATATAAAGACTTCTTTGAAGAAAGAAATCAACTAGCTCACTCATACCAAAAAGCTATCAACAGCATTCAAGCTTAAGAACTTACAGTTTTCAACTGCTCTCAGCTCATTCACATCTAACTGAGAAGAAGTTTTAGTTCTTCACTCTTCTTCAACCTGAGTTCTCCTGCCTCCAGGAAGATTTACACTCAGAGTTTTTTTTTTTTTGAAGAAGAAAATAGTTGCCTAAAGAAGAAATTTTATTTCATATTATTTATCTTCTTGTAGCTTTTTCCTTCAGTATTTTCTGAAGTGTTTCTGCACTGAAGCAAGACTTCACCTGGACGTTCTTTTAGCCAGGGGGAGCCTTGATTCTTTTAGAGCTTTCTAGCTCAGTGCAAGTTATTGTGCTTCTCTAATCTATTGTAAAATAGAGAAGACACCTTAACCTCCTTTTCCCCTCCTGTACATGGTTATTACTCCCTTCAAAAGTATCTCTTGGTGGCAGGGCACCTGATCAAAAACTTGTGTTGGTTTTTAGACACCTGATCAAAAGTCTAAAGGGTTTCTGGATCTACCTGAAGCAGATCTTGTTGGTGGCAGGGCACCTGATCAAAAACCTGAGTGGATTCCTACCTTGTTGGTAGAAGAGTGGACGTACCCAAGTTGTTTGGGGAACCGCTATAAATTACTTGTGTCGTCTGGATTGTTTTACTTAATTACTTGCATTGTGGCTGTGATTAGATTTTAACTAGGTTTGCTAGTTGCTGTTTAGGATTCCTAGCCTTAACTGTAATTACAGTTGGCTGCCTTTTGTGCACATCACTTGTGTTAGGCTTTAAGGTTTAATCTCAAATATCTATAACCTTCATTCCGCAATTAACTCCAAGGGAGTTGAGTAGACAGTCAACTTTGCTAACTGCAATTTTTGATTACTCTATTCACCCCCCCTCTAGAGTAGTATTTATCCCCTTTTCTTTCATATACGAGGTGGGGAAAAGGAAGCTATGGGTAGGTACTACCTTGGGGAGGAGTTTGGCGGCGTAGGAGTCGTCATCTAGGGTTCCACGACGTCGGCACCGGGGAGGGATCGCTGGAATCGGAGAATACTTCTTCTCCAAATTCAACAATGATTCAATTCAGCCTCTAACACTCTATTTATAAGAAAAGACAAGCTAGGACATCCCCATCAACGACTATGATTGGTCGGTGGGTTAGTCTCTTAAAATACATCAAAACAAACTCAAATAAAATAAACTAATATAGTTTTTTGAGTCGCGGCGACGTCCCGGACACAACCGCGGAGTCCGATCGGCGATCCGATCAAGTCTTCCTGCGCGAATACATGTACGTGGGTCCCGCCTTGCGGCGAACCCCTCCAAGTGCATCTGATGGTTCCTCATCAACTCCCCTGACTGAAAAAACTTTCATCTCCGATGAATGGAGATGATCGTACTGAGGTCGAAGTCCGGGGGTGAGCCGATCGAGCTCTGCCGGTAGTATCCAAGTGTCGTCAGTGTCAGGGCAACCCCACCAATGTACCAGGTAGCGGCAACGCGGTCTGTCCGAGGTGGGAACAAACTGGTGGGATCTGATCTCGCCTCTTGGAAGGTGGATACCGGTGCGATCGGTGGTTCCTGCGGTGGAACCAAAGGGGGCGAATTCCCGGGTGGGTGGGTGACAACAGTGGGTGAACTAGGATGGCCATCAGACGGTGGTGATGTGTGAGGGTGGTATGGTAGCGACAGTTGGGGCGGGGGTGGCTAGACATCTCCACTGCTCGGGTCCACATACTCATGAGGTTCATAGTATGAAGTCAGGTCCTCAACATTAAACACATGGTGAATTCCCATACTGGCTGGGATGTCAAGTTGGTAGGCGTTGGTCTCAATACGACTAATAATGGAGTACGGACCTATTCGCCTTGTGCTTAACTTCTTGGCAGGCCCCGAAGGAAGCTTCTCGGGGCGGACTCGCACCATTACCTTCTCGCCTATGTTAAATATTTGCTCTCGCCTTCGCTTATCTGCATGAAATTTGTAATTTTCATTGTTTAATATTATGGACCGACCCATGCAAATCATGCAAGTGTTGTGCAAATGACTCCGCAGACTCACTAGTGCGAGACTCTAAAGGGCTCGGTACAAGGTCTATGGGTTTCCTCGGGTCATATCCTGACACTACATGAAATGGACTCAACGGACCTATTGACTGAGCTATTGTAGGCAAACTCGGCTATCGGAAATTCTAAGTCTCAACTGCCTACATGCTCTCCTACCAGACACCGCAACAGATTTCCTAAACTCCGATTCACTACCTCAGTCTGTCCGTCTTTCTGTGGGTGATATGCCGAGGAAAACCAAAGGATAGTGCCAGTCTTGTGCCACGGGGTTTTCCAGAAGTAGTTCATGAACCTCACATCGCGGTCCGACACAATTGACTTGGGCAGGCCATGCAATCGAAAGACGTCCCTCATGAATATGGATGCAACGTGAGTCGCATCTGCTGTCTTGCGGCAGGCAATGAAGTGTGCCATCTTCGAAAATTGATCAACCACCACGAAGATGGAGTCGTGTTTCCGTAGGATGCGGGGAAGTCCGTGAACAAAGTCCATGCAAATGTCCTCCCAAGGGCGGTGGGGTACGGGTAAAGGCGTATAAAGACCGGTGTTCTGCTTGTTTCCCTTTGCGGTCTGACAGATACGGCAGTGGCGCACAACTCGGGCTACATCCTTCTTGAGGCTGGGCTAGTAGAGACGGTCCTCGATAATGGCGATGGATTTATCTCGCCCGAAGTGGCCTGCGGCCCCGCCCGCGTCCATCTCCCAAATCAGATAATCTCGGTAAGATGTCTGGGGAATGTATAGACGGGAACCCCGGTACAAGTATCCCTCATAGATCTGATATCCCTCAACAGGTCGGGTGGGTCTCGGGATAGGGCGGTGTAAATCCCGCCAAAATCAGGACACGTCGGATTGTCGAGCATTAACCTCTCAAGTCCCTCGACACTCGCAGTCATCATCTGCAACAGGGATACGCGGCGACTCAACGCGTTAGCCGGCTTGTTCTCAACACCAGCCCGCTGCTTGAGAACATAATGGAAATCCTACAGATATTCGACCCACTTCGCATGCCGGTGGCCCAGCTTGCGTTGCGAGTCCAGGTAACGTAGGGCCTGGTGGTCGGAGTACAACACGAACTCCCGTGGGAGGAGATAGTGCCTCCAGTAGCGCAGAGACTGGACTATCGCATAAAATTCTCGATCGTAATTCGAGTACTTTTTCTTAGCCTTATTCAGCTTCTCACTAAAGTAAGAAACTGGATGTCCCTCTTGACTCAATACGCCACTTATACCGACACTTGACGCGTCGCAGGCGACCTCAAAAGCGCGGCTAAAATCCGGCTGTCGTAGGACTGGAGTTGTCTTCAACCACTCCTTAATCTCCTCGAAGGCTCTAGTGGCTGCGAGGGTCCACTGAAACTCTCCCTTCTTGAGACAGCTCGTGAAGGGGGTCATGATCGTATTAAACCCCTGGACAAACCTCCTATAGAAGGTGACAAGTCCGTGAAAGCTACGAGCCTTGTGGATATTCTTAGGCACTGGCCAATCTCGAATAGATTTGACCTTCTCAGGGTCCACGGAGACTCCAGTATAGGATATAATAAAGCCCATAAAGTGGACAGACTCGGAGAGGAATGCGCACTTCTTCAGGTTCACATACAGTTTCTCGTGGCGAAGGGTGCCAAAAAGAAGTCTCAGATGATCGAGGTGAGCAGCCTGAGTTTGGCTATAGACAAATATATCATCAAAGTACACCACCAGAAACTTGCCCATGTAGGGCCGCAACACCTGCGCCATAACTCGCATAAATGTGCTCGGGGAATTGGACAGCCCAAATGGCATAACTAGCCACTCATATAGACCGTCTTTGGTCTTGAATGCGGTCTTCCA
This sequence comes from Platanthera zijinensis, assembly GCA_039513925.1. Taxonomy (NCBI): domain Eukaryota; kingdom Viridiplantae; phylum Streptophyta; class Magnoliopsida; order Asparagales; family Orchidaceae; genus Platanthera; species Platanthera zijinensis. The sequence goes on from CM077097.1 coordinate 102,688,291, forward strand.
CTCGTCTCCCTCACGAACTCGTATCTGATGGTACCCACTACGAAGGTCGATCTTGGAGAAGATCTGGGCACCGGACATAGTATCCAGAAGGTCATCGAGTCGTGAGATCGGGAAACGATACTTGACCGTGATTTTATTAATGGCGCGGCTATCGATGCACATACGCCAACTACCGTCCTTCTTAGGGGTAAGAAGGGCGGGGACCACACAATGACTCATGCTCTCACGAATGAACTGTTTCCGGAGAAGCTCGTGAATCTGCCGTTTGAGCTCAGCGTGCTCATCCGGATGCATACGGTAATGGGGCAGGTTCGGGAGGGAGGCTCCCGGGACTAAATCAGTGGCATGTTGAATGTCCCGTGGGGGAGGCAGCTCATCGGGGAGCTTGTCTGGCATGATGTCCGCAAACTCGCCTAAAAGGGACGCACCGCGGGTGGGTGGTCAACCGGGGTGTCCTTAGTAACCTGGGTAGCGGCGACTACATAAATGATGTCTGACTCGGCACTATCTCGTAGGAACTCACCTCGCCTCAAAATATGTAGTGGCCGCGAGGCGCTCGTGCTCACAGATGGCTCTACCACACCCTTGGATCGATCTCGGGTCTGGGTGGGCGTCAACGTAATTTCCTGCCCCTTATCGTAAAAGACACACCTGTTCGAGCGACCGAAGCACATGACGTCACAATCGAATAGCCAGGGGCGGCCAAGCAACACATGAGCGACGTCCATGGGAATGACATCGCACCAGACCTTGTCCTGAAAGGACGCGATGGTGATCGGGACTAAGCAGTGCTGGGTGACCTGGATCGCCGTCTTGTAGACCCAGACAACACGGTATGGGTGGGGGTGAGGCTCGGCCTTCACCTACATACGATCAAGCCCCTTCTGGGCTACGATGTTTACGCAACTCCCACTATCAATAGCTAGCTTGCAGGGACCGCCTGCACTAGGAAAGTACGTGAAGATGGTAGTGCGCCGCCAATCCTCATCCACACGTGGGGTGTGCAGGAGGCGTCTAATCACTCCCACCTCTAACAATCGCTCGGCGTCACTCTCCCAACCTTCCTCAATTGCGGCCTTAACTTCCTCTGGGGCCTCCCCTTCGTCCTCTAAACCCTGCTCCTCTTCCTCAACTAGCAGGTTCCGCGTGGGGCACTGCGCCTCCACGTGGCCTCTGCTAGAACATCTAAAACATACAATGCCCCCAGATCGCTGACCATCAGTGGCTATGACTTTGCCCTTCGCATCCGCTGGGGTACGTGAGGGTGCAGCCAGGGTGGTCTGGGGCAAAGCGGGTTTCCTAAAAGTCGAGGAATCAGTCCACGAAGTGAACTGCCTCGTGCTAGACGATCGGAGGTACTGCTCGTACTCGAGGGAGAGCTGGAATATCTGATCAACAGTCTCCAAGCGGCGGGGAATCAGCTCTCTCCGAATGTCGGAACAAAGGCCCGCCTTGAAACGGGAGGCAGTGGCAATATGTTCCTCTGAAATGTCACTCCTGACGATCAGCTCATCGAAGCGAGCCATGTACTCGGCGACGGTAAGTGTCCCCTGCCGTAAACTCTGTAGCTGCTCAAATAGCTGATCTCGGTAAGACGCGGTGAGGTACTTCTCTTTCAGTCTCTCCTTCATCTCATCTCATCTGGCGATGGGGTAGTAACCATCCCGCTCTAAGGCTCTCTCAACACTGATCCAGAATACCTTAGCCTGCCCGATCAACTTCATCTTTGCAAAACGAACACAACGCTTGTCACTCATGTCGTACCACTCGAAGTAGTGGTCCATGTCCAAGAGCCAGTCGCTGAAGGCTTTCGGATCTAGGCGACCATCAAACGAAGGGGCGTCGAGTCGGATACGACGAGTGATGTCCAAGTAGTAGCCACCTCTCCGGGGATCAGGGTAGTCCTCGGGGTAATCATCCTGAGCGTAATCGTGTCGAACGGGTGGGGGGCCACGCTCTCTCCGACTTGGAGGATAATACTCATCACGGCGGTTGTCTCAGTGACCGAGTGGGGGCACTCGATCCCTGGGGTCAGGATGAGGTCTACGCGGCACACGGTAATCATCACGCGGAGGTAGGGGCCTTTCACGCACCAGATCAAGATGTCGCCTGGCCGGCGGGGCTGGGGATCGGTGGTGAGGATCACGACGGTAGCGGTCTGCCGGAGGCTGACCATCTCTTGGGCGCTGGTCATAACGTGGAGGAACGTCAGGATCGTCCTCAAGTGAATCGTCATGCTGTGTCGGAGTGTCTCTGGCATCCTCTAAGTGGCCTAAACGAAGGTTTACCTCGGCAAGATCATGACGCACATCATCGAACTGGGCTCCTATGGTGTCAAGGCGACCTAGGACAAGGCGTTGGAACTCAGCAAAAGCGGCGTCCGAGTTCGAGCTCATCGCTCGGTCCTCGGTGTTCTATGGCTCTACCATGCTTACTCTAAAAGTCCTACCACTACGGAGCATGCAAATGACCTAATCTGGCTCTGATACCAAAATGATGTAGGGGTAGGCTCGTGGTGCACGGAGACTAAGACTCTAAGTTCGGGTGCGGGGAACACACTAATGCAGCGCTAAATGCAATGTGACTGTCGGGTAATGACAACAATTATTATAAGCAATGAAATTAAGATTACCACACAGATAATTAAAATAAAAGAGACAAATAATTATTTTCAGCAATTGGGCAACGACTTCCTCCGCTCGGAGGGCCAAGGCAAGCGTGCGACGAATAATTCCACAAACAATTATTAGCATAAAAGAAAACAATTACTACACAACCATAATCGCAGCACAATATAGATAAACAACCAAATGAAAATGTCATGTCACAGAATACGATACCACAAATACTCACGACGTAGTGGACTGAACCGAGGCACTGGAGAATTTGAAGGACCGGATGCAAAACGAGCGATCGTAGGCAAACACGGTGGCACGGTGACGGAGAGGTGGCTGCCCACGGTGGGAAAAGAGGAAGTACGGGCCGGACACGGCGAGATCCGGCCACTAGGGGATAGATCTAGGTATTGGTGGATAGATCCGGTATTTTTACAGCGGATCCGGGCTACATGAAGAGAAATACGGAAGAGGATGGTAGATCGGAGGATGGTAACACTAGATCAAAATAGATCTAGGATTTTCGGAGCGGTGGGAGGTGGATCCACGAAGGGAAAGGGAGAGGAGTGGCCGACTAGGGTGGAAACTGCTGTAGGGTGGCCGGTTTTGGTGAAAGGTGGCGGTGGGGCTGGTTGTGAGGGCATGGGGTAGTCGGCTTAGGTAGGGGATTAGGCGGTGGGAAGCAGGCGGAGGAGGTGGGGGGAATGGGTGGCCTGCTGCAGGGACAAATTAACGTGAACTATGGAAATGAATAGTGAATGTAATAAATGAACAGTACCCCAAACCGTAAGATAACCTGCTGGTGGAGTTTTCAGCCGGCTGAATTGGTTGTTTCGGGAGGTGGATGGAGGATTCGAGGTGGGGAAAAGGAAGCTATGGGTAGGTACTATCTTGGGGAGGAGTTTGGCGGCCTAGGAGTCGTCACCTAGGGTTACACGGCGTCGGCACCGGGGAGAGATCGCTGGAATCCGGGAATACTTCTTCTCCAAATTCAACAATGATTCAATTCAGCCTCTAACACTCCTATTTATAAGAAAAGACAAGCTAGGGCATCCCCATCAACGGCTATGATTGATCGGTGGGTTAGCCCCTTAAAATACATCAAAACAAACTAAAAAAAATAAACTAATACAATTTTTTGACTCGCGACGACGTCCCGGACGCAACCGCAGAGTCCGATCGGCGATCCAATCAAGTCTTCCTGCGCGAATACATGTACGTGGGTCCCGCTTTGCGGCGAACCCCTCCAGGTGCATCTGATGGTTCATCAGTTACATAATAGGCCATCCCTTAGAAGAAGCCACTGCTATCAGACTTCTAACAATTGTCATCTTAACTACAGACGCAAACGTATCTTGATAATCGAGGCCCTCTACTTGTGTGAAACATTTTGCAACTAAATGCGCCTTATATCGTTCAATTGACCCATCAGACTTGTATTTTATTTTATATATCCATTTACAATTGATAGTTTTCTTCCCAATTGGTAATTTTGTTATACACTAAGTGTTGTTTTCTTCCAAGGCTGAAATTTCTTTGGCCATAGTCGTTCTCCAGTGATCCAAAGTGGAAGAATTAAGTGAGCAAATATAGTCTTTCTACCACAACAGTTTGGTAGTTGATTTTCTCAATTGGTTCCGTGGAGGATTAATGATAATATGTCCAGTCTGATTGGAAGAACCAGCAAGCAAGTCATCAAAAGTAGGATTATCTGAGTTTGTAGAGGTTGGAACAGTAGTGATATCATCAGCAAATTCACTTATATCTGAGGGATAAGGCAAATATGAAGATGTGGAGTTGTTAGCTTGAAGAAAGGGAAAAATATGCTAAAAAATTTGACATCTCAGGCTCTCAGCTGATGAATATGACATGTGTGGATAAATCATATAACTTGTATCCCTTTTTCCCATGGGGTAGCCAAGAAAAATTCATCGGCGCACGTGGTCAATTTTTTCCCTGTTGTGGCTAATTGTACAAGCAAAACATAAACATCCAAAGGCTCTTAGATTGTCATAAGTAGGAGGTTTATGAAAAAGAGCTTCAAAAGGTGATTTATTGTTGAGAACACTAGAAGGAATCTTTTTGATCAGATAAGTAGCCTTAAGAACACATTCCCCACAAAATTTGATGGGTAAGCCAGCTTGAAACAGTAGAAATCGGGATTAAATTTCTTCACACGCCCTAAACCGGACACCATATACATATATATAGGTAGAATAGCACGTGACATATCACGTGGAATACATAATCAATACGAACTAAAAAACGAATATTCAACTCTCTCCCTCAAGTTGAGAATATATATTGATCATTCCCAACTTGTCAGTATTGTTCTTGAAGTTGTCGCTGCATAGCCCCTTGGTGAAAACATCGGCAAGCTGATCAAATGAGCTCACAAACGGAGTGCAGACATTCCCCTTGTCGATGTGGTTTTGATGAAGTGTCTATCAACTTCCACATGTTTGGTCTTGTCATGTTGAACTGGATTGTGTGCAATGTTGATGGCCTCCTTGTTGTCACAGTAGATAGTAATAGGTTTGTTTACCTGAAGGCCCAAATCCTGGAGAATGGTTCTCAACCACAGTCCCTCACAAACGCCTTGAGCCATAGCTCTGTATTCTGCTTCAGCACTTAAGCGAGCTACCACGTTTTGCTTCTTGCTCTTCCATGAAACCATGTTGCCTCCCACAAATGTGCAGTACCCTGTGGTTGACTTTCTATCATCTTGACTACCAGCCCAATCAGCATCAGTAAATACCTCAACCTCTAACGACTGATTAGCCTTGAACAAAATCCCACGCCCTGGTGTCTTTTTGAGATATCGCAACGCCCTAAAGGAAGCCTGCTGATGACATAACGTAGGAGAGTGCATATACCGTCTTAGGAAACCCACCGCATACGTGATACACGGGCGAGTATGGGACAGATATATGAGCATCCCAACCAGTCATTGGTATTTTGAGGGGTCCACTTTCTTCCCACTAATATCTGCATCAATCTTATGATTAGCCTCAATTGGAGTGTCAACAGGCGCACACTCAAGCATCCCAGTCTCCTCCAGAAGATCAAGAGTATACTTCCTTTGGGAAATGAAGATCCCCTGTCCGGACCTCGCAACTTCAATTCCCAAAAAATATTTCAGCTTTCCCAGATCCTTGACTTCAAATTCTTCGCCTAGTTGTTTTTTCAAGCATTTGATCTCATCCAAGTCATCTCCGGTAATGATAATGTCGTCCACGTACACAATAAGGATAGAAACCAAAGCACTCTTCCTCTTGATGAAGAGGGTATGATCAGCTTGACTTTGAGTATATCCAAGTCGTAGCATGATCTTGTTAAAACGCCCAAACCACGCTCTCAGAGACTGTTTCAGGCCATACATGGATTTTAGGAGGCGACAGACCCTCCGGTTGGACTATTTGACATCAAGGCCTGGGGGAATATCCATATATACCTCCTCTTCCAAATCACCATGCAGGAATGCATTCTTGACATCGAGTTGCAGTAGCTCCCATCCACGAATCACAGCACAAGAAAGAAGCACACGGATTGAGTTCATCTTGGAAACAGGAGCAAAGCTCTTCTGGTAGTCAATGCCTTAAGCTTGGGTATATCCTCGAGCTACTAAACGAGCTTTGTATCGCTCCACCACCCCATCTTGGTTCTGTTTAACAGTGAAGACCCAACGGGATCCGACCGTTCGCTTCCCAGGGGGAAGGCTGGTGAGCCGCCATGTTTTATTTTTATCCATGACACTCAGTTCCTCCTCCATAGCCTGTTTCCATTCAGGTATCTGAACAGCCTCCTGTCATGTCTTAGGAATCACAATAGATGAAAGAGAGGAGATAAAGGTTTTATGAGCCTGAGATAGATGAGTATAACAAATGTAGTTGGCAATGGGGTGTTTGGTGCCACCCCTTTTACCTATAAGACGTGCAAGAGGAACATGGAGGTCATCATCTGAATCTGGAGCTGAGACGGTCACTGGTACTGGCGGAACATTCACAGTCTGCACTTGCTCAACAGTCCTGGGACGACGTGAGTATGTGTATAATATAGGTGGAGTAGAGGTGGAAGGAGGGGAAGCAGCAACAATTGGCAGAGGAGATTCGATGTTAACAATTGGAAGAGGAGATTCGATGTTAAAAATTTGAAGAGGAGATTCGATGTTAACAATTGGAAGAGGAGATTCGATGTTCTCGTCACCGTCACATCTCGTCTCCCCCTGACGAGGACGAAAGTACGACCCCCCCTCACTGAATGTGACATCCACAGCGCAATAGTAGCGCCGAGTCGGAGGATGATAACAACGATACCCTTTGGTGGTAGGGGAGTACCCAACGAAAATACACCGCAAGGAACACGCATCAAGTTTATCACGATGCGGGGTATGAACATGAACAAAACATTCAGAGCCAAAGATACGAGGAGCAAGATGAGAGGTGTGGACGATGTGTTGTTTGGTAAGACGCGATATGAGGCATATCAAATGAGAGGGAACGAGACGAAAGAGGGTTAATGAGATGAGCAGTTGTGAGAACTGCATCACCCCAGTAGGATTTGGGAAGGTGCATAACAAGGAGTAAACACCGGGCCACCTCCAACAAATGTATATTCTTCCGTTCGGCCACCCCATTTTGGGTGGAAGTTTGGACGCACGTGGTTTGATGTATGATGCCATTATCAGATAGATAGGCCCCAAAAACACCCCGATCATCATATTCTCCACAATTATCACTACGCAACACACGAATTTTGCCACCAAATTATTGGTTCACCATCTTATGAAACGTCTGAAAACAGGAAAGGACGTCACTTTTCTTTTAAAGCAGATAAACCCACGTAACACGGGAGTGACAATCAATAAAAGTAACAAACCATTTATAACCAGATAAAGGTAACACTGGAGACGGGCCCCAAACATCAGAGTGAATAACATCAAATGGACAAACACTAGGGACAGACAAATGACTAGTACTCTGACGGACATGTTTAGGGCGTTCACATGCATCACAAGAGAAAGACTGAATTAAAGAGGTAAAACAGGAAACAATTTAGTAAGATAAAGAGGGGAAGGGTGGCCAAGGCGCTGGTGCCAGCGTTGAATGTCATGTAGAGTCGGAGATCTGGTGGATGAAAAGGCACTGGAAGAAGACTGGTTCAGCAAGTACAGTCCACCAACGTTCCTACCACTGCCAAGCGCCCGCCTCGTATCCAGATCCTGAAATACACAAACATCAGGAAAGAAGATCACAAAACAATTTAAAGAAGTAGTTAAGTGACTAATGAAAAGCAAATTGCGAGGAAAAGACGAGACACGCAAAACAGAGGACAGTGATAGGTCGGGGGAACAGGTGACAGTCCCTTTACCAACGATGGCGGAGAGGGAGTCATTAGCAGCAATAACCTTATCACGACCAGAAAGAGGAGTATAAGAGGTAAAACCTGAGGCAGAACCAGTCATATGATCGGTCGCACCCGAGCCAATAATCCTTGCGGAAGGTGAGGACACAACATGAGCACTGGAGAGACCCGAAGTAGCAACAGCAGCATGAGAACCAGCAGTAGGAGAGTCAGTGTGGGAGCGCAACATGCGACGGAGAGCATTTAACACAACAGCAGACAAGCCGCCAGAGGTGTCCTCCTGAACCTCAGTAGAGTGCGCAAAAAACTGAGTACGATCGCCAGACTGATGGCCACCACCACGGTGCCTACCGCGACCCCGAGCACTAGAACCTTGACCAGCAGGGGCAAGGTGAGGGTGTAAACGAAAACAGGAGTCCCTGGTATGGCCCTTCTTCCTACAGTAGCTACAAAGAGGAGGTCCGCGTGAAGCCGCGGCAAGCGCAAAATGATCAGTAGCAGGAGAGGCACCAAGAGTACGACAACGATTCTCATCATTGAGGAGCATGCTGAAGGCCTCCCGAAGAGAAGGAAGTGCCTCACGATGGAGAACATGCAAGAGAACAACATCAAACTTCATGTTGAGCCCCATAAGGGAGACGTGGACACGAAAACGATCTTTTTCTATCTGAAGTGTCAGCGCATCAGCAGTACAAACAACCGTAAAAGTATTGAAGAAGTCCAATTCCTGATAGAGACGCTCAAACTCGGAATAGTAGGCAGAAACAGACATAGTGCCCTGCTTCAGCTCCAGAACATGGCGAGTGAGCTCATACACTTGCATCAAACTGCCTGCCTGAGAGTAGGTATCACGGGCCCGAGTCTAAATATCATATGCGGAGTCCAACAGCATATAACTGCGATACACCTGAGGGGACATCAGTGAAGTAACCACGAGACAACCAACAAATTTTTCGCATCCCATTTTTTCATGTGGGATCTGTACGTGGTGGCTCAATGGTGGTACCATCAACAAGTCCATATAACTGGTGGCTGCGAATAGCATGTTGGGCCGCCCTGGACCATTCCAGATAATTCATGTCATCCAAGACAACAGTAGTGATCTTCAACGAGCCAGATGGGTCATGGCTCCGAGGAGGGTCGGTAGACGAACCGGTTGGAACACCGAAATGAGGAGCCGGAGCCGTGGAGATAGTGGACTGATCATCCATGGCTCCGAAGAGAGATGGAAGAGCTCCAAATCAGAGAAGACGGCCTCCAACGGGTCCCCCGTAGATCATGACGCCAGAAGGAACACCGGAGGAGGTGAGCAAGGTGTCTCTGGCTGCCCTATGGAGGACAAAACGGCCGGAGACGCGGGGGGCCGCCCGAAAGGCCGGGCGGAGAAGGCTGCCGAAGGCGTAGAGCCGCTGAAGTGTGACGGAGAGCCGCGGAAGAGTGACGGTGGCGGCGGACTGGCGAGCGGAAGAAGATGAGCGACGGACGGGCGACAGACTGACGGACTGGCAAGCGAGATCGCGCGGAAGGGGGCGAGCGGGATCGAGGCGTGCGTGATCGAGGCAAGCGGGAGCGACGGACTGGCGACGGCTCGAGCGCAAGGGGGCGAGTGGGATCGAGGCGTGCGGGATCGACGAAAGCGGGAGCAGCGGAATCCCTAGCGCTCTGATACCAAGTAGAAATCGGGATTAAATTTCTTCACACGCCCTAAACCGGACACCATATACATATATATAGGTAGAATAGCACGTGACATATCACGTGGAATACATAATCAATACGAACTAAAAAACGAATATTCAGGTGAAACCGCAAAGCTCTAGCAATCTAAAAATGTCCATGCTTTCGTTCAACAATACCATTCTGTTGGGGCGTGTATGTGCAATTGCGCTGATGTATGACTCCTTTATCCAAAAAACAGGCTCTCAACTTGTTATTTAAAAATTCAGATCCATTGTCGGTGTGGCAAGCTTTTACACATGTATTAAATTGAGTTTGTACCATTTGTAAAAAAATGGTATCAAGATTGAGACTACATCCTTGGAGCTCATTAAGAAAGTCCATGTGTTTCGAGTCAAATCATCGACAATAGTTAGGAAATATTTAAAGCCATTATATGCGATAGTTTTATAAGGCCCCCATGTATCACAATGAATGACATCAAACGCATTCGAGAAACTAATATTTTATGAAATGGATATCGAGTTTGTTTAACTAACGGACAAATGCTACAATCATAGTGTTTAACAATTTGCAAATCAAAAATAGAAGTAGCCAAATGCTTGAGCTTATTTGTTGTGATGTGCCCCAACCGGTTGTGCCATAGGATGGAGTTATGGAGGCTGGTTTGAGTAGCAGCAGCAATGTTGATGTCAGATGATGTGTCATCCTGATAGAAGTAGTGTAAGCCCCTTTTTGAGTGCCAAGTATATTATGGATCTTCTTCAAAGGGTCCTGAATGATACAACTTTTAGAATAAAAAAGTAGTAATTTTTTGGAATCTGAGCAAAACTTGCTGGTAGAGATCAGGTTATGATGAAAGTTTGGCACAAATAGAACATCATGTAAAATAATATCAGGTGACAATTTGATAGTTCCTGTATGAGTGATGTAGGCGGATGAGCCATCTGGTAAGTATACTGTGGAAGGTTTGCATAAATGCTTGGGCTCAAGAAGTAAATGAAAAATATGTGTGGTGAGGTCGGTTGACAAGGATCCAATCATCAGTTTTGTTGGAGAGGGAGAAGCAGTAGCTGATACCTGCTAATCGGTGGCTGGTATCAGTCAAAAAGGGTTTTATATGGTTGACAAGTTCCAGCAGTTTGGTGACTTGTTCCTGAGTGAATTGAGGAACTGAAATGTAATCATGTGATGCCGGAGTCTGAGAAAAACAGTTTGGTTTATTGCCAGATAATCCTGATGATACGTTTGAACGGGAGAATTCTGCAAAATTTCCTTCAAACCGGTGAGTGGCCGGTTTGGCGAGCATTTTCTTGTTTTTGGCCCTTGTAATTTGCTGGATATCCATGAAGCTTGAAGCATTTTGCTTTGACATGGCCTGCCATTTGACAGTAATCACACCACACAGAGCGTTTGTTGTCGAAACTAGGATGGCGTGGGTTGGCTAAATTGGAAGACGGTGCATAAGTATTTCCTGTGTAAAAGGCAGTGGTTATATCTTCCATAGGTAGATTGTGTGACATAACCAATTGGCGCTCTTCTTGTTGAATCATTGAATAGGCCTCATCAAGAGAAGGTAAACTTTTCATGAGGAGAATCTGACCACGAAGAGGTTTAAAGGTGTTATTTAAGCTCATCAAGAACTGCATAAGTTTTTGTTCTTCTAGTTGATCAAGTCAAGCTCTGGTCACTACGCAAGAAGGATCTGATTTACAAGTGGGAATTGAAATAGTGGCCCCAAGTTCGTCTCACAATTTGCTTGATCTTGGTGAAGTAAGTTTCGATAGTCAGATTATCTTGACTACAAGAGGAGATTGCTTTGTGAAGACCATAGATTCGTGAACTATTGTTATTGGCAAAACGGCGCGAGAGATTAGACCACATGATGACGGTAGTGTTGCTATGGATAATAGATTGGCCGATATCATTAGAAATAACATTGATCAGCCATGAAATGAACATATTGTTGGCTTGTTCCCATTGAGACAATTTAGGGTCAGTGGTGGCTGATTTGGGAATTGATCCATCAACGAATCCAAGTTTATTTTTGCAGGACAGAGCAATCTCCATGGAGCGTTTCCAAGGAATGTAGTTGACAGTACCAAGAAGTACCTGTGTGACAAGGATCATGCCAGGATGATCGGAATTATGTATGGAATATGGGGCCATGATGTTTCTTTGATGTTGACCCGCCATGATGTTGCTTGAGCTGTATTGTTGATCCTGATCCATCATGTAGAACAGATGAAAAGAAATGATCTCAAATTCAGAAATTAGTGGATCTTGTTTGCTCTGATGCCATGTTAAAGTGGAGCAACACTGCAGAATAATGAAGAAAATGAAACAAGATTTTATTCAGCAAAGCAAAAATTACAGCGGCAGACAATGAGCGGAAAACAAATTTACCATCTTTCCTTACATCCATGGGAGGAGGGATAACATCTATTTATAGAAGACAGATAAGACACTAGAAGCTGCTAGTGACTAGAAGAAAACAGAATAACATTAATCTGTTAAACTTATAACAGTATTTCAACACAAACAAGAGAAACGTTAGTGGAATATTCGGGAGAATAATAGAAATACTATTAGCTTAGCAGGGGATGACCACACTCTTAGGTATGTTTATGCATTTTTCTCATTATTCTGATTAGGGTTGAGTGATTTTTGATGGGGATCCATCAGATGCACCTGGAGGGATTCGCCGCAAGGCGGGACCCACGTACATGCATTCGCGCAGGAGGACTTGATCGGATCGCCGATCGGACGCCGCGGTTGCGTCCGGGACGTCACCGCGAGTCAAAATACTATATTACTTTATATTTTTCAGTTTATTTTTTTGATGTATTTTAAGGGCGAACCCGCCGACCAATCATATGAGGGCTGATCAAAGGCATTGTTGGATTTGGAGAAGAAGCATTCCCGGATTCCATCGATCCCTCCCCGGTGCCGACGCTGTGAACCCTAGATGACGACTCCTAGGCCGCCAAACTCCTCCCCAAGGTACACCCTACCCCCACCATCGTTTTCCCCCTCTCCTCCTCCATATCCAGCCACCAAATTCCCCAAAAACTCCAGCCCAACAGCCGCCGGCCTGCAGTCCAGCAGGCCGGCCCTTTCCCTGCTCCCCCTCCCTTGTCCGCCGCCGCCCACTGGACCAGAACAGGCCGCCGGCCTGCTGTCAACCATCCAGCCCCCGCCGCCCTACCCCCACCTCAAAGTCGGCCACCTCCAAGGCCTCCTTTGCCCTAGCCGACCACTCCTCTTCCTTCCCCTCCGTGGATCCACTTTCGGCCGCTCCGAAAACCCTAGATCTATCTTGATCTAGTGCTACCACCCCCGATTCATCATTGTCCCCAATATTCACCATCCCGAAGCCCGGATCCGCCGCCCAAAACACTGGATCTATCCACCTACATCCGGATCTATTCCCTAGTGGCCGGATCTCTCCGTTTCCGGCCCGTTTCCCCTCTTTTCCACCGTGGGCAGCCACCTCACCATCGCCGTACCGCCGGGTTCACTACCGATCGCCCGCCTACACATCCGGCCCTTCAAATTCTCCAGTGCCTTGGCTCGGCTCTCTACGTTGTGAGCATTGCGGTATTGTATTCTTGGATTTGACATTATCATTTTGGTGCTTTATTGTATTGTGCTGTGATTATTGTCGCATAGAAAATTGGTTTTGTTATACTAATAATTGCAGAAGAAATTATTCGCCGCCACTTTGCTTTGGCCCTCCGAGCGGAGGAAGCCATTATAAAAATTGTTGAAATTAATTGTTTGTTCACTAATCCAATTATTTGCGTGGTGCTATTAATTTCATTGCTTAATTTAATCGTCGCCGTCACCAACGGTTCCATTGCATTTAGGGTGTTAATAGTGTGTCACCCCTGCACTAGCACTTAGGGTCGTAGTTTCCGAGCACAACTAGCCTACCCTACATCAATTTTATTCTGAGATCGTGCCTCAATTGTTGAGATTGTGGTGCCTTTCTAGCCTTCGAGATATCTCAATCTTCTCCATCCCTTGGTACATCAAAACAAGACTAGTACATCACTTTTCTCCATGTGTGCTTTGTTAGGAAAAACTGATTGTATTTGATAAAACAGATTATATATAAATTGATATAGATTTGTCTTTAATAATTGTATACAAAGACTTTGTATTCTCTGCGTTGTAATAATAGTTACATGCAAAAAGTCAAGACTGGAGATTTATTAAGTATTGAAGAATTTGTCGAATATAGTGTATGATTGTCTAATAAAATTTGACTATAGAAATCTCTCCTCGAAGGTATTAATCGAATACAAGTCAGAGCTTGAAAAAGACACTAAAGACAAGATATTAAAAGTTTTTCGTCGAATACAAATCAAAATTGAAGAAATACAAAGTTATTAAAAGTGTCTTGTCGAATACAAGTCAGACTGTCAGAGCTTGAATATATTTAGAGGTTATTAGAAGCTGATAGTAGAATAATTATCAGAGTTGAAATATAATTTTGAGTACTGAAGTTCTTTAAAAGGTGGAAGTCAAATACAATTCGACTACTGAAGAAGAGTTGTGCTAATAAAATTTCTCAGAAGTTGATAACCAGATGGTTCCTGACATTTGAATAAGTTTTAAATACGACGACTATTAGAAGCTGCTAGTCAAAATCCTTTCGACTAATGAGTAAGTTATGTGAATAAAGTCTCATTTTAAGCATACTATAGAAGCTGATAGTTGAATGCAATTCACCTATTAAGTGAAACTTGGAGAAATTATTTCTTGAAAAAATTAGAGAAGTTTAAGGAAAAAGATTTTTGATGTGATATCATTCATTTTCAGAGATATCTATTTAAGGAAATACTTCTTTTGTCTTTTTCTAGAAAGGATCGGTATAGAAGAATATACATTTCTTTTGTCTTTACCTCACACACTCTGGATTCTCTAATTCTCTTCTCCTTCAAAACCCTAATTATTTTTCGCTCTCATGTTCATTCTGAGATATGACAAGCTAAAAAATGTCCCCATACTGAATCCACACCAAAACAATTGATAAAGATCTTGGTCTTCTCATGAGATCTTTCATTGTGAAAAAGCTCACCAATTACTGCAAACTACTATAAAAGAGTTCTAAGAATTACTTCAAAAGATTCAGTGATTTTAAGAGTCCTTATTGAATGACTCAGATCGAGTGAAAGATAGTGAATTTCCACTGAGGTAGAAGAGAGGGTGTGCCCTGGTTTTAGGGAAACTCTATAATTTCTTGTGTCTACTCTCTATTGGTTATGTTGGTTGGTGGTGTGCGGATATCATTATGTATTACTATTTATTCCCCCCTATGAGGATGAATGAAGTGCGATGATTATTTTCTCCTTTATTTGGTATCAGAGGAGGTCCGCTAACCCTAGCCCGATCTCTCGTCCCGCACGCCGTCCGCGCCGCTCGACCGCCGCCTGCACCTCACGCCGGCCCCGATGTGAGCCGCAATCGACCCCGCGTGCTCTCCGTCCGAGCCGCTTCTCCCTCCCGCGTCTCTCGCCCGCACGACACGTATCCCGCCTCGCACGCTGCGGTCCCTCGTCTCCCGCGTCTCCGCGTCTCCCGCTCGCACGCCGCCTGCACCGCTGTCGTCCCTCCTTTCGTCGCTTGCTCTCTGATATTTGGTCTTTCTATCCCTTTGGGATGAGATTTTCTTCTTCTGTTTGGGGGGCTTTCTCTTCCCCCATGAATTCCAGATTTTCTCCTTGTCTTTAGGGGGCTTCCTCTTCCCCCATGGATTCTTCCTCTCTTACCTCGACTGATGGCTTTGTTCGTCGCATCACTACCTCTCTTCTCAATGAATCGAATTTTATCGCTTGGTCCAACTCCGTGCGAGTTCATCTTGCCGGACATGACAAACTCGATTGGCTTGAACCTAATGGTGTTCCAAAACCTACCGACGACAAGGCTATCCGTCAATGGCGCACAGAAAATTTCAAGATTCTCGGGGTGCTTCAATGCTCCATGGAGCCCCGGATTTACGAGCAGTTTATGCGGTTTGATTCCGTGCCGTCTCTTTGGGCTGCCAGACCCGCGTTGATACGCGGATTTATTCTGTGTTTCAGGAGATTTCTACAGCTCGTCGGGGGGACCGTTCCGTGCACGAGTATTTTACCTTTCTCTCTGGGCGATTCCAGGAACTCTCATACCTCGAGCCGCTTAGTGCTTTTCCCCATCCTGAGGATTTGCTTGTTGCCAAGCGTCGCCAGGAGAAGCGGGAGACCTACCAGTTCCTGATGGGCTTGCGGCCCGAATTTGAGCAGAGGGGGGGGGGGACTTCTACCCCCCTTGGCCGTGTGGGTGGCCGCGGGAGCCCGTTTGCTTTTGTTCTGTGTCAGCACTGCCTGCGGACTGGTCACAAGAGGGCCAGGTGCTGGTTACTCTTTCCTCACCCGTGCCAGCAGTCTTCCGCTACTCGTACCGTCGCCGCTACTTCTTCCGACTTTGGCGGCCAGCCTGATTACAGTACCTCTTCTGGGACTTCTTCCGCTGACTGGAGTCAGCTTATGGCTCAGGTGCAGCAGCTTCAGTCTCAGCTTCAACAGCAGTCCTCGTTTCAGCCTCCTTCTGCTCAGTCGTTTCCTGCCTCCTCGTCGTTCTCGTCGACCTCGGCATCTGCGTCAGGTACCTCGGCGACCCTTCATGTCACTCATGAGGGGCATTCCTCCCCTTGGGTGATTGACTCTGGGGCCACTGATCATATGACTGGGGAGCCACACTTTTTCTCCTCTCTTGTGTCTCCGAGTGTCCATCGGCAGGTTCGCCTTGCTGATGGCTCCGTGACACCCATTCTTCACCAGGGCACCGTTCCTCTCTCACCCCCTTCACCTTGGGATCAGTTCTTCATGTTCCCAAGCTTGCTTTAAATCTTCTTTCTGTTAGTCAACTGACTCGTACATTACACTGCTCGGTGACATTTTTTCCTTCTGGCTGTGTTTTTCAGGATTTGACCACGAAGAGGACTTTTGGCTACGGCCGTGAGCGCGACGGGCTTTACCAGCTGGATCTCCCACCTCAGACACCATCACCCTGTCTTCCACCATCATCCATTGCTGCTGCTACTACATCTTCTCTTTGGCATGCCAGATTGGGACATGCAAACCCTAAAATTGTGCCCTCCCTGTTTCCGAGTGTCTCATTTGAGCACCCGTTTCAGTGTGATGTGTGTCAGCTTAGCAAACACACACGCACTTCTTATCCTGTTTCTATTTCTCGTAGTTCTGCACCTTTTGAGATTGTTCATTCAGATGTTTGGGGGTCTGCCCCGGTTGTATCTTATGATAGTTTTCGCTACTTTGCCTCTTTTATAGATGATTTTACTCGTTGCTATTGGGTTTACCTTATGCGTGCAAAATCTGATGTTTTTTATTTTTATACCCAGTTTTCTCATATGGTTGCTACTCAGTTTTCCTCACGTATCCGGATTCTTTGCTCCGATAATGGGGGGGAGTACACTTCTTCCTCTTTTTCTGCTTTCCTTGCTAGCCAAGGAACCCTTCATCAATTCTCGTGTCCCTACACCCCCGAACAAAATGGACTGGCCGAACGCAAAAATCGTCATCTCCTGAATGTGACCCGATGCCTTCTCCTTGGGTCCCATGTCCCCAAGTTATTTTGGAGCGCTGCTCTTCTTACGGGGACCTTTTTGGTCAACCGTCTGCCTTGCCAGCCTCTAGCGGGTCGGGTTCCTCTGAGCCTCCTATATCCCAGCCGCCCTTTGTTTCCTATTCCCCTTCGGGTGTTCGAATGTGTGTGCTTTGTTCAAGACCGTAGTCCCACTCGGACTAAACTTGATAACAAAGCTATCTGATGCTTATTTTTGGGATATTCCCTCCTCATCCAAGGGATATCGTTGTTTTGACCCCACTTCCCGCGGGACTTTTCACTCCATGGATGTGACGTTCTTTGAGGATACCCCTTCTACAGTATCCCTCCACCACCACAGCCTGCTTCAGTTCCCATTCCTCCTTCCACTCCACCACAGCCGGCCCCTGTTCCCCTTGCTCCGTTACACGACTCAACTCCGGCTCAGACATATACCCGGGGTCCCCATGGGCCCTCACATGTTCACCCTATCCTTCGTACTCCGCTGGTAGAGTCCAGCTCACAGGACCTGATGCCATATCCTCTGACAGGTGATGTTCTTCCTTCTTCTGACTTGCCTATTGCACTTCGCAAGGGTAAGCGTTCTTGTGTTACTGACCATCCTGTTGCTAGCTTTGTGTCCTACCAACGTCTCTCCCCAGGTTACCGGGCTTTCCTGACTGCCACCGATCAGATCAGGATTCCGAGTTCGACGACTGAGGCATTCCAGCATCCTGAGTGGGTGGCGGCTATGGAGGCTGAGATGTCGGCTTTACAGAGGGCTGGTACCTGGCATTTGGTCCCCCTTCCCACCGGCAAGAAGACTGTTGGGTGTTGGTGGGTCTACACCATCAAGTATAATGCTGATGGGTCTCTTGCACGCTACAAGGCTCGCCTTGTCGCGAAGGGCTTCACCCAGACTCCAGCGGATTACGGGGTGACCTTTGCCCCTGTGGCCAAGCTTTCTACTGTCCGTCTTCTTGTTTCCCTCGCTGCCTGCCTTGGATGGCCTCTTCACCAGCTGGACGTGCCGAATGCCTTTCTTAATGGCTCTCTTAATGAGGAGATTTATATGGATCCGCCGCCCGGTTACGAGCTTCAGGGGGAGTATTTGGGACGTGTCTGTCTTCTGTTGATGGCTCTGTATGGGCTGAAGCAGTCCCCTCGTGCGTGGTTTGAGCGGTTTGGGACTGTTGTGCTTCAGAGTGGGTTCACCAGATGTCATGCAGATCACACATGCTTTGTTCGGACTGCTGCGGATGGTCGCATGGTTATTATTCTTGTCTATGTGGATGATATCATCCTTACTGGTGATGACAGCTCGGGTATTCTTCAAATTAAGGAGGTGCTTCGGACGACATTTTAGGTAAAAGATCTTGGACCTCTGAAGTACTTTCTCGGAATTGAGGTGGCCAGATCCAAGCGGGGGATCTCCTTGTCTCAGCGCAAGTATACACTCGACCTTTTGAGTGATATTGGCCTTCTTGGGTGCTCCCCAGTATCTACACCCATGGACCCGAACCACCGCTTACACGCTGAATCCGGCGACCCTCTCCCTGATTCAGGCATATACCAGCTTCTTGTTGGCAGGCTTATCTACTTGACCAACACTCGCCCAGATATTAGCTTTGCTGTGAGTGTGGTCAGCCAGTTCATGCATGCCCCCCGTACTTCTCACCTTGATGCAGTTTTTCGGATACTTCACTACTTGAAGGGATCGCCTGGCCTCGGGCTCTTCTACCGTTCATCCCCATCTCCCGGACTTATCTGTTACACAGATTCTTACTATGCTGGTTCCATCACTGATCGGCGCTCTACTTCAGGGATGTGTATTTTCTATGGTGGCAATCTCATTTCCTGGAAGAGCAAGAAGCAGAGTGTCGTCTCCCGCTCCTCTGCTGAAGCTGAGTACCAAGCTATGGCCCATGGAGCCACAGAGCTCCTTTGGCTTCGTACTCTCTTGACCGAGCTGGGCTTTCCTCCTTCCGGTTCCTCGATGCTTGTGTGTGACAACCAGTCTGCTCTCATGCTAGCCTCCGACTCTGTTCTGCACGAGAGGACTAAGCATATCGAGGTTGATATTCATTTTCTCCGGGAGCACATTCGTTCAGGGACTCTTGCCACGACCTATGTTCCCTCCGCCGAGCAGACTGCAGATGCCTTCACCAAGGCGGTTGGACCTTCCAGACTTCTCTCTACTTATGGCAAGCTGGGCTTGCTTGATCTCTTCGCGCCAGCTTGAGGGGGAGTATTGGTTATGTTGGATGGTGGTGTGCGGATATCATTATGTATTACTATTTATTCCCCCCTATGAGGATGAATGAAGTGCGATGATTATTTTCTCCTTTATTCTCTCTATAACTTAGATTTTCTTTCTGCATTGCATTTTCTTTGTTTTGTTTTTATGTTTGTGATTTTGGGAATTATGTTAGTGAGATTTTTATATACTCTATTCACCCTCATTCTAGAATGTAATCATTTAATATTCTTTTGTATTCCACATTTTTAATTAGTATCAGAGAAAAGTTTATCTTTAAAGTCTAACACCTTGATCACCCAAGATTCTAGGTATTCAAGAATATTAAATGTCATTCAATCATGAATGCTTCTTAGATCAGAGTTTATGCATCAGCATTTAGACTATCAATGTGCAATTCAGACAAGTTTGCACTTTGGATGTCTAGTATCATACTGTACATGAATTCTATTGATGAGAATATCTTTGAAGCCATTGTTACAGGTTCTTACATTCCCACAAAGGTAGACAACACTACAAAAAGGGAAATCCCTAAGTCAAAGTCAGATTGAATTGAAGGTAACCAAGGTTGCAAATATTTGATGTCGGCGATGTGTCAGATTATGTTTTTAAATGTCAAATATTGGAAGTCGGAGACTTGTTAGAGATATTTAAAATATCGGATTTTCATCTCCTAAATAAAAATTATATATTTATGTATACTAAGTATACTTTTATGTTATAAAAAAATTTAGAATAACAAGTTTACAAACACTAAGTCATGCCGAGAACTGGAGAGATCGTGCGGCTTCAGGAATATCGGGTGGGGAAAGGTTTCTAATGTTGCAAACTGCCAAGGAAGTGATGGCTTGACCCAAACTTCTGGGCTATATCATGTTGATGCCCACATTCTTGCGATTTAAGTCGGTTTTTTGGTGATCGAAGTGAGCACACATGCGATCAAACCGAGCTAATATAAACATATGAAAGATAACATTCACCATCTCCGTATTTCAGCTAGTCATTTGAGCATTGGATGTATTAGAATTTTCCATACACAGTTTCATCCTCATGATATTGACGACCTCAATGACCCTCTTGATAAGAATCATAATATTCATCCTCGCATAATTGAATTGTGTTGCAGGTTAACACGATCTCTACTAATGGAGTCTTGTGGACGGAAATGATCATCATAATAGTGCAAAGATCTCTGGGTTCGAACATATCTGAACTCTCGATCCTCAAATAGTGGAGAGGAATAACAATGATACCCATGCAATAGCATGAGATTCTCTCCTAATAAACTCTCTGGGGTTGAGCGTAAACAGACTTTAAATTATCAAATGGAGTGGAGTAATGACGAAAGCCTAGATGTTCATTCTTACCACAATTTAATCGTGTCGAAGGTTGTGGAAGTGACCTAAGAAACCTTTGCGAGGTGGTGCTAGTGAAATTTAACAAATACATAAGGAAAATGCAATGAATATGCAATATATTTCGGCAGATGATTGCATCTTATAGTTTAAGAACAAAGTCTTTTCTAAACAATTGCACTTGAGAATAAAGCACAGATAATTAACTTTTTCCTGTTAAAATAAGGTAAACCTGCTTTAATTAAGCATTAGGCAAATGTACCATTCAAATATAATGAATTATAGTGCAAATGCATGCGATCCATCATCCCTAAGCATATGTTCTTCATCAAATAGACAACAACACTCAAGTCTTTATCCTACCATAGTGGGGTCGGCTGTTTGGATCATTTGTCGTCATTGCGCCCTATCTTTAGTCATAATCTCACTTACTGTTGTGGATATCCTCCGACATGGCCGACATGTCGGCCGACATAAAGGTTTCATGGACCAAACGACACGTTTCCGATATTTTTTTGCAAAATATCTTTTTGGAATATATCCTCCGATATGTCTGCTATTGACCGATATATTCACCGATATATCGGCTGATATATCCCGACATTTTATCGACTGGTTTTTTCAATTTATTTTAATTAATGTTTATGATCTAATAGACAATATACCAAAATTGTTTCAGTATTTAGGTTGTTTTTCCCCTTCCTCTGACTTTCTTCCTTGCTCAAGTTCGTCACCGACTTCAATTATGCATGCTCTTTGAATTATGAACTAAATATTCTTTATCTTCAATTGTCATCGACACTTCTCGACATTCTGCTTTCTCTTATTTTATTTCACGTGTTATACCGTTATTACTTGTGTAACACAAAATGTTTATATTAGTTTGATAAATTTAGGAGTTCAATAAATATCAAATTATTAATATATTAATATATATATATTTTTAAAAAATTAAATTTATAAATAATTAAATACTAAAACCCGTTATGTGAAATATCCCCGATATATCCCCCGACATATTAAAACCGACATGAAAAACCTAAACCGACGTGTCCCCGATATCCGACATCTACAACCTTGATCTCACTAATGCCCAAGTACATCATGTCTTTCCTTATAGTTTCATTTCAAGTCTTTTTTGGTCTACGCCTTCTCCGTTTAACATGACTAGTAGCGAAACTCTCACAACACCTAACAGGTGCCTCTAATGGTCTCCTTTGTACGTGTCTGAAACATCTTAATTGAGCTTCTCGCATCTTCTCAACAATTGATGTCACTCTTGTCTTATCCTTGATACATTCATTCCTAATTTTATCTAGTCTCGTATGTCCACACATCCACCTAAGCATTCTCATCTCCGTAACTCCCATTTTTTGCTCATGTATATTATTCACTGCCCAACGCTCAGAACCATAGAGCATTGCTAGTCTAATTACAGTGCGATAAAATTTGTTAAAGTTTTAATGGTACTTTACGATCACATAAGATCTCAGGCGCGCCTCTACACTTCAACCAACTTGCTTGGATTCTATGTATCACATCTTTATCTGCACCTCCATTTTTTGAACTATATATCCTAGATATTTAAAGCACTCACTGCGTAAAATATCTTGGTCACCCAACTTAATAATAGAGTCATCCACCCTTCTTACACTACTAAATTTAAGCTCGGTATACTCCATTTTTTGTCCTGCTCAACCTAAAGTCCTTTTCTAAAGTGCCCCGCCAAGATTCAAGTTTCGTGTTTGCATCGTCGTGCATCTCATCGACCAAAACAATATCATCTGCAATCAATAAACACTTGATGGATATGTCCAATGAGCTCATTTAAGACGAGGGTAAAGAGATAAGGTCTTAAAACTAACCCTTAATGTAAGCCAGCGATGATTGAAAATTCTTGTGTTAATCCTCTAGATGTCCTCACCCTCATTACTGAATTTGTATACATATCTTTGATTACGTCAATGTATAATACATTTACACCTTTCTTTTTGAAGACTCTCCATAAGACCTCTCTTGGAATCCTATCATAATTCTTCTCAAGATCGAGAAACAACATATGCAAATCTTATTTTTTTTTTCAGATAGTTGTCAATGAGTCTCCTCAATAGGTTTATAGCTTTCATGGTCGATTGTCAAGGCGGTCGACCAATAGACAATGAAAGAAGATTATAACTTCTTAAAAAAACTTACATCATCATAGGAGGCCGGGAAATGGTATTACGACAGGCCTGCACTGATTTCAGTGTGTTGGCTGCAATCTATGGGTAACTTGGGGCTTGGGCAAGCAGGGATGGGATGCCAGGGGGACTCGACCAGCTAAAGGGGAAGTTGTTGGGAGGATTGTGAGGCTGGGAAGATTCAATCAGGGGACCTAAGGTTTTCGGTAATGGCGGTTGTTATTGTTGAGAGACTCGGTTGATGTAAGGATGTAATGTGGGAGGCTGGATGGAGGTGGTTTGGGCTCAAGATAGGGGAAGTGGTCTTCATGAGTCTAGGACATTGACAGTTGTGGCTTTGGGGTACTGGGTGACAGCGGGTTGAAGACTTGGACAACAATAATTTAAGTTTAGAAAAAGGGTTATAACACCCTTACTTGTTCGACTACATTTCATAGGCCTAACCGACACTTGTGATATGAAGCAAGTTAAGCAATAATAATAAAATTGATGTCATTGCAAGAAAGCAACTAGAGTACACACTCGAAGTAAATGGCTGGAGCTAAGGTTAAAGAAATTCCTCAAATTCTAATTCATCGAGCTTGGTTTGGACAATTTCATAAAATCGTGTTGCAGTCAGGCTATATTCAGGGACATGTTGAGCACTCTCTCTTTGTTAAAAAGAGAGGAACTAAAGTGTTGGTGCTCATTGTATATGTGGATGACATCATCATTATAAGCAATGATTTGGAGGAAATTATGCACCTGAAAGGGCAATTGTGCAGATAATTTGATGTTAAAGATCTGGGAAAGCTGAAATATTTCATGGGCAAGGTCTAGCCGGGGGATCTTCGTATCCTAAAGAAAGTTTGTCCTGACCTTCTAGAGGAAACCGGTTTGCTTGGATGTGCCCCCGTTGATACCCCATTGAGGTCAATCACAAAATTGATGATGACACAAAAGGAGATAGAGTTGACGCATCGAAATTCCAAAGATTGGTTAGTAGACTCGTATAATTATCTCATACACATCCTGATATTACGTATGTTGTTAGCATTCTGAGTAGATTCATCCATGCTCCCAGGATTCACCATTAGAAGGCAACTTATTGGTTCTTGAGGTACCTCAAGAAGTCTTCGGGACATGAGATTTTGTTTTAGCAAACCAACCCTTGAAAATTGAAATTTTCACTGATGCTGATTAGGCAGGTAGCCAGGATGACCGAAAATCCACTCAAGGATATTGTTTCTTTGTGAGTGGAAATCATGTATCTTGGAGGAGCAAGAAGCAAAATGTTGTGGCATGAGCTAGTGCTGAGGAGAAATATAGGGCCATGTCACAAGGTGTATGTGAGTGATTGTGGTTGAAATCAATTCTTCAAGATTTGGGTCTCTTCAAGGACAAACCTATTATTCTCTATTGCGACAACAAAACAGACATTATTATTGCTCACAATCCATTTCAACATGATCAGACCAAACATGTTGAAGTGGATAGACATTTCATTAAAAGTCACCTCGACAATGGCAATATCTGTGCATTCTTTAGGAACTCTTAAGATCAACTTGACGGCATCTTCACCAAAGGTTAAGCTATGACAACTTTACTGACAATACATTCAAGTTAAGAATGATTAACACATACTCCCAACTTGAGGAGGAGAGTTGAATATATGCGATATTTTTTGTCACATGTGATATGCCATGTCATCGTCGTTAGCCCAGCGAACCTTTTCTGCTGATGTGATGATGACTCTCTGTCGCATGATGCAGGGGTTATCCTCGGAGCCCACTCCTGGTCTATCCTCGTCCTTTGCTCATTCAGGTAGTCCAAGTGCTCACTCTGCTACTGTACCGTCTGCCACTCATTGGTTCATTGATTCTGGAGCCACAAATCATATGACTGGGTTATCATCAGGTTTTGTTTCCTATTCACCATTGTCTGGCACAGATAAGATAAGCATTGCTGATGCAACCCTTTCCTTTATTCCAGGAAAAGGCTCTATCACATGCTCTTCTCTTACATTGGCTTCTGCCATTCACCCCCTTCTTTTACTCACAATCTCTTATCCGTTAGTCATATTACAAACTCCATAAACAGCTCCGTCACTTTCTTCCCTTCTCCCTATGTCTTTCAGGACCTGCAGACGAAGAAGGTGATTGGATCTGGTAGAATGTGTGAAGGATTATACGTGTTTGATGTTGCTGCTCCTCAGGCCTTTCATGCTCACCAGCTTTCTCAATTGGCTACTTGACATTATCGCTTGGACTATCCCTCGATTTTTAAGTTATTTTCTAGTTTTTCATCTTTTTATTTTTAAAATTTTTATGTGTGATATTTGTGAACTTGCTAAGCATAAGCGGGTCTCTTTTAATCACATGTAAGCCTTCTATTGTACTTTTTCATACTATTTATAGTGATGTATGGGGCCCTTTCTCTTTTGCTTAGATCTTTAGTTATCGTTAGTTTGTAATTTTCATTGATTGTTATTCTCGCTCTACGTGAGTTTATTTGATGCATAGTAAAAATGAAGTGTTCCTTCTTTTTCAAAAATTCCATAAAATGATTTCTACTCAATTTGGTGCTACCATTAAAATTTTTCATAGTGATAATGGTCGTGAATATATGGATACCAAATTTGAAAACTATTTCAGTGGTCATGACATCGTTCATCAAACCACTTGTGTACATTCTCTGCATAAAATGATGTTGTTGAACGAAAAAATCGTCATCTTCTTGAAGTGACACGATGCTTGTTATTTACGATATCTCTTCCAAAATATTATTGGGGTGATGCTCTTCTTACTGCGGCTTACCTCATCAATCGTATGTCGTCTCATTATCTGGACATTCACACTCCTATTCATACCCTAGGTATCCCTCCTACTACTATTACACCCCGTGTGTTTGGGTGTTTATGTTTTGTTCATATTCATAACATTACTCGAACAAAACTTGATCATCGTGCCCTTCGTTGTGTGTTTATTGGTTATTTCTCTATATAGAAAGGGAACAAATGCTATCATCCTCCAAGCAAGAAAACATTTGTCTCCATGGATGTTACGTTTCATGAAAGTATCTCTTATTATGAGTCCTCGCTTCAGGGGGAGTTTTCATACTTTGAAGTGAGTGTTCCTACCCTTCCTCTTCATATTCCTCCTCCGTACATTACCACTCAGGGGGAGAGTGAGGATATTCCCAAAACTTTTTTCAAAGAAAAGGAGTTATAGGTGTGCACTCGGAGAAGCAAAAGATCAAACACTTAATCGCATCCCATAATACCAGAGCGTCACCGGATTTGTCTGCAGCATCCCTGAAGTTATCTATTGCCCTCTGAAAAGGTGTACGCTCATCCACTCAACATCTGTTATCTAACTATGTGTTATATGCCTCTTTATCCTCTTCTCATAAAGCCTTCGTCGCTTTTCTTTCTTCTATGTTTGTTCCCGGTACATGGCAAGAAGCACTTGGTTGCCCAAAATCGATAAAGGCGATGATGGAGGAAATGCAAACTCTAGAAAAGAACCATACGTGGGACTTGGTTATTCTCCCTCCTAGCAAAAGAACAGTTGATTGTCGGTGGATTTTTATAGTAAAGCAGAACTCTAAAGGTATTGTGGAGAGATTCAAGACATGATTAGTGGCAAAAGGCTACACCCAAACTCATGGTATTGACTACCAAGAGACTTTTGCTACTGTGGTAAAAATGAATACAATACGAGTCATATTATCTTGTGTCTCCTGTAAAGGGTGAGACCTTCAACAATTAGATGTAAAAAATGATTTCCTTCATGGCAAGTTGGAAGAGAAAGTTTATATGTTGATGCCTCCAAGTCTTGTCCATATCGTCTCTGAAGGGAAAGTGTGTAAATTAAAGAAAGCTTTATATGGATTAAAACAATCTCCGAGAGCTTGGTTTGAGAGATTTCACAAAGTCATGATCTCGTTGGGGTATACTCAAAGTCACACTGATCACACTCTATTTATCAGACGAAAAGAGATGAAGGTGGCTCTCCTGATTATATATGTTGACGATATGGTTATTACAGGTGATGACATGGATGAGATTTGTGCCCTGAAACTCAAACTTATTAGTGAACTTGATGTGAAAACTTGGGTGAAAGTGTTAAGTTGTCTACCTAAATCACCTAGAAGGGGGTGAATAGGTGAATTGTGCGTCTATTTGCGGAATAAAAAATTTAACGAACTTGCACAAAAACAATCAAGCAATCGCAGACGACAAGAAGATTTATAGTGGTTCCCCAACCTTGGGTACGTCCACTTTCCCTCACCGATCTAGTAAATCACTAAACTCGGCTACTCCACTATCTCGGATTGAAAATCAATCCTACGTCTCGGAACCAAGTTCCTACAATCTTGATCCAAATGGATCTACACTCGGAAGATGAATAGTTCCTACAACCCGGAGAACAAAGCTCCTACACTCGGAGAATAATCTCCTACAAGATTAAAAAGAGATTTGGAAATACAAACAGAAATTTCTTCTCAGATCTGAAAATCTGTCCCTAGGTCTTCTTGCTTGAACTTTGCGGCTTTTTCAGAAATTGTTGAAGAAGACTCTCAGTGGATCAGTTCTGAGAAACTTGGACTTACTCGATCAAGGAGAAGATGAAGATTTATGAATCCCTTGAACAGCAAGTCAATCTGGATCGAAATATGCTTTTGGCGACAGGATGAGCGGCGGCGGCTTCTGTAAATTTTCTTGAGAGAGACGGCTGATTCAGAATTTTAGAAAGGGTACGGTTCACCGCTTAGGGTTAGTCTTAATGACAAGACCTTATATAGGATTTCCCCTAACGGTTAGAATTGACATTAATGACGATACGTGGACCAATCACGTCATGTCATTTGAAAATTCCGACGATTCTGAACTTAAGCAATTTTCTGAAAAACTGGACTACAGTTCTCGAGAAGTATATATAAGTTATCGAGAATAAGCTGATTACTCGAGGGCTATACGTTCTGGACTTATGTAAGTACTCGAGAATTATGAACTAAGACTTCTCAAGAACTAAACTAAGCTTCTCGAGAACTAAGATAACATTGCTCGAGAACTAAGATAGAACTTCTCGAGA
The DNA here is from genome assembly GCA_039513925.1 of Platanthera zijinensis. Lineage (NCBI taxonomy): Eukaryota > Viridiplantae > Streptophyta > Magnoliopsida > Asparagales > Orchidaceae > Platanthera > Platanthera zijinensis. Next base: position 102,716,422 of record CM077097.1, read on the forward strand.
ACTAAAACTTGTACTCGAGTACTAAGCTGACTTCTCGAGAAGTAGGAGCTAAGTACTCGAGAACTATAACCTAGCTTCTCGAAAGATGGACTTAGAAAATTTTCAAGGCTACCTCTGGCTACTCGAGAAGTATAGGCTGAGTCTACTCGAGAACTAGTCTAGGCTTCTCGAGAACTTTAATGATGTTACTCGAGAACTAAGGCTTGTACTCGAGTACTAAGCTAAATACTCGAGTTTTGCTAACTCCACTACTCGAGAACTATACTAGACTTCTCGAGAAGTGGACTTAGAAAATTTTCAAACTTAGGAAATTTTTCTCTTCAAGATTCCAATCTTCATTCCATGTTCCAAGTGCTTGAATGTGAAATGTATCCCAATAGAGAGGCTACACATGAGTCAACACCTTGGATCACACAGTGAGGGATTACACTGTATGGTCCTGTGTTCATGACTCACTGTATACTGACATTGGTCTACACTTTGCAATAATAGTCTGCAAACACACAACTAAATAGAGAGATCAAATACAACTTAATTCATCTTAATTTAAGGGTAATTTCATGCAAATCTGGATTATTGTGGATGCAATGCCCAACAATCTCCTCCTATTTGTAGAAGTCAGAACCCTCTACACTAAGGTGAATTATATCAATAAAGAAAGAACTGCATATGAAAAACAGATTCAAATGCAAGAGATGAAAAATTAAACACAGAGTCAGCAAAACTAGAAATTATATATATATAATGTTTTAGATTCCAAATCAACATTCATTTCATCCAGAATCTCAAAATGAGTTATCAACAGAAAGTCAGTCCTTGCTCTGATGTTGCCTGTCATACTTCTCTTGTTGTCTTCTCTGGTAGCTGAAAGGCTTTGGATAGTACCTTGGAGGTTTAGGAGGTGCCTTTGGATTGTTCTTCCCATATTCTCTGTCATAGATTCTCCTTTTAGTCATGGACTTTTCATAGAGTTCTCACTCAGAAGAGCTGTAATGGAGATTCCTGCTTTCATTGTAGTCCATTACTAATTTGAGAGTGTCTAGAATCAAGGCCTTGGAAGTAGGACTCCAGACTTCAGCAAATTCCTGTACTTTCTTTTTCTCTGAGTCTAGCTTAGGGACACTTTTGCTAGAAGAGGGGCCTTCCCCATACTTCCTCTTCTTAGGAATGTGGATTTCAGGTAGATCTTGAGGAATCACATCATCCCAAACTTGATCATAAGAAGCAGGAGGAGGATTTTGATCTTCTGGCCTTGGAGAGAAGCATGACATCTGAGGTTGCATCTGAGCAGGCATCTGACTTGACTGACCTTCAGCAAGGGGGTTCAGGTGATGAGGTATGAAATTAGGATCAACCTGGAATTTAGGGAATATCTGGTTGTGCATCCAGACTGCAGTGTCATAGTTATGAAATTTCACAGACTGGTTCGTTTCTAAAACATTCTTATTAATTTCAGTTATCTTGTCAGACCAGAAAGTGTTTGCAGCAGTAGTAAACTTGTCCACAAACTTGTCCACATGTTCTTTCATTAAACTCTCCCCCTTTCTGAATTCTACAGATAGTTTGTCTATAGCATCTTCCTTGAAGGTACCAACTTCTTCACAGATTTTCATAAGGTTTTCCTGGGCTTTCTTTCCAAGTAAATTTGGTTGCCAACAAGAGTTACTGCTTGATCCATGACCTTACCAACACTAGTGATAGTGTGGTCTATAGCTTTTCCACCAATTTGAAACAGCTCTTTTAGAGAGTCAGTGTTGTTCTTAATTTCTGCAAAGCCTCTGCTCATCTCTTTCTCTAGAGCAGATACTTTGTCTTGGACTATTCTCAGAGATTCATCAAAATATTTTCTATGCTCACTCAACATTACTTCAATCTTACTTAGAATATCTGAACTTACAGGTGCAGCAACAGCAACAGCAGGAACAGCAGGAGTAGCAGTTTGAGGTGGAGGAGGGACTTCCCATGGAGGGATTTCTTCAACAACTACAGAGCTTTTAGCTCTGGTAGTATGAATGACTATATCTCTTTCCTCACTAAGGAGGGGGTGGGAATAGAGAAATCAAGTCTCCTCAGGGGAGCTTCAACTGCCTCTGGTTCTGGCTCATCTTCTTCTGATAGAAGGATGGTATCGGTTGAGGTGAGTCTTTGCTTGGAGAAGGAGAAGGAGTTGCTTTGGGAGAAGGTACTGGAGATGGAGAAGGTGCTGGAGATGGAGAAGGTGCTGGAGATGGATCCTTTGAAGGTTCTTCTGCATTTTCTGAGTGGAGGGAAGGAAGAGGCTCATCAGAAGTGAGTTCTTTGATCATGTTTTCTATATCTACAGCAGTAGAGTTGAGGGTTTTCTGAACTTGCTCATCTGAGAAAGTCTCATCTGATATGTCTGCCAATGGGGTCCTAACTGGAGATCTGATTGGACTTCTTACTGGACTTCTGATTGGACTTTTGACTGGAGATCTCATTGAAGGAAGAGGAGAGGGAATTCTGTCATCTGGAACAGAGGAAACAGGCTCCCCCTCAGTTGTTGCACCAGATGGTTCAACAACTTTATGAGAGGAAGGAGATGAGGTCCTGACCTCAGAAGCAGGGTGTTCAAGCTCTTTAGCAATCTGCTTGGAGTTCTTCAGTTTTAACTCCCACCTTTGTATAGAAGTTAAGGAGATCTTCTTCAAGTGATGAATAGGTGTACCTTTGGAGATGTCAAAGACTGTTGGATCAATCTCATGCAGCATCAAGGAAATTATCCTGGCAAACTTTGGATTCTTTATGCTGTCCCTTATCATATCAAAAATCATCATCCCATAAGGAAATTTTTTCCTGCAGACGATAGCAGTCATTACATCGAATAAGTCATTGGTGATGAAACCTATAGAGCCTGTCCTGCACCATAGGATCTTCCCAACAATATCTACCAGAAGCTTGCTTACATCATTCAGAGCTGTCCTTCTGAGATAGGTGATGTCTACTGGAACTCCACAAAAATGACAAGTTCTGTCATTATCTTCCTGTATAAGTTCATCTCCATCAGCTACAATCGGCAACCTTAGAAGTTTGGACACAATGGACTGGTTCAACTTGATCTTAACCCCTTTTACTTTTGATTTCAGAACTGTGATATTCCTCCTAATCTTGACATTTTTATAGAACTCTTCAACTTCTGGGAAAAGAATTGTGCAGGGTTCTTGAAGAACGAAGTTCAGACCTGCGGTTTCGAGAAGAAGTAGAAGATTCTTGAAATCATCTGAAAGTTCGGCAATCCCGGCTACAACTATGAAAGTGAGGGGATAAGATACTTACTACTCTAGAGGGGGGTGAATAGAGTATTCAAAAATTAAGGAGACTCTAAACACTTCTCTTAGAGCTATTTGTGGAATATAAAAATAAAAGCTTTAAATCTAAAGCCTAACTGAGTGTAGTGAATAAAAGAGAAGCTCACTGAATTTTCAGTTGAATTTTTATCCTAACACAGCAACTAGCAAGCTAGTTAAAACTATCACAGTCACAGAGCAATGATTAAAATAAGCAACAGACAACACAAGAGCTTTATAGTGGTTCCCCAATTGGGTACATCCACTCTTCTACCACCCTGGTAGGAATCCACTACAGGTTTTTGATCAGGTGTCCTGCCACCGGTAGATCTGTTTCAGGTAGATCTAAAGACCCTTCAGGCTTTTGATCAGGTGCCTAAAAACCAACAAATATGTTTTTGATCAGGTGCCCTGCCACCAATGGTTCACTTTTGAAGGGAGTAATAACCCTTTTACAGGAGGTTGAAAGAGAGAATTAAGATGTCTTCTCTGTGTTCAGAGAAGCTGGTGGATGGCTCTGAATATATCAAAGCTCCCCATGGCTTAGAGAATGTCCAGGAAGAAGCTTTGCTTCAGGGTGTAGGATCTCCAAATTGCTTGAGAAGACTTTCTGATGCAGCCTTGAAGAAGACTCTAGATTTTGAATGAATGTTCTTCTTCAGCAGCTTTTGCAATCTGGGAGAGTTTGCAACAATGAATGTTCAGCAATCTGGGATGTTCTTCTTCTTGAAAGCTTGAACTCTGAGTATTGATTTTCCTAAAGACAGGATGAACTCAGGAAGAAGAAGAACTTTTCTTTTCTCTTGAGATGTCTGGTTCTGTGTCTGCTGTATGTTTGTATGTGTTATTCTCTGTATTTTGAGTTGTGAGTGAGTATCGTTATCTTCAGCCGACTGCACTGATAATATAGAAATTTCTCTTCTTTTGAAAAAAAACCTCGAGCCCTGCACTAGAAAAACTTTCCAAATAATAGAATAAAACAAAATAAAGAAACCTGCACCTGCAATTTTTTCTGTCATTCCCAAAAAGGAATTAAGGATATTAAAAATATCCTTTCAATTTGACTTTACAAATTGGCACAGGAAATAAAGCCTAACGGCTATATTACAGTTGTAGAAAAGCACGATTTCCTCTGATAAAACAAACGGCTTTATTCTGTCAAATCTCTCAATTAATGCAAAAGGAATATTGCAAATAAGCAAAAGAATATAAGCATTAAATTGAGCAGATCATCGACCCATTTCAGAGTTCATATAACTCTGAGATCGTCGATCATCATTCGAAGATCGTCGAGCGTCATTCGACTATCGTCGAGCGTCATTCGGTTATCGTCGAGCACAATTCTACTTAACCATTTTCATTTCAATTCAATCTCAACTAATCTAACCTAAGGGTAGACTAACCTTTAGTCTAACCATTGACCATAAATAATTCTTGGGTCAATTAAGCCTAATTGAGATGACATGACCCAAATCAAAACTAGGGAACCAACAATCTCCCCATATTTGGGTGATGTTACTTAAACAAAAAAAACAAATCTAATACAAGCAGATAAGAATAAACAACAGCAAACAGATTAGAATAAATTAGGTAGACAGAACAAACATCACAGACATTTATCAACAGAGTCTGAAGGAGGAATAGAAGTAGCATGAGAGAAAGTGATTTTTCTTCTAGGATCACATGCATCCTTCTTTGATAACTTTAAGTCCTGCTCTCCAATAATCTTTAGTTCTCCAGCTTTAGGTAGAACAGCTTCAGGATGTTTTTCCATATACTTTGAAGCATCAAAAACTTCTGAACTGACTTGGAACCTGCCCAATTCTTTCTTTCTGTATTTTGACATAGTAGAAAGTCCTGTGATATCTTTACCTTCAGCTTTAGCTTTCTTGATTTGAGCAGCTCCCACCAATTCTAAAAGTCTAGCCATTTTGAAGTTAGGATCAAGCTCTTGACTTTCATAAGTATTTTCATCATCTGGATTCAATGGATTTACAGCCTTAAATTTTACTGATTGAGTTAGAAAACTCTCAGTTTGCTCTTGAGATGGCTTGACATTTGAATCTTTTGGCTCTTGAATCATAAGACTAGATGGAGGAGCATACTCAGCATACTTCTTGCTTGATTTGTCAGAGTATATAACTCTTTTTCTTTTGACATCTACTAGCTTGACCTGAGCAAGTTTTTCCTTTAAAGGTGACAATTTTGCTTTGGGAGACCTAGGAGCTGGAGGAGGAGAGAAAGTTGGTTGTTGATATACAACTTCCTTTACTTGCTCTCTTTGACTGTCTGAATGCCTAGTCTGCCTCTGATCATGAGACCTGCTGGGAGGAGGCTGTCTGCCCTTCCTTTGATAGATGTATGGTTGATTTGGTCTGGTAGAAGGAGCAGAAGATCTGGGGGCAACATTTCCTGAAGCACCAGCAGAGGGAGGAGGAGGACCTCTCTGAATCCCCTTGGGAGGAGGAGAGTTCTTCCTGCTCTTCTTCCTTGCTTTCTGAGCATTTTTTGAATACCACATTCAAGCCTCAAAATTCTTAGATTTAGGATCAATTCCTTTCAGAATATAGTATGGAATATCATGATCTGAGTTAGGAGGTGCTGGAGCTATGACCTTCCTTTTCTTTTGAGCAGTCCTTTTCTTTTTCTTATTACCTTCTGAAACATCAGAATCTTCATCCTCATCCTCAGAATGTGAGGACTGAGGTTTGCATACAGATCATCAATATCTTTTAGCATAGCTTCCTCTTGTTCTTTAGCTTTCAGAAGAGCCTTTTCTCTTTCTTCTTCTAATATATCTTGAGCCAAGAGAGAATCCAAATCTGGACCTGGGGTGTCATCCCAAAGAGTAGAGGGCGCAGAAGATACAGCAGATTCATTTTCTGGAACAGCAACTGACACACCTTTATCTGAAGACTCTACTGAATTCCACTTAGCTTCTAAGAAGGAGGTAATAATCTCTTCTAGATATCTGGCAACTACAGGAGTGGAAATCTCCTCAAGACCAAATTTAAAGGCAAAGGCTGCTTCAACTATTGCTTCAGAAATAATAAAACTGTCCAAAATCTGAAGGCTCATTGGTCTCTGATATCACACTATGGCCTGAAGGGGATCAAATGAACAAGGGGAGGACTGACAGATATAATGGCCTCCAAGGGATGAGAGAGAGGACTCATCATCTGAATCAAGAAATGCATCCAGTTCATCTGGAACTACTGAAGCATCTATATCTACTACTATCCTCTGAACTGAATCTGGAAAGACTTCATCTGGAACTGCATCTGAACATGTTTCTAGCTCCACTGCTGCTGGAGATTGTACAACCTGACGAGCCCAAGCAGAGCCTGAATCATCATCATTGAGCATCTCCCCCGGCCTGGGTTCAGTGACAACTAAACCCAGGCCCCTAGATGAAGAAAGGGCTGAGAGGGCAGTGATGGAAGCAGCAAGTGATGAGATGGAGATAGCAAGGGGGGCAATGGCTTCAGCTATCATTGTTTTGATGGATGGAGTAATGAGGTCTAGGATATTGACAATGAATTCTGGTGTAATTTGAAATGATGGAGGAATGATAGATGGGGAAACATCAGAATTGATGTTCTTCTGAGCTGGGGCTTCATCAATTGGGGAATTATGATGAGATGGATGATTATTAGTGGGTGATTGATGATTTGAAGTAGCTGGGGAATGATGAGGAGATGAAGTAAGCGGATTGAACATGGAATCTATGTTGAAATTTGGTATCTCAGCTAGATGAGCTGGAGTTGGAGAAGCAGATTGTGATGGATGGTTCACAGGAGAAGAATGAGTTTCAATGGAGGTGGATGGCAAGGAGGATGAAGCAGGAATTTCTTCACTAGGGTGGGAAGTGGCTTCAGGAGCCCTTGTGCCCTCAGATGTTGTAAGGGCAGACCCAGCCTTTGATGATTTCTGAATGGTCCTCTTCCACTTAACAAACAGAGAAGGATCAATTCTCTTGCTGACATTGATTGCTGTAGGAGAAGAGCCTAACAGCTGGGAAGCTTTCTTGGATAGAAAGAACCCAATCAGCCTACCTTGAGTCACCTCTTTCTTGTTGTTCTTCTTCCTGAGCAATTCAAATAGCAATCCAACCCAGTTGATTGCTTTCTTATTCACTATCGCTGACATCAAGGCAAATTGTTGCCTGTTGATGTTGTCATGGACTGAATGCTTTCCAAGCAACACTTTTCCAACCAGGTCAGCCAAGAACTTAAATCAAACAGATAAATTTACTTTCAAGAGCTTAGATGGAATGCCTTCTGCATGTCCCATCTCTATCAGCATTCTACCATACTCAGCAGTATCTTGCTCATACTCATCAGATCCATTCTTTAACTTAAAGATTTCAGTCAGAATTTCGGGAGTAAGAGTTACCTCCACGCCGTTGATGGTTCCTGTCATTGCTTTGTCATCTGAAGAAGATGTATAAACTCATTCCTTTATTTCTGATAGGTGGAGTTTGATTTTTATAGACATGAGTTTCTTGAGACCTTGATCATCACATAACTGCAGCATTTCTCGGAAAACTTGTTCGCAGTCGCTGAATGAATCAAAATCAACACTGAAATCGACATCGAACTTCATCACGGACAGGGTTGCAGAGGAAATCTCCATGGAAAAGGCGAGCTCTATCGACGATCTTCAGACCTAAATAGACGATCGTTTAGAAATAAACTAGAATCGTCGATCTCTGAATGAAGATCAGGAGAATCGGTCGTCGATCGTCGATCGACGATTGATTTCCGAAGCAGAGTCGTCGATCGTCGATCGACGATTTCTGTCTCTAAAAGCAAAGAGCTGTCGTAGACCAAGGGTCGACGATTTAGCTCAACCTGTTCGACGATCTCAGAACAGATTTCAACTTAGCAGATTTTTACACTTAGTCTGATCCATTCATCATGCCTAGTTGATTCAAAAAGAATAGATGTTTCTGTTCATCTAAAGGCTTTGTAAATATATCACTTCTCTGAAGATCTGTGGGTATAAACTCGAGATTTATTTTATTCTTGTTAACACAGTCTCTAAGAAAATGATGTCTAATGTCTATGTGCTTAGTTCTAGAATGATGCACAGGATTTTGTGCTATGAAAATAACACTGGTACTGTCACACATAATTTTGGTGTTTTTGTGTGTGTACCCATAATCCAAGAGTTGATTCTGAATCCACAGTATCTGTGAACAGCAACTGCTATATATTCAGCATCTGCAGTTGAAGTTGAAACAGAAGACTGCTTCTTGCAAAACCAAGAGACTAATCTCTCACCTAGGAACTGACAAGTCCCTAAGGTGCTCTTCCTGTCAACTCTACAGCCAGCATAGTCAGCATCTGAGTATCCAATCAACTCAAATTCTGATTCAGCTGGGTACTAAAATCCTAAATTTGGGCATCCCTTCAAGTATCTTAAGATTCTCTTAAGAAGAGTTAAGTGGGATTCCTCGGGGTTGACCTGAAATCTAGCACAGAGGCATGTGACAAACATTATATCAGGCCTACTTGCAGTTAGATATAATAGGGAACCAACAATGATCCTATAATATTTCTGATCAACATGCTTTCCCTTTTCATCAGAATCAATAACTACATTAGTAGTCATAGGAGTGTGCATTGCAGAAGCATCTGTCATCCCAAACTTCTTTACCAATTCCTTGGCATATTTAGATTGGGAGATGAAGATGCCATCAGCATCTTGTTTCACTTGGAGACCAAGGAAATAAGACAGCTCACCCATACTACTCATCTCAAACTTAGAATGCATTAGGTCTGAGAACCTTTTGCATAGTTTGGGATCAGTGGAACCAAATATAATGTCATCCACATAAATTTGAACTAACAGGATCTTGTCCTTGTGGTGCTTAAAAAAAAGGGTTCTATCAACTATGTGTCTAACAAATTTATGTTCTAATAGGAAACTAGCTAGAGTTTCATACCATGCTTTAGGAGCCTGCTTAAGTCCATACAGAGCTTTTTGCAACTTAAAAACATGTGAGTGATAAGTTGAAGAAATAAAACCAGGGGGTTGTTCAACAAATACCTCTTCCTTTAGCTCTCCATTCAGGAATGCACTCTTTACATCCATTTGGAACACCTTAAACTTCATGTAGGCTGCATAGGCTAGAAAGATCCTTATTGCCTCTAGCCTTGCAACAGGAGCAAATGTCTGATCATAATCTATGCCTTCTTCCTGTCTGTAGCCCTGTGCTACAAGCCTTGCTTTATTCCTTATAATAATTCCTTGAGCATCCAACTTGTTTCTAAACACCCATTTGGTGCCTATAACCAGTTGACCTTTTTGTCTTGGAACCAAATTCCAAACTTTACACCTTTCAAACTGGTTTTGCTCTCTTGCATAGCAATGATCCAGTGGGGATCTTGCTCAGCATCTTTTATGGTTAAGGGCTTAATCTGAGAAAGAAAACAAGCAAACATCACATCTTGACTTAGTTGATGTCTAGTTTGCACACCAGTTGAAATGTCTCCAATTACTTGAGATGTAGGATGATCTCTAAGTGTGACATAATCAGTTGGTGGTATGTGATCTTCAACAGCAGTTGGAATCAATTCCTCAGGTGGAATTAGATTGGCTGTTGGTAGAGTTGCAATCACTTCTACTTGGTCTTCATCACTGTCTGAATCAGCTATCTGAAGAGTTGGTTGAGGTTGAATCTCCTGAGTGAGTTTCAGCTCATCCAAATTCTTGCACAAGTCAGGTACCTGCAAATAGTTACTGGAAGAGGTTTCCTTCTCTCTGTAAAACATGTTAGTTTCATCAAAAGATACATGTACTGACTCTTCAATTTTCAATGTGGATTTATTAAATACCCTATAAGCTTTGCTTACTTGGGAATATCCTAGAAAGATTCTCATTGAAGCATTTGCTTCAAACTTTCTAATGTAATCTTTGTTATTGTTGTGACTGTAAACTACACAGTCAAAAATTCTAAAATAATCTATTTTAGGTTTCTTTCCTTTAAGCAATTCATAGGGAGTCTTCCCCTTTAGTTTATGTATCAGACTCTTATTCAGTACATAGTTAGCTGTGCTAACTGCTTCTGCCCAAAAGGATAGAGGCATATTAGCATCTGCTAACAATGTTCCTACAGCTTCAATCAGGGTTCTGTTTTTCCTTTCAACTACCTCATTTTGTTGAGGAGTTCTAGGAGCAGAGAAGCTATGTCTGATACCTTCTTTCTCACAGAATTCTTGTATAAAAAGAGATTCAAACTCAGTACCATGATCACTTCTGATCAAGTCAACTTGAGTAGAGTACTCAGTCTGTATACAAAGTAGAAAATCTGTAAGAACTTTAAAGTTATCATATTTAGTTCTCAAGAAGAACACCCAAGTGAACCTAGAGTAATCATCTACAATTACTAGGGTATAGAATTTCCCTCCTAGACTCTGTACAGCTATTGGACCAAAGAGATCCAAGTGCAATAGGTACAGGATTCTAGGTGAATCACTTTTATTTACAGCTTTGAAACTATTCTTAGTTTGCTTGCCTAGTTGACAAGCCTTGCATAGGCCTTCTTTCTTGTAGGGGCAAGAGGGCAAACCTCTGACAAGGTTGTATTTAGATAACCTAGATATATTCTTAAGGTTAACATGACCTAGCCTCTTATGCCACAAAGTATTATTACTACTCACCTCATTAAATAAACAAATTTCAGAAGAGGTGGAATTAAAATCTACAAGATAAATATTTCCTTGCCTAATGCCGACTAATACAACTTTATTATCAAAGTAATATTGCACAGAGTGTTGGAAAACCAAACCTGGTAGCCAGCATCACACAACTGACTTACAGAAATGAGATTGTGCTTCAGTCCTATAACATAAGCTACCTTCTTGAAAGTCACTGACCCTATGGTGAATTTACCATATCCTTCAGTCTGACCACAGCTGGAATCACCAAAGACTACCTTTGGTCCCAACTTGGCTTTGAAGCTTGAAAGGTTCTCTTTGTTTCCAGTCATATGCTTGGAGCATCCACTATCCAAATACCACTTGTCCTGAGTGATAAGATAGGTCTTCACCTGCAATAAGATAAATTAAACATTGTGGACCCAGGTAACCTTGGGTCCATTGTTCTTCACATAGGAAAAACTAGAAATGAAAGAATATGCAGGTTGAGGGTGATATCCTAAGGGATGAGATCTCCTAGGTGGGATAATCCAATTAGCAGACCTAGGGTTGCTATTAAACTTATGGTTTCTGTGAGCATTGTTGTGATTCTGGAAATTTAGTTCTGATCGTCGATTGATGTTCGACGATCGGTACCCAGATCGTCGATCTTGGTTACAGAAAAGGATTCTGGATTCCACGATCGTCGATCTCTGTTCGACGACTCAGGCTGAGATCGTCGATTACCCATTGCTAAGTAGTTATACCCAGCAGGTGAGTTCAGAGATCGTCGATTGTCGTTCGACGATGGGTGCAGCGATCGTCGATAGGCGTTCGACGATTTTTTTATTTCTATGAATTTCTGTTTCCTTTTGTCTCTCTTAATCTTATTTAAAGTTTTCTTAGCCTTTTGAATAACCTCAGTATTGTGTACTCCCTTTTCAGAAACAAACTTTACTGGAGTAGAAAGATTGTATTCAAGGAGCAATTGGGTTCACTAGGGGAGGCACCTAAGCCCAACTTATTGTTGTCTGTCCTAGTGTTGGCAGTGCTTGTGATTTCTAGCAACTTAAGGCTTCTGCCATTAAGTGAATCTTCTAACCTCTTAGTTTTAGCTAGTTCTAATTTAAGAAATTTATTTCTTCAGATGCTCTAGTGAGTTCAGATTCTAACCTAATATTTTCACTAGATAGAGATTCTGATTCAGCTAGTTTATCTCTAAGCAACTTAATCTCCTTTTCTGAACTAAGTAAATCTAGGCAAAGAGTTTTAAATTCATGCTTAAATTCATCAGAGGTAAAATCATAAGATGCAATTACCTGGTCTTCATCAGATAATTCATCCTCCTCATCTTCAGTCATCTCTGCAGCTGAGTTGCTGCTGCAGGCATTGATTGTCATAAGGCAAATCTCCTTAGCTTTCTTCTCTTCTTCATCATCTTCACTGGAGTTGGAGGAAGAGGAGTCTTCCTCAGTATCACTCCAGGTCTTTGCAACAAGACCTTTCTCTTTCTTCTTATATTTGTGAGAAGATGTCTTGGAATAGTGCTTCTCATGTTCCTTTTCTTTTCTCCTTTCCTTATGCTTTGTCTCTGGACACTCAGGGAGAACGTGTCCAGGCTTCCTGCATCCATAACAAACAATTTCTTTAGATGGGGTTTTATCATACCTTGGCTTGTCATCATATTTTGATGACTTTCTTCTGTTGTCCTTTCTTCCCATCTTGTAGAACCTCTTGGCAAAGAGTGTTATCAATTCTTCATTTGATTGAGTCACTTTGGACTCATCATCAGCCTTAAGAGCAAGGGTTTGCTCTTTCCTTGTTAGAGTAGATGCTTTGGCTTCAGCTTCAGCTTCCCTGGTCTTCAGTACTTGCTCAAATGATTTGAGCTTGCCAAGGAGAGCTTCAGTTGAAATCTCTGTTGTACTTCTGGACTCCTTGATTGGCCAGATTTTGAGATCCCATGTGCTGGGGAAGCACATCAGTATTTTATCATTGACTTCTGTCAATGTGATCTCCTTATCAAGTGTCCTCAGCTATTGATAATGGAGCTGAGCCTTGTGTGCATAGCTTCTACTGTCTCAGCTTCTTTCTTCTTGAAGTTCTCATATTGGGATATGAGGTTGGACCTTCTGTCCTTCCTCTCATCAGCTGAACCAGCTACAATCTGATTCAGTGAGTCCCACATGGCTTTTGCTGAGGTGCAATCAGTCACTTTCTGAAATGACTCATCAGACATAGTCTGAGCCAGAATATTCATTGCTTTGGCATCAGCCATCTTGGCCTTCTTGTAAATTTCATTATAGTCAGGAGGTGGCACTACACTGAGATTTGTAGATGTTGTAGCAGTGGCTGCAGCAGGTGGTGTTGGTGGCCCTGTTAAGATAGAGGAAAAAATATCTTCATCAATAGAGTTCATGTAAAGTCTAATTCTTGCCTTCCAGATGTCAAACTTGGCTAAGTTGCATACTGGAGGTCTGGTGCTAGAGTAATCTTTGTACTGGGCCATGAATCTAATGTGAGTGTATATAGTATCAAAGTATCTTATCACAAGATCTTATGGTTAAGGTGTTAGCCTGTTCAACCAATCAACCTGATAAGAATTTAGTTGTTGAATAACCAACCTCCCTCTGATATCAATTGAAAGTGAGTGGATAAGATACTTACTACTCTAGAGGGGGGTGAATAGAGTATTCAAAAATTAAGGAGTCTCTAAACACTTCTCTTAGAGCTATTTGCGGAATATAAAAATAAAAGCTTTAAATCTAAAGCCTAACTGGGTGTAGTGAATAAAAGAGAAGCTCACTGAATTTTCAGTTGAATTTTTATCCTAACACAGCAACTAGCAAGCTAGTTAAAACTATCACAATCACAGAGCAATGATTAAAATAAGCAACAAACAATACAAGAGCTTTATAGTGGTTCCCCAATTGGGTATATCCACTCTTCTACCACCCTGGTAGGAATCCACTACAGGTTTTTGATCAGGTGTCCTGCCATCAGTAGATCTGCTTCAGGTAGATCTAAAGACCCTTCAGGCTTTTGATCAGGTGCCTAAAAACCAACAAACAGGTTTTTGATCAGGTGCCCTGCCACCAATGGTTCACTTTTGAAGGGAGTAATAACCCTTTTACAGGAGGTTGAAAGAGAGAATTAAGATGTCTTCTCTGTGTTCAGAGAAGCTAGTGGATGGCTCTGAATATATCAAAGCTCCCCCTGGCTTAGAGAATGTCCAGGAACAAGCTTTGCTTCAGGGTGTAGGATCTCCAAATTGCTTGAGAAGACTTTCTGATGCAGCCTTGAAGAAGACTCTAGATTTTGAATGAATGTTCTTCTTCAGCAGCTTTTGCAATCTGGGAGAGTTTGCAACAATGAATGTTCAGCAATCTGGGATGTTCTTCTTCTTGAAAGCTTGAACTCTGAGTATTGATTTTCCTGAAGACAGGATGAACTCAGGAAGAAGAAGAACTTTTCTTTTCTCTTGAGATGTCTGGTTCTGTGTCTGTTGTATGTTTGTATGTGTTATTCTCTGTATTCTGAGTTGTGAGTGAGTATCGTTATCTTCAGCAGACTGCACTGATAATATAGAAATTTCTCTTCTTTTGAAAAAAACCTCGAGCCCTGCACTAGAAAAACTTTCCAAATAATAGAATAAAACAAAATAAAGAAACCTGCACCTGCAATCTTTTCTGTCATTCCCAAAAAGAAATTAAGGATATTAAAAAATATCCTTTCAATTTGACTTTACAAATTGGCACAGGAAACAAAGCCTAACGGCTATATTACAGCTGTAGAAAAACACGATTTCCTCTGATAAAATAAACGGCTTTATTCTGTCAAATCTCTCAATTAATGCAAAAGGAATATTGCAAATAAGCAAAAGAATATAAGCATTAAATTGAGCAGAATATACTGAATAAAATATGTCTTAAACAAAAGGAAATAAACCAAAGATCAAATGAAATGACTATAGATAAAAGCAGACAGAAAGCGTCGACCAGATATCGAAGATCGTCGATCTGAACAAATAGATCGTTGACCTGAAGAAAAATTGTCTTCACAGAAATCGTCGACCAAGGCTACACGATCGTCGATCTGAATAAGCAGATCGTCGACCCACTTCAGAGTTCATATAACTCTGAGATCGTCGATCATCATTCGAAGATCGTCGAGCGCCATTCGACTATCGTCGAGCACAATTCTACTTAACCATTTTCATTTCAATTCAATCTCAACTAATCTAACTTAAGGGTAGACTAACTTTTAGTCTAACCATTGACCATAGATAATTCTTTGGTCAATTAAGCCTAATTGAGAAGACATGACCCAAATCAAAACTAGGGAACCAACAAACTAGTTCACTTCCAACTCCTATCCTGGACTGCTGTGCCATTGATGCTGAAGACGCGACGAACGGAGAGCGAGAGAACGGCGGTGTCGAAGTTCTGAGTCGGCGGAAGGCGAAGAGTTTTCGAGAGAAATGGATTTGAAATGTCGGTTGATTTGTGAAATCTAAAGTTTTTTATATATATATAAACCTAGTAATGACAATTAAGTGTCTAATTAACCTAAAATAAGTCTTTGATTAAGACAGAAATGAAGCGGTTTGCGAAAATGAAGAAATGAACAGAATTTGAAATGTGACGGGTCATTTCTCGAGAGGGCGATTAGTTCTCGAGAGACAGAGTTAGAGTTCTCGAGAAGTGAATTCCTAGTACTCGAGAACTTATAGTACTTCTCGAGAGACAGACGTGAATTTCTCGAGAAGTAGACTTTTTAGTACTCGAGAACCAGATATTTACTTTTCGAGAAGTAACTTTAGTTCTCGAGAAGTGATGTCCACTTGAGAAATTTCTAACCTTTTTGTAGTATCCTCGATTCCTGAGCTTTGACATGATCCCTTTTGGTCTATCCTTCTTTGCTCAGCATCCCAAGTTCAGTTTTGAAGAAATTGAACTTGGTCTCGTCCAACGGCTTCGTGAAAATATATGCAACTTGCCGATCTGTTGGCACATACTGCAGATCCGCATCCCCTTGCTCCACATGCTCCCGGATGAAGTGATATCTGAGCTCGATGTGCTTTGTCCGACTGTGTGAGACTGGGTTGTTGGCAATTGCTATTGCGCTGGAGGAGTCGCAAAACAATGGAATGTCTTTAACCTTCATGTTGTAGTCTTCTAGCTGGTTCTTTAGCCAAAACAACTGTACACAACAACTGCCGACAGAAATATATTCTGACTCAGCCGTTGAGATTGCGACACAGTTTTGCTTTTTGCTGCTCCATGAGATCAGTCTTCTTCGAAGGAATTGACACGTCCCGGAAGTGCTTTTTATGTCATCTTTGCTACCTGTAAAGTCTGCATCTGAAAAACCGATTAGTTCGCTGTCATTACTTCTTGGGTATCATAAGCCAAGATTCGGTGTACCTTTAAGGTATCTCAAGATCCGCTTTGCAGCAGCATAGTGAGATTCCTTACAGTTCCTTTGGAATCTAGCACAGACACATGTAGAGAACATTATGTCTGGTCTACTGGCAGTAAGGTAGAGCAAGGATCCAACTATACTTCTGTACTTTGTTTCATCAAAAGGTTTCTCTTTCTCATCCTTGTCCAGAGACATAGCTGAGGCCATTGGAATCCTCATAGAGGTTGCACTCTCCATTCCGAATTTCTTAATCAACTCCTTGGTGAACTTAGTGTGTGAGATGAAAATTCCATCTTCAGATTGTTTCACCTGAAGTCCTAAGAAATACTTCAGCTCTCTCATACTACTTATTTCAAACTTACTTTGCATAAGTTTAGAAAACTTTTTGCTGAGGTTGTCTTCTGTAGAACCAAAAATGATGTCGTCTACATAGATTTGCACTAGCAAAATCTTGCATTTAATTTCCCTAAGAAATAATGTCTTATCTATCTTTCTCCTTGTGAACTTGTTCTCGAGGAGAAAGCTAGACAGCGTTTCGTACCAAGCTCGAGGAGCTTGTTCCAAACCGTACAACGCTTTCGATAATAAATAAACATAGTCAGGAAAGTTAGGATAAACAAAACCTTGGGGCTGTTTCACATACACTTCTTCCTTTATGTCACCATTAAGGAAGGCGGACTTCACGTCCATTTGATAGACAGTGAAGCCCTTCAGTGCAACATAAGCCAGGAACAGTCCGATGGCCTCCAGCCTTGCCACTGGAGCGTATGTTTGGTCGAACTCGATTCCTTCTTCTTGACGGTATCCTTTTGCGACGAGTCTGGCCTTGTTCTTTATGATTGTCCCATCCTCGTCCAACTTGTTCCTGTAGACCCACTTCGTCCCGATGACATTCTTACCTTTGGGTCTTGGAACTAGCTTCCAAACTTTGCAGCGCTTGAACTGGTTCAGTTCTTCTTCCATAGCCAAGATCCATGATGCGTCTGAGTTTGCCTCCTCAAACTTCTTTGGTTCAACCTGTGAGAGAAAATTTAAATATAGATTCTCGTTAGTTGTACCTCGACGAGTTCTGACACCATCCCGGGGATCTCCTATGATCTGGTCCAATGGATGATCCTTCAGATGTCTGAGCTCTAGATTCTTAGCATCTGGAATTTCTTCAGCCACTGGAGTGACTTCATCAACTTGAATGGTTTCTTCATCTTGATCGTCTACCTCTCCAATGGGGGTTGGAGTAGTGATCTTGATGAACTTTTCTCTTTCACCTTCAGTCGGTTCATCCAAGCTGATTTCTTTCAGCTTTGTACATGCATCTACAACAAGCACACTAGACGATTTGTTTTGCAGCAAGCTCGTCTTATCAAATATAACATGTATGGATTCCTCTACAACCAGAGTTTTTCTATTGAAAATCCTGTATGTCTTACTATGGCTACTATAACCTATAAAAATACCTTCAAAACTTTTCTCACTAAACTTGGTAGTATGATACTTACCATTGTTAAGCACGAAGCATTTACAGCCAAAAATTCTAAAATATGAAACAGTTGGTTTCCTGCCCTTTAGAAGTTCGTAAGGTGTCTTATCATGATTCTTATTGATGAGTGCTCGATTTTGCACGTGACATGCAGTATTGACGGCTTCAGCCCAGAAGTACTCCGGTTGTGAAGTATCGTTCAACATAGTCCTGCAGGCCTCTATGAGTGTTCTGTTCCTTCTCTTAGCTACTCCATTTTGCTGTGGAGTGCGAGGAGAGGAAAACTCATGAAAGATACCTAGGCTTTCACAGAATTCTGTCATGGCCCCAGACTTGAATTCTGTTATATTGTCACTTCTGATTTTGACTACGGAACAATTGTATTCATTCTGGACTTGCCTGACAAAATTAGTAAAGATATTGAAGGTATCTGACTGGTGTTTCAGAAAGAACACTCATGCAAAGTGCGAGTAGTCATCAACAATAATCAATGTATATTCCTTACCTCCCAAACTTCTAACTTGCAGTGGACCGAACAAGTTCATATGAAGTAGGTGTAAACACCTATTGGAGTCTTTGCCTATTATGCTTTTAAAGGTAGTTCTTGTTTGCTTGCCTTTTATGCATGCATGACAAGGTCTATCTTTGACGTACTTGACATTCGGGGCATCACGTACTAAGTTCAGAGAGAATAATTTATTAATAGTTTTAAAATTAATATGTGCTAATCTCTTGTGTCATTGGTCACCAAGAGACGCACTATCTTTTGCTAAAAAGCACACTGGTGTAGAAGAGTCTATACAAATAAAATTTAAACAAAATATATTCCTGCTTCGAGTGTCAGATATAATCGTTTCCATATTGTCAACAGACTTTATCAAGCACTTGTCAGCATGGAATTCAACTATGTATCCTTTGTCGCATAGTTGGCTTATGCTTATAAGATTGTGTTCTAATCCCTCGACATAAGCTACATCCGAAAAGGATACACTACTGCTAGTGATTACTGTAGCCTTTGGTTATCCCTCGGTCTGAAACTCCAAAGATGACGTTTGGTCCGTTCAATACTGGAGAATAATTTTGAAGTAGGCTTCTTGTCCCAGTCATGTGCTGAGAGCATCCATTGTTCAAATACCAGATTGGCGTTTTGGTGGCCTTTGGACATACCTGCAATCATAATCAGTTTGCTTTAGGAACCCAAACATGTTTGGGTCCTTGGTCTCGTGTTAGAACACTCCCCTTACGAGGGTTAGCATTTTGAGTGGTCATTCTCATGTTGCCAACTTGAGGAGTTGCAAAATTTCTTGGATTAAACCAACAATTGATGGCAAAATGACCAATTCTGCCACAGCACCAACAGTCGAACCTGTTGTATCTTTGTCTTAAGTTCTCCTGCTTGACCTCCTGGGATGGTGATCCAGCAGGGGTAGCATTCTTGGAGGAAGAAGCTTCATGATGATGACAATCACATGATTTCTTCACCATCATAGGCTTTTCTACAATGGATTTTACTTTTGGTGCTTTCTTGAAGTTATGACCATGATCATAAGGTCCATAGCCCTGAAGAATGACTTCTTCATAAGGTGCCTTAAAGACACTCTCACCAAAGTTTCTGGGGCGAGTCCACCCTTGGTAACGAGACTTTGGCTCTACATAAGTAGGCCTAGTCAAGTGGTCGTAGGACGAGTCAAGATCAAACTCATTAGTTGGAAATATGTCTTTCTTAAAGATAGTCTGATCTTGAGGGGCTTTCCCCTTCTCTTCGACTGAGGCCTTCTTGGCGGCCTTATTCTTTCTCTTAGCCTTATTCCTCCTAGAGGATTTACTAGGAGCTTCTACATGGCCTAGTTCAGCACCCTTGGCCTTAGCTGAGAATTCAGCAATGAGAGGAAGGACAGTCTTAGGCTTCGAGAAACTTTCAACAAGTTTCTTTTCAGCTGCTAGTTGTTCTTCCAACTCCTTGATGATTTTCTCTTTCAAGTCAAGGTGCTCTAGAGCTTTATTATATTCTTCAATAGTATTATTGAAATCTTCCTTGAGTGAGTCAGTCTTAGTAACTTCCTCTCTTAAGATGCTCTCTTTAGATTTTAGAGATTTGATCTCTTTAGCTTGAGTTTTCACGACTCGTCGACATTTGTCGTAAGCCATGATCAACTCCTTATACTGGGTCATGAGTTCAGACTCATCGTCAGAGGAGCTGTCATCATGATCATGCTCAGAAACTTCAGATTCTGAAAGAGGGGTGTGAGATTTTACCTCCCCAGTGAACTGGGGCTCTTGTTCATCATCTGATTGAGCCATAAGCCCAAAGTAGGCTTCCTCTTCTTCACTTAACTCAGATGAGTCGGAGTCACTTAGAGTCTTGCCCTTCTTGGCTATCAGGCTCTTCTCTGTCCTCTTTTTGGAGTACGTGGACTTCTTTTTTTTGTCCTGCCACCCTCCTTCTTGTGGGGGCAGTCAGCTATGACGTGACCTGGCTTGTTACAACAGTAGCAAACTATGTCAGTCGAAATATGTTTGTTCTGTTTAGAACCATACCTGTCGTGGCTGCTTGAGCCTTTTCTGTGTCGATCACTGTCAAGTCGTGATCTTCTGTGAGAGACATCCTTGCCTTTCCATTGCTTCTTCTTGTTCAAGAATTTCTTGAACTGTCGTGAGAGTAAGGAGAACTCTCCTTCAGATAGCTCTGATCCCGAGGTACTTGGCTCCGAGTTTTCTTCTTCACTAACTTCTTGTGCTGGGGCTGGAGAGGTAGCCTTGGACTTCCTAGAGGTGTCTACCTTTAGAGCAACAGACTTCTCTTTAGATGCAGACCTGCTCTTCTCTTCTTCAGATTTCCTTGTGTTGAGTTAAAGCTCATACGACATCAGCTTCCCGAAGAGATTCTGAGGATCTGTCTCAGCTAGCTTTCCAAATTCCCTGATGGCACATACCTTATTGTCCCATTCCTTGGTTAAGGATCTTAGGAACTTGTCATTCAGTTCTCCGTTGGTGAAGACTCGGCCATATACTCTGAGGTCGTTAACTATCTTGAAAAAGTTCTCAAAGGTATCTGCAATGGTATCCTTTGGCCCTTGCCTGAAGGCTTCGTACTTCTGATTCAATAGAGATCTTCTATCATCCCTCACTTCTTCTGTACCTTCCATCAGAGTGACGAGAGACTGTCACATCTCCTTAGCAGATTGGCAGTGAATCAGGTTCTGCAGCATAGAGTCATCGACTGCACTTGCTATTATATTTTTAGCTTTCTTATTCAGTGAGACAAGTGCAATCTCGTCTTTATCTAGATCCATCAACTTCTTTGGGACTTTCTTTGTTGGATCTATAGTGGAGGTAGTCATAGGAATGTTAGGACCTTCTTCAACAATCATGAAGATCCAGGGATCCACAGCTTCTATGAAAAACTTAATTCTTTCTTTCCACATGGGAAAGTTATTCTTTGTGCACAGGGGAAGCTTGGCAAAATCTTTAGCCTTGTCCATTGCTTGAAAAATTCTCTAGAGACAACTTAGAGAGGAAATTGATCAAGGTGTTAACCTCTTAATGACCAACCTCCCTTTGATACCAATTGAAAGTGTTAAGTTGTCTACCTAACTCACCTAGAGGGGGTGAATAGTTGAATTATACGTCTATTTACGGAATAAAAAATTTAACGAACTTGCACAAAAACAATCAAGCAATCGCAAACGACAAGAAGATTTATAGTGGTTCCCCAACCTAGGGTACGTCCACTTTTCCTCACCAATCTAGTATATCACTGGACTCAACTACTCCACTATCTCGGATTGAAAATTAATCCTACGTCTCGGAACCAAGTTCCTACAATCTTGATCCAAATGGATCTACACTCGGAAGATGAATACTTCCTACAAGCCGGAGAACAAAACTCCTACACTCGGAGAATAATCTCTTATAAGATTAAAAAAGAGATTTGGAAATACAAACAGAAATTTCTTCTCAGATCTGAAAATCTGTCCTTATGTCTTCTTGTTTGAACTTTGCGGCTTTTTCAGAAATTGTTGAAGAAGACTCTCGGTGGATCAGCTTTGAGAAACTTGGAGTTACTCGATCAAGGAGAAGATGAAGATTTATGAATCCCTTGAACATCAAGTCGATCTGGATCGAAATAGGCTTTTGGCGACAGGATGAGCGGCGGTGGCTTCTGTAAATTTTCTTGAGAGAGACGGCCGATTCAGAATTTTAGAACGGGTACGGTTCACCGCTTAGGGTTAGTCTTAATGACAAGACCTTATATAGGATTTCCCCTAACGGTTAGAATTGACATTAATGACGACTCGTGGACCAATCACGTCATGTCATTTGAAAATTCCGACGATTCTGAACTTAAGCAATTTTCTGAAAAACTGGACTGCAGTTCTCGAGAAGTATATATAAGTTATCGAGAACAAGCTGATTACTCGAGGGCTATACGTTCTGGACTTATGTAAGTACTCGAGAATTATGAGCTAAGACTTCTCAAGAACTAAACTAAGCTTCTCGAGAACTAAGATAACATTGCTCGAGAACTAAGATAGAACTTCTCGAGAACTAAAACTTGTACTCGAGTACTAAGCTGACTTCTCGAGAAGTAGAAGTTAAGTACTCGAGAACTATAACCCAGCTTCTCGAAAGATGGACTTAGAAAATTTTCAAGGCTAGCTCTGGCTACTCGAGAAGCATAGGCTGAGTCTACTCGAGAACTAGTCTAGGATTCTCGAGAACTTTAATGATGTTACTCGAGAACTAAGGCTTGTACTTGAGTACTAAGCTAAATACTCGAGTTCTGCTAACTCCATTACTCGAGAACTATACTAGACTTCTCGAGAAGTGGACTTAGAAAATTTTCAAACTTAGGAAATTTTTCTCTTCAAGAATCCAATCTTCATTCCATGTTCCAAGTGCTTGAATGTGAAGTGTATCCCAATAGAGAGACTACACATGAGTCAACACCTTGGATCACACAGTGAGAGATTAAACTGTATGGTCCTGTTTTCATGACCCACTGTAGACTGACATTGGTCTACACTTTGCAATGATAGTCTGCAAACACAACTAAATAGAGAGATCAAATACAACTTAATTCATCTTAGTTCAAGAGTGACTTCATGCAAATCTGGGTTATTGTGGATGCAATACCCAACATTGGGTAAGTTGAAATATTTTCTAGTGATTGAGGTAGTAAGATCAAAATATGGTATTCATATTTCTCAGCGGAAGTATATCCTTGATTTATTAAAACAGACCGGAATGAGTGGTTGCAAGTCTGCTGATACTCCTATTGAAGTGAGTCACAAACTTGGATGTGATGATGGGGAGTTAGTGGAAGATATTTTTGGTTATCAGAAGGTTGTAGGTAAACAGATCTACCTATCTCATACTCTTCCTGACATCTCTATGCAGTATAAGTGGTAAGTCAATACATGCATTCTTCTAAAGTCAGACATCTTGATGATGTGCACAAAATTTTGAGGTATTTGAAGACCTCTCCTGGTTGGGGAATTCTATTCTCTCCTAGTGATCACTTAAAAATTAAAATATATACCGATGCAGACTGGGCCGAATCAATTGATGATAGGAGTTCTACTATAGGATATTGTTCTTTTGTTGGGCCTAATCTGGTCATTTACAGAAGCAAGAAACATGTAGTGGCTTGCTCTAGTGCGGAGGCTGAGTTTAGAGCCATGGCTCATGGTATATGTGAGGTGATGTGGCTTTGTTCACTCTTGAATGATATTGGTTTATTGGAAACCAACCCCTTCAATTTATATTGTGACAATAAGGCTACAATCAGTATTGCTCAGAACCCTGTCCAGCATGACTGCACCAAGCACGTTGAAGTTGACCGACACTTCATTAAAGAAAATATTGTGAAAGAGATTGTATGTACCCCTTTCGTTCACTCGGATGGACAACTTGCAGATTTCCTCATTAAGACATTGAGTGAATAATCATTTGCGTAGATTATTAGCAAGTTGGGTATGGAAAACATTTAATGCCCAACTTGAGGGGGAGTGTTAGAACTAATATTTTTTTATAGTTTATTTTTTATTTCCTCATGTATTACCCTCTGTATATAAAGGATTTTTATTATTCAAGGTAATACAATTCATTTGGAGTCCTATTTTGACACTTTGTGAACTCTCAAGATCAACTTGTCGGCATCTTCACCAAAGGGTTAAACTATGACAACTTTACTGACAATACATTCAAGTTGGGAATGATTAACACATACTCCCAACTTGAGGGGGAGATATTGTGTCACATGTGATATGCCACGTGTTTTGTGTAGTTTGTTTGCCCACTTATATATTGTATTAGGTCACTTATATGATGTAATGTTTTTAACTTAATAAAACTTTTCATTTGACTATTGTGCTCGATTTTTGTATGTTATAAAAGTTTGTTGTATGCATTAGACAGTCACACACACCAATGTTGTCGATAATGTCTAACATGTTGACCGATATATATGATGGACACCTACAATGACATGTTACCATTTTAAATTTGGTCCATTGCGTTTTGAAAAACACCTGCTGATATATAGGCATGTTCCCATTTTATCGGCACAGAAATTGCCGGATATATCGGTCATTTCCTCACTTATTTGGTTAGGCGTTGTATTATTATCCTGCGTCTAATTTTTCGTTGAGCGCCTGGTCATCTCTCTTGTCATATTCCTCTACTCTCTCTGGTGTGCGTGCGGCTGTGCTCTCTGATTCTATGGCGATCTCCCTGATTTCTAGGGTCTCTGCTTCTTCTCCCTGGTTCGACGACTCTCTCATTGGTTTTTAGGGTTTCTTTGCTTCTCCCTCACTCTCTTAGCCTTCCGTTTTGTCGAAGACACTGTAAGTATTTTCTACTCTCTCCTCCCTCCCTCATTTTTACGACATTTTTTGGTTTGGTTTCATCCTTCTCTTTATTGTGTTTTTTTGGTATCTGGCTGCAAAAGTTTCTTAGGGCATCGGGGTTCCCATTGGTTTTGATTGCAATGTTGCATACTAACCTGATTATAGATACTTTTTTACCCTCTCCTCTCATCTCTAGTTCTTCGTACTGCTATCATATTCTTAAGTCCTAATTCTTGACTGTTTTCTCTTCTCTCTGTTGTTATCATGTTCCTTCTTTCTTCTCAACCCTCTCCTCTCTTCTCTCTCAGTTGTATCTACACCATTTTCTTGTTTGGTATCTCATAACTCCTAATCCTCTCCTGTCACAGCTGCTATCATATTGCTTACTTCTCGAACCTCTTCTCTATTCTCTCAGATGGTTAATTGAGTAAAATGTATTTGCCTATATGATGCGGAGCAGAGATGAGGACGTGCAGTGGAGGACAATTTTTGGACCCGTTCGGGGCTGATTTGGCGACTTACCATATATAGCGTGCCCGGGTTGACGATCTGTCTCCGTGGATGCGTCCGGATTCACGTTGCGAATCAATTTCATACATAGCTTTGTATTTTTCGTGTTTTATTTCATGTAGTTTTGGCTTCGAGACCAACAGCCAATCATAGTCGTTGATTCTGGGTGCCCTAATTTCAGTTTATTATAAATACGTTGTTAGAGAAGTCGTCATTCTCATTGCTGAATGTTTGGAGAAGAAATTTCTTCATTCCGGTGATCTCCTCCGCAGTGCCGACTCCGTAGAACCCCTTGGTGACGACTCCTTGGGTAAGGTTTTATATCTTTGGATTTTTCCTCCCCCACCCCTTCACTTTTCCTTTTTTTCTGTTTGCTGCCCAACCCCTGCAAAACAGGCCATCGCCCCTGTTTCTCCACATACTCAGCCAGCAACACCTCCATCCGAACCCCCTCCAATCGCACCTCCTGCAAACCGCCAGCCACCGCCCCTCCACAGCAGGCCGCTGGCCATTTTCCTGCCAGATCCGGCAAGCATCCCCTCCCCTCTCTGAACCAACCTGGCCGCCACCTTCCCCACAGCCTACAACCCTCCCTTTTCGCCTCCACCACCCCAAATAGCTTGTTTGGCTGTTTTCAGCCTCAAACCAGTCCAGATCTAGATCATTCCAGCCCAGACTCAGCCACCCCGTCTCTCCCAAATTGCTGTCATCATCCCCCTTTCACGTGAAACCACCTCCTAGCGTCGTTTCCACTTTGGATCCCATCAGATCTGGGTATTCCAGCCCCGATTCAGCCCTCCCCTTACCCGATCTAGTCCCACCGGCCACAGGAATCTCCCCTTGAGCCCTCCAATATTCAGATCAATTTCATTGACATCAGCCCTTATATTCGTATTGTGTTTTTGTATTAGTTTTATGTTGTAAAATATTGTCACAATTTGTTTATTACATGTTAGTTTGGATGTTCATTTTATTATAGTTATTTGTGTCTGGATTAATCTCTAACTGCAGGAAGGATTTATTCGTCCCGCGCTCTTGCTTTGGCCCTCCACGCGGAGGAAAGCCTGAACTTGTTTCGCTTAATAAATTGTTTTGTCTTGTCTTGAATTATTTGCGTGAGATGATATTATTTATTATTTAACATGTGATCTAACCGTCGGATTTGCATAGCATGTAGGGTTAAATCATTGATTTTCCACCGCCTATAGATTCGTCCTGCGTCAATTGGTATCAGCGCAGGTTGCGTACAGTTTTTGATACGCAGTTGTAGAGTGTATAGGTTTACTGAAAGTCTTTGTTTCAAGAGTAACTAAACACCGAGAGGAAGGGTGAATAGGTTTTTATATCTTTTGGACTCTCTTTTTGATTAGCTGTGTTGTGATTTATTTTTATGCTAGCTTTCAAGATCACACAACAACACATAAGTTATTTATAGTGGTTCCTCAAGGTATGAGTACATTCACTGTCTCTCCCACCTTTCTAACAGTGTGTTAGATAAGGCCAACTTCTCCAATCTCAGCTCAATGAGCTTATAACACAGATCCATCGGGATCTCTCAGACTCCTCCAAGTCCTACCTCAGTCCCAAGGCCCTACACTCAGAGATATAATCTCCTGCAGCTCAGT
The DNA here is from genome assembly GCA_039513925.1 of Platanthera zijinensis. Taxonomy (NCBI): domain Eukaryota; kingdom Viridiplantae; phylum Streptophyta; class Magnoliopsida; order Asparagales; family Orchidaceae; genus Platanthera; species Platanthera zijinensis. The sequence continues at coordinate 102,743,257 of CM077097.1, forward strand.
AATCTGCACCAATTAACCTATCTCAGACTTTATCCAAAGTCCTACACTTAGTCTAGGAGGATAGCCCTACACTCAGATCCACCACAGGATCCTATCTCAAAGAATAACTCTCCTACAGCTCAGGCACGCAGGCCCCTACCTCAGATCCACAAAAGGATCCTTCAACTCAGCCTTTATATATCAGGCTTACAACTCAGATCAAGAATGATCCTACAGAGTGAAATGAGTAAGTTTGTTGTTATTGACTTGCTCCGGAGAAAATGTCCTCTGAGCCTTCTCTCTAGACTGAGTGAACTCAGCCCAACTTCTTCACAGCACCAAGGAGGTAGATCTTCAGGATGGTTCTGCTTGTGTTGGGAAGAATCTCAGAAACTGGAGCTTCTGAACTTGGTGAAGAAGACTAAATGATATTGTTATTCTTTTCTTCTTCTATCAGCTAACCTTGTCTGAAGTTCTCAGACTTGCTGTTGAACTCAATTGCAGAGCTTTTTTTCTTTGTTTTCAGGAAGAAGATGAAGCAGAGTTCTTTTTCTTTTGAAGTTCAACTCCTTAATTTCACGGAACTTTGCTTTTTATTTCCCGTAAATCCAACGACTCTTTGCGCAGTAGGACTGGCTGGAAATGACAACTGCTCCCTTACTTTTGCATTTACAGCTGTACTAGGGCAAACATCGTCTTTTGTCTTCTAGCAAGCAAATCCCGCTATATTTGAATTTCTGTTGACGTCAGCATGACTCAGCACTTCTGGACTTAGTAAATTCCAGACAGACTTCTCAGGCATTGAGTGAAGCAAAAGTACTTAGCATAATTCTGCATCTCCAGGCATTGAGTGCGTTGAGTGAGCCTTCATCACTCAGCGCATTTTGTCTTTTATAGTCTTAACTGATTAAGCGTCGAGTGAGCCTTCATTACTCGATGCTTCTGGAGTTAGTTGAATTGTCTGTTGAGTAGGCGTTAAGTGAACTGTCTTCACTCAACGCTTCTAGACTTAGACAGATTTTCTATCTGCTCCTTCTAAGGCTCTGACTGCTTGAGCTTCTGTCAACGTTTCTGCTCTTCTGGCGTTGAGTGAAGCTAGTTCACTCAATGCTTCTGGACTTAGACAGATTTCAGTCTATCCAGTAACAGTCTTCTTGATTGAGGCGTTAAGTAAACTGTCTTCACTCAATGCTTCTGTCTTTAGCCAGATATCTTGTTGAGTTAGCGTTGAGTGAACTGTCTTCACTCAACGCTTCTGGACTTAAACAGATTTTTTGACAGCAACACTGCGGCTTTAACTGTTGGGTGTTCTGTCGACGCTTTTGCTTCTTGACGTCGAGTGAACTGCCTTCACTCGATGCTTCTGGACTTAGCCAGATTTCTGCTTTGCCAGCATCTTGTCTTGAGTCCATCTATCATTGTGACTCGGGCATCATGTCTAATCATGGTATAATAGACAACCTGCATACACTGAACTTGGACATACATCAAATATAATTATGCACTTAACATTGATGGTGATGCCTCTTCAAATTCAGGAAAAAATGTAGGGCAATATTCCCAACAATCTCCCCTTATTTGAAGAAGGCAGAGCACACAGCAATACTAAGATGCATTATATCAAATAAGCAAATGTAAGCTTGTTCCAAGTTCCGCAGTTTAATGCAGTGACTTGACATGTCAAGTCATTGCTCTCCTCATATAGCTTGTTAAAAGTTCCCCGCCCCCTTTCTGGCTCAACATGTCAAGTTAATGCAGTGACTTGACATGTCAAGTCATTGTTCTCTGATACCAGGTCATTACTCTCATTGCTCTCTGATACCAGGTCATTGCTCTCATTTCTCTCCTTCCCCATTGCTCTCTCCTCCCTCATTGCTCTCCTCTCCCTTTCTGGCTTCTTCAATAGGCATTCACCTATTGAGGGTGGAGAAAGAATCATGAGAGAACTTTTCTCTTGGTTCTTTTGACCATCATGCTCAGGAGGAGTTGATTCCTCAGCCAACATGGTGGATGGAATGACCTCATCCTGAAAAGGAACATGTGAATGCTCTCCGTCAACTACGTCATTATTTGGAGGAATATCATTCTTCTCCAACACTGTAACTTCCTCAGCTGATGCAGCTGATCTCACTGAAGTTTAACCTAGCTAGTTAAAGTGATTAATTGCTATCTATTTATCTAACCTTGCTAAAGATATATTTTAACACTAAGGCAGATGGACTACATTATGAATTGAAAACAAAAATATGGACATGTAGATTTATAACTGAATGATAAACTTTGAGTTGGTAGTCCTCTAGCTGATGTTGTATCCACAGATGTTGTGTACAACAACACCAACTTTCTCTAAATAAGATTCAAGCTTGTCCTGAATATCAGACTGAACTTGCTCCCCCTCAACAGGAGCATCTCTCTTCTCAGTCTATAACACCTTTGTTATCCTGCAGGGATTAATACTAACTGCAACAAAAATGCATGAAGAGCAACTGAAGTTATACTAAGTTCATCATATCCAATTTAAATTTGAAGGTGTTGAACTTGGCTTCATTGGTGGCTTGGTGAAAATATCAGTCACTTGCTTGTCAGTGGAGACAAATTCAAGACCGATGTCATCACATTCCACATGCTCTATAATGAAATGATGTCTAATGTTTATGTGTTTAGTCCTGCTATGAGAAACAAGATTCCTAGTAATAAAGATTGCATTAGTAGAATCACAAAACATTGGAGTTCTACTTATCTTGAGATTGTAATCCTGGAGCTGATGTTGGATCCACAATAGTTGTGCACAGCAACTTCCAGCTGAGATGTACTCTGATTCAGCTGTTGAGATGGCAACATTTGTTTGCTTCTTGCTGCTCCAACCTTCCTCCTAAAAACTGATAGGTGCCAGAGGTAGTTTTCCTGTCTTCTCTACAACCTGCAAAGTATGCATTTGAATACCCAGTTAGTTCAAAGTCATTTTTCCTAAGGTACCACAGACCAAGATCAGGTGTGCCCTTGAGATATCTCAAAATTATTTTAGCTGCAGAATAATGAGATTCCTTATGGCTAGCTTGGTATCTAGCACAAACACATGTAACATACACAATGTCTGACCTACTAGCAGTAAGGTAGAGGAGGGGGCCAATTATGCCTCTATACAAGATTTCATCAACAAATTTCCCAATTTCATCATTGTCTATTGACACACTTGACCCCATAGAAGTTTTCATTATGGAGGCATTCTCCATTTCAAATTTTCTAATCAACTTCTTGGTGAACTTAGACTGAAAGATGTATAGTCTATCCTCTGATTGTCTAACTTGGAGGCCCAAGAAATACTTGAGTTCACTCATACTGCTCATCTCAAACTGCTCTTGCATAAGTTTAGCAAACTTTTTGTAAAGATCATCATCAGTAGACTCAAATATTATGTCATCTACATAAATTTGGACTAGAATAATCTTACCTTTGACTTTCCTTAGGAATAATGTCTTGTCTATCTTTCCCCTTGGGAATTTGTTCTCAATGAGGAAGCTAGACAGGGTTTCATATCATGCCCTAGGGGTTTGCTTCAACCCTCATAAAGCTTTTCTAAACCTAAAAACATAATCACGAAAGTTAGAGTTAACAAAACCTGAGGGTTGCTCAACATAGACCTCTTCTTTTAGGTCACCATTTAGGAAAACTGACTTCACATCTATTTGATGGACCTTGAATCCTTTATGTGCAGCATATGCAAGGAATAGTCTTATAACTTCCAATCTGACTACTGGTGCAAAGATTTGATCAAAATCAATACCTTACTCTTGTATGTATCCCTTGGCCACCAATCTAGCTTTATTCTTTGTTATAACACCATTCTCATCAAATTTATTCTTGTAGATCCACTTGATTCCAATGATGTTATGTCCTTGAGGTTTGTGAACAAGTTTCCAGACCTTGCATCTTTTGAACTGGTTCAGTTCCTCTTGCATAGCCACAATCTAAAATGGATCTATGTCGGTATCTTTAGACCTTTTAGGTTCAACCTGAGACAGGAAGCTGAAGTACATAACAATATTGAGGCTTCTGCTCCTTGTTGTAACCCCTTGGTTAGCATCTCCTATGATCTAATTTCTGGGATGATCCCTCAAATGTCTGACTGCATTAGGCATTCTTACTTCAGCGTCATGAACTTTAGTGGCTGGATCCTGCTGGTCTTCAGCTATATCATGTGTACTTTGTCCTTCTCTAGGAATGTACACACCATCATCTTCTTCTAGGCCAGTTGAAGGAGTGTCCTTGATGGTTAGGTTATCCATCTCTAACTCTACACCTGCAGATCTAGATGAGCTAGACAGCTCACTGTTAATCATTGATGATTCATCAAAGACTATATTCACTGACTCTTCTACGACTTGATTTTTCAAGTTGTAGACCTTATATGTTTTGTTATGATTGTTGTACTCAACAAATATTCCTTCATAAGATTTGATAGCAAACTTAGTCAAGTAGGACTTCCTATTATTAAGCTTAAAGTACTTACTACCAAAGATCCTGAGATAGGCTATATTTGGTTTTCTGCCTTTCATAATCTCATATGGAGTCTTCTTGTGATACTTGTTGATAGAGGATCTATTCAAGACATGACAAGCAGTGTTCACTACCTCAGCCCAGAAGTATTCTGGGAGAGAAGTGTCACTGAGTAATGTCCTGCCATCCTCTATGAGAGTCCTGTTTTTCCTCTCAGCTATCCCATTTTGCTGGGGTGTTCTTGGAGAAGAAAACTCTTAATAAATCTCTAGTTCTTCACAGAACTTTGTCATGCTTTCAGACTGAAATTCGGTACCATGGTCACTTCTGATTTTGTCCATAAAACTGTCTTTTTCATTCTGAACTTGCCTAACAAAGGTCATAAAGATGTATAGGGTTTCCGACTTTTTTTAGAAAGAAAACTCAAGCATATCTGGAATATTCATCAACTATCACAAGTGTATATACTTTCCTGCCTAAACTATGAACTGACATAGGACCAAACGAGTCCATATGCAGGAGGTACAAGCACCTCACTGAATCATTGGCCCCAATACTCTTAAAGGATACTTTGGTCTGCTTGCCCTTTTGACAAGCAGATCAAATGCCCTCCTTTGTGCATTTTAAAATGGGTTCATTTCTGACTAGCCCTTTACTGAAGAGCTTGTTAATTGACTTGTAGTTTAAGTGAGCAAGTCTCTTGTGCCATTGCACACAGTAAGAGACTTTCTCATTTGCTCCTAGGTATACTGGAGTGTCAGAACTTAAGCATAAACAGTTTAAACAGTAAATATTCTCACTCCTAGTGCCTGTCAAAATGACCTCTTGGTCACTTGACTTTTTAATTAGACACCCATCTTTGTGGAAGACAATGACATAGCCAAGATCATACAGTTGGATTATGCTTATCAGGCTGTGTTGTAATCCTTCCACATAAGCCATTTTTGTGATAGAGACTATGTCATTGGTGATCATACCATAGCCCTTGGTAACTCCTTTGTCTGAGCCTCCAAAGATCACCTTAAGTCCATTCTTCACTGGAGTGTATTCCTTTAGATGACATCTTGTTCCAGTCATATTCCTGGAACATCCACTAGAGTACCGTATTGGTGCATGAGTACTTGGACTATCCTGCAAACACAGTTTAGTTTACCTTAGGACCCCACAAGGGATTGGATCTTTGGTTCTTGTTAGCTTGAAACTGAACATTTCTACATGTAGCTCTCCTGACAGGAAGACTTACACTTGCCCTTGGCACACTAGGGTTGTGCCTACAATCTATGGCAAAGTGTCCCACTTTACCACAGCACCAACATTCATGAATGTTGTATCTCCTCTTCTGAGCAACCCTTGAGGAGTGCAAGCTGTCAACATTTGTCTGTTCAGAAGGGAGTGCAGTAGCTTTCTTCTTGTTCCTTTCAGCAAGATTCAGACTGAAGGAGAGTCTGACAGTAGACCTGACATACTCTGGGTTCCAACAACAACAGTCTTGTTTGCAGTAATATGTTGTTGATGGCATCAGAAACTCTCAAGTCAGGCTTACTGACTGACTTACTCTTGGTCTGGGTTTTTGCTGGAGGACCCTGAGAAATGACTACTGCCCTATCCTTGAGTGTGAGGAATGGAGCACCAAATACAAATGGTCCATGATGGGTCATTTGAATTTCCTCATGGGGAGCCTTTAGTGCACTCACACCCATGTCCTTTCTCCCTCCATTGTAAGATACTCTTGTATTCTTACAAGCAGAGTTTTCATTTTTTTCAGTGACCATAAATATTATCTTGGTCATACCTGTTTGATGATAAAATTATCTTATGAAAGATTGTCTGAGACACTACATGAGCTTTGCCTTTCCCTTTGGGATGGACAGCTCTGGAATTCCACCTAAACTCCAAACCTCTCTTATCCTTCTGAGGGGTAAAGGAGTCTATTAGTGACAGCACTGTTTTGGGCTTTGAGAATTCAGTCACTAACTTTCTCTCTTTAAGGAGCTTTTCTTCAAGATCCATAATGATCTTATTCTTATGACTGATGGTCCCAATCTTGATGATTAAGATAGTCTTCAGTTGGCTGACTTCCCTCCTCATCTGATCAAGCAAGTGTGCTGAGTCAGACTGCAGGGAAGCAGCTAGCTGTAGGGAGACAATCTCTTTGGCTTGTTTCTTGACAAGCCTCTTGCTCTTCTTCAGAGCTTCCAAGATTAACCCATAATTGTCAATCAATTGATTAATATCTTTCTCAGATTCTGAGCCATCTTCATCACAGGATGAAAGCACATCAGAATTAGGACTTGCTTTATAATCAGATTCAGAGGAGGAGATAGACTGAATTGGTACCTCATGTGAACCAGACTGATCATGGCTAAATTCACCATTTGTCATGGTCATAAGTCCATAACAGTCACTAACATCTTCATCCACCTCATTGTCACTATCTGAGTGTGATAGAGAGGCCCTGATTCATATCCTTACAGCTGGATAGTCCTCATCCTCTTCAGCAGCAGCAAACAGCCCTATATAGGCATTATCTTCTTCTTCAGAGTCAGAAGATGTTGAGTCAGTTTGGCTCCAGCTCTTCTCATTCTTGGCAATGAAGGTCTTTTCCTTCTTGCCCTTGTGGTGGTGATGCTTCTTCTCACCTATCTCTTTTCTTTTGACTGGGCAATCAACAATGACATATTCAGGCTTGCTACAACAATAACAAACAATTTTAGAAGAATTATGTTTGCTGGGTTTAGAATCATACCTGTCTCCTTTGGAGAACTTCCCGGATTTGTGGTGATCCTTCTTGTAATGTAAGGAGAAGGATTGTTCTTCCACTGCCTCCTCTTCATCATCTTCTGGAATTGCCTTGAGAAGGCAGCAAACCCTCCATCTGACATGTTACTGTCAGATAAGCTGGACTCAGATCTTTCTGAATCAACTGGCCTCCTTGGGGGTGAGGCAATCCTCTCCTTGCTCTTCTTAGAGCTCTCAGCCTTGAAGATCATTGTCCTCTCCTTGGCATGGGACCTGATGGTGGTCTCCTCCTCCTTCCTGGCAGATAGCTGCATCTCATATGAAAGTAGCTTTCCAAACAAAATGTGAGGAGTTTCAACAAGCTTGGCCACTTCTCTGATAGCACAAATATTTGTGTCCCAATCTCTGGTTAGAGATCTTAGGAACTTATCATTTCAGCTCATAATTGCTGAAGACCATCCCATCGGTCCTCAGCTCATTGATCACTCTGAAAAACTTTTCATTGCAATCAGCTATGATGTCCTTATTGCTTTGCCTGGAGGCCTCATATTCCTGATTAAGTAGGGATTTCATGTCATCCCTCACTTCTTCAGTGCCCTCCATGTATACAATCAGGGTGTCCCACATTTCCTTGGTTGTCTTGCAGTGGACAAGATTCTGGAATGTGGAGTCATCTATGACACTGATAATTATGTTTTGTGTCCTCTTATCCATGGTTGTCAGGATGACCTCATCCTTAATCATCTCAGTGTACTTCTTTGGGGTTTGGACAGTGGCATCTAGGGAAGAAATCTTCATGGGGATGAAGGGTCCTTCCTGAACAGTGATGAAGATCATTGGGTCTGAGGCTTTCATAAACAACATGACCCTCTCTTTCCAGATACTAAAATTTTCCTTTCTGCAGATTGGGAGCTTCATGGAGCCAAATTCCTTATGGTTCTCTCCTGAACTCATAAGGACAATCCTTAGCTACCTTTGGAGATCTGTTCAGACTGTTAAGTACTTTTTTAACAACCTTCCTCTGATAGCACTTGAAAGTCTTTGTTTCAAGAGTAGTTAAACACCTAAGGGGGGTGAATAGGTTTTTATGTCTTTTGGACTCTCTTTTTGATCAGCGAGTTTTATGTTAGCTTTCAAGATCACACAACAGCACACAAGTTATTTATAGTGGTTCCCCAAGTTATGGGTACATCCACTGTCCCTCCTATCTTTCTAACAGTGTGTTAGACAAGGCCAACTTCTCCAATCTCAGCTCAATGAGCTTACAACACAGATCCCTCGGGATCTCTCTGACTGCTCCAAGTCCTACCTCAGGCCCAAGGCCCTACAATCAGAGATATAATCTCCTACAACTCAGTAATTTGCACCAGATCACCTACCTCAGATTTTATCCAAAGTCCTACACTCTGGCTAGGAGGATAACCCTACACTCAGATTCACCACAGGATCCTACCTTAGAGAATAACTCTCCTACAGCTCAGGCACACAGGCCCTACCTCAGATCTACAGAAGGATCCTATAACTCAACCTTTATATATCAGGCTTGCAACTCAAATCAAGAATGATCCTACAGAGTGAAATGAGTAAGTTTGTTGTTGTTGACTTACTCCAGAGAAAATGTCCTCTGAGCCTTCTCTCTGGACTGAGTGAACTCAGTCCAACTTCTTCACAACACTAAGGAAGTAGATCTTCAGGATGGTTTTGCTTGTGCTTGGAAGAATCTCAGAAACTGGAGCTTCTGAACTTGCTAAAGAAGACTAAATGATGTTACTGTTCTTTTTTTCTTCTATCAGCTAACCTTGTCTGAAGTTCTCAGACTTGCTGTTGAATTCGAGTTGCAGAGCTCTTTTTTGTGTTTTTAGGAAGAAGATGAAGCAGAGTTCTTTCTCTCCAGAAGTTCTACTCCTTAATTTTACGGAACTCTGTTTTTTATTTCCCGTAAATTCAACGGCTCTTTGCGCAGTAGGACTGGCCGGAAATGGCAACTGCTCCCTCACTTTTGCATTTACAACTGTACTAAGGGCAACCAACGCCTTTTGTCTTCTAGCAAGCAAATCCCGCGATATTTGAATTTTTGCTGACGTCAGCATGACTCAACGCTTCTGGACTTAGTAAATTCCAGACAGACTTCTCAGGCGTTGAGTGAAGCCTTGTCACCCAACGCAAAAGTACTTAGCAGAATTCTGCATCTCCAGGCGTTAAGCGCGTTAAGTGAGCCTTCATCACTCAGCGCATTCTGTCTTTTATAGTCTTAACTGATTAGACGTCAAGTGAGCCTTCATTACTCGACACATCTAGACTTAGTTGAATTATCTGTTGAGTAGGCGTTGAGTGAACTGCCTTCACTCAACACTTCTGGACTTAGACAGATTTTCTGTCTGCTTCTTCTGAGGCTCTAATTGCTTGAGCTTCTGTCAACGCTTCTGCTCTTCTGGCGTTGAGCGAAGTGAGTTCACTCAACGCTTTTGGATTTAGACAGATTTTCAGCCTGTCCAGTAACAGTCGAATGATCTCTATCTCTTGGATATTCCTCCTACCGTTCTCTCTGCTATCTCCACTGTTGATTGCCATCGTCGCCTTGGGCATGCTCCCCTCCCGATTCTCAAAAAGGCTCTTCTTAATATTTCATTGCAAGAGTTTACTTGTGAGTCGTGTATCTATGACAAACAACATCGTACTTCTTTTCCTCCTATATGTACTTGGAGTGATACTCCTTTTATTTGGTGCATTCTAATATCTGGGGGGGCCTATAAACTCCCTAATATCTTTGGATATCGCTATTCTGTAACTTTTATTGATGATTACTCGCATCTCACCTGGTTATATTTACTTCATGATCGTATTGAACAAACATCTGTGTTTCGTACTTTTATTTCTGAGACGCGTGTGCAATTCTCGACTATGTTAAAAGTAATTCGCACCGACAATGCTCGTGAATATACTAATCGTACCTTCTCAAATTTATGCACCGAGTTCAGCATTCTACATCAAACTTCGTGTGCTTATACCCCCCAGCAAAACGGTGTGGCCGAGCGGAAAATCGTAACCTCCTTGATGTCTCACGGTCACTCATATTGCAAATGCAGGTACCCACAAATACTCGAATTTTGTTGTTTTTATTGCATGTCACCTCATCAATCGCATGCCCTCCTCCGTGCTCAACTTCACTTCTCTGTTTAGTCTCCTCTTACCTTCTAAGTCTTCGTTTTCCCTCACACCTCGTATCTTCGGATGTGTATGTTATGTTCACACTCTTGGTCCACCCACTGATAAGCTGGTTGCTCGCGCTACCAAGTATATGTTCGTTGGCTACTCTCGCACTCAGAAGGGCTATGTCTGCTACTCTCTTACTGATGCCAAGCTGATCGTTTCTACAGATGTGATCTTTCTTGAGGATCAACCATTCCACTCCTTTCCTTCAACACCGTCTCTACCTATCCTTGTCGCTCGTCATGTTGTCCCTGTCACGACTCCGTCTCTCCCACTTCTTTCTTCACCACTCCTGGCGCCCGCTCCACCACCACCACGTCTTCATGTCTATACTCGTCGTTCGTCCAAGACTAGTCCCCTACAGCAGCTCCCTTCTACCAATATCATCCCGCATCCAGATGATTCAGCATCAACCTCTACGGCTCATTCCTTGGCGAATTATGTATCTTTGCATCGCCTCTCTCCGCCACTCCTCAAATTTGTCACCTCTCTTTCCTCCATTTCTATTCTTAACTCTGTGCAGGAAGCTCTTCAACACACGAGGTGGCATGCGGCTATCGATGACGAAATGACTGCCCTCTGGGCTAACCAGACCTGGGATCTGGTTCTTCTTCCTCCCGGACAATCCTGTGTCAGTTGCAAGTGGGTATTTGTTGTCAAACATACTCTAGATGGGACTGTTGACTGCTTAAAGGCTCGCCTCGTGGCCTAGAGCTTCACTCTGCAACAAGAACTTGATTATAATGAAAGCTTCTCCTCGATCGCCAAGCTAAATACTGTTCGAGTCCTTATCTCCTTAGTCGTGCATCGTCAGTAGCCCTTACATCAGTTGGATATCAAAAACGCTTTTCTCAATGGCGATCTCTAGGAGACAGTTTATATGTACCAACCTCCGGGGTTTGAGACCATGGGGGAGTCTCGAGTATGTCTTCTTCGGAAGTCTATATATGGTCTCAAACAATCCCCTCATGCTTGGTTATAGAAATTCAGTAAGGTTGTTCACGAAGTTAGTTTTACATAGAGCTCAGCAGACTTCTCCCTCTTCACTTGTCATAAACCAGCAGGCACTGTGATTCTCCTTATGTATGTTGATGATATTCTGATTACGGGCGACGACTCCATGGAAATACAAACAATCAAACAACATTTAAACTCAGCATTTCAGACAAAAGACTTGGGAAATCTTCGATACTTCCTTGGGCTTGAAGTCGCAAGACGATCTAATGGCCTTGTCATATCCCAACGGAAGTACTGCATTGATTTTCTTCAAGATGTCGGCTACTCAGGGTGCAAACCTGCGAACACCCCTATGGATATAAATCACAAGCTCTTCGTACATGGATCTGATTCCGACCCACTGCTTACAAATTTAGAGTATTATCGGCGCTTGGTGGGGAAGTTGATTTATCTGACAGTTACGCGACCTGATATCTCATTTGTTGTGGGGGGGCGGGCGAAGCCCGCCGGGGGCGGGCGAATTTATGCATGCTCCTCAGACATCTCATCTCCAAGCTGTCAAACGCATTCTCCGATATTTGAAGACTGCTCCGGGACAAGGACTCGTTTTCAAACCATCTACCTCTCTATCTCTTGTTGCGTATTCTGACGCTAACTACACAGGTTCTCTTGATGATAGGTGTTCCACAATTGGTTTTTGTACATACTTTGGTGGACACCTTATTACCTGGCGTAGCAAGAAGCAGACTGTTGTTGCTCGCCCGTCTGCTGAGGCTGAGTACCGTGCCATGGCAGCGGTTGTTTCTGAGCTAACCTGGCTTGAAAGTCTTCTAAATGATTTGGGACTCAAACTCTCATCTCCGGCGACTTTATTTTGTGGCAGTCAAGCAGCTATACATATTACCAAGAATCCCATTTTTCATGAACGAACAAAGCATATTGAAGTTGACTGTCACTTTGTTTGAGAAAAAGTTCAGTCAAAAAGTTAGAGTTGGAGCATATTCCCGCTACTGGACAAGTTGCTAACATCCTGACTAAAGCTCTCTCTCGGCCGTTATATTCTCAATTCTTATCCAAGCTTGGTGCCTATGACTTGTACGCTCCAGCTTGCAGGGGAGTGTTAAAGAAAAATGATAAAAACCGAATATAAAAGACCACTCTTGGGGCCCATGTAAATCTCTCTTTATTCCCACATCGTAGGATTTGAGTTCTCTCCTCTTTTCTCTTCCTATATAAGTGTATCTATACATGTAACCAAGTTATACAAGTTGGAGAAATTAATAAAATTGATTTTTTTCTCTCAATTTTGATCTCTTTTACAGTTTTCATTGTCGAGAAGAAAAAACGGATCTTGCGTTTACTCTGATAACTATGAAGTTAAATTGTGATAATTGCAATCCATAAACTCCTACAGTGTTACTTGTTAGATTACTATTTTAACCATGTTATGAAAATGAACAAAATATTTATGATGTTTAGATAGTATGAAAATCAATTCAGCAATACCAGATTTGGAGATTGAAATTATAAACTCACCATAAAATATTATTAAAGAAAACTAGGGATGCCATTTCTTAAACAGTAAGTAACATAGCGACCATAATTTGGATGCAGAAACAGGAAGCACTTGAGGATCAGAAACTTTGTGTATTCTTGATCGAGAAGGCATTATCGAAGCTTCCAGATGGACTGGAAGAAATACTTGTAGTACTTGATTTAAGGGATTTCCGTACAGTCAATGCAGATATCATGTTTTTTAAGTTTTTGGTAACTCTATCTTACTTATTGTATGTTTTATTCTGTGGTTCTATTGCAACTGTTGAGTTCACAAGTTCAAATCTGTATGCGTTCTAAAAAAAAAAAAGTTTTTTTGAGGCTCGCCTTGTTGTGGGGTGCGGCAAAGCTAGGGCAATCGGGGGAGGTTCGGCTATGATGTATGCTTCAAAAATAGAGGCATCACCCTGGGCACCTCGAGATTATCTTTTGCGCCTTGTTAGCTGGCCAATAGCCCTGTGATATTAATTTGTTTCAAATCACATTAACTTTGCAAATTACTATATACAGCTTAATTTGATGGACTAACATTATTTGTCTTTCAATAATACTGTATCCTATCAAATGATTCTTGCCTAAATGCTAGAAATCGGACTCACTGCTCATCATACCTCGTGTCATATTCGTCCCCTTCATTTCAGCTTGCTTTTCAATACAACCTCACTTACATCTTATTTCACTGTTGCTTAGAGAAGGAAATTTACAAGGATGAGCTTGTAAAAGGTGAATTTGAGGAGTGAATAGTTAGTTCTCTTGATTTCTTTTGCCACGTTTTTGGCTGTTAACTTTTAGTTCTCTTGATTTCTTTAGTATTTTTCTATTATGAAATATAAAATTTTAAATTCATGGCTCTTATGTTCTTCTCATAATAGGTAAAATGCCAAAAATACCCATACAACTCTTTATCTTTATCTGTTTCTATAAATATTGCTATACTGCAGTATATTCACAGTTTACTGGTACTTTTGTTATGATGATTTTCCCAGATTGATGCTTTCTACTGTTACTACCCAAAGAGGCTTGGTCAAGTGCTTCTGGTGGATGCACCATTTGTTTTTCAACCAATTTGGCAGCTTCTGAAGCCATTGTTGAAATCTTATGCCTCTTTGGTAAGCTATGTTGTTCAGATGTACACCTTTGCAAACAGTTTTAATACCTTATTTAGCATATCAGCATCCATTTGCATGAGCTTAAATAATTTTATTTGTTTATTTACTACAAATTTATGATCTTAGATAGTCGAACCAGTCATGTGTGTCAGAATGTAAATGTTGTGTTTTAGAAATAGGGTGAGATTACCACCCTTTTTTCTTATTGATGAGGTTAGAACACTAGGTTGTGTAAAGTTACTTCGGTTTTATGTTTCTATTCGGACAGTTAGGTCCTTTCGCTCGATAACACCGCAAAAACGAGTCTTTGAGTGCTCCCTTGCCTTCCTTGATAGACGAAACTGCCTTCCTAACCATATTTTCTACTTTAAATGACCTACGTGCATTCATTAGATTGGATCTATTTGGCTGAGTCGGTCAATGAGGATAATACATTTGTCGTTGAGGTTTGAATTGTGCTTCATGTAGGTATACCTTTTAAAAATCCTCCACTCGAGTCTTTGGCATCTTTATTGAGACCCTGATGGGGATCATGTCACACGACCCTTGAGGGTCTACTCGCACCGACCAAGGAACCACCAGTGACGAACAATACTGCTCATATCGAACGAGCCGTCAATCTTGAAATTTTAATATTTTACTTGTAATTTTCTGAATTTTATCTGTGTGTTTCGGAGATCGCAATGATCAAAGAATCATGACCACACATTACTCCTCCCTAGTCTATAAATAAAGATACAAGACTTAGTTTAATGACATTGAAAGTTTGAGAAGAAATTTCTCATTTTGATCACCGGTGTCGAAGCCCAAGTCTGAGTGCGACAATAGGACAGTATCTCCCCGCCCCTCTCCCCTTGTTTGCCCCCCTCATACACCCCCACCGCTTTAGCCGGCCCTCCACAATCCCGCTCCTTTCCATTTCAGTTTTCCAGCGGTAACCACCATCTCCTCCGATGATCACCACCAACCCCCGAGTCACCTCACTACTCCTAAGTTGACCACTCCCCACTTCCTCCTAAAATTCAGCCCCTACCCCTTACTTACTCCCAGCCTATCCATTGCCCACTCCGTTCCGTAATTCCCTTCCCGCATTAATCCCCAGCCATTAATTAATATAATTCCCCACATCCTAACCGGCTAAGCCTTTAATCACTGCCCCCACTACTCACAGCTGTGCTGCCCCTGTCTACAACCCAAAACCCACCCCCACTCCTCTCGTAATGCCCGTTTCCTGCACCCCTCAGGCCCTCACATCCTTTTTTTCCTACAGCCAAGTCCTGCAACTCCATCCCAGTTCCCCTTACAGTCCACTCACTCCCCTGTTTCCACTTCTTGGGCCTTTTCCCCTTCTGCGAGGCCTAGACTTTCCTTTCCTGAGTTCAGACAGCACTCTTCCACACCCGTGATACTTGACCCCTGCAGCCCGAGTCCCTCTTGCAGCTTCGTACTGCCCTGAGTCCTCCTCCAACTGTCCTTCTGTAGCCACCCATCGTCCCTACGGCCACCGGCACCTTCACGGGCATTTCCTCGAGCCTTCTATCGTGTATTGTGAGTTATTGTTTGGTTGCATTGAATCTTAGCGTCAAATTGTGTGTTTATTTCTTATTTTGGGTTTATTTCTCTGTGTGAGAAAATCTAAATAACAATCTTTGCATTACACAAAATGTAACTTACATGAGTATGACCCCCTATTTATAGGGAGAAGAGAAAGAAGAAAAATACAATAGATGATGTGGAACTAAAATACAACATGCAATCTAGGTGGTTACAAAAATTTTAGACCACTATAACTGAGCAGTTAGGCACTGTTCGTTGCGCACTGGTAACCGTCGGACTCTACTAGCAGTCCGCTGCCGCCGACCGAGAACAGCAGTCCGCTCCACACAAGCGGACAGAAACACAAATCCGCCAAATTCCAGGTCAGCTCCCTTGAACATCAGGCCTCAACAATAGCCTGTATCCGCAGCTTCAGCTGCTCAGACCGCAGCTTCAGCTGTGCCTCTACCGCAGCGACTTCAACTCTCTGTTCGCCAAGTCCGCAACAACGAGATCAGAGCGTGATCGCAACACATCTGGCTAGTCCTCTGACCAGACCACCAGGGACAGTCTGCAACACAGCAGGAACCAGACTGCCATGGCTAACCCGCCAGTCCGCTAAACTCAATCCACCAGTCAATCTGCCAGACCGCTTGAACTAAGTTGTCAGTCCGCTAAACTTCCAGGCCGCTTGGAATAAGCCTCCAGACCGCAAAATCTCCAGACCGCAAACTCTCCAGACCGTCTGGACCAAACCGGCAGACCGCCCAACTGCCAGGCCGCCCGACCAAATCGCCAGTCCGCCAAGCTCCATAAAATCTAACTCTCCCCCTCAAGCTGGAGCATATATGTCAACCATGCTCAGCTTGTCACAGACATCTGAAAGAGAAGCGGACACTGGTTTGGTAAAGATATTTGCAATCTCCTTGTCAGAAGTGATGAATGGAGTACATATTTGATTTTTCAAAATTTCTTCTTTGACGAAGTGACATTCAACTTCTATGTGTTTTGTCCTTTCATGAAAAACTGGATTTTTTGATATGTGTATAGCAGCCTGGTTGTCACAAAATATAGTTAAAGGATGATCATATACTTCTCCCAAGTCAAGTATAAGGGCACGCAACCATTTCAACTTGCAAGCGGTTGATGTCATGATTCAGTACTCAGCTTCAGCCCTTGATCGTGACACAACAGACTGTTTCTTGCTTTTTCAGCTGACAATATTTTCTCTCACAAAGGTGCAAAAACTAAAGGTAGACTTTCTATCTTCTTTATTGTCAGAATATGTTTCAATTTTCAGATGGTTATGTTTTTGAAACAATAACCTCTTCCCTGGAGACCCTTTCACATACTCCATAATTTTCAAGGCAGAACGAAGATGACACTCTCTAGGAGTTTGTATAAACTGACTGACATTCCCTACTGCATAACAAATATCAGGTCTAGTAACAGTTAGATAGATAAGTTTGCTCACAAATCGCTTGTACATAGTAATATCTGAAAGAAGAGGTTAATCTTCCGTCCAACTTTTGTCATCACCAACGGCCATGGAACAACGAATAGGTCTTGCCCCAAGAAGACCAGTTTCTTTTAAAAGATCTAATGCATAATTTCGTTGTGAGAGCACTACAAAGTTGTGTTTCCGCAAGATTTCTATTCCCAAGAAGTACTTAGGAGAGTTCATATCCTTTGTAACAAAATGTTGCCAAAAATACCTTTTTCCTAGATCAATTCCTTCCTTATCATCACCAGTAAGGAGAATAGCATCCACATATACACCAAGAACCACAAACATTTTAGTAGTCTTACGAATAAAAAGAGAGCGATCAGCAGAACTGCGAGTGAAGCCAATAAGAGAGACAACCTTGCTGAACTTCTCGATTCAGGCTCGTGGGCTTTGCTTTACACCATAAATTTTCTTTTGTAACTTGCATACCTGAGACTCCCCCTGAGTAATATATCCATGAGGTTGCTCCATGTAAACCACATCTTGTAGATCACCATACAGGAAGACATTCTTCACATCTAAATGACACATCTCCCAACATCTGTTAACAGCAACAGAGAAAAGAACACAGATAGTGCTGATACGAGCAACTAGGGAGAATGTATCAAAAAAGTTCACATCATACGTTTGAGTAAAGCCTCTGGCAACAAGCCTAGCCTCATAGCGCTCAATAGTGTCATCCGGATGAAATTTGATAATAAAGACCCACCAGCAACTAACCACATTCACACCTGAAGGAGTAGGGACAAGAGTTCAAGTACCCTTTTTGGTTAAGGTCTTCATTTTTTCATTCATTGCGGTTTTTCAATGCGGAATAGCAAGAGCCTCCTGATAGTTAACCGATGCAGCATTTGTCGAGAGAGCAAGAGCAAATCTCCTTCCAGTTAGGGATAGACGAACATAGGACACATCAAGAATAGAATGTTTAGTGCACGTTCTAACTCTCTTTTGTAGAGCAATAGGAAGGTCAAGATCTAACTTGTCTTCTGTAGTAGATCCATCTGTCGGGGAGATTACTGGCCCAGGAACTGTCAACGACTCCAAAGGCAAGGGAGAATCAGAAGATAGAGGCAAAGATAAAGGAATTGATATGGGAAGAGAAGATAACATCGTAGAAGGTGGAACAGACGCATGTGAAGGTGTGGAAACAATAGGAAGAAATGGTGAAGAATCAGATGGTAAGAGAGTATAAGCTCGAGAAAAAAAGGCATATCTTCGAAGAATGTATCATCAGCAGAAACAAACTGTTTTCTTAGCAGGGGATCAAAGCATCGATACCCTTTTTGGGTCGGACAATAGCCCTGAAAGACGCACTTTACCGAACGAGGTGAAAGCTTGTCACTCCCGCGAGACGGAGAATGCACAAACGTTGTGCAGCCAAAAATATGGAGAGGTAAAGAAAAAGGTTGAGCTCCTGAATGTAAAATGGAGAATGGTATGTGACCCTGAAGGACCGATGAGGGAATACTATTGATGAGATAGCAAAAATGAAACACAACATGTCCCCAATGCAAGCGAGAAACATTCATCTATATGAGAAGGGTGCGGGTAACATCCAGGAGATGTCGATTTTTGCGTTCAGCAACCCCATTTTGTTGAGACGTGTATGGACAACTAGTTTGATGAACTATGCCCCGATGCATGCAAAATATCGGAAAATTGTTGACTAAGATATTCTCGAGCATTATCAGTTCGAAGAATTTTAAGAGAAACATCAAATTGAGTTTGTATTTTATTATAAAATATCGTGAACACATAATAAAGTTCAAAACGCTCTTTTAAGAGATACAATCAAATACAACGATAGAAATCATCAACAAATGTAATAAAATATAAACTTCCTCTACCAACAATCGTAACAGGAGCAGGACCCAAAACATCTGAATGAACAAGTTCAAGCGGACGAGAAGAACTACATCTTTGTCTTGCTAGAAAGGAAGAACGATGATGCTTGCTAAGTTGGCAGGCCTCACAGTTCAAAGAGGAGTCCTCCTTAGGCAAATCCGGTAGGAGTTGATAGATGAGACGAGGAAGATGACCAAGACGAAGATGTCACTGCAGAAGAGAAGCGGAGAAAGCAATGACATTGTCTAGGAATAAGAGCTCATTATTTTCAGTCTCAGTAGCAATCTTCTCCTTGAGTGTGGATCCTGAAAAGAACAAGTAGTAGAAGTAAAGGTAACCGTGCAGTTCAACTGTTTACAGAGAGCAGGAACAGAGAGTAAATTGCACGAAAAACACGGGACGTAAAGCGTGTCCTCAAGCCGCAAAGTCAGTGTGACACAAACTGTATCAGTCCCGCATATAGGAGACGGATTACCACCCGCAATAAAAACCGGAGAAGACCGGTTATTCTTATTTAAGCAAGAGAATAAACCAAAATCTCTGTCGTGTGATTAGTAGTGTCTGAATCAATCAGCCACTTACCCTGAGTGACTACATTAACACTTGTAGAAGAGGAGGCAAGAGAAGTGGACTTCTTTGAGTTGTCACCTGCAGAAGGGCGAAGTTGAGGATATTTAGCCCAACAATAATCAACAAGATGACCTGTCTTGCCACAATAAGAGCAGACATGACGAGACACACCCCGCCCACTAGTATGACCTCCACGGCCACTAGAATTACCAGAGAGAACTTGATGAGCAAAAGTATCAGGATGGGATGGGGGCGGCAAGCAGAGGTCGCTGAATAAGAGTGGTAACAGCTGCAATACGGACAGCAGCGACATCAAGAATGGGAGAATCAGATTCGCCGAGAATTTGTTGTCTTATCATGTCATAAGATTCTGGAAGGCAAAGAAGATAATACATAATCAGAAGTTTCTAGAAGTGTGTGTTGCTCAGCTAGATCTGCGGAGAACGAACGATGTTGTAGAATTTCAGCAGCAAGAGCTTGCACTTCCTGATAAGCAGTAGCAGTAGTCAAAGTGGGGAGGGCAAACAAATCAACACATAACGTGTATATGTGCAAAGTCTGAGCGTCTTTTGAATACAGAGCAGGAAGATGAGTCCAAATAGCTTTAACGGTTTCATCATTTCGAATAACCGGTAAACACTCATCAGAGAGACTAATAGCAAGGCATGTCCTGACCAAAACATCATTTGCATCTCAATCATCAAAGGCAACAGATCCACGAGCTAGAGGGTCATCAGTGAGATGATGACGTTTGCGTTGAGACCTCAACAAGAACACAAATGAAACACTCAAGTCTGAATAATTTGGGTCAGTCAACTTGGAAGCAGTTCCAAAGTTGCCAGAAGGAGTAGAAATAATTGGTGCGGTTTGAGAAGAAGATGCGCGTATAAACTGGAAGAAGAGCACTCGTTATCCGCCATGAAGAAGGAGGCTAGAAAAGGAATTTGCGCGGATAGAAGAAAAGATCAGCGGGCGGTTAGAAAAACCGAAGTCCGTGGAGATCGCAAAAACGAGTGCAAAGCGGACTGAAGAAACCGCTAGAGGCGGACGGTTAGAAAAGGAATTCGCATGAACTGAAGAAATTGCTAGAGACGGGCGGTTAGAAGCCGGAATCCGCAATTATCACAATAGAGCAAAGCGGGTGGTTAGAAAAGCGGAAGCCGCAAGGATCGGGTGAGCTCTGATACTATGTGAGAAAATCTAAATAACGAGTTTTGCATTCCACAAAAAGTTAACTTACATGAGTATGACCCCCTATTTATAGGGAGAAGAGAAAGAAGAAAAAATACAACAGATGATGTGAGACTAAAATACAACATACGATCTAGACGGTTACAAAAATTTTAGACCGCTATAACTGAGCGGTTAGGCACTGTCCGCTGCGCACTTGTATCCGTCGGACTCTACTAGCAGTCCGCTGCCGCCGACCGAGATCAGCAGTCTGCTCCACACAAGCGGACAGAAGCACAAATCCGCCAAACTCCAGGTCAGCTCCCGTGAACATCAGGCCGCAACAATAGCTTGTACCCGCAGCTTCAGCTGACCAGACCGCAGCTTCGGTTGTGCCTCTATCCGCAGCGACTTCAACTCTTTGTTCGCCAAGTCCGCAACAACGAGATCAGAGCGTGATTGCATGACAAATGCCAGTCCTGGAGTTTGGCCAGACCGCCGGAGACAGTCAGCAACACAACGGGAACTAGACCGCCATGGCTAACCCGCCAGTCCGCTAAACTCAGTCCACTAGTCAATCCGCCAGACCGCTTGGTCTAAGATGTCAGTTCGCTAAACCTCCACCCGCCCGGACTAAGCGGCCAAAACGCAAACCCTCCAGACCGCCTAACTGTCAGGCCGCCCGACCAAATCGTCATTCCGTCAAGCTCCATAAAATCAAACACCTTGGATGTTACAAAACAACATTTACCTCCCCCGAAGTTCACATTTCATAACATCCATGTACAAAATACCTCCTTGAAAATGTACTCCGAAGGGGGTATATTTGTGCATGGATGTTATGAAATGTGAATTTCAGGGGAGGTAAATGTTGTGTTTTATAACATTCGGAAGAGGTTTTTGTAATTTCAATAATAAGTGGGTTGCAATCTGTAATTATTTTAAACTTAGAGGGGAGGTCTCGGGTAAATGCTCGTATATGGCTATATACACACACACACACACACACACACACACACACACACACACACACACATACGAGCATCTTCGCACGGGCTCCATGCTCTTGGGCGGCCTTCGGTCATATCCAGGCAGGCTTCGCCTTCGCCCATGCTTGATGCCTCGAGCTATATAATATACCTCTCTCTCTTTCTCTCTCTATCTCACCCCTCGTTCTTGTGCCGCCCCCACTCTCTCACTTTATATATATATAATTTATATAATATCTATCACCCTCTTTCTCTCCCCTCGTAATTACCCCTTTCTCTCTTTCTCTCTCTCTCGGCCCATTCCTCTGCCGCCCCCTCTTCCCCTTTATTTCCTTATGTTTTAATATTAATTACTCTCCCCCTCTCTCCCCTCTCTCCCCTCTCGCCTCGTTCTCTCTCCAATCTCCCCTCACCTTTCTCTTCATCGCCCCTCTCTCTCCCACTCTCTTTCTCTTTCACCTTTACATAAAAAATTATATATACATCTGCCTCTCCGCTGTCCTCTCCCCCTCTATCCTCTCTCTTTCTGTCTCTCTCCATCTCTTTTTCTCTCTCCAGTCGATCACCCTCTCTAGGCATAGGAGGCCTATCTTTTTTTTTGTCCAGCTGTTTAGAATTCGACGGTGAATGAAATATGTAGATAGATCCGACGATCCTAATTACTTCAATGAATTTATATTTCATGGTGGTCACGATATTTCTTTATATATGATATATATATAAACACACATGATGTATAATTATTTCAAGAGCCCGCCCTTCTAGTATGTTATTATTGTATATCTCCCAAGTTGTATGAATTTCTTCATGTTTACAAATAATATAAATTTATTCTCTTGTGAAGGTGAGATTTGTTGATGCTGAGACTCTGAGGAGTGAGTTCTTCCATGAAGATACACTGCCTGCAGCTTTCAAGGGTTGATTCTCTAGAAATTCATGTGTACTAGTAGTATTTTATATATAGTGAAAGTCATTTTAATTAATATGTGTAACAGTTTATTTAACACCCTAAAATACACCCACTCAAAAGTAAAAAAAAAATAATAATGCTCCCTCATATTTCATATTTATTATATATATTATTATTATAAAATGGAATTTATCTTGGTGTTACCTTTTGTGATTTCTTAATTTATCTTTCATTTGCTCTCTTATTACCTAATGGAATAATATTTCTATATTAAATTGAAAGAATAAATATATATATATATATGATGAAGTGATATATTTCATAATGTTAATATTACCCTCTTTTTTAAAATTGAATACCATTGAAATCTTTTATTCATTTCAAAATAATTTAAGGAGGCTGATATTAGCCATATTAACACCCAATAGTAAGCATCATTTTGAGAATTGGCTAACCGCAATCAATATTTCTATTTGCACATTAATGTATTTTGATTATATATATATATTTATTTAGGGATATAATCTTGTTTGAAAATTTTAATAAAAATTGAAGTGCATGACATTTAATATAATCAAAATACTCATATTGTAGTGTAACACTAGAGTCAATGGAAATATTGATCCATTGTTAACAGCACTGAAAGCACTCACTCTTCTCTTGACTACTTCAAGGGCTCCCTCCTTCCCTCTCTTCTCTCACACAACCCGGGTTCTTCCTTGCCGAAGAACCTCGTCGCCGTGAAACCAGCCCTCACCGTTATGTTTTGTAAGTTTCTAATTGCTGACTTCTATGCTAGACCGGTGAAACTAAGTCCCCCCAAACGGAGCCTTTAATCTCCCAAGCTTCGACTCTTCAAGCATGTTCCTGCTACAACCTTTTGGTTTTTCTAAGCTGTTTGAGCTTTCTTCCTTTCCATGTCGATCATGTTATACCTACCTCATCAAATGATATCGTGCCGTCAACTCTTTTTCGTTAAGATGGCATGATCGCATACTCTGTTTTCGAGTCGAGGGGTCTGCATTTCTCCAACACAAAGCTATCTTAGAAGATGACCTTCATGATGGAAGAGGTTTAGGGTGCTATAGAGCCTGCGAGCTTTGTTTCTGTGGCCGCCATCTATGACTTGTTGCGGTGAGAAAACGCATGAGCCGTTGAGCTTTGTTTCCATGGCCTCCATCAATGGCTTTTTGTAGCGAGGAAACACATGCATGTCGTGGGTAAGAGAGACTGCTATTTGGGATCGGGGGAATGGAGGAGAGCGGATATGACATGGTTGCAGAGAGGGAGGGATTGAGGAAGGCGGAAGGTGAGTGCGGATATGGTGCTTGTGCAGTGCTAATAGTAATTTTTTAAAATTTGAAAATTTTAGATTTTGAGTGCGGATAGTCAAAAATGTGGTGTTATTATAAGTGCTCTAATTGAAATTATAATATTCATCTGCGTAATTATTCTTCCAAAAAAGTCAAAATAAAGTTTTCAAGTTGTCTTAATTATTATATTAGGGAGAGAGGTGTGTCCCGCATGAGGTTGTGAGCCGCAGGAGTGTCGTCGTGTTGTGACACATTCGTGGTTGGCACTAGGGGTGCAAAGGAGTTGAGTTCTAGTCGAGCTAGACAACATTTTCAAGCTCGGGCAAATCATTTCGAGCTCGAGCTCGAGCTATTTGAGCTCATTTTGTACTGGCTCGAGCTCTAGCTCAATGTCTACTTATCGAGCCCGAGCTTCGAGCTCGCGGGCTCGAGCTGCTCATGAGCTTAATTTTCTTTATATTTTAAATTTTTTTAAAAAAAATATATTGGAATAAAAAGCTCGGCTCACGAGCTCATGAACAATAATATTCGAGCTCGACTCGCAATCGAGCTCGAGTCGAGCTTTTTTTGAGCAGAGCTTTCGAGCCGGCTCAACTCAACTTGCGCCCCTAGTTGGCAGCGGCGGACCTAGGAATTTCATCTGACCCGGACACCAAATAATCGGTATTTTTTTTTTGATAATTTTCTTAATTCAAATATATTAAAATTAATATTTCAAGTGCCAAAAAATGAAAGTAAACAAAAAATAAATTAAATATATGCAAATTAACAGTACTCATAAGTGATAATTAACTAAAATGATATCAGTTACATAAAGTATAGAACACTATTAATAATCAAAGTACATATCATTACCAAACAATTTTTTGTGGCCCCATATTTTGAAAGTACGTGATGATTGTCTCATTGCTAATAGTTTTTACAATATCTTTCTCAATATAAGCAATTAAATAATTGTTCATCCACTCATCTCTCATTTTGTTCCGTAAATAAGTTTTTATTGTTTTTATTGTCAAGAGCATGCTCTCAATAAGAGCAGTTGCAACATATAGTAAACATATTAATTTCAGAAGTCAATAAACCAATTGAAAATGATCATACTGTTTTAGTTCCCTAAATTTTTAAACAAGCCCACTAAGCCTGTTGATGTAAGAAAATGCGTTAATTGATCGCATATTAAGAATAAACATATCAAGTTGGCTTTCAAGCAACTGCAAATCTAATCCAATCGATTACTGTATTAAAAATCTCAACTCGATAATAATGAAAATTTGTGACATCTTCTGCATTTTTTTTTATCTTCCAACTTGAATATACTTGTTATTTATATTAAGAACTTCAATAACATGTTTATCAAAAAAAAATCACTTCTAGCAAAAATGACTCGCGTTCAATATCAATCTTTCTCAAATTGAATAACAAATATTTCGACAATTGCTCAAAATTCATTGTATTAATAATATGTTGATTTTTTTTCTCTATAATGCTCGTGACAACTCATGTGTTTTTGTCAACATAACTTCCATTAAATGCTGAATAAATACGAAATCAAAAGTTAATGTACTTTGGATAATATTGTTAACTACTCTCTTTTTTCTACCCACTTCATCAACCACAATAAATTCGCAAAATGCAGCGGTGCTAGTGGTATTACGGGAAAAATTCAACGTGGGCACATGCATGGGTGTGCCCTTTATTGGGTCCGTCCTTGTTGCTCGGAGTACTGTTGCAACTGCACGAGAGATCCTGCGTGCACCGTCACTCGAGTGTGTGTGCTATTATAAAAAGAAACTTGAGACAATACAAAAGATTTACACCGTTCTATCAAATCAAAGAACCCTTCATTTCATCTAGCCCGTCCGATCAGCCTTGAGAGAGAGGGAAGAAAGTGTGGGGTCCTGCATCTAATTAATATTAAAAAAAGGAAATAAAGAGAGTGAAATTAATATGTTGCCTGCCGAAATCTGGGAGCGCGTTTGCCGGGGGTTATCGCCGGAATCCTCCAGGATTGCTGTCGGAATGGGCGGTGGTCAGAGGGCGGTGGGATTTCGAGAGAGAGAGAGGTTGAGAAAGAGAAGATTGGATGAGAGGAGAAATTAATTTTATTTCTTGTTGTCCATAACCGGAAAATAGCCACCATATAAGTAGAGTCTCAAGAATTAAATGCGGACCCGTTTGGGCCTTAAACACGGGGAATAAATTAAGGATAAAATCTAGCTATAATTAACCGGGCTGGATTAGGCATAAAATAATATAATGAAAATTAGAGTTATTATTATTCGTACTAAATTAGACATAAAATAATATGGTAAATCATAATGTTGCATGTGGCTCCATGGTGGTGTTGCGGCGACGTACACCTGTCCCCAATAGGGGTCGCCCTTGATGCCGTCGTCCGTCATTGGCGCCGTAACATAATATTAATAAATGGAATTGCTGCGATTAGTTAAACACTACATGGTTAAATATTATGATCGAGGGGTCGTGCTTCTAACACTAGTATTAGTTAGGGTAGTGTTATTAGCAAATCTACTTTGGTTGCTAGCAAATCAAAATTAACCCGGTTCAGAATATTTCCGCTGATTTTACGAGCCTAAAAATCAGTTGCTAGCAAACCACAATTCCTGTCACTTCTTCCTCCACCTCTCAGCCCTGCGATTCTTGGTAATGTCGACGACCTCTTAGCCCTGTGATTTCTCATCTCCTCTATTCCTAAAACCTAAACCGAACAAACCCTCTTCTGCAGCGTCTGCTCCGCCTCTCAGACGATCAACTGCAGGCTTACATTCCTGTTCTGATAGTCCATTTCCAGGCTATCCGATCCATCTCCTGTTCCGTTTGCTCATTTTCAGTCTTTGATTTCTGGATTAAAAGCTTTCACTGAATCTGATACAGTAAGTGCAGAACCTGTTTCCAGACAATAAAATGTTATTGTCGCTCGAAGCATCCGAGTGGTGATCAAAGTGGAATCGCCTACTCGTTGCCCCTAGATGGGTATAAATAGACAAACTCAAGGAGTTTCTACGGGTATCGGATCTACACGTGTCCGAACTGACCCGTTATGCCTCTGAACCCGTTATTCGTCCAAATATACACTAACAATCTACTTCTATATTTGTGACAAACAATGTGTACGTTTCGAAGTGCAGAAAGTGGAGAGTATCAAAATAAGTTTCCGAATTTACACATTTTCATAAGAGTTAGCATAGTTTAAAATAAAACATAAACATGAGTTTTAAAACAATAACATAAAATATCCAAAAATAAAAGTGCTACTCAATAATAAATAAGTCTGGAAAAATAAAAAATGATAATGGATAAACGTGTAACAAATCTACTCAGATAGTAGATCATCATCATCCAAGTCAAAGTCCACTTTCTCTCATCCATCTTCACCAGTGCCTGCAAGGAATTTCATGAGTCAGACTCTATGAATTCATAAACATATGCAGTGACGTATCAAAGTAAACTAGCTCTACCTGAATGAGCTTAGTACTTGTAGCAGTAGTGAAGTAACATTGTCAGCATCTTTATCTAGTCTAGCTAGGACCAGTCAAGTTTGGATTTCAATAAATCAATTGTTGTTATCTTACTCATTAGTGACCGACCACTATGTACCTCATCACATGATTTAGCACACCGTCATTTGCAACATTATCAAATGTGGAATAATGTGTTATGATCACTAATGTTAGATTAACTCATACAACGACTTTCTATTCCTAGTTGAATAATTCTCAAATCAGCTTACGATGAGAAAGATGTTAAGTCATCAGGTGTGGAATGACTAGCATCTAACCATCTTGGGATTTCATCAAAAAATTATTTGGGGTTGTCAGTATGTTAGTAGATGTTTGAATGTTGCGACTATAAGTTCTTGCGATCAAAACATAAACATAGGAGGAAGTTTCATATTTCTATGAACTTTAATCTCATCTCCCCCGATGTTTTTATTGTGAGAACTCTATTTAAGCCATTTGTCAAGGCGTCTACAACATTATCTTTCGATCTCACATCCATAAGGCACTACTAGAAAACTGACTTTTAGCCACGGCAGATTGCCGTGGCTAAAAGTCCAAAACCGTGGCTAAAGACTTTTAGCCACGGTCTACCCACGGAAAATGGGCGTGGGCAATGCGAGTGTGGCTAAAAGTCCAAACCGTGGCTAAAAGTCCAAAACCGTGGCTAATACTGAACTTTTAGCCACGGTTTGATTGTCGTGGCTAATACTGGACTTTTAGCCACGGTTTAATTGTCGTGGTTAAAGGACCACTCACATAAAAAATTCAGGCCAGCCGCCGCCGCCGTCGGCCGGCCGGCCGCCGCTTGCCACCGCCGCCGCCATATTTATTTCAAATACTAATTGAAATAAATTCCTTATAAACCCAAAATTTCGTTTTGTTTTGGCGGTGTGTGACTAAATGTAACCACAACCTTTTGCCACGGTTCAGGCAAACCGTGGCTAATACTAGACTTTTAGCCACGGTTCAGGCAAACCGTGGCTAAAAGTCCAATATTAGCCACGGATTAGTTAACCGTGACTAATACTAGACTTTTAGCCACGGAATAAAAACCGTGGCTTATACTCACTATTAGCCACGATTTTTCCCCCGTAGCAAAAGAATTCGTGGCTAAAAGCCATTTTTCTAGTAGTGAGGGTCATAATCTCTTGACTCGTGAGAGAGGTCAATCAGGCTTGTTTCATCCTGAGTTGCCTTCTTTTGCTATTGAACAAAGTGTTCGTAGCAATCGTTTCCGTAGCCTGATTGTCGCAGTAAACTGCAACAGAACTCAACTTTAGGCTCGACAGTGGAATGTCCATCACCAAATCTCGTATCCACTCTGCTTCTTCTCCCGCTGAAGCTAGAGCGTAGAGTTCGGATTCCATAGAAGATAGCGCAATACATGATTGCCTATTGGACTTCCAGGCTACAGTTGCCCCTCCTAGTGTGAATATAAATCTACTAGTGGACTTGCTGTCGTTTAATTCTGAGCACCATGATGCATCAGAATATCCTTCCAAAACTGGAGGATGACCATGGTAACATAAAACATACTGTTAAAAGTAGCGAGCAAATGACTAGAGTAGCGAACAAACGACTAGAAAACAAGCCAGAACTTTGAATAATTGAAATTTTTATTATCCAAAAAGATATCATTTACAAAGGTATGACCTCCCTTTTATAGAATGGAGGAGAGAGGATAGAATACAAACTAACAATATGGGACTAAAGCTATACAACAGTTCCGAGCGGCTAGAACAACAGACCGGAACAAGCCGCGCGGTTAGACAATATTCTAACCGTCCGGCAATACCAAAAGCAGGAGAGAGATGCGGTTGGAGACCGTTAGACCGCCCGGTTTCCAACCCGCCGGAGATGAACCGTCAGACCGCTAGACACCACAGCAACAGTCTGGATATCAACCCGCCGGACACAAACCGCCAGACCGCCCGGTCTACAATCCGCCAGGCTCAAACCGCCAGACCGCCCGGTCTCATACTTCGACACTCCCCCTCAAGCTGGAGCATAGATATCAATCATGCTCAGGTTGTCACAGATATGGAAGAAGGAAGTAGAAACCGGCTTGGTGAAGATATCTGCCAACTCTTTGTCGGAGGTGACGAACGGAGTGCAAATCTGTCTCTTCAAGACCTCTTCTCGGATGAAATGACAGTCGACCTCTATATGTTTCGTTCTCTCATGGAAGACCGGATTTTTGGATATATATATATAGCGGCCTTGTTGTCACAGAACATAGGCAGAGGATAGTCGTAGACCTCTCCTAGGTCAAGCATGAGAGCCCGCAACCATTTTAACTCACACGTGGTTGACGCCATACTCCGGTATTCGGCTTCTGCACTGGACCTTGAGACAACAGACTGCTTCTTGCTCTTCCAGCTCACAAGATTACCTCCAACAAATGTGCAAAAACCCGATGTAGATTTACGGTCACTTTTATCATCCGCATAGCTTGAGTCTGAGTTGGCTTCAACTCTCAGATGACCACGCTTCTGAAAGAGTAGCCCTTTTCCTGGTGCTGCTTTGACATACTCTAGTATCTTCAAGGCAGACTGAAGATGACATTCCCTGGGAGCTTGCATGAACTGACTGACCTTGCCTACAGCATAGGCGATGTCGGGTCTGGTCACCGTGAGATAAATGAGTTTGCCCACCAGACGTCTATACCTAGTGGCATCGGATATAAGAGGTGAGTCATCTGTCCAGGTTTTGTCCTCTCCAGTGGCCATGGGATACCTGGCCGGTTTGGCACCGGTCAATCCTGCCTCTTGTAGAAGATCAAGAGCATACTTCCGTTGGGAGAGAACCAACGAGTCAGGCTTCCGAGAGATTTCTATCCCCAAAAAATATTTCGGGGAGCCCATATCCTTCGTGACTAAGTGTTGGCGGAGGTGTTTCTTTGTCAAGTCCACCCCAGCCTGGTCATCGCCGGTAAGAAGAATATCATCCACATACACCGCCAAAACCACAAGGCCCGATGCGGTTTTGCGAATAAACAATGAGTGATCGGCTGAACTTCTTGTAAAGCCAATGGCAGCCACAATGCCACTAAACTTGTCGAACCATGCCCGAGGGCTCTGCTTTAGGCCGTAGATGGCCTTCTTCAACTGGCATACTCGTGTCTCCCCCTGAGCAACATACCCAGGAGGTTGCTCCATATAGACATCCTCTTGAAGATCCTCATACAGAAAAGCATTCTTGACATCAAGTTGGGAAATAACCCACTCCCTGTTGACGGCCACTGAAAAAAGAACCCGGATGGTGCTGAGGCGAGCAACCGGGGAGAAAGTATCAAAGTAGTCAACTCCATAAGTCTGAGTAAAGCCTTTGGCCACCAGCCGGGCTTTGTAACGATCCACAGTGCCGTCGGGGCGAAACTTCACAACGAACACCCAGCGGCAGCCAACCACATCAGTACCTATCGGTGGAGGAACAAGGGTCCAGGTACCCCTTTCATTAAGAGTGGCGATTTCCTCATCCATGGCAGATTTCCAATAAGGAATAACAAGAGCCTCTTGGTAAGTGCGGGGAGTTGTAGTAGCCGAGATAGCCAAAGCAAAGCACCTGCGAGAGGGAGTAAGCCGATCATAGGAAACAACAGCCGCAAGCGGGTGTTGGGTACACGCCCGCACCCCTTTGCGAAGAGCAATGGGAAGACCCAGGTCGTCTTGTGCCTCAGGGACCGGAGCGTCCGTGGCGGAGAAAGCTGGCCCGGGACTAGAGAGACGGCTGCGGAGAAGAAGGTGGGGGTATAATAGAGAGAGAAGGAGATGGAGGAGGAGATGATATAGGAGGGGAGACGTCGATCTGTGTGGAAGGATTACTGAGAGATGGTGGAGAGTAAGAGACCGCAGGAGGAAGCGGGGATGGAGAAGAAAAGTAGGACGCATTTTCGAAGAAGGTGACGTCCGCGGAAACAAACTGTTTGCGCAGAACGGGGTCAAAACAACAATAGCCTTTTTGAGTGGTCGAATATCCCAAAAAGACACATTTTGTGGAACGGGTGGAAAGCTTGTCACGAGTAGCAGACGGAGCATGCACAAAGGTCGTACACCCAAAGATACAAAGAGGAAGAGGAAAGGGTTCCTTGCCCGGGTAGAGAATGGAGAAGGGGGTCTTGCCGTGGAGAACCGAAGAGGGAATGCGATTGATGAGATAGCAGGCAAGAAGAACAGCATAGCCCCAGTAGGAGCGAGGCACCTGCATCTGCGTCATTAGAGTGCGAGCTATATCAAGGAGGTGATGGTTTTTACGCTCCGCCACCCCATTTTGTTGGGAGGTGTAAACACAGCTGGTCTGATGAATAAGACCATGTTGCATACAAAAAGAGGAAAACTCATGACTGAGATATTCTTTTGCATTATCAGAGCGCAGCACTTTAATAGATAAAGAAAACTGAGTTTGAATCATATAGTAAAAAGATTGTCATACAGATAATAGTTCAGAGCGATCTTTTAAAAGATACACCCAGGTACATCTAGAGAAATCATCAATAAAGGTTACAAAGTAAGAACTACCCCGACCAACGGTGAGAGTAGGAGCAGGACCCCAGACATCAGAATGAATGAGATCAAAAGGGCGGGAGGAACCATGACCTTGCTTCGGCGGGAAGGAGGAGCGATGATGTTTGCCAAGCTGACACGCATCACAGTTGAGCGGAGGACTGGTCTGAGGTAAGTGGGGAAGAAGCTGACGAAGAATCCGAGGAGGAGGATGTCCAAGGCGAAGATGTCATTGAAGCAGATCAGTAGACGTGGAAGAGAAGGCGGACAGAGCGGAAACATTGTCGAGGAAGTAGAGGCCGCCACTCTCAGTCCTAGTAGCAATCGTCCGTTGGGTCCTCGGGTTTTGAAAATAACAAGAAGTAGGAGTAAATAATACAGAGCACTGAAGTTGCTTGCATAAAGTAGTAACCGAGAGCAAATTGCAAGGGAACTTCGGGACATAGAGAGTGTCCACTAAACGAAGCGACGGAGTGACTTGAACCATGCCCGTCCCGTGAACCGGGGAAGGGGAACCATCCGCAACAAGAACCGGGGGTAACCGATCATGCGTCTCTAGGAGAGAGAAGCAATGAGGGTTTCCGGTCATGTGATTTGTAGCACCAGAGTCAATTAGCCATTTACCTTGGGTAACGACGTGTGCACTACCTGAGGTCGTGGCCACAGAAGCAGATGGCCGAGAGGAGGCGGAGGTTGAGGAAGAAGTATCACCGGAAGGACGAAGATGAGGATGTTTCTGCCAGCAGTGGTCAACAGAGTGGTCGGTACGACCACAGTGAGAGCAGAGAAACCTTGACGGACCGCGCGTGCCAGACTGGCTGCGGCCACTATTGCCACCCCGCTGAGCCTGGTGAGCATAGGAGTCCTGTGGAGGAGGGGAGGACAACAGAGGACGTTGGAGCAGGGAAGTGACAGCGGCGATGCGAGCTGCGGTGGCATCCAAGGTGGGAGAGTCTGCTTCGCCCAAGATCTGCTGGCGGATCATATCAAATGACTCAGGGAGTCGTAGAAGATAACAAACAACCAGGAGTTCCTGGAAGTGTTTGTGCTGCTCGGCCAAGTCCGCGGAGAAAGGGCGATTCTGGAGGATTTCAGCTCCAAGAGCCTGAACTTGCTGATAAGCCGCAGCAGGAGACATGGAAGGGCGAGCGAAGAGATCCGCATAGAGAGTATAAATGCGGGATGTCTGAGCCCCCTTCGAGTAGAGAGTGGCAAGGTGAAGCCACGCGGTCTTAACCGTCTCATCATGGCGTATGACAGGAAGACATTCATCAGAGAGGCTGTTAGCCAACCACGTGCGGACAAGCGCATCACTGGCATCCCAGTCATCAAATTCAGCAGAGTCTGGAGGAGGAGGGTCATCGGTGAGATGATGACGTTTGCGCTGAGAGCGAAGAAGAAAGGTGAAAGAAATGCTCTAATCCGGATAGTTGGAGCCAACAAGTTTAGAAACCGTGCCAAGGTTGCCAGAGGAAGTAGGATGCGGAGCCGGAGTGGCAATAGGAGTAGT
This sequence comes from Platanthera zijinensis, assembly GCA_039513925.1. Lineage (NCBI taxonomy): Eukaryota > Viridiplantae > Streptophyta > Magnoliopsida > Asparagales > Orchidaceae > Platanthera > Platanthera zijinensis. Next base: position 102,776,675 of record CM077097.1, read on the forward strand.
GGTAGTGGAGGTTTCAGAAAGAGCCATAGGAGAAAACAACGAGCCGCGCGGTTAAAAGACAAGCCGCGCGGATAGGAAGAAGAGGGGCTGCGGCGGTCACGATGTCAGACACCAGCGGCCAGAGAAGCCACGACCAAGCCGCAGATCCAAGCAGGGAAAGAAGTCGAACGGCTAGAAGATAGTCCGCGCGAACAGAAGGGAGGAACAAACAAGGCGAATAAGGCAGCAGGTCGCAGCGATCAAAGTAACAGGTCGCTGTGACCGACAGGCAGGACAGGGCGCAAGCAGGCAGAAGAGACAAGCCGCGCGGACAGGGCGCAAGCAGGCAGAAGGGACAAACAGCGAGAACAGGTCGCGAGAATCAGCAGGAGAAGATCGAGTCCTCTGATACCATGTTAAAAGTAGCGAGCAAACGACTAGAGTAGCGAACAAACGACTAGAAAACAAGCCAGAACTTTGAATAATTGAAATTTTTATTATCCAAAAAGATATCATTTACAAAGGTATGGTCTCCCTTTTATAGAATGGAGGAGAGAGGATAGAATACAAACTAACAATATGGGACTAAAGTTATACAACAGTTTCGAGCGGCTAGAACAACAGACCGGAACAAGCCGCGCGGTTAGACAATATTCTAACCGCCCGACAATACCAGAAACAGGAGAGAGATGCGGTTGGAGACCGTTAGACCGCCCGGTTTCCAAGCCGCCGGAGATGAACCGTCAGACCGCTAGACACCACAGCAACAGTCTGGATATCAACCCGCCGGACACAAACCGCCAGACCGCCCGGTCTACAACCCGTCAGGCTCAAACCGCCAGACCGCCCGGTCTCATACTTCGACACATACGTTTGGGTGTGCTTTAGGTATCACATCAGCCTATCGAGGGCATCCCAATGGTCTTGGCAAGGATTACTAGTGATCTGCTTAACATGTCGACCGTAAAGGTTATGTCCGGTCTTGTGCAGACCATAGCATACATGAGACTACCAATCAGTTTAGTATAATCTAACTGTCTAATCGCAGCTCCATCATTAGGCTTCAAGCGATTATTGTAATCGTAAGGTGTCTCCACTGCTCGACATTCACCGTATTCCCACGTGTCCAACATGGACTTTATATAGTGGCTTTGACTTAGGGAAATCTCATTTTTCCCAAAGCTCACTTGCATATCTAGTATAGGCTCGGCTATACCTAGGTCTTTAATGTTAAACTCTTTCATTAATTCTGACTTAATGTTATCCACTACAGATTGATCAGAACCAAGAATCAGCATATCATCCACATACAAGCATATTATAGCAACTTTGTTCGATCTATGACGTATGTAAAGACATTTGTCTGAGAGGCTCGACATGAATCTCATGTTCCTTACACTATAGTCAAACTTCTCATGCCATAATTTTGGTGCTTGTTTTAGTTCGTATAACGACTTGATTAACTTACAGACCTTACTTTCATGATTATCTACTATGAAACCTTCAGGTTGGCTCATGTATATTTCTTCGGTCAGATCTCCATTCAAAAACGCAGTCTTAACATTCATTTGATGAACAATAAAGTTTTCAATAGACGTAATAGCAAGGAGTATCTTAATGATTGTTAAGTGACACACTGGTGAATATACATCAAAGTAATCCACTCCACTAACTTGTGTGAAACTTTTAGCCACCAGACGTGCTTTATACTTAGCTACGCTACCATCAGGATTGAGCTTCTTTTTCAGAACTCACTTACATCTTATAGTTTTAGCCCCTTTTGGCTTATCAACCAACGTGCAGGTGTTGTTCAGAAGCAAAGAGTTCATCTCTTCATCAATGGCTTCTTTCCAGAGTAGTGAATCCTTTGATCTCATCGCGTCCTTATAGGTGGATGGATCGGCCTCAATATGGTAAGTGGCAAAGTCACTACCAAAGGTTCTGGGAGTGCGCTCTCTCACCGAAGTCCTTTTAGACTCTAGTACACTATTGTCTACCAGAACTGAATAGGAGGTGCTCGGTATTGATTCAGGTTCTTCCTCAGTAATAGTTGATTGCATACATGGAATTGTTAGGTTCTTATCCTTAAGGAACTTATCCTCAAAGAACACAACTTCCTTAGATTCTTTAATTATATTATTAGACAGGTCTAAGAATCTATCTGTAGCACTATCTTCAGCACAACCTAAGTAGACACACATTTTGGTCCTAGGTCCAAGTTTAGACCGTCTAGGGTCAGAGACCCTGACATAGGCTATCAGCCCCAGGTCTTAAGTCTAGTTAAAGACGGAGGTCTCTTAAACCAAAGCTCGTAGGGTGTGACGTCTAACTTAGCATGAGAAACTTTGTTTAGAATGTTATTTGTAGTTAAAACTACTTCTCTCCAATGGGCAGTAGATATGTCAGTAGTGAGGAGCATAGATTTTAACATTTATATCAACGTCTTATTCTTTCTCTCGGCTATATCATTCGATTGGGGTGAGTAAGGAGCAGTGGTTTCTGCTATGATCTCTTGAGAGGCAAGGAAACCCCGGAACTCACTAGACATGTATTCTCCTCCTCTATCACTTCTAAACCTCTTAATTCTCATGTCTAGTTGGTTCTCTACCCTGGTTTTGAAAAAATAGAATTTTTCAAACGCTTCATCTTTAGTTTTAAGAAGATAGATGTGATAGAACCTAGAGCAGTCATCTATAAATGTGATCATATATGTTGAAGTTGGTGACCGGGCGGTCTGGCGGTCTGTCTTGGTGGGTTGAAGACCGGGCGGTCTGGCGGTTTCCCTTCAGAAGGTTGGTTGATGTGTTGTTGCTGTCTGGTAGCCGAGCGGTCTAGCCGTTTGTCTCAGCCGGCTTGGAGACCGGGCGGTCTAGCGGTCTCCACGGGCGATCTCTCTTTCTCTCTGGTAGTAGCCGTGTGGTTAGCCCTTCTGTCTAACCGCGCGGCTTGTGCGGTTTGTTCTGTATAGTCCGCCTAGTCCTGTAATTTTTTAGTCACACATCTCTTATTTGTATTCTCTCATCTCTTCTCAATTCTATATAAGGGAGGGCATACCTTTATAATAGAGACTTTTTCCTGATAATAAAATTTCAGTTTAAATTGTTTCCGGCTTGTTTTAGTTCGATTCTAACATGGTATCAGAGCACTCGGTTTTCTCCGCCTAATTCTGTGCGCCCTCTCTGACCGCGCGATCTGTCCGCGCGGCTTGCTTCTTCTTCTCGCGACCTGTTCTCGCGGCTTGTTTCTTCCGGTCTGTGCCCTGTTCGCACGGCTTTTTTCTCTCCTTGTCGTTGTCATTTGTGTGTGCGACCTCATTGTTTCTCCTTCTTCTCGCCGCGACCTGTGCTTAGTCGCCGTGCCCTCCGTTCTAGCTGCTCCTCTTCTCTAGTCGCCCCGGCCTGTTGTCGCGACCTGTTTGCCTTATTCGCCGTTTTTTCCTCCCAGCGGACTTCTCTCTGTTCGTGTGGTGTCTCTTTCTTCTGTTCGCGCGGGCTATTTTCTATATGCAGCTCTCTTTTTTCTAACCGCTGCGATTTCTCTCTGTTCGCGCGAGTTCTTCCTTGTTTTGGCGGCATCTCTGCCCTTCTTCCTTAGCCTCTCTCTCTCTCTCTCTTAGTTCCCGCAACCTGTCCCTAAGTCACAGCGGCATGATCTCCTCTGTGCGGCTCTTCCTTTAGCCGCTCCTGCTTGTTAGTCGTCGCGACCTCCGATTTAGTCGCGCGGCTTGTGCTTCCCTCTTCTTCCCCTTTGCCTTGCTCTGCACCTTTGTCGTGGCCCTTCTTGCTGCTGGTGTGCTGTCACCGTGACCGCTGCAGTTTTTGGTTCCTCCCTTCATGGCTTTCATATACTCCTCAAAGACGTTCGCCTCAATGGTCACGTCTTCTGGTAGTGTCCACGTTGTTACTCAAGGAAAACGGTTGATCGACACCGGTGCTACTAATCATATGACCGGCAATCTCCAGTGTTTTTCTCTCCTAGAAACACATGATCGGTTGCCCCCGGTTATTCTCGCTGACGGCTCTTCATCATCGGTCCATGGGACGGGGATAGTTCATGTCACTCCGTCTCTTCGCTTGGCGGATACTCTCTACATGCCCACGTTCCCGTGCAACTTATTATCCGTTACCTCTCTGTGCAAGCAATTACAATGTTCTGTCACATTTACTTCTACTTCTTGCTCATTTCAGGATCCGGACTCCCAACGGACGATTGCTACTGGGACTGAGAGTGGCGGCCTATACTTCTTGGACAACATTTCCGCTTTCTCCACCTTCTCCTCCACTTCCACAGATCTTCTCCAATGGCATCTCCGTCTTGGTCATGCTCCTCCACGTCTTCTTCGTCAACTTCTGCCCCAACTTCCTCCACAAAGTCCTCCACTCAACTGTGAGGCCTGTCAGCTTGGCAAGCATCACCGCTCCTCCTTTCCTCCAAAACACGTTCGTGGATCTACCCGTCCGTTTGATCTCATCCACTCTGATGTTTGGGGTCCTTCTCCTACTCTTACCGTTGGTCGGGATAGTTCATATTTTGTCACGTTCATTGATGATTTCTCTCGTTGTACGTGGGTGTATCTGTTAAAAGATCGCTCCGAACTATTCTCTGTATGGACGTCCTTCTATCTCATGATCAAAACTCAGTTTAATGTCTCTATTAAAGTTTTTTGATCTGATAATGCCAAAGAATATATCAGTCATGAATTTTCTACCTTCTGCATGCAAAATGGAATTATTCATCAAACTAGTTGTGTCTATACTTCACAACAAAATGGTATGGCAGAACGCAAAAATCGTCACCTCCTCGATGTCGCCCGCACCTTGATGACTCAAATGCATGTTCCTAACTCCTATTGGGGCTATTCTGTTCTCCTTGCCTGCTACCTTATCAATCGCATTCCTTCCACGGTTCTACACGGACCCCATTCTCCATTCTGTATCCGGGCAAGGAACCGTTTCCTCTCCCTCTCCAAATCTTTGGATGCACTGCCTTTGTGCATGCCCCTTCTGCCACCCGTGATAAGCTCTCCCCTTGCTCCACCAAATGTGTCTTTCTGGGGTACTCCACCACTCAGAAAGGCTATTGTTGCTTTGATCCCGTCCTTCGTAAGCAGTTCGTCTCTGCTGACGTCACCTTCTTCGAGAATACCTCCTACTTCTCGGCTGACTCCTCTCCTCTTCTCCCAGCTTCTGATTCTCCTGCTGTTCCCTTCGTTCCCTCGTCTCCTACTGCGATCTCCACCCCTACACCGTATCCGTCCACTCCTCTCACTCTGCCTCTTTCTCCCTTTTCTCCGCCACCATCTCCCTCATCTCCGCCACCGTCGCTCTTTACTCCCGGGCCAGCTCTCTCTGCCACGGATGCTCCGGATGCCGAGGGACCCGCTAACCTGGATCTTCCTATAGCTCTTCGCAAAGGGGTACGGACGTGTACCCTACACCCCCTTGCTGATGTTGTTTCATATGATCGTCTTACCCCTTCTCGCAGGGCTTTTGCACTAGCTATCTCTGCCACTGCCACACCCCGCTCCTACAATGAGGTCCTTGTTATTCCTCATTGGAAGATGGCCATGGATGAAGAAATGGCGACCCTAACTGAGCGGGGTACCTGGACTCTTGTTCCTCCTCCCTTCGGCACTGATGTTGTTGGCTGTCGCTGGATTTTTGTGGTCAAATTTGGCCCAGACGGCACTATGGATCGTTATAAGGCTCGCCTTGTTGCTAAGGGATTTACTCAGACCTATGGGGTTGATTACTTTGACACCTTCTCCCCCGTGGCTCGTCTCAGCACTATCCGGGTCCTTCTCTCTGTGGCGGTAAATAGGGATTGGCCGATTTCCCAGCTGGATGTCAAGAATGCCTTCCTTTATGGTGATCTTCAGGAGGCCGTCTACATTGAGCAATCTCTTGGGTATGTTTCTCAGGGGGAGACACGAGTATGCCGGCTGAAGAAGGCTATCTATGGCCTCAAGCAGAGCCCTCGAGCTTGGTTTGACAAGTTCAGCGGCATCGTGGCGTTCGTTGGTTTTGTGCGAAGCTCTGCCGATCACTCTGTCTTTATTCGCAAAACCCCCTCAGGGCTGGTTGTTCTTGCTGTGTACGTTGATGATATTCTTCTAACTGGCGATGACCAGGAAGGGGTAGCCTTGACAAAGCGACATCTTCGTCAACATCTGGTCACGAAAGATATGGGCTCTACAAAGTACTTTCTGGGGATCGAAATCTCTCGAAAGCCCGACTCATTAGTTCTCTCCCAGCGTAAATTTGCCCTTGATCTTTTAAAAGAGGCAGGATTAACTGGAGCAAAACCTGCCAGATGCCCCTTGGCAACTGGAGAAAACAAAACCTGGACAGATGATTCGCCTCCTCTTTCAGATAGTTCGCGGTACATGCGTCTGGTTGGTAAGCTCATATATCTCACAGTGACCAGGCCCGACATTTCCTATGTTGTGGGCAAGGTGAGTCAATTCATGCAAGCACCTAGGGAGTGCCATCTACAGTCCGCCTTGCGGATCTTGGAGTATGTCAAAGCAGCGCCTGGGAAAGGATTACTTTTTCAGAAGAATAGTCATCTGAGGGTTGAAGCATACTCAGATGCAAGTTATGCTGATGATAAAGGGGATCGCAAGTCAACCTCGGGTTTTTGCACCTTTGTTGGGGGAAATCTGGTGAGCTGGAAGAGCAAGAAACAGTCTGTTGTCTCCAGGTCCAGTGCAAAAGCTGAGTATCGCAGTATGGCGTCGACCACTTGTGAGTTAAAATGGCTACGGGCTCTCATGCTAGATTTGGGAGAGGTCTACAACCATCCTCTACCTATGTTCTGTGATAACAAGGCTGTCATATACATCTCCAAAAATCCAGTCTTCCATGAAAGAACCAAGCACATTGAGGTCGACTGTCATTTCATTCGAGAAGAGATCTTAAAGGAACAAATTTGCACTCCATTTGTCACTTCTGATAAAGAGCTGGCTGACATCTTCACCAAGTCAGTTTCTGCCTCGTTTCTTCATATTTGTGACAAGCTGGGCATGATCAATATATATGCTCCAGCTTGAGGGGGAATGTTGAAGTTGGTGACCGGGCGGTCTGACGGTCTGTCTTGGCGGGTTGAAGACCGGGCGGCTTGGCGGTTTCCCTTCAGCAGGTTGGTTGATGTGTTGTTGCTGTCTGGTAGCCGAGCGGTCTAGCCTTTTGTCTCAGCCGGCTTGGAGACCGGGCGGTCTAGCAGTCTCCACGGGCGATCTCTCTTTCTCTCTGGTAGTAGCCGTGCGGTTAGCCCTTCTGTCTAACCGCGCGGCTTGTGCGGTTTGTTCTGTATAGTCCGCCTAGTCCTGTAATTTTTTAGTCTCACATCTCTTATTTATATTCTCTCATCTCTCCTCCATTCTATATAAGGGAGGGCATACCTTTGTAATAGAGACCTTTTCCTGATAATAAAGTTTCAGTTTAAACTGTTTCCAGCTTGTTTTAGTTCGATTCTAACAATATACTTCCTTCATCCTCTGGTGACAAAACTTTTAAAGTCACATATATCGGAATGTATAAGCTCTAGGGATGTTGTGCTCCTAAACCGCACTAAAAGGTTTCCTAGTGATCTTAGTCTGAGCACACACATCACATATCTCAGGCGGTGACTTAGTGTCTAATGTGATCTGGTGAGTTCTAGCTATTTGGAACATTTTCCTATAGTTCGCGTGTCCTAGTCTCTCATGTAGAGTCTTAGGGCTAACTAAGTTTGTTTAAACTTGTTGAACTAATTCGTTTGCTAGACTTAGCCAGTACATCTTATTTTAGACGTATGCACATCCAAAATAGTGTGAGCTAACTGACAGTGTTACTCTACCGCTACAAAAGGTAAAAGACATACCAGCATCACGTAATAAACTTATAGACACTAAGTTAGCAGGTAATGAAGGAATAAATTTAACATTTTTTAAAGTTAAAGTCTTACCTGATGATAGCAGCAGCGTATCATTCCCCACCTTCAAGACGTCAGCTGTCTCGCCATTCGCAACTGTGACAGACTCTTTTACAGCAGTGAGCCCTGTCATAAGATCAGCATTGTTGTAAACGTGGCACGTCGCCCCAGAATCCAAGTACCACTCTGTGCTGGCCTTAGCATTTCCGACCATTGCAACAAAATCAGAAGACTCGGCTAGGCTAACCATATTGGCTTGGTTGTCATCCTGTGGTGCTTTGGTTCTTTCCCGTTTACGAAGTCTGCAATCAGATGCGATGTGACCCCACTTATTGCAGTTAAAACACTTCCCTTGAACTTCTTAGTGCGTTTGTTAGGGCATGCAACTTGGGAGCTACCATGGGAGGGTCTGGTCCTCTTAGGGTTCGGCACGTGTTTAGAATTGAGGACCATGTTAGTTGCAGCCTTCTGCTTGCTAACAGTTTATAAAGCGTGTCGAGTCATATTTTCATCCTCAATGTGAATAAATCGCTTGAGGTCATTAAGACCAACCTGCATCTTCTTGCGGTACATTTCAGTTTTAAAGTTGTACCACGTAGAGGGCAGCTTATAAATGATCGTTCCAGTAACAAAATTGTCTGGCAGGGAGATATTCTCACTATGTAAATAATCTACTAAAGCTTCAAAATCCGATACCTGAGGGAAAATCGTCTTCTCCTCATCGAACATGAAGGAATGGAATTTGTCCACCAGGTGCGCCTTGGATAGATCCTCCTCTTGCCTGACGTGCTCCTCCAGTGCCTCTGAGATTTCATTGGCAATCTTCATTTTAATGTACGTCTTCGCCAGGCTGGAGGACAAGCAATTCAGCAGGTAGTCGCGGTAGAAGTCTTCATCGTGTACCCACTGAGCTTCGTCATCGGTCCTAGAAACTTCAGCACGGTCGGACTGAATGGTGTAGAACACGTTCAGGTACTTCATCCCAAACTGGGTGTTCAACTTCCAGTCGTTGAACTCGGTCGCCGTGAATTTCTCCAGTTTGAACATCGGCACCGGAGAGGAGAAATTATTCCCCTTCAACATCTTATCTTTCCAAAATTATTTGAAATCAAATTCCTCTTGATGGATCAGGATCGACGAGATCTAGATGGTTTTAATCCAAGAGACACAGGAGCTTTCCAACAACAACTAAGAGAGTCAACTTGAGATCAGTATGAATTAATTTCTTCTAATCTGTACCAATAAGTTTTCTCTGTATGAATGAGCGTCGGCCTTGAAAACCGAAGAAAACAGCGGACTTAGGTTTGCACGGTGGCGGATCTGCTCCACCAACGACGGCAGGCTGAGATACACAGCAACGGAAAAACTTTTTTCTCCCTACCGGCGGAGGGACACAGTAAACCAAGAGAAAAGGAGCGACGGGAAATCTGAGGGGCGGAGTATTTCTCCTTCCCGATCTGGATCCTTTTTTTTTCTTTCCGACGCAACAGGCGGCTCCTTCGATCTAGCCGGAATCGCATATCAACAACGATAATGGAAAACAACGGCGAACAACGGCGAACGCTTTATCCTCTCCGATCTTTTCCCTGTGCGAAAACAGGAGCACCGGCGGGCCTTTTCTTCCCGATCCAGGCGGCGGGATCGATCAACAACGGCGATGATGTTCAGAAACGGGAGCACCGACGGGCGTCTTCTTCCCGATCTCTGAAACCGTTCACTGCACCGACGAGATGTTTTCTTCCCGATTCCTTCAATCAATCGATCGAAAACAGCGGCGGCGGAATCGATCGCTACAGTCGGCGATTCGAGCGGTTACGGGAGAGATGGGAGTGAGCGACCGGGGCGGTTACTTCGAGAATGTTGTCGCTCGAAGCATCCGAGTGGGGATCAAAGTGGAATTGTCTATCTGTTGCCCTTGGGTGGGTATAAATAGACAAATGCAAGGAGTTTTTACGGGTATCGGATTTACACGTGTCCGAACTGACCCGTTATGCCTCTGAATCTGTTATTCGTCCAAATATACACTAACATAAAATATGTGGTTTGTTATAGCTGATTTAATGAATGGGTTGGTAAGAACAGAAATTTTGTATGATGTAATTTATGTAAGTACAAAAAGAAAGGGATTAATTAACAATCTAGATTGCAAGAGCTCACTCGCACCATATGATAAGTGGATGTTCATGCCGGGTATGAGGTTGGTGATTTCAACTTGCTACAATGTTGGGGTGGCTCATATTTCAAGAAATCAAAGTTTAAACATTTTTGTCATTGGATTCACCGTTTTCTCAAAGCCCGAAAGTCACTCCGCTTAATTAATGGTAACCATTTCGTGAGATTGTGCATGAAAGAAGGGAGCTCACTACCCCCATTTTACTTCCCATGAAAGCAATATCATACACAATTGACAACTACATGAAAATGCATAATCAATTCAAAAGAATGAAATGTTAGATTACTTTTTATTTTCAATAACCTCTTAACTGCTACTGTTTGAATATGTTCTATAAATTCTTTATGTAATGTTAGGGGGAGCATGTCATTCGCAAATTTTTCATTGCACGCATACGTATTCTTGAGGTCCAACGGTGAAGTTATGCAAATTATGTCTCATGAATTGATGTTATTTTAAGTATAATGTTCACTAATTTAAAGACTCGTGATATTGTATGTTCTTTTTTTGCATAATATGGTCATAAAAAATTTGTGATGACTCAACAAATTTGGAGTTTTTGAAGATATCATGAGACACTTAAAGAAGATTTGAAACATTTTGAGAAGTTTTGTTTACATAAATTATATGTAAACGTTAACAAAAAAAATTAGTATAACTGTTATTTGAGAATGAATGAAACAACTTATTATATGATTTGAATTTTTTTATTTTTTGGTGAATAACAATATGGATTTCAAATAGTCATTTTCAAAAGCAAAGATTTGCTAATAGTAATGATTTGCTAGCAGCGGAAATGAATTTACTAATAACAACACCCTTAATTAAAGATTAATGTGAACATAATTTTAGTCTTCAATCTTCATTTGTTTAGAAATATCAAGCTTTTGCTTGAATTCGAATATTTATAACATTTTCACTAAGCATATATGATATTATGTTTTCATTATTTGAACAAATTTCTCACATTCTGTTATTTCATGTAATATATATAACTAAAACTAAAATAAAATGTTAGTTATCTAACTCTTCATTATTTACAATTTCACAATTGGCAACTACATGGAAATGCATAATCAATTCAAAAGAACAAAAGGTTAGATTACTTACTTTTCAATGACCTCTTAACTGCAACTGTTTGAATATGTTCTATTAATTCTTTATGTAATGTTACGTGGAGCATGTCATTCGCAAATTTTTCATTGCACGCATACATATTCTTGAGGTCCAACGGTGAAGTTATGCAAATTATGTCTCATGAATTGATGTTATTTTAAGTATAATGTTCACTAATTTAAAGACTCGTGATATTGTATGTTCTTTTTTTGCATAATATGGTCATAAAAAATTTGTGATGGCTCAATAAAAGGGAGGTTTGATCAATGGTAGAAATCAATAACATTAAGTGCCTTGGAAAGGAAATTTTGGGCTTCATCCCATCGTAGTTCCTAGTACCGCTGCGAACCCCTCACCAAGTAGACCTCGGGAAGTCCAGGGTTAACCTTAAACCTTAGGAATAATATGGGCAAAAGTAAACCTAATAATAGTTTCACCTTACATTCACACTTGTACACGTAGGGAGATAAATTGGAGTGAAAGGATAGCGTAGGCCCGTGGCCTAAGGGCTTACTGGTAGAGTTAAATGGACTCGGTATTGATTTGGAAGTCCGGGGAGCTGGATACTCGGGGACTTGGAAAAACGAGACTTGATTAGTCCAGGGAGCCATGAGCTCGGGAACTTGGTGAACTAGTAGACTCGGTAGTCTAGAGAGCTGGAGGCTCGGTACTATAATTAGATACAAACTATCATGGTTGCATGTGCATAACAGTGGTGGGTCCTCAGTATTGGTCGATCAAACACACCGTGGTCAGTACGTTGACTCAGGGAAACTTGCTGGTTTGCTAGGAATAGTACTGGAACATACGAGAGGGGCTAGGCTGAGTAGTGTGTTTACAATTGGCAACTACATGGGAATGCATAATCAATTCAAAAGAACGAAAGGTTAGATTACTTACTTTTCAATGACCTCTTAACTGCAACTATTTGAATATGTTCTATTAATTCTTTATGTAATGTTATGTGGAGCATGTCATTCGCAAATTTTTCATTGCACGCGTACATATTCTTGAGGTCCAAAGGTGAAGTTATGCAAATTATGTCTCATGAATTGATGTTATTTTAAGTATAATGTTCACTAATTTGAAGACTCATGATATTGTATGTTCTTCTTTTGCATAATATGGTCATAAAAATTGTGATGGCTCAACAAATTTGGAGTTTTTGAAGATATTATGAGACACTTAAAGAATATTTGAAACATTTTGAGAAGTTTTGTTTACATAAATTATAGGTAAATGTTAACAAAAAAAAATAGTATAACTGTTATTTGAGAATGAATGAAACAATTTATTATATGATTTGAATTTTTTTATTTTTTGGTGAATAACAATATGGATTTCAAATAGTCATTTTCAAAAGCAATGATTTGCTAATAGTAATGATTTGCTAGCAGCGGAAATGAATTTACTAAATAACAACACCCTTAATTAAAGATTAATGTGAACATAATTTTAGTCTTCAATCTTCATTTGTTTAGAAATATCAAGCTTTTGCTTGAATTCGAATATTTATAACATTTTCATTAAGCATATATGATATTATGTTTTCATTATTTGCACAAATTTCTCACATTATCTGTTATTTCATGTAATCTATATAACTAAAACTGAAATAAAATGTTAGTTATCTAACTCTTTATTATTTACAATTTCACAAGATACAAATTTTTATGTGAAGTTTAAATATCATTAGAATAATAAAAAAATTTGAAATGTGCCCTATTCTTTAACCAGGCCTACTATTCTTTAATAATTCCATCTTAACAATACTTAGAAAACCAATTAAGTTTGCGGATACTTTTTCTTGAGTAATAAATCTATAGGCACTATTATATTGAGAACATTAAGCATCAATGATTATATCATTAAACAATAATTGACCAAACAATAAATTACTAAATTAGTAAACAAAACACAATTAAAATTGAACTCATGACCTCTCTGACATGGAACCTCACCAAGTTTGACGATACTTGAAAAGTGTAATTTATATCCATATTTTTTTAGGGTGTTTATATTGGCAGGCCGTATATCAGTATTTGCAGCCCAATTATAAGGGCAACCAAGTAAATCAATATTGGCAGCCCAAAAATTAAGTTTTTAAAAGTCATTTTTAGGAAAAGTGTTCAACATGAAAGTTGTAGATCTCAACGAGATCTACAACTTTTATGTTGAACATTTTTTCTAAAAATATCATATAGTAGGTCTATTTTCAAAAAACGCAAAATTCGAGCGGAACTATGCGAGTTGCTCCCGAATCTCGACGAGATTTACAACTTTCATGTTGAACACTTTTTCTAAAAATGTCATATAATAGGTCTATTTTCAAAAGGCACGGAACCCGTATTTTGGGCTGCTATTAGCGGCCATATTACGTGTTTTCCATTATTTTACTGGGCTACCAATATCCAAAGCTGGGCTGCCAATATAAACTCCTTTATTTAATACAATTTGCACAAATTGTGCATAATCCATCCCGGTTTTACTTAGAATATTTGCATGTTTTGATTACTTGTATGTGCTCGAATGATCTGGAAATATTTTGTGCAAATCGTAGGCTGTGCATAGTGTGCTATTGTAGGAAAACTCTCTGTGCGTTCTTTAATGAACGCACGATCGTACAAGCTTCGGCGCACGGCCATGCATGAGCAATTAGTCATTCTGCCCTCTAATTTTAGGCTACCTACCTGTGAATGCCATTGGGTCAAAACTACATAATCGGCATGACCGCGCCTATTCTTCAGGCATGGACTTGATTGAACACAAATTAATTCCGAAACCGCGCATATTCCTCGGGCACGACCGTGCCTGAATGAATTATATGTGAAAGGAATTCATCGATTATTACACTAATTGGTATAAGTATGACGCCTATAAACAGACTTTTAGGCTCCGTTTGGCACGGTGGTGGCGGTCGTAAATGCATGGGTTAAAACTTCATTCGTTAAGCATCACCTAACAAACATCATTCGTTTGAACATAAAAGTGAACGAAATTTCTTAGGTGGGCATTAACAAATGACAATTTAACCCCGTGCTTATGACCGCCACCACTGTGCCAAACGGAGCCTTAATATTACTGCTTTGTTCAGAAGAAATAAGCAGTTACACGTAACACGCACGGTTCTTCACAAATCGGGCCGTAAGCCCGATTTTCTCCCGGTGTGCGCTTAGCGTGCAATTTTTTTACCTTCATTCAGAGGATGGTCTTGGCTTGATAACAAGTGCGCCCTGCCATGCCAACGGTATTAATATAAGAATATTAATGCAAATATTAATTCTTCAAAGTATAGGAAGTGAAATTGTGGAGTTTCTGCGCACGTGCAGGCACTGACCGTGTGGAGTAGTTTGAGGGCTGCGGCACGTGTGAATTTTCTGGCAAAGAGGAAGCAGGCAGAAGGCTTCTCTTTGCTGCTACACCACTCCCTTCTGTTCTCTGTCTCGTAGTGTATGCTGTCTATTTTCTGTTCATCGTTCAAATCACAGATTTGAGTCAATATTTTCATGCACACAGCAAAATCATTAGCATAATCGATCGCGATCGCGAAGATATCGCGTTATCCCAACTATATGGGATCAAATTATCAACATAAAAGCGGCAGTTACACTGCATTTTTGCAAGAGACTGCTTTCCGGACTCGAACCCGTAACCTCAGGATCACACGACAACACCTCAACCGGTGCGTCATGGCTCCCCCCTTCTATCAAATTATTGGCATAATAACTTTAAATAAATGCGGGGGAGCAGCCGAAAAGGGAATGAATTGCAATTGGAAAGTCATGGCGTAGAATAGAAAACAATTTTTTTTATTATTATTAGTTCTTTAAATAAAGGAACACGAGGTCACGGGTTAAGGTGTTGGAGAGGGGCCATGAGGTCACGGGTTTGAGTCCTAGAAGCAACCTCTTGCAAAAATACAGGGTAAAATTTGCCTACATTTCATCCTTGTGATGGGACTCGTCTCTCGACCCTCGCTGTACGAGAATGCTTTGTGCACAGGGCTGCCCTTTTAAATAAAGGAACATTGGATATAAAGATAATGTTTACATTGTTTTAAGAAAAATATGATTTTGAATTGAGTGCTGTTTTTTATTTTAAAATAATTTTTCACTCTATTTTGAGCCAAATGTCATCTTACAATGCGAATTTGCATTAAAATTTCCTTTAAAAAATGTCCCTGAAAGTGAAGCCAACAATTAAACATCTGAAGTTCTAGACATCGAATTCTAGAAATTATTAGGTGTGACAAAGGCTCCGTTTGGCGCGGCGGTGATGGTTGTGAAGACGATGGTCATAAACCCGGTCTCACCTAAGTAACTTCATCCACTTTCATGCTCAAAGTAATTTTTTCTCTTAGTGGCGGTCATAATCAGACTTGGAATGAAACTGTAAGGAAAGACATGATGTACTTAGGCATTAGTGAAATTATGACAAAAGATAGGGCACAATGGCGACAAAGGATCCATATAGCCGACCCCACTATAGTAGGATAAAGGCTTGAGTGTTGTTGTTGTTGTAGTGGCAGTCATAACCGTTGTCATGTCAAACATACATTCTATGACGGCAGTGTTTTTGTCCAAATTCACCAGAGAGAAAATGTCGCGCCAAACGAAGCCAGTCTAAAAGAATCTAGAGAGATATTGATGTTGGCGTACATGTAGAAGTTTCTAGAGTAATCTACACAATTATAGTGTGCCTAAAAGCTTGTAGAATCATGTAGTATGGATAGTTCTCGTTTATAGAAGGTTCTAAAAGTTGAAGAAGTTGCTAGGTAGTTCTAATAATTAGAATATTCTAGAAGAGTGTCGTTATTTCACGAGTCTTAGAAGTAAACTGAGTGAGTGCGAAGAAGATTTTAGGAAGAACATGTGCAGTGCATTCTACAGCCAATCATTCTTTCAATTATTATCTCGTGCATCCGAGAGAAAGTTGAGCGCCCATGCACAGGTGCTTAGTGCCAGTTCACGCTTGCTTCGCGTCCGCATGTCCTCGCACACGATGTACACAATGGTTTTAGAGTTCTAGGCGGGTTTTTCCGCACGTTATAATTTCTCGTCCAGCGAGAGCGAAGAAAGTTGATGCTTTGGGCAAGAGAAAGATACTAGAACAAAATCACACATACCTGTATAGTTTTTACAAGCTTAGGAGTGGCATCTGGGAGTTTGTAGGTCACAGGATGCCAGCCGATCCTTTCGCGGTCTTTGGAGGAAGAGATATCCCATAGAGTATGTGTCAAGGTCCTTTTGGTAATTTCATCCTCTAGTCCATTTTGCTGAAATTTGAAAAACTTCACATGACTAAGGAATGACAGGTAAAGTACATATGGCAATCCTAAAGTTTAAAGAAGAGACATTTGAAACCCATATAGTTTAAAAAAAAATTTTGTAATCCTTTTGTAATTAGTTTTTAATCAAACTAGACAATTTTATTATGTAAATTTTAACAGGCATTGTTTTCAATTCATTAAAATTGACTTTTGGCTAACTGAATAACAAAATTACAATGAACTGTTTGATTTTTTTAATATAAATTTCATTGTTACAAGGAATTGGGGGCAGGGAATTAGAATTAGAGAGGTCGGTGTTATTAGAAGTGGACCTACAATTCCAACTCGGAAGCCCCAATTCCATCCTACCAAACGGAGTATAAGCGTGTTGTGAGTTGCGCGTCCGAGTATCTAGTTATGATTATCTCTACTGAGTATATGTTATAATAGGAGTTATTATAAGTATATGTTATGAGCTGCGTGCCCGCGTATATAGTTATGAGCTGTGTGCCCGCGTATCTAGTTATGATTACCTTTAGTGGGTCTCGAGCACCACGCCTAGTTAATAGGAGTTATTATTATTTGTCTTTTTATATGTTGTAAACCTATATAAAGGCATAAGTTTGGTTGTATGGAGGAAAGAAGAAGTTTCCATTTTTCATATTCCCTTAGTGAGATATTTGGTGGCTCACTCCTCCAACGGGCAACCCCGCTTAGGCAACCGTGTCTAGAGCTCCGTAGTATCTCCACCACCGTCAACTCTAGCTCTGGTTACTCCCCCGACAACTCCCAAGTAGGTCCATAAAAACTTTGGCATTAGAGCTTCTCGGTCCTCTTTCGTCGACGCACACCAACACGGCCCTCGTCTTCTTCATCTCAATGCCTTTCTCTCAGTCGACCTCACTCGTAAGCCCCACGGTTCGAGCCCACAGCCGGAAGCCTCGCTTGTACAGTGGAGGGAACAACAATTCCATCCCTCATCGTCACCGGGCCTATCGATGATATCGTTGTTCGTGCGCCTCACACAAAGCTTCCCGAACATTCTAGCAATCAAGATCTTCTCTTGCGGGCGCTACAGTAAGCCGTGCCTCTTCCTGCGCCAGCTTATCCCCATCGATCGGTGCCTCACAAATCCCAGCTCCCTCTGATCGATTCCTGCAGCGCCATCGACGCCAGAAACCGCAAGCAAAACCGCAGCCACTGCATCCACTGCGTCTGCATCTTCTTTCCGCAAGCAGAACCAGGCGACAACTGCAGGCCACGCCGCTTCTTTCACCAGTTTTTCTTGAGCCCCCCCCCCCCCCCCCCCCCCCCCGCACGATTTTTCTTTTTCATCTCTCGAGCCTTGTGCAACCCACAGAAATAGCAACCGGAGAATTAAATTATCCCGCTCGTGTGAGGAGGCTAGGACCGGTCTATTTGGCAATTCCCACCCATTGTTCCAGCCCAGCAAATCAATGGAAACAACCGGATTTTACCTTATCCCACTGCTGATCTTCCAAAGTAAGATTGGAATATTTGCTTTTGTCATTATTGGGAGGCGACGCGACTCTCACAGGAACTCCCAGTCAGTCTGATGTAGGGTATGCTATGGGGGTGCACAAGACCAAGGCTACTAGGGGCGAAATGCAAATGTGACACACAAGCTCTAGTCTAAATGCGACGCAACCGTCGTTGACGGCGATGAATAATTCAGAGCAATGAAAATATTAACACCACGCAGAATAATTAAAGAACAAAGAACAACATTCAATTTAGCAATTACGTAATGGCTTTCCTCCGCTCGGAGGGCCAAAGCAAAGCGTGCGACGAATTGGTCCCACTGCAAATTATAATCGGATCGCAACAAATTTCTACAAGCACGAATCTAAGCAAAACACGATAATCAATCAATAATAATGTCAAATCAAATGTTCCAATACAACGAGAGGTTCACCAAAGTAGCAGGCTGACCGAGACACTGTAGATTCTGGAGTCGGATGCGTAGATCGGCGATCGAAAGCGGAACCGGCGGCGTGGAAATGATGGCGGTGGCTGTCCTCGATGGTGGATGGCGAGATCGGACCGGAAATAGATAGATCCGGTCACGAGAGAGTATATATAAGCAGCAGGTAGATGGATCCGATGTTTGAGAGCGTATTTGGGCTAAATAATGAAGTACGAGTGGTGGAGATGGCGGATTGGGGGCTGAAATTCTCAGATCTGGATTGATCTAAAGAATTAGGATTGAGGGGAGTGGATCCACGGGAGGGAAGGGGGATGGAGGCCAAGTCGACAGCTTTGGAATGAGGGGCCGGCTGTAGGGAAGGGAAGAGGGGGTCGGCGGTGGCTAGGGATAATGGGGAGAGGGGTGGCAGCGGTGGCTGGGTGAAGGGAAGTCGGCGGCTGGCTGGCTGGTTGGGAGTAGCAGGGAGGGGTGGCCTGCAGCAGGCAGCCGGGCTGTTGTCGGCGGTGCGGGGGGTTGAGGAGGGTGCGGCTAGGATTTCTAGGGGGGGTAAGATGATGGCTATGGATGGGTAGTACCTTGGGAAGGAGTTTGAGCACCTATGAGTCGTCACCTAGGGTTTCACGGCGTCGGCACCGAGGGGTGATTGTTGGAATCCGGGAAGAAGACTCTCCAAAATTCTGCAATGCCTTGGTCCAGACCCTAACACCTCTATTTATAATAAGAAGAAGAGTAGGGCATCCCAATCAACGTCTATGATTGGTCGGGGGAAAAAACCACTTAAATATAACAATAATAAACCAAAATATATAAATTAATATATGAACATGACTCGCGATGCAGATCAAGTCGTCCTGCGCGAATACATGAATGTGGGTCCCGCCTTGCGGTGAACCCCTCCCGGTGCACGATCTGATGGATCTTCATCAACTCCCCCCGACTGAAAAGCCTTCATCTCCGATGAATGGAGACGATCGTACTGAAGTGTCGAAATCCAGGGGCAAGTCGATCGAGCACTGCTGGTAGTATCCAAGCGTCTTCTGCATCTGGACGGCCATGCCAATGTACCAAGTAGCGGCATCGTGGCCCGTCTATGGTGGGAACGAACTGGTGGGATCTGACCTCTATGATGCTCTCATCTCTCAACTCTCAAGTGGTGGAACCCGGTGCGATCGGCGGTGTCGTCGGTGAAACCAGAGAAGATGAATTCCCAGATGGGTGGGTGTCAGCAGTGGATGGACTGTAGTGGCTATCAGATGTAGGTGGAGTATGAGAGCGGTAAGGCAACGAAAGTGGGGGTGGAGGCGACTGGGTATCTCCACTGCTCGGGTCCACATATTCGCGAGATTTGTAGTACGACGTCAGATCCTCGACATTAAACACTAGATGGATTTCCATACTTGCCGGAATATCGAGTCGGTAGGCGTTTGTCCCAATACGACTTATAATAGAATAGGGGCTCATTCGTCTGGCACTTAACTTTTTGGCAGGCCCCGAGGGGAGCTTCTAAGGGCGGATTCTCACAATTACCTTCTCACCTTCATTAAATATTTATTCTCAGCTTCGTTTATCTGCATTAGTTTTATAGTTTTCATTGCTCGTTATTATTCGTCGGTGAACCGACTCATGCAACTCATGCAAATGTTGTGCAAATGACTCAGCAGGCTCACTAGGGCGCGACTCTAAGGGACTCGGCATGAGGTCAATGGGCTTTCTAGGGTCGTATCCTGATACTCTATGAAATGGACACAACTCAGTGGACCTATTGACTGAGTTGTTATAAGCAAACTCCGCAACTGGAAGATCTAAGTCCCAACTACCTACATGTTCTCCAACTAGACACCTCAAAAGATTCCCTAAGCTCTGATTCACTACTTCAGTTTGCCCGTCCGTCTGTGGGTGATATGCCGAGGAGAACCTAAGTATGGTACCAGTCTTGTGTCACGGGGTCTTCCATAAGTAACTCATGAATCTCACATCGCGGTCTGATACGATCGACTTGGGTAGGCCGTGCAATCTAATAACATCCCTCATAAAGATAGATGCTACGTGAGTCGCATCTGCCGTTTTACGACAAGCAATAAAGTGCGCTATCTTCGAAAACCGACCTATTACCACGAAGATGGAGTCGTGTCTCCGCAGAGTGCGGGGGAGCCTGAGAACAAAATTCATGATGATGCCCTCCCAAGGGCGGTGTGGAACAGATAGAGGCGTGTACAAACCCGTGCTCTATTTGGTACCCTTTGTTGTTTGGCAGATACGGCAGTGGCGGACAATGCGAGCCACGTCCTTCTAAGGTTGGGCCAGTAGAGACAGTCTTCAACAATGGCTATGGACTTATCTCACCCAAAGTGTCATGCGGCCCCGCCTGCATGCAACTCCCAAATCAAGTAATCACGGTACGAAGTCTGGGGAATACACAGGCGGGAGACCCGGTATAGGTATCCCTCAAAGATCTGATAGCCCTCAACAGGGTCTGGTGAGTCTCGGGACAAGGCGGTGTAAATCTCGTCAAAGTCGGGGCATGTCGGGTAATCCAGAATCACTCTCTCAAGCCCGTCTACACGTGCGGTCATCGTCTACAACAAGGAGACGTGGCGACTTAACACATCAGCTGGTTTGTTCTCAACACCAGCTCAGTGCTTGAGAACATGATGAAAGTCCTGAAGGTACTCGACCCACTTGGCATGTCGGTGTCCCAGCTTGCGCTGCGAGTAGAGATAACGTAAGGCCTGGTGTTCGGAATATAACACAAACTTCCGGAGAAGGAGATAGTGCCTCCAGTAGCGCAGAGACTGGACAATAGCATAAAACTCTCGATCATAGTTCGAGTATTTCTGTTTTGCCTCGTCCAGTTTCTCACTAAAGTAAGAAACTGAGTATCCCTCCTGGCTCAATACACCACTGATACCAACACCAGACGCATCACATGCGACCTCAAAAGTACGGCTAAAATCCGGTAATCTCAGAACAGGAGCCGTCGTTAGTCTCTCTTTAATTTCCTCAAAAGCTCTAGTGGTCGCGAGGGTCCACTGAAGCTCTCCCTTCTTAAGACGGCTCGTAAAAGAGGCCATAATCGTACTAAACCATGTACAAACCTCCTATAGAATGGACTTGACCCTTGGCAAGTCCGTGGAAACTGCGAGCCTCGTGGATGGTCGCAGGCACAGGCCAGTCTCGAATGGACTTGACCTTCTCAGGGTCGACAGAAACTCCCGTAGAACTCAGGACTCAATCGCCACCAAGGGACCCTACACGGCTATATCATCTAAAACTTCTTTGCTTTATGGTTGGTATCACCTCTGGCCCCCTCATTATGACTCTCTCTAGTTCCATGTATGACACTCCTTTCACGATGTTGATTGACAGTGGAGCCAGCCACAATTTCATTTCTTCGCGTCGGGTGACAACTTGTCATTCCCCTGTCGCTCACTCATTTCCTTGTTTCCATGGGAGAATGGTGCCACATAACCATTGGGGGGCCTCTGTACATACTCACAACTGACAGTGGGCAGTAGACTCTGTCGCCTCCCTATGGCATGACATCAGGCTGACCCACCCTACACCATCCTAACTACAATGCATCCAAAATGCTTCTTCTGCGTTAAGGACAAGGTGAATTCAAGAGTATGACATTGTTACAAAGATGGAAAAGGGCGAGGAGATGAGAGCATGACGCATATGTCTACGTCGGGTCTAAGGCGACATGGACATAAATCCCAACACGACGACGGACAGTCGTCAGTAGATCGCACGGGCATAGCGCTCCCGCCAGCTTTATATTTTATTATCGTACATGTATTTCAATCAGTGGGTATTTACTGTTCTCCCTTGCATGTTTAAGAACTGAGCACTATATAAGCATATGCATGTATCTCATTTGGATTATCTTAGAGTAAAATCACTTTTGGAGGAGCCCTAGGGGATGAATACTTCTCTCTTCTTCATCCTCCTTTTTCTTTTCCCCTCCCTCTCCTCCTCTTCTTAGATCCTAGCATCTAACAATCCCATTCGTATACAAATCATTGGTAAGGAAAGACTTTCCTAACTCTCTGATGATTTTTATATTGCTAGAGTTGAAGAGATTCACAGGGGTGTTAAGATGGATGACAAACCAACCTGAGATATCTGCCTACGTGACAAGCAAGACTCTCAAATCAGGAAACTCTGTCACCCACCATCCTCCCAAGCCTAATCGTGAGAACCTTAGGCGTACCTACTGCAAAACAATCTGGACACATGAAGGAAAACTGCGTAAGCTTCATGTGAAGGAACAGGTTGTGAGTCGTACTAGAGATTTCAAAAACTTCCAACGCAATCACGTCAATTTTGTCGCATCAAGAACTACCAATTAGATGTAGTGTGACTACTAATGAGATGTAGTGTGAAGTCAAAGACGGTATTGATGACATCCCAACTCTTAGCAAAGAAGATTTAGAGCGCATGTGAACCCTCGTTGGTTCTCTAAATAAGTACAGTGGTACTTGCACTCTTGCCATGACTGGTAATAACTTAAGTTCAAAATCTCTTAATGTTTCAAGTACTATTGTTGATCACTTATGTGTTGTCGGCTCACGTGTCATTGACCACAGTCATTTTTTAATACTTCTTTTTCATCATTCTCACAATCTTCCCACCAAAACATCATTACTGTTGTTAATGGATCATAAACATTAGTAACCGGTAATGAAACTAATGAGTTTTCCCCGTCTCTTCATCTAAATAACATTCCTCGTGTTCCCAAACAATCCACAAATAGGCTATTGGTTTAAATTATGTCGTAACATTATTTCCTTGTCTCCCCATTCATTTCGCAAGTCTAAGGATACCTCTGAGATCATGCCCCATCACAGATGACTGGGGCATCCACCTTTTATGCTACTCAAAAATATGTTCCCTACTGGATTTCTTTAAAAAATTGTTGAACTATTGACTGTGAAATTTGTGAACCTACCAAACATTATCGCACTTCTTTTATCCAAGTATTACTGCTAGTAGTGAACTCTTTAATTTTTCCAATTCTGATGTTTGAGAACCTGTCTGTTATTAATATTTTGGTGTCAAGTGGTTTATGTCATTTATTGATGATTACAGTAGAGTATCTTGGATTTTCTTGATGAGGAACAAAACTACAGTCATGAAATTATTTACATAATTTCACGGTATGATTCAAACTCAATTCCATGGATCTATAAAATGCAATCGTTCTAACAATGGTAAATAATGCGTTAATCAACATTTCTTGAAGTTTACCAAAAAAACATGGCATCAATCATGAATTTACCTCTGTTAACAACTCACCCCCACCCCCAAACAAAATGGTGTTTTCAAATGAAAAAATGTCACCTCCTTGGAGTTACTCGTACTTTACTCTTTCAGATGTCAATTTCTAAGCTATAATGGGGTGAAGGTCTTCTTACTACCGCCTACCTAATCAATTGTATGCCCTCACGGATTTTTGGTGAAGTTAGTCCTATCAAACTCCTGACATCATTCTTTCCCTTTGTCCCTCTCATGCAAAGTCTACATGCATGTGTGTTTAGTTGTGTTGCTTATGTTCACATCCACTACCATAATTGTATCAAATTGACCCTCTGACTACTAAGTGTATTTATTTTTGCTATGCTTTTAACAAGAAGGGTTATGAAGTTACCATCCCTCGAGCCGACGTATGCTAACCTTCATGGATGTGACCTTCCATGAGCACGTTCCCTTCTTTACTCAGTCTCCACTTCAGGGACACAACATATTGAAAGTGGAAACACTTCTTCTAGCTCGATCCTTCACTCTTTTGTCTAATGTGTTTTCACTCATACACAAGGATGGAGATACAATTGATTGTTTCTATTTTCTCCCCTCAAGCAGTTCGCGTAGTAAGTACCGTCACCATTAGAACCTGCTGACTACATCCAGCATCATCCGCTTTAGCCATAACTTTCGCTAAATTCCAACTCGACGCCACCTGCTGTGTCGGCCCCTCGAAATCCATTACTTTTCGTGACTGTCCCCCAGCCGGCACCGACGCTTCCAATTGCCGCAGTTCACATTCAGCAAGGCCATTTGTCTCCCTTGACCGTCACTATCAGGACCTACTGACTCCATCCAGCACCATCCGCTTTAGCCATAACTTCCGCTAACTTTCAGCTCGACGCCACCTGCTCCATCGGCCCCTCGAAAGCCATTACTTTTCATGACCGTCCCCCAGCCGGCACCGACGCTTCCGATTGTCGCAGTTCACATTCAACAAGGTCATTTGTCTCCCTCGACCGTCTGCAACCATCGTGCACACTTCCCCGACTCCAGATATTATACTCAATAGTCCCCCCGCTGAGCAAGTCCCCCCGCTGAGCAAGTCCCCCCGCTGAGCAAGTCCCCCTGCTGAGCAAGTCCCCCCTGCTATGCCAGATCCATGCAGCCCATATTCCTCAGGCACCACCGCCACCATCTGGATTTATTGATTATGCCTCTACCAAAGCAATGATCCTCCAACAACTTCCTTATCATCCATTACATCGATGAGTACCACAAGTGAATCCATCTTGATGTCGCCTCCGCTACAATGGCGTGCTACAAGGAGCTATTTTGGTGGGAAATTATTGAGCCAGATGATCAAACCGCCTGAACCTCACTCGAGCTTGAGATCAAGCTCGATTTGAAGGAAATGTGGGATGTTATGCTCCCAAATGACCAATTATCCATCATCAGTTATTGTGCATATTTAATTGATATTGTCATCATGTGTCTATGTTAGGAGTCTTTTATTGAGTCTTTATGTATTTAAATTCAAGTCATTTAGACTTTATGTTGTGTCTTTATTAATTGAGTCTATATTACGATTCAAACGAATCTTTAGTATATTTTATCACTTTGAGCATCTCTTTATATCTGGTTATTTACACTCATATCATTGTGTAATCTTATTTGTAGACCGTTGGGATCATCAATGAAGTTATTCAAGAATTAATCAAAGTTCTCTCCTCCTCTCTCTAGTTTCTTCTTCCTCTGTCCTTCTAGGGTTAAGACTGAGCAAGGTTCCCTTCTCTTCCTCTTCTTCTCCATCGTCCCCCCTTTAGGTGAGCTCAGATCCTTCCCTAACAACCCAGTATCTCCACCTCCGCCAAAAAAGATCACAACATTATCCTAGTAAGTCTATAAGGGACCCAATAAACTTTTTGTGACCTAAATTTATTTGGGTCATGTAAGGGGTTCATTTAGGAGACGACTCCACTTTGCTCCTCTCCCTCTTTTAATGCAGGGCTCTTGAGCTCAAATTCAGGGTCACAAATCATCTTGGCAGCGGAATTTATGGAAGGAAGAGGGATGTGTTTACTCCAAAAAGGGTCACCTCTCCTTTGATAGCAATTGCCTCACGGATGAAAATCATGCCCTCTTCTACTTCCGAATCTTTTCCTTAATAAAATAATCATTGTCAATCATGATGACCACCTCATGAGCGGTTGAACATTCATTTTCTCTCATGCTTAATGAGTGGTTGAACATTCATCTTTTTCTCATGCTCAATTAGTGATTGAACATTCATCTGTAGAAAGGTGCAGTGATATGTGTGGTAACAAATTCGAGCTACACCCAACTTTCTAGTTAATTGTCACATTACACTCTTAAAAAGACTTGCCACTATGAGCATGCTATAGAAGAAGAAATGAGCACGCTATAAAAAAGGCATTGTTTTCACAGAAGGCATGAAGATGACTTGCTCCATTCACTCTGCTTGAAGTGGATACATATCATTGTAACATGTCAAACATCTGTTCACAATGCTTTATCTCTAGTATCTATGTATCTCAATTGTCAAGCCCTTTCTCCTTCCCACATAGAAGCTCAACCCAGCCAAATTTTATGATGCTAAATGGAGGTTATTGAGTAAATTATTTCAGGCAAAGGTAATTATGAGGGGCGCAATAGTAGTGATACAATGTAAACTTGGGTCATGACAACTCAGTTGAACAAACATGATTGAGTTGAGGATAACGACTCCTGGCAGTAAGGTACTTGTCCATCTTAGTAAGTCGGTTTTATGTCAAAAAGGAATTCATTAAAGCACTACCCCACAGTTACAGTGCATTTTCTTTATTGGAGGATCGTCTCTCTTTCTCACCTCTCCTCTCATCTCCATCTCGTACTCCCTCTCCCTCTCCATCCCTCTCACTCAAATTTATGAAAATGTATCCCACCCACCTCTTCCTCACAATTGTTAGCCTCATTATTTTCCCAGTGTGATATCGAGTATTTTTATTGACAAAGTACACACCAGGTTCCAACAACGATTATACAGTGCAATTACCTGCACGTGTACACTATTTTCATTTTGAATGATTTGAAATGATCATGTGAACATCAGATAGTTTTGTTTAAATATTTTAAGAACTATGAAGACTTCTTGTGAGAAAGTTGACTTGCTTACAAAAACAGAAACTTACTGCTAGCAACGTCTGAACATAGTGCTCATCTGGTATACAGTTGTGCTCTTTGGATACATCACCATGCTGCACTAAGAAGGTAACTTTAGGGTAAAGTAATGGCATTATCAACCTGTTTCTTAACAATAGCCAATTCTAAACCATGGTAACATCATCAGAATCAAAATTAGTAAAAGTAGACTAATTATAATTGAACAGACAGGAATAATCTGGTATCAAGACCAAATGAACAAATGCACAGAGTAACATAAATATACTGATAAATGTTGTGGATACACTTTGGGACATCGTAGTACCAGTAACAATGCATGATTGGAACGAAGGAGGGATTCAAGTGGGAAATTAGTACGCCATTTTAATTCAAATTAAATTTTATTTTATTTCAGTAAATTTATTAGTTTAATTTCAGTAATTTATTGTTTTATAATTAGAAATTTTGTATGAGAAAAGGGACTGTCGGAAGAGAAAAGAGAGAATAGAAGAGTGTGTTTCATTCATCCACATAGGGGCAATTTATAACATTACAATAGGGCTCACAAACCTAAAACTACGATGTGGGACTAAACCTCATACACACATAAAGACTCAATACTAATAACATCAACACAACTAGACCGACATTGCGACATTTCCAACACTCCCCCTCAAGCTGAAGGGGGAACCTTCATCTTGGACACATCAACTAACGGCAATGGAGGTAAGCAATGTGGGACAGAACAACAGACGAGCCATCGGGGGAAAAAATCCAAACCGGGGAATCAAGCCGGAGACATAGCCACACACGATGTTGACCCACACATGACGCAGGACCCAGACACGACATGGACTCGCTGGAAACTGATCAACCAGCATCACCTACACACACAACATGTGAAAGAGAACGAAAGAGGTGGAGCAAATCATCAAAAGAGTGATCGGGGATAATCCGTCAGGGATAATCTGTCGGGGATAATCCGCACAAAGGGCGGTCCCTCACGACACAGTCCCGCGCGACAGTCTCACACGACACAATCCGATGAGACTAGAACATCAACATTAGTCGCGTCCCAACACACGACCAATTCCAAGAATTATGGGGATACGCAAACAACACATGACATAAGACTAGAGGCAGTGTGGAACGAAGGCAAATAATGGGTAAGTTCATCTGATTCGCATTCATCCCAACGCTCTCCCTCACATGGAGAACACGTGCATATAGGCATACCAACAACATGAAGCAAATACAAAAATAAAAAAACATTGACAAATGACTGAAAACACACAAAAAACTTCATCTTTGAAGAGAGATCAGCACCCTAAAAGCATCTGCCGCGGCTGGAATCGTCAGAAAAAATGAGGGCAGCGGTTAGATTTGGAGCAGGGGAGTGGCCAAGGCATGAGAGAAGGAATCTAGAATGGATTCATCCTTGATGAAGCAGCAGCCACGGACACCGTCGAAGCAGCAACCACAAAATCAACAGAAGAAGCTGTCGGAATGAGAGGCAGCAAGATGTGGAAGAACTGCAAAGAGCAGTTGACCGAGAAGTCTGCCAGAGAGGGCATAGGAGCTTCGACAGGCATGGGATCAAGAGCCGAGAGGGACAGGAGCAGCGAGGGGCAGCAGCAGGTGGCTCACACAGGTCGACGGGAAGAAATGGCTGCAGATCCAGTGGAAGAAGAAGATACACAGCCGGAAAGAAAGATCAACTTCGTCGATGAGAAGAGACGGGCTCGGCGGGATAAGCCGAGGAACAAGCGCTACATAGAAGCACCACGGGATCATCGATTAGGAGCGGTCGACGGGAACAAAACAGGAAGATGTCCACGACGAACAGAAAGGGCGGATGCATGATGCGAGGGGGGCAAATGCCGCTCCCGTCGGCTGAATCAAAAGTTGATTTCATCGATGGGAGCGGGAGAGCTACTGCTCGACGGGTGCGCTTGCAGATCAGTCGACAGGCTCGAAACAGGGAAGCAGAGAGGCGGAAGCTTGTGGCAGCACAAAAAAAATTTAGGGTTTCAGATCATTTAGCCTCTGATACCATGTTGGAAGAGAAAAGAGAGAATAGAAGAGTGTGTTCCATTCATCCACATAAGGGAAATTTATAACATTACAATAGGACTCACAAACCTAAAACTACGATGTGGGACTAACCCCATACACACATAAATACTCAATACCAATAACATCAACACAACTAGACCGACATTGCGACATTTCCAACAGGGACCATTAATAGTTGGAAGGGTATGAGAAAATGTAGCAAATTTCTCTCTCTTTCTCTCCACCGCCGACACCAAGAGTCGAGACCCCTGCTCATCGGGGAAAGTGCCCTCCTTTCATCCTCCATTGTTCGATCTCCATGGAAGGCACTATTGGGGGGTTACTAAGGGAACCGGAGGAAGAAGTTACATGCCCGGAGCTTTGATTCATCCTTATCAAGGCCAGTAACACAATCCATCTCTCGGGCACACAAGAATAAACAACATAAGACAAGCAAAATATACATTATTGAGGTGTTGCAAACAAACCGGATACAATTTAAGAATATCATGGTGCCTTGTTTTTTTAATGTGCTGTCATTATTTGAATGGACAAGAGCATAGGCTCTGAAAAATCACGGATACAATTTGACACAGTTTATAAAACTAACTCATTTGAAGGGTCAATTTAATTGCCTAACCCTTTCTATTTCAGAATTGAGAAATATTATTTCCATTTCATGTGAACATCATTCTATTTTAGGACAGTTACTCTAAATTCAATCTCAAAAGAGAAATTTTGGATGCTTACGATTGGGCGATCCCGCCAAAACTCTGGTAATGATCTCCGCTGGCAAGATTCAATATCAAATACATCATTAGAATGCAAACAAAGTAATAAATAGATCACTAGAAATATAAAGGAATGTGAAGTGACTGCGAAATAACTATCCCAATTTATGAAAAAGGTCCTATATATGACATACTAGATACATTGAAATTGGACAATTTGATATTAACGGGCGATTATCCAGATGTAAAGCTGTGAAATCAAGTTTTAATTTGCACTACTATGGAAAGGTCAGAAATTCCACCAAGATTGTATCTTAACCATTCGATATTTGCTTTTAATCTATAATTATTAAAGACCATCTATCTAACCATTAAATGGCAAAACAAAAATCTACCAAAACCATGGTTTGAAAACCGAACAGGCCAGTCCAACCGGTAGAATTGCAAGCCAGTCCAACCGGTAGAACCACGAGCCGGTCCGGTCAACACCTGAAACCGGCCTTCCACCGAGACAGGAATCAAACTGTAGAACTGCCCGGTCCGCCCGCAAAACCGTAAATCGGAGCAGGATTAGTAGAACCGGGAGGGTCTTGGGCATGGCTAAACCTATCTTTCTCTAAGCTTAAAAATATTAAAAAAAAAACAATCCCCACCTAGAATCGAAGCTGAATCCTCCAGGAGGATCCCGCCTCCCGGAGACCCACCCACTACACCAGCTGGACTAGTTGCATGCCACTGAAATATAGTTCATATAAAACAATGGTATTCATATTAATTAATATATAATAATATTGTTCATATTAATTAATGTAATAAACTTACAAATCTATATCTATATTATATAAAAAGAAATTCTTTTGTCATACCAAGTAACCCTAGCGGACCATCAAAACAATCCTAGTTGTTTATCGCATTGGGTAAAGTTTTTTAAAAAAAGTGGCACTGAGATTTGAACTCATAACCTACAACATTAATACAATACCCTTAACCAACCAAACCAAAAAATTTTATGTAATAAACACAACCTTATGATATATATAGGTATAGGAATATATATACTAAAATTTCAAATTGTAATTAATACAATTTCATTATATTATGAATGACACTATACCGGACATCGTGCCGCCGTAACAATACCCAATCACGACGGTGTCGCAAGGCAGCTTCGCATGCACCTTCGAAGTTCAGTACTCCGGCTGGCAGTCAATTTTCTAATGCACTCCAAGGGAGTGGGTAGAGGGAGCGTCGTCGCGCCGCAATACCGTCGTGATCGGGTTACTGTCGTGGCGGCACAGGGGTTCACCACATGCACTATTACTCATATACTATCATTATATATATGATTTTAAATTTAATTCAATTTAAAATTTTGATATTTATCGAACTATATTTAATTTGATCTTTCTTATATAAGTTAGTTACAATTGAGCTCAATTTGATATTTACATCTAAATTATTTTTTGAATTATATT
Source organism: Platanthera zijinensis (assembly GCA_039513925.1). Taxonomy (NCBI): domain Eukaryota; kingdom Viridiplantae; phylum Streptophyta; class Magnoliopsida; order Asparagales; family Orchidaceae; genus Platanthera; species Platanthera zijinensis. The sequence continues at coordinate 102,807,741 of CM077097.1, forward strand.
TTATTTTCAAGCTAACTTAAAATTATTTTTTATTCAAAATGTTACTATATAAAGGATATATCATTTTTATTTACATAAAAATATAACACTGAAACAACAACACTCAAGCCTTTATCCCACTATAGTGGGGTCGGCTATATGGATCCATTGTCGCCATTGTGCCCTATTTTTGTCATAATCTCACTAATGCCTAAGTACATCATGTCTTTCCTTATAGTTTCATTTCAAGTCTTTATTGGTCTACCCCTTCCTCGTTTAACATGCCTAGTGACTAGACTCTCACAACGCCTAACAAGTGCCTCTAATAATGGTCTCCATTGTACGTGTCCAAACCATCTTAGTCAAGCTCCTCGCATCTTTTCTGCAATTGGTGCTACTCCTGTCTTATTTCTGCAATTGGTGCTACTCATGTCTTATCCCTGTTTATTGTGGTATTGGATTATTTGATTTGACATTTTCATTGGCAAATAAATGTATGTTTTGTGATTCTTGCTCGAAGAAATTGTTTCGGTACGCTAATAATTTGCAGGAGTAGACATTCGCCGCGCGCTTTGCTTTGGCCCTCCGAGCGGAGGAATCCATTATAAATTGCCAAAATTAATTAATTGTTTTTCAATTTCAAATATTTGTGTGGAGTTAGAATTATCATTGTTCAAATTTATTTGTCGAGATATCGACGATTACATTGCATTTAGCTTCAGATTAGCGTGTCACCCTTGCACTATCACCTAGCGTCGTAGGTTTTGTGCACCCGTAGCCTACCCCTATATCATTTTGGTATTTGAGGAAGGTTAGGTCATTTGCATGCTCCGAAGTGGTAGGATCTTTAGAGGAAGCATGGTAGAGCCGCAAGTCACAGACGACCGAACGACGAGTTCGAATTCGGGCGCAGCTTTTGCTGAGTTTCAGCGCCTTATCCTAGACCGTTTTGACGTGTTAGGTGCCCAGTTCAACGATGTGTGTCATGATCTTGCCGAGGTGAATCTTCATTTAGACCACTTAGAGAATGTCAGGGACACTCCAACACAGCGTGACGAGTCACTTGAGGACGACCCTGATGCTCCTCCACGTCATGACCAGCGCCCGAGAGACGGTCAGCCTCCAGCAGACCGCCACCGTCGTGATATTCCTCATTGAACCCCAATTTCGCCGGTAAGGCGAAATCCTGACTTTGTGATGGAGCATAGGCAAGCGCCGACGTAGGATAGGCTTCTCTATCAACGTGATGAGTACCATATGCCACGTCAGCCTCAGCCTAACCTCAGAGATCGTGTGCCCCCACATCGTCGCCGTGATCATCACCACGATGAATATTATCCCCCGGGTCGGAGAGAGTGTGGTCCCCCACCCGCTCGATACGAATGCGCTCATGACGAGTACCCCGAGGATTATCCCGACCCACGGAGGAGAGGCCACCACCACGACATCACTTGTCGTATTCGACTCGACGCCCCTTCGTTCGATGGTCGCCTAGATCCGAAAGCCTTCAGTGATTGGCTCTTGGACATGGACCACTATTTCGAGTGGTATGAGATAAGTGACGAGCGTTGCGTTCGCTTCGCAAAAATGAAGCTGGTCAGGCACGCTAAGGTATTCTGGATTAGCGTAGAGAGATCCTTGGAGCGAGATGGTTATTACCCCATCACCAGGTGGGATGAGATGAAGCAAAGGTTGAGTGAGAAGTACCTCCCCGTTTCCTACCGAGACCAGTTATTTGAGCATTTACAGAACGTACGGCAGGGGTCACTTACTATTGCTGAGTATATGGCTCGCTTCTAGTTGTTAGGAGTGACGTCTCGGAGGAGCCTATCACCACTGCCTCCCGTTTCAAGGCAGGCATTCGTTCTAAGATTCGGAGAGAGTTGATTCCACATCGTTTAGAGACGGTCGATCAGATATTTCAGCTCGCTCTCGAGTACGAGCAGTACCTCCGATCTTCTAGCACGAGGCAATTCACTTTTCGAACTGAGTCCTCGACTTTTAGGAAACCCGCTCCGCCCCAGACCACCACGGCTGCACCCTCACGTATCCCCGCGGATGCGAAGGGCAAAGCCATAGCCACTGATGGCCCGCTATCTGGGGGTATTGTGTGTTATCGATGTTCTGGCAGGGGACACGTGGCGGCGCAGTTCCCCACGCGGAACTTGCTAGTTGAGGGTGAGGAGCAGGATTTGGAGGAAGATGAGGGTACGAAAGAAGTTAAGGCCACTGTCGAGGAAGGCTGGGAGAGTGACGCCGAGAGATCTTTAGAGGTGGGAGTGATTAGACGCCTCCTACACACCCCTCGTGTAGATGAGGGTTGGCGACGCACCACTATATTTTACACATACTTTCCTAGTGCAGGCGGTCCCTGCAAGTTGGCTATCGACAGTGGGAGTTTCTTTAACATCGTGGCCCAGAAGGGGCTTGACTGTATGCAGGTGAAGGCAGAGCCTCACCCCCACCCATATCGTGTTGTGTAGGTAGATAAGACGGCGATTCAGGTTACCTAGCGTTGCCTCGTCCCGATAACCATTGCCTCATTTCAGGACAAGGTCTGGTGCAATGTCATTCCCATGGACGTCGCTCATGTGCTTCTTGGCCGCCCCTGGCTGTTTGATCGTGACGTCACGTGTTTCGGCTACTCGAACACGTGTCTTTTACGACAAGGGGCGGAAGATCACATTGATGCCCACCCAGCCCCGAGATAGATCCAAGGGTGTGGTCGAGTCATCTGTTAGTACGAGTGCCTTGAGACCCTTGTATATTTTGAGGCGAGGCGAGTTTCTGCGAGATAGTGTTGATTCAAATATCATCTACGTTGTGGCTGCCACCCAGGCATCTGAGGATACCCCAGTTGACCACCCACTAGCGGTGCATCCCCTTTTAGATGAGTTTGCGGATATTATGTCGGACGAGCTCCCCGATGAGCTGTCCCCTCCACGGGACATTCAGCATACTATTGACTTGGTCCCAGGAGCTTCCCTCCGGAACTTGCCCCATTATCGTATGTATCCGGATAAGCACGCTGAGCTCAAGAGGCAGGTCGACGAGCTTCTTCGGAAGCAGTTCGTTCGTGAGAGTACGAGTCCATGTGCGGTTCCCGCCCTTCTGACCCCTAAGAAGGACAGTAGTTGACGTATGTGCATTGACAGACGCGTCATTAACAAGATCACGGTCAAGTATCGCTTCCCGATCCCACGACTCGATGATTTATTGGATATTATGTCTGGTGCCCAGATTTTCTCCAAGATCGATCTTCGTAGTGGGTACCATCAGATACGAGTTCGTGAGGGCGATGAGTGGGAGACTGTATTCAAAACCAAAGACGGTCTTTATGAGTGGTTAGTCATGTCATTTGGGCTATCCAATTCCCTGAACACATTCATGAGAGTTATGACACAGGTGTTGCGGCCCTACATGGGCAAGTTTCTGGTCTTGTATTTCGATAACATACGGATTTATAACCAAACTCAGGCTGCCCAACTCGACCACTTGAGGCTTCTCTTTGGCACCCTCCGCCAAGAGAAATTGTATGTCAATCTGAAGAAATGTGCATTCCTCTCTGAGTTTGTTCACTTCTTAGGATTTATTATATCATCTACTGAAGTATCTGTTGACCCTGAGAAGGTCAAATCCATTCGCGACTGGCCCGTGCCGGCAAACATCCACGAGGCTCGCAGTTTTCACGGATTTGCCACCTTCAATAGGAGGTTTATCCAGAGGTTTAGTACGATCATGGCCCCCTTCACGAGCTGCCTCAAGAAGGGAGAGTTCCAGTGGACCCCCGCAGCCATTAGAGCCCTCGAGGCGATTAAGGAGAGACTGACGACGATGCCTGTTCTGAGATTGTCAGACTTTAGCCGTGCTTTTGAGGTGGTGTGTGATGCGTCTGGTGTAGGTATCGGTAGCGGTGGCATTTTGAGCCAGGAGGGGCACCCAATTTCTTACTTTAGTGAGAAGCTGAACGAGGCCAAGCAAAAATACTCGAACTATGATCGAGAATTTTATGCTATTGTCCAGTCTCTGCGCTACTGGAGACATTATTTCCTTCCCCGGGAGTTTGTGTTGTATTCCGACCACCAGGCCTTACGTTATCTCGATTCGCAACGCAAGCTGGGACACCGGCATGCTAAATGGGTCGAGTATCTGCAGGACTTCCATTATGTTCTCAAACACCGAGCTGGTGTTGAGAACAAACCGGTCGATGCGTTGAATCTCCGCGTTTCCCTATTGCAGACGATGACCGCTAGCGTACATGGGCTTGAGAGATTGATTCTGGATTATCCGACATGCCCAGACTTTGGCGAGATTTATACCGCCCTGTCCCGAGACCCACCAGACCGTGTTGAGGGATATCAGATCTTTGAGGGATATCTGTACCGGGGCTCCCGCCTGTGCATTGCCCAGACATCCTACCGCGACTATTTGATTTGGGAATTGCACGCAGGCGGAGCCGCAGGGCACTTTGGGCGAGATAAGTCCATAGCCATTGTTGAGGACCATCTCTATTGGCCCAACCTTAAGAAGGACGTGGCCCGCGTTGTCCGCCACTGCCGTATCTGTCAAACGGCGAAAGGTACCAAACAGAACATGGGTTTGTACACGCCTTTATCTGTTCCCCACCGCCCTCGGGAGGACATTAGCATGGATTTTGTTCTCGGACTTCCCCGCACTCTACGAAAACACGACTCCATCTTCGTGGTGGTCGATCGTTTTTCGAAGATGGCACACTTTATCGCTTGTTGTAAGACGGCAGATGCGACTCACGTTGCGTCTATCTTCATGAGGGATGTTTTTTGTTTGCATGGCCTACCCAAGTCGATCGTGTCAGACCGCGATGTGAGGTTTATGAGTTACTTCTGGAAGACCCTGTGGCATAAGACCGACGCCCTTCTTAGGTTCTCCTCCGCATATCATCGCCAGACGGACGGGAAGACCGAAGTAGTGAACAAGAGCTTAGGAAATCTTTTGCGGTGTCTAGTTGGAGAGCATGTGGATAGCTGGGACTTAGATCTTTTGATTGCAGAGTTCGCCTACAATAGCTCAGTCAATAGGTCCACCGGGTTGAGTCCATTTCATGTAGTATCAGGATACGACCCTATGAAGCCCATCGACCTCGTCCCGAGTCCTTTAGAGTCGCGCCCTAGTGAGTTGTTGAGTCATTTGCACAACATTTGCATGAGTTGCATGAGTCGGTTCACCGATGAATAATAATGAGCGGTGAAAATTATAAAACTCATGTGGATAAGCGAAGATGAGAACAATTATTTAATGAAGGAGAGAAAGTAATGGTGCGAGTCCGCCCAGAGAGGCTCCCCTCGGGGCCTGCCAAAAAGTTAAGCGTCAGGCGAATGGGTCCGTACTCTGTTATTAGTCGTATTGGGACAAATGCCTACCGGCTCGATATCCCTACTAGTATGGGAATTCACTCGGTGTTTAATGTCGAGGATCTGACGTCGTACTATGAGGCTCACGAGTATGTGGACCCGAGCAGTGGAGATGCCCAGCAGTCGCCGCCCCTGCTTTCGTTGCCTTACCACTCTCTGACCCCACCTACGTATGTTGTTGGCCACCACAGCCCACCCCGTACTACCACCCACCCACCTGGGGGCTCGTCTTCTCTGATTTCATCACCGGCACTACCGATCGCACCGGGATCCACCTTTCGAGAGATGAGAGATGAGTGCATCACAGAGATCAGAATACCAGATCCCATCAGTTTGATCCCACCACGGGCGGACCGTGATGCCGCTACTTGGTACATTGGCAGGTCCGCCCCGACGCAAACGACACTTGGATATTACAAGCAGAGCTTGATTGACTCGCCCCTGGACTTCGACCTCAGTACGATCATCTCCATTCATCGGAGATGAAGGCTTTTCAGTCGGGGGGAGTTGATGGGGATCCATCAAATCATGCACCTGGAGGGGTTCGCCGCAAGGCGGGACCCACGTTCATTTATTCGCGCAGGAAGGCTTGATCGGAACGCCGATCCAACTCCGTGGTTGCGTCTGGCACGTCGCCGCGAGTCAAACACATATATTAGTTTTTTTTAAGTTTTTTTTCATGTATTTTGTGGTCGACCCTACCGGTCAATCATAGTCGTTGATGGGGATGTCCTAGTTGTTCTTTTCATATAAATAGATGTGTAGAGGCTGAAATGAGGCTATTGCAGAATTTGGAGAACTTCATTCCTGGATTCCAGCGATCACCCATCGGTGCCGACGTCGTGAAACCCTAGGTGACGACTCATAGGTGTTCGTTCTTCCCCCCAAGGTAACCCCTAACCCTAGCCCTGATTTTCCACCCCTCATACCTCTCATTCAGCCGTCGGCAGCCCCCCTATTCCTTCCCCATACCCGGCGGCCTGCAGTGCAGGTTTTCCTGCAGCCGCCGGCCAAACCGGCCGCCACCCTGCTGCCCCCTCCCCCTCACCGACCCACAGCCTCCTTCCCCCCAACCCGGAGACCATCCTCAGTTGCCGCCTCCCTCCCACGCACCCTCCACAGCCGGCATCCCCCTCCCTACCACCGGTCGGCCACCTAATCCCCTCCTCTTCGTGGAACCACCTCCAAATCACACTAATTCTCTAGATCCATTCAGATCTGAGAATTTCAACCCCAATCCGTTATTTCCACCACTCGTACTTTCCATTTTTGCCCGGATCCAACCCTAAATAGCGGATCCACACCTCCACGGCCCAGATCTACTCGTGCGTGCCCGGATCTACCTTTTTTATCACCTGATCTCAACATTTACCGCCGAGGACAGCCACCACCTTAATTTTCACGTCGTCGGTTCCACCTCTAATCGCAGACCTACACGTCCGGATCCTAATTCTTCAGTGTCTCGGTACAGCCCGCTACTTTATGAGTTTATTTTGTGGTATTGGATTATTTGATTTGACATTTTCATCGACGAATAAATGTATGTGTTGTGATTCTTGCTCGTAGAAATGTTTGGTACGCTAATAATTTGCAGGAGAAGACATTCGTCGCCCGCTTTGCTTTGGCCCTCCGAGCGGAGGAAGACATTATAAATTGCAAAAAATAATTAACTGTTTTTCAATTTCAAATATTTGCGTGAAGCTAATTATCATTGCTCAAATTTATTTGTCGAGATATCGACGATTACATTGCATTTAGGTCCAGATTAGCGTGTCATCTTTGCACTACCACCTAACGTCGTAGGTTTTATGTACTCGTAGTCTACCCCTACATCACAAACCGTAAAGCATCTACTTTAATAGAATGAACAGTCAATAAAAACATTGACAAAATACATGAACTCTGAAATGATTACAACAAAAGACTTTACTGTTAGCCAGACGAAAAAAGCCAAAAGATGAAAAGATACTAGCATGACCAGAATGAGAATTGACCAACTTACCCTGCAATGTTTCTGAAATTCTGGGAACACTGTATTATCATTCACCACTATCTCAGCATGATTTTTAATTAACACAGCCCACTGATACAGGAAAAGAAAACGTATTGCAAAACATTGTTTAGTAAATAATAGCAAATATAGACAATCTAACAAAAAAATTTTAAAATTTGAAGAATACCTGAGATCCTTTTCTCCAGTTAAACTTGGGAATAACTGGATGCATTTTTGGATTATAACGACCATCTTTAGTATCTGCAAAACTGTTTATAGAGCGTATGTTATTAGAAACTAGTAAAAAAAATCATGGAGAACTTAAAACATCAATTATGATGATCATTATAATGGTGGTTTATAAGAAAATTGCCAAAGTAAATGTGTCCACATCGGCCATGCACAAAATATTTCAATCACTGTTCTAATATGAATAAATAAAGAAAATTGAGTGGCAATGATTTTAAAACTCATACATAGCTATCCACAGATTTCATCAGATTCACCCGTATTCCCATAATCTCTCAAAGGTTCACATTCATCTAATGAATATCAAATCCAACTTTATAACTATTTTCTTTAACAACATTGGAGAAATAATCCTCTAGCTCTCAAAAGTTTCTCCAGCTCACTAATTGGTAATTCTTGTTTCTCAATAACAAGCAGTCGCACATGGGGTTCCTCCATACCCTGGGAACAATGGTACCCATTTGTTTTGGAGATTACAAAACGGGGGACGGCAAGTTGCTAGTATACGAACGTTTTGTCATGGCCCAAGGAAATTCATGCGCAATTGCTTGCGGGAATGCACACATATATATACACAAGCAGTGGTGCACGGGGTTTCCCCGTGCCTCGACGCGACAGTACACATGTTATTTGTCGTTTCCGTGAAAATTTTGGTCTCGCAAAAGAAAAAAACTTAATAGAAATTGAGGGATGATGGCACCTTTTCTAAAAGAAAATTTAAAAAAAACACTTAGAAAAAATGAAAAATTTGTAATAAATAAGGGGTAAAATCAGAAAGATGAATGTTTCACCAAATGATGTTTTCCCTAATATATATAGTAAGTATAGATGACCGCTCCCTTAATTTATTTATTTTTATCAATGCACGATCGGGCAGTACTCCTGTGACTCGCCATCCTCTATTTTGGTGAAAAATAATTTGTCATGGTGGAAAGCAAGTGATGAGGGCAATGTTGTTATAGGGAAACGAAAAAACTGTCACTACACGTAAATTTAGTACAGTAATATATTAAAAATATTTTAGAAAATAATTTTAATATATAATACACTCCCTTTAAGTAATTTAAATAATAAAACATACTTTTTACATACAATTTAATTTAGATAAACATTACTCAAACTAAGTAAAAAAATTTAATATTGAAGTATATACTATTTTAAAACTACCTAACCAAACAAAATGGTAAAATTGGGAAATCCGCAGTTACACCCTGGTGTAATGATTACCCAAGTTTTCCATTATATACAACTATGGATTATAGATTATAAATTTACTTCAGTATGGAAGTCCATCATAGAAAAGAATAGTCTTACAGTTTGTACTTTGCACGCCTCTTCACCAAGTTATTTATGAGTTATGACCCTCGAGAAAGTAATAAAAAGTTGAACTTTAAGTGATCTAAGGAAAAGATTAAGGTAAAAAAAGCAGCAACTAAAAGCAATATTACTACAATGCATCCAAGTAAAAACAGATCAACTTGCTCACCTGTCCACAAAACTAGTTGGTGTTGACATTACATACTCATAAATATAGCTGAAATTGTACAGAGGTATGCAGCTGCCGAACAGGAAAAGTAAATTTATTCAGCTGCTCCAGTAAATATACAGACTTATAAAGAAGGAAGAATCTTCGCTAAAGCAAATGAATTTGATGTGAGATAATTAGAAAGATTGAGAGCATTTGTCATAAACCTCTTCACGTTAAAATGAAAATTAAACTAATTAGAATGAGTGATCTGAGAGAAAGTGGGTTCTTAGGGAACATAAAATACCTATCAGATAATAAAAGAAACCGCTCATTGGTAGCATCCTTGAGTGCATTATGTAGCAAGATGCGCTCTGCTAGAATCATGCTTGCTTCTCCCCATTCTACCTGATTACCAAAGAAAAGGAGAAGTGATATTAAGAATGGTACAAGGCGCACGGAAATTCCAGCCAATGTGGTTCTGGGATATCAGGATCCTCTCCATTTCAAATGAAATGGAGGGGATCCATTTCACGGCCAGGATAAACTGTTTTTTGATCTAACGGGTTCAGTTTTTCTCATCTTTTTATATATTTTTTTATTCAAAAAATTCTTGGCCGCTAGATTTTTTATGGACTTATGTTGTCCACTAGATATGAAATGGATCCCCTCCATTTCATTTGAAATGGAGAGGATCCGGATCCGGTTCTGGGAGGGGTTGATGTAAATTGTAATTTAAGCAAACATAATGCAATACATAGATATGAGTTAGGCATGTATATTGCTAACATAACCTAAAATACAATAGCAAATGATATTCTTGTTTGGTTTGACGATGCAAAGCGTCCATCAACTGCTTCGACATGCCCTAACAATTAGGGTTCATTTTGAAACCATAATTCCTCTTGATTTCGGATTCAAAAACGCATGTCGTTATCGCCAGGTTCAGCTCGTTCGTGTTTCCCCGATACCTCTTAGTCACGGTCGTTCGCCCTCATTGTCACTATGCGCACCCACACCGCCCAAGTCCACTAATTTGATATGAGTTAAGCATGTATGTGGCTAACATAACCTAAAATACAATAGCAAATGATATTTTTAAAAGTCATGTCAGACGATTTATCAGAAAAAATCAAATAGTCAGCATATATTTTATTAAGTGACCTCTTTTTTCTGGGAAAATGTTTTCCCCCTCAAAACCTATATATTACAGACATGTTGAATGACATTTAAAACATTAAATAGATTCAATGACAAGTTGAATTCCTGGGACTGTCATATTGTACATCATAGACGACTCAAAAACTTCCTTTTTGTTGATGTTCCTCCCCGCGGGACCCATTGGCGTTGACCCTATACCACTAAACTTTGACCAGTGGGGCCTGCCATTATGTGACATGGGTAAGGTTGAGCTTTGTTGATGGTTTGTTGACAATATTAGTCACTAATATGAAGACACCCCAGGGAATCTATATGCCCATCTATTTAAATGTTTAACCTTAGGGCATTTTTGTAATTATATGTATGACACTCTCACCTAGATAAGGGAGTGGTAATGAGTCTTTTAAGGCATCTTGGATCATTTTGATTGTTTAGACTCTCATAGGAGAGAATAGCTCTTAGAGAAATCATGCCCTCAAAAGTTGGTGGATATGGAATATATCTCAATATTTTGCGTCACAATTTCAATTAATATTATTCTTGTCTGGTTTGACGATACAGAGCGTCTATCAACTAATTCGACTTGACCTAACAATTAGGGTTCATTTTGAAACCATAATTCCTATGGATTTTGGATTCAGCAGCGCAAGTCGTTATCGTCAAGTTCAGCTCGTTCGTGCTTCCTCGATACCTCTTAGTCATGGTCGTACACTCTCGTTGTCACTTTGCGAGTCCACACCGCCCGAGTCCGCTGATTTGATTGTTGTCCCCATTCGCTTCCTCCGTCCCTCCTGACTATGTCGTCGACGGCACCCGCACAAGCCGCACAACCCCAGCCCGTACAAAACAGTCCATCAATTGGTGCCCCTTTTCCCGCATTTTTCCTTTGTGCAGTCAAGCTCTGCACGGATCTCCTTTGAATGATTGCAGTCAGCCTCAACCGTAGTTGTAACACCCCAAATCAGCACTAAATTAAATCAAATTTGTCAAATTAAAACAAAAAAATTAATCTCTTGTGATGAGAAAATAAAGTTTATGTGACATGTGTATGGTTGAACTTTGCTGATGGTTTGTTGACAATATTAGTCATTAATATGAAGACGACACCCCAGGGAATCCATATGCCCGTCTATTTAAATGTTTAACCTTAGGGCATTTTTGTAATTATATGTATGACACTCCCACCTAGATAAGGGAGTGGTAATGAGTCTTTTAAGGCATCTTGGATCATTTTGATTGTTTAGACTCTCATAGGAGAGAATAGCTCTTAGAGAAATCCTGCCCTCAAAAGTTGGTGGATATGGAATATATCTCAATATTTTGCATCTTAATTTCAATTAATATTATTCTTGTCTGGTTTGACAATACAGAGTGTCTATCAACTGATTCGACCTGACCTAACAATTAGGGTTCATTTTGAAACCATAATTCTTCTGGATTATGGATTCAGTAGCGCAGGTCGTTATAGTCAGGTTCAGCTCGTTCGTGCTTCCTCGATACCTCTTAGTCGTGGTCGTACACTCTCGTTGTCACTATGCGCGTCCACACCGCCCGAGTCCGCTGATTTGATTGGTGTCCCCATTCGCTTCCTCCGTCCATCCCGACTAATTCGCTTGTCGTCGACGGCACCCGCACAAGTCGCACCACCCTAGTCCGTGCAAAACAGTCCATCAATTGGCGCCCCTTTTCCCGCATTTTTCTTTGGCGCAGTCAAGCTCTGCACAGATCTCCTTTGAATGACTGCAGTCAGTCTCAACCATAGTTGTAACACCCCAAATCATCACTAAATTAAATTAAATTTGACAAATTAAAACAAAAAAATTTAATCTCTTGTGATAAGAAAATAAAGTCATGTTGTCACGTCGTCGCGATATTTTCGGTATTTTACAAGATTTTTACGAAGAACATTTTTTCGATGAAATTTTTGCTTTTCGGACGAATTTTCATTAGTGCCGACTTCAATTTTCAACATTATTTTGATACATCTTTTGGTGGCTAAGCTGTTGGATTCAATGTGGCCAGCTATGTTTATTTATAAGGCCGGATTATAATTGTGGTGGGATTAATGGAATTGATTATTTATGTGGCTAGGTATGATCTAAGATTAAATGTAATGACTTGATTATTTATGTGGCTGGGTATGATCTATGATTAAATAAAACTGTGACTACCATCTTGATTAAATTAAAAAGGCTGGTTTTGTGATAATGTGGCCGGAATATTTGATGATTGATTAAACAATGGTTCTGGATATAGTTGTTTTTACTTCTTTCAGCGGTTTTACCTGAGTCGCACGTTGTTTCCCTCATTTTCTCTATTGTGCTCCCCTGGGGCTCTTTGCCGAAACAGCTTTCGAATCTTCTCTCCTCCTGCGCCTGCGCCTGCGCCTGCGCCTGCGCCTGCGCCTGCGCCTGCGCCTGCGCCTGCGCCTGCGCCTGCGCCTGCGCCTGCGCCTGCGCCTGCGCCTGCGCCTGCGCCTGCGCCTGCGCCTGCGCCTGCGCCTGCGCCTGCGCCTGCGCCTGCGCCTGCGCCTGCGCCTGCGCCTGCGCCTGCGCCTGCGCCTGCGCCTAGAGCTATCACTTAAAACCGAAAACCGTAAACCGAACCGGAACCGCAAAGAACCAAACCAAACCGTTCGCTAATTATCCGGGTTCCGGTTTGAATTTTGGAACCGTGAACAACATTGGTCCGGGTATGGTTCCATCATTTTATTATCCGAACCGGAACCGGAACCGGAACCGCAACATGCAAGTCTCGAACGGTTTCAAAAATTTTAGACCCGATCCGGACCGAACCGATACGGAACCGAACCGCAACCCGTTTGTTATTATTATTTTAATATAAAAAAATTTTATTTACCATACAAATATACTATTAGTATTTATTTTATGTTTTGATAATACCCTAAAAAATATGCAAAGATATTGATTATTTTAAATGTTGTATGTATAGATATTCTACACATATATTTAAGTAAAAAAAGATGTTATGCACTATTTAATAAATATCATAGCTTTTTATCATTATCATTTTAAACGTTGTATGTATAGATGTTCTGTAATATTTATTAGTATTATTATTATTTTCGCATTATTAAAGTATTTATTTTATATTTTGATAATATCCTAGAAAAAATATGTCAAATATCAATCCGCAGCTGTCACATACAACTGTACAGGATTGTTCAACTATATTTGAGTGCCTATTTTTCTTGTTCAGCACATTTATTTTTTCTTGGCTGCAGTGCTACACATCTCCTCTCCCGCAGGGTTTCAGGCTGCAGTGCTTCACATATCCTCTCCCGCTATCCCAAAATACCCGCTTTTTCTGATGTCGTCGTCGGGCTGGTTTCATTGAACTCCACCCCTCTCCCGCTCTCAGCTCAGGTACCACCGTACCAACTCCATTGACGATCTTCTTGTCCTTCTATTATTTTGTGTTCTATCTGATTCTGTTTTTGCAGAGGGTTTAGGGATCACGGGCAGCCCCTCCACGAAAAGGAAGTCAACATTCCGGTGATAGAGGAGAGATTTCGTTCACTGCCCGCCCCTCGCCACCGATCAGAAAGAGCTTGAGGCGACGCATCACTCATTTGTGGATCTGCTCTCTGAATCAGTGTACTCTGCAAGCGATCCTAGTGCATCACTATAATCCCTTCAGAAACCGATACATTTTTCTCCCATGACCTGCAATATTTTGTTCGTACACTTCTATTTATTTATTTTTCCATGATCTGCAATGTTTTAATCGCTTTCTTTGTACACATCTCTTCCATATTCGCAACATTTTATTCAAATATTTTATAAAGATTTGAACTTTTTTTGTTCTGCATCACAATGTTTCGTTCATACTCCTATTGCACAAAAGACATGCAAATAAGAGTGTAATTGCTTACTCTGATGACTTTATTTGCAACTTTACATAGTTTTTATTGATGTAAATTTCTTCAGATTCATTCATGTTTATGGTTAATTTGCTCTGAAACTTTAATATTTATGTGACTGAGGATAAATTAGGAGTTATGCATAAGCAATATTATTTTTTCATTTAAAAATGATAATAGGGAGAGTAAATTTGTATATATTTGTTTGTTTATATAAATGTGTATGCATATGACTATATGAGGAGTGAACATTTTTCATAGAATGATTTTTTTTTCATAGGAACATTTTTCATAGGCGACACATCACTCATTCTGTGAGAATGGTTGTTTTTATGCATAAATATCCATATATATATATGGCCATTTATTTTGATCTCCCCTCTAAGTTTGCTAAATTACAAATTGCACCCCTCCTACTTTCAAAATTACAAAAACATCTCTGAAGTTTACATTTCATAACATTAACATCCCTTGAACCGGAACCGAACCGGAACCGCATAGAACCGGACTGAACCGCAAGTAAATAATTTGATTTTGGTTCTTAGCGAACCGAAACCGGAACCGTAGGCCCTACGGTTCCAAAAAATTATATTAGAACCGGAACCAGAACTGGAACCGGTCAAATCAAATAAGGTTTTGGTTCTAACTTGAAGAACCGTTACCTTTATGGTTCGATTCACGGTTTTAGTAGAACCGGAACCAAACCGGAACCGTGACAGCTCTACCTGCGCCTGCGCCTGCGCCTGCGCCTGCGCCTGCGCCTGCGCCTGCGCCTGCGCCTGCGCCTGCGCCTGCGCCTGCGCCTGCGCCTGCGCCTGCGCCTGCGCCTGCGCCTGCGCCTGCGCCTGCGCCTGCGCCTGCGCCTGCGCCTGCGCCTGCGCCTGCGCCTGCGCCTGCGCCTGCGCCTGCGCCTGCGCCTGCGCCTGCTCTCTCTCTCTCTCTCTCTCGACAGTGGTTGCAACTCTAGTTCGGCGTCGATTGGGTGGTTGATGCGTTGTTGCTGTGCAATTTTGGGTTGGACTAAACGTTACCACTTCTTCCTTCTCTTGTAAGCTCTATCCTCCTCTTCTCCTTCTTTTAACTGATTTTCCTGGTTAGATGGTTAGTTGGAAAGAAAGAGCCGATTTCAGTTTAAAATTATTGTGTGGTGAAGTTTCTATATGATGAGGTTTCATTAGGTGTTTTACTGCAGGAATTGGGTTTATATGGCTGATTTTTATGATTTTTATGAAAGTATCTTGTTGGGAGTTTTCCCCACTATAGTGGAATAAAGGCTTGAGTGTTGTTGTTGTTGTTGTTTGTATCTGTTGTGGGTTTTATCATTATTTATGGACTGTAGGTTAAGCATGCTTTTCTATTGGGCTTTGAGTTTAACTTTATGCTATGGCTGGTTACAAATATGAGGTTGGCTGAATTATGGTTCTTTAGTGATTTTGGGTGTGA
The DNA here is from genome assembly GCA_039513925.1 of Platanthera zijinensis. NCBI lineage: Eukaryota > Viridiplantae > Streptophyta > Magnoliopsida > Asparagales > Orchidaceae > Platanthera > Platanthera zijinensis. The sequence continues at coordinate 102,823,304 of CM077097.1, forward strand.
TCCTGCTTCAACAAATTCATGAAGTCATCTTAGGTTGTGATAGCAGTTAATTAAAGGTTTCTATTTTGGTTTAAAAAGTGAGCCCGGAAAGGATGGATACAGATTTTGAATTGGGGATGTTTTTTTGTTGGTTTTAATAGCAGTAAGGGCTGGTTTTATTTAAGTTAAGAATGTGAATCTTTAGTTATGGTTCTTCGATTTTTAATCACACAAACTTTTCTCTTCTCCTACGATCACCACTTATAAAGTCGGAATAGTCTAATGGTGTCAACGTTGAAAGTTATTTAACGACGCAACTCATATTAAACAGATGTCTGATTATAGATGATGGTGTCCAAAGATAGGTGTGATGATTGTTGGAACTGAGATTCGGCTCCACCTAGAGTTCGGACCTAGGGGTGCAGCTCATACCTACTTCTCCCAAGCCGTCCCTTGGTGAGAGACCTAGATTTGAAAAATGACCCTTGCCTCTAGCGTGGAGGCCCCACCTCACACCAGGAAGACCTTTGAGATCTCCCCCTCCCTAGCCAATGTTGAGCTAAGTGTCTTGGAGGATGAAGGAGGAAGAAGAAGAGTGGTGAAAACGGATCCCTCTCCAAGGCACCCCAAGGGTCTATTTATAGATTTCTGAAAACGGTCTGCAAATAGCCAACCTCTGCTGCTCTCAAATTACTGAAATACCCCGGGACTGGTCTGCCAACAGCCAAACTCCGCTGTTCTGAACATCTATTCGCAGCCCACCGGGGGCAAAATAACAGACCTTCAAACCGGGCGAGACCCTCAAGCCTGGCGAGAACCTCAAGCCGGGCGAGACGTTGGGAGCTGTCTCGCCGAGACCCGGGGAGCTGTCTCGCCGAGACCCGGGGAGCTGTCTCGCCGAGACCCGGGGAGCTGTCTCGCCGAGACCCTGGGAGCTGTCTCGCCGAGACCCTGGGAGCTGTCTCGCCGAGACCCTGGGAGCTGTCTCGCCGAGACCCTGGGAGCTGTCTCGCCGAGACCCTGGGAGCTGTCTCGCAGAGACCCTGGGAGCTGTCTCGCCGAGACCCTGGGAGCTGTCTCGCCGAGACCCTGGGAGCTGTCTCGCCGAGACCCTGGGAGCTGTCTCGCCGAGACCCTGGGAGCTGTCTCGCCGAGACCCTGGGAGCTGTCTCGTCGAGATCCTGGGAACTGTCTCGCCGAGACCCTGGGAGATGTCTTGTCGAGACCCTGGGAGCTGTCTCGCCGAGACCCTGGGAGCTGTCTCGTCGAGACCCTGGAAGCTGTCTCGCCGAGACCCTGGGAGCTGTCTCGCCAAGACCCTGGGAGCTATCTCGCCGAGACCCCTGGGAACTAGGTCGGGCGAGACCTTCAAGGGGCCGGGCACTAGCAAGTTAGGCAAAAAATTTTATCCCCTACTAGAATATCATGCAGGTCAACAATAAATTGGCCCCTAGGAGTGCAAAACTCTCTAAAAGCTTAAAAATCCGTAGCAAGTCTTACGTCTTGCTTGGGGGCCCCATTCCGCGAATACAGGGTTGTACAATGATCAAAATAAGGATAAGGAAAAGAAATGATAATGGTTACTTTTTACCTTTTTTATTTATGCTTTGTTTTCCAAAAATTTTAAATCATTGCATGCGCAACTACTTATTTTCACACTGAGACTATTTTTTGCATGTGCATTTGTATATTTCCTTGGAATTGAATAAGTTTGCTATTTTAATCACTAAGTAATAATTACTAAAAATGACTAAAGAAAATTCACAAACAATTAATAATTCTAAGGAAAATTTTAATTAATTAACACCTTAAGTTAAATAAGAATATAACACATAAATGAAGAAAGAAGATGGAACTGAATGCATCAATGCATAAGGTAATATTAAGGGTTTTCCATGTACTATTTTCCAATTCAGCTAGAGGCTGAAAGGCCTTAAGCATGTTAATTCGCACTGAATTGGTCTCCAGGGAACCGAAAGGCCCGAAGCATTTGTGCGTGCTGGAGTAGATAAGATGTCTAATCCAAATGAGCCAAAAGGCATTATGCGTATTTGATCGTACTAGATTGGATATGTTGACCAATTTAGGGGGCTTAAAGGCCCAAAGCGTGTTTGTGTATGTTGGATTGGTAGATAAAAATGCTGAGGAGTCGGGCCCAAAAATTGATGACTGATACGGCTATCCTTAGCAGTAACTTTAGACTGAAATGACGAAATGCATAAAGAACAATGAGGAATTGATTTTAAGACGATAATGAATATATTGGTTAACCTTTGTTTAGCTTATAAAGTTTTATTATTGCTTACAAAGTTTTATTACTGCTTACAAAGTTTTATTACTGCTTAGTGCTTACAAAGTTTTATTACTATTTATCACATATAGATTTTTATAATTGTTACACACAGTTATTTTATAGCACTAATAATTGATGTGTATTGTTTACTGGTTACTATAACATATTATATGCACATTGTTAGTAATTCTTTGTGTTAACATATACAACAGTTAAAGAGGTAACGTTCTCACATAGGCATTTTATGTCTAACTCTTTATATTATACTTTTTAGGGTTCAAGCCTAAAACTAGACACGAGTAAGAAATTGTCCAAGGACGAGAAAAAGATGAGAAGAGAGGAGCATCACCAGTTATGGGTCAAAATGTTAGTAGGGATCAGGGAGGTGGTTGAAGAACACGGAAGTAGTGTCAGGACCCGCAGTGTCCCGTATGTAGGAGAACTAATTAGATTATTATGTAGCAGTAGCTATGATATGATGTATATTGATGCAATAGAGTTATATATTTACATATGTATGCATCTGTAGTTGTACTTTTATGTAGTTGTATATCTAAATCTGGAACTATACATGAATAAACTTTTAATAAAATAAAAATATATCGTGTGCATTTTCATACTCATTGTGATTATATATTTGTTGTGCTGATCTCGAAAACTCCATCATGTAATGAATACTATAAAATTGTGACGATCTGTGGATCGTCACAACAGCAGCCAGAGCCGCAATCAATCTCTTTCAGCATTTCCATCACTCCATACTCTTCTACGGCTCATCTACTACATGCACGGGAATCCATGGCCTTCTGCACCAACGAGGACAGCTCCGCTACGGCCTCTACTGATTCCACTCACTTGGATCGACGTGAAGACAAGTTAAAAGATCTCTCTCCTCCTCGACAAGCTTGCAGATGCAACTATAAATCATTCATCGGCCCCTCTGGTAACTCCACTCCCTCCCTCCCCCACCCCACCCACTAACCCTCCAATGACTACATGGGGTTCATACAACGCGTTGAGGACATCCACCTGGTCCATCTTTGTTGGATTTAGATTCCAGTGTACGACGACACTGATCCCTCGGTTGGATCGCTTGCGTCGGGCAATTTTTCAACCTACCGTCCACCCCCACCAAACAGAAGGTTCTCATGGCGACTATCTATATGTAGAGTTTTGCGCTCCACTTGGTTTGATAGATGCGCCACATGTCTCTAATCTCTCTTAGCCTACCTCGAAGGGGTAACTTCTCCATTATGACATGTGTCAAGTGGGTAACGCCTACGAGCGACTCAGCTTCATCCATCAATCTTACATTGTCGTCACCTACATCACTGAGTTCATAGAGGTTGACATACACATCACCGGACTATCCTCTGAGCCTCTGGACATTATCTAGGGTATTTTCTCGCATGCCTACAGTCTAGCATTCTGGTGCACATTCTTGTCCACAACTCAGTTACTCTCTCTCTCATGCAATGGAGCAAACTAGTTACCTCAACAAGAAACTCTATGCGGCTCAGTCGTCCTCCTCTACCCAGACACCCCACAAGCTGTTGCCACTGCCAAAACCTCAACCACCACTCCATCACCTGGATCACCCGCTCTACCTGGACCCCTGTTAATCGGCCCATCACGGTCGCCACTGCCGCCAGTTCTTCCAATCTTGCCTTCGTCACTAACCCTACCACCCAACACATATCTCATCAGCAATACCTCCAGCTTCGCGGCAAGGGAATTTGTTTTTGTTCCCACCAGCCATACTCGTCCACTCACAAATGTCCTCTCAAGGACTTGTGCTTGTTACTTGGTGCGGAAGACAACAATGCCAACTTAGCGGACTTAGACCCTTTAATGCGTCAATTTTCGAGAGGGGGTGTTAATACGAAGATGATTCCCTGGAGAAATTTCACATTTGCCTATATACATATGTAGTCTTAGGGCATTTTGGTAATCATATATATGTCACTTCCGCCTATAAAATGAGAAATAGTGAGTCTTTTAGAACATCTTGGATCAATTTGATTGTTTAGGCTCTCATATGAAAGAAGAGCTCTTAGAAGGATCCTTCCCCCCAAAAGTTGGATATCAAGTATACCTTGATATATTATATCACAATTAACTCGATATATGGTATTTCAATTTTGACTAATCTTATTTTGTTTGGTTTGACGATAGCGAGTGTCTATCAGTTTCACATGTTGAATCATAGGTTTCCACCTTGAATTAAAAGGGCTTGGTGAACCTCTTCACTCTAACTTACTAGTTTTGAGTTGGATGCTCTTAGTTTTTTTACATGGTATCAGGGCAGGCCTCGGGGCCCATGCCTCTAGTGTCCATATAGTTATCCAAGTGGGGGCGTGTAAGCGCTCCTTGTGGAATCCATCTGTGTTGGCCATGTATCGGAGTTAATCTAGGTGAGGCCCGCCATTATGTGGCCCATGTATAATTAAACTTTGTTGATAGTTGGTTGATAATATTAGTCCTACGTCTTGAATCATGATTTCCACCTTGGCCTATAGGCCTTAGTGGATCTCTCCACTTTAACAGATTAGTTTTGAATATAATGCTCTTGAGTTTCTATGCTTTTTATTAGAAAGAAAACTTGGGTACTCTACAAGTACCAAATAGTGGTTTGATATATAGATATCTCTCAGTTTGAAGGACTTGAAATGTTTAGGCTTTGTATCAGTTAATACTTAATACCAATTAGTTATTAAAGGCGCAAGGTGCATCAAGGCGCAAACGGGTCTTGGAGCCTAGGCGCAAGGCTCAAGGAGCAGGCACGTGTCTGAAGAATGCAAGGCACAACCACATTCATTTTAAAAAATAAACATCAGTTCATCTTCTTGATCAGATTTTTCATCTATTCTAATCATTAATCCTTCATTATTATCATTTATGCCTCTTAAAAATATATTTAATGTGATCGTTTGTATCATATCTAAATCTTAACACTCGATTATATTTCACAAATACTAAATTATGCAAAAACTATTGAGTTCTTACATTATTTCTTTCTTTTGGAAAAAAAAAGTTTTGCAACAGAAATCGCACCCAGACGTGTCTTGTATGCTCCAAAGAAGAAAAAAAGACGTACGAAGGGGCAAGCCTCTGAGCTTTTTGAGCCAAGATCCTTAGGCGCGCCTGAGGCGTGCATTTAATAACATAAGAAAACAAGCTACATTTGGTCATTTTAACTGTAATAGAAAAAACACACTTTTATTATAAGTTCAAAGATGAATACAACTCATGCAAAGATAAACTGGAAAGCTTAAGAAAAAAAGACATTCTCAAAGGTAAACTAGTTCCAAATTTTGTGCTTTAACACATAAATTTTGCTAATTTAGAGAGGCACGCGGAAGGGATAATTATATTTCATCTTTACTAAAGTGGCAAAAAGCTACCATGTAGATAAATTCAATAAGATTAAGGCTCCATTTGACATAGCTATGGTGTTTGAGCGGTGAGGGTGTGAAACTGTGGTAATAAACACAACGATATCAGTTTACTTACATTTTTTAACTTTATGATAGCTTTTTCAAATTCAATTTTCTGGGGAAAGTTCGATCGAACATGCAAGACTGTGGTAACATTTTCTCTTAAAACATTGTTTAGGGAAACTAATGTTCATGACCACACCTATTCAAATGCTACTTGCATTTTTAATAAATATGTTCACAACCATCCCCACTCTCACACTCTCCCTAAACCGTGTCTATGGATTTCCGGGGAAAGGGCACAGCTTGATCGCCAGGGTTTGTTTCCGAATCATTCGCAGAGAAAACCAATTAAAAAGGCACAAGTTTTCACTGAACAACACATACCTGTATACTATTGTTGACCTGTCGTCCGTAGAAGTATCGTGACTTTGTTGTAGCTTGGTTGAACAGAAACCCAGGTCTAGAGTGAACGTAAATAGAAAATTCACCCTCATCCTGCCCCTGCATGTTAAGGATGATTTGGACATGAACGAACAATGATGAAATGAAGAAAAATCGATGAGAAATGAGTTATTAGGTAATAACAGCGACTGAACCTGGAAAAATTCATCCCACACCAAATCCAACGGAAGCCGGTTTCTAGCAATAAACAGAAACGCCATCTTAGGTTTTTGATTCATGTGAGAATTTGAAGTGTCGAGATTCATGATTCTGCTACTCTGCTTCTGGATCAGTACAAAGGTGCCAATGCAGAAGGTCAGAGAAAGTAAGACAGCGAGCTTTGTTCTACATCGAATACGGGAGCTCTTGCGCCTCATATCCCCTTCGTTTCACTTCAATCCCACGACCACATCTCAATCCAACCACTCAAGCATCTGCGAACGGGAACAATCGAAAGAATATAATAAGATCGTTCGGGAATTGAAGTATGAATTTGAGCTTACCGCAATGTCTCCCCCATAAACCCTAATGGCATCCTTCAATGCTCGTCAAAAGGTCAGTGATAAGCAAGTTGAACTGTTTTTGAGGAGTTCCAACTGATACTGTGCACCAAACCGATGGAGGAAGAAGTCGAGTTCCACATCAAGTGATGAGTGTAATCAAAGGAAGGAATTTCGAAATAATGGAGTTGCACGGAAGCATATTTTTCAGCAAATGAGTAACCCTAGATCACAAAATCATGTATTTTACAGATTATTTGGTTCAAATAAATCTGTTAATCATAAATCATTATTGTTAATAATAATAGTCACAACAGAAATAATTACTTTCAACTCCTGCTTTTGCTAGAACAACTAGTTTTTTCTTACATTTGTTCTTGCTCAAACTCTTATTATAATTAGTGATAAATCTATCAAGCTCACGGGGAGTTTTCACACCAAGTTATCAATATCCACTTCCATCTCATCATCATGTTAGTATTTGTCACCATTAGAGCTAAATTCGCAGTGGGATCTGACATCTTAGTTCTTAGATCAACAAGCACATTCTTCTTCTTCGAGGGTTTAGGCGAGGGTTTTGGAGAGGGTATGAACGAGGGTTCATGCAATGTTTATGATTGTTTCTGCGAAAGTGGTGTGCGACTTCCGAGGGCAGCGATTTGCCGGCAAAAAACCAGCAAAATATTTTAGAGAGAAATTTTAAGATTTTGGTGCGTGGAGTCATAATCAGCGTGAAGTTCTTTTTGGTATCTTATGTTGAAGCGATTGATTATCACAGTTACAAAATATGACAAAAAAATTAATTTTAGAATGGATTTGTTGTTAATAATATTGTTTTGTCTATAACAATTTTGTTTGCATTTAGTAATTTTCAAAAAGTAGGATTTGTTGTTAACATTGATTTGTGGAAAGCCATTTTTTATTTGCCTTTAATAACTCCCAAAAACTGTTGAAGCCAAAAACTGGCATTAACGAGAGTTCGGACCATGGGGTGTAGTCAACACCTACTTCTCCCAAATTCTGACCCCTGACTAGCAGCAAAGAACCAAGAACTTGCCCTAAGCATCGGCTGGGAGGTCCCTCCTCTAACCCAGAAGATCTCTGAGCGCTTCCCCTCCTTAGCCAATTGTTGGGCTAGGAGTACATCAGAAAGCACTAACTGATTTGAGAAAGTACGAAAGCCTGCCTTCTGAGGTACCCTGTGGGTCATATTTATAGGCTCCTAGTATCTAGTCTGCCAACAGCGTAAATCCGTTGTTTTAAAGGGCTATTTGCAACCCAACTTGGTCTGACAACAGCGTAAATCCGCTATTCTAAGGAGATAAATGCAGACCAAAGGGCATCTAGGTAATTTCTCCTCTGGATCGTGCTAGGTGAAAACCCTTCCGCTATTCTGTAGGCCTTCCGCCCGCACTTAGCCGTAGATCCTCCCGGCTTCCCTGTACGAAACTTAGGCGCAAGCCGCGAGGCGTTGAGAGCGCCGAGTAGCGAGGTGTAACTCAACGCTGAGAATTTAAAGGGCGTTGAGTGGCATTGCCTCACTCAACGCCAGGAGCTGAAGGGATCTGTAACGCCCCCGATTTTTTCTGCGTTTATTTTTATTCTCGTTTGGCGTTACGATGACGCGTTTCCGTGGCTTGTGCCATTTGTGGAGTGTGGTTTAGCTCCTTAGAACTGAGTGCCCTATTCTGTAGCCTGTTGGCAAGATCTCCCTAGCAAGCCGAGTCATTTTGGGTGACCCGGTGTGGCCTCTCGGGGGGATGTTGGTGTTTGGCTTTATTTGGGTATAACTCGAGTTCTGTTCGTCGAAAATTAATTTCGACTTCGCCGTTGTGTTCGTAGCGTGGGTATTTAGCTACGGTGCGAATTTCGTCGAATTCCGAGGTAGTTCGGTTTTCGCGTCGTTTTGGTGCTTTATGTAATTTTGTAATAAATTATATTATTATATATTAATATATATATATATATATATATATATATATATATATAGGTTAAGTATTAGGTTAGGATGAAAAGCACGCTCATCTTCCCCACTTGAAACCGCCGCCCCTGTACGAGAGGAAACGGGAAACCGCCGAGCCTTGCCTTCCACCGCCGATTCCCGGAGCGTTTGTGGACGGAATTCGATTCCGAGAGTGGATTCGGATTGCTCTCGTCGAGACCTTCATTCATACGGTAAGATTTCCAAGTTTCGTGGCCTTGCTAGTGGTTTTGAATTTCGGGTTTTGACTTGTTTTCCGCCGACAATGTCCAGATTTTTGGCCTTGTGCTTCGTTGCCGGATTCGTGCGTGAAGAGGAGGAAAAGCCGACCAAGCTTCGCCGGAAATCGAGGCAAGTGGTGTTCTCGCCCTTGCCAAGTTATTTTTTTTTCTTTCTTTCGATTCTTGCATCCTACTCGTTTCTACCATTTCTGTCTCAGGTTTCCGTTTCGAACGATTTGGCATAGTTGTGTGGTGGTGGTGAACGAGTAGAATAGGTAGAAATTATGTTAGGTGCGCCGTAGGCCGTTTACGGTGTGTCGTAGTTGTGGTTCGTAGTGTCGGGAGAGTGTGATGCGCGTTCCGGTGTCGTTCGGGAAATCCCAAACGATACAGGTTACCCGCGCACGGTCATCAAACGTTAGGGCGCACGACCACTGGTCGTGTGCCACTGTTCGTGCGCGGCTACCTGTTTATTTCTCCAAAGTTCTGTCTCGCCTTTCGCACGAGCGCTGGCAACAGTGCGCACGACCACTGGTTGTGCGACACTGATCGTGCGCTAATGTTAAGTTTTCTGTCAGGTTTCAATTTTTCCCAGGTTCACTTCGCACGATCATCAGCCGATGAGTGCGCACGACCACTGGTCGTGCGACACTGATCGTGCGCTCTGATTATTTCCTTTTTTGCACCCGTATTTGGCTGGCGTCGATACGCGGGTTAGGTGGGCCTGAGTGTTTTGTGTAGTGTTAAGGTAGTAATGTAAGAGTTTTGTTGTGATAGTTCGCTTTGCGTGGCACGTTGAGTGAGTGAAGCTCACTCAATGCGGTGTCGAGAGGACCCAGCGCCACATCGTGTTGAGTCATTTCAACACTTTCTTTTTCTCTATCCTCGATTTACGTTCCCGAGTGAATTCCTTGTTGATATTTGTAATTTCCTTGTCGGCCATGTTTCTCTTTCCTAATGGCCGAATCGTGGGTCGTGGGTAGTAGTGGTGGTTTGTAGCTCTTTATGGGGGTGGAGTTGTGTAATTTAGCCAAGGCCACTTATGATTTTCTTGCTCCAGGTATGGGTTGGGCATGTGGGTGGAAGGTCCCTTGTGCTTTCACGTGTAGACCCTCGAGCTTGTTGACTTAGACATGGTGGATGGGGGGACTGAGTTTGCCTCCAATCCGGTTCCTCGTTGTTTGTTTTTGCTACTACCACCTCCCACAGTTTAGGGTGTTAGAAGTTTCTTCCTTGGTAGTTTGCAGCACTTTGGGCTCTTGGTAGCCTAGTAGGCCCTGCAGAATGTTGTTCCTGGGCTGGGTTGTTGCTGTTTTCTCGCACGTAGTGCTTTTCTTGTTGTCCGGTTTTGGACAGTTGTGACTCTTTCTACTACATGTTTTTCAGGTACTTTTCCCCTTTTGGTTGACTCTTTCATGTAGTTTTACTTTGTTTAGCTTGCTGAGGTATTCTTTCTTTTGGAATACCCCAGGTTTTGAGCCGTAGCCAGTTGGGTGGCTAGTTGCAGTGGTGGTGTTGGCGGTCCCTTGGACTTTGGAGTTCTGTTTGCCGTGTTGGTGAGGTAGTTTTTCAGTACTTTATTACAGACATACATGTGTGTCAGTGGGTTCGTGTCAGGTTGTTGGCGCCCACTGGTAGTTGTTACCTTTGTGCTGGATATATTTACTTATGCTGCTATCTTTTTCTGGAGATAGTCTACTTGCCCTGAGAAAGTTTTATGCTATGTTGCTAGTTATTTTTAAACTATAATTATTATTATAAATAAAGATCATGATCGACATGTTTTATAAAACGTAATCACTATTTTCCAAATCACGTATAAAGACCGTTTTCTTATATATTATATAAATTAAATGTAGGGTCTTGCATAGCATGAGTGGTTCTCTTGGGACCCTTATGTGCTCCTTAGGATGTCAAACCTGATAAAGTATTTTCTTTCCGCAGCGTTTAAATATAGTTTTCTTTTGTGCACTAGGTGATCCACTAAGCCGGGGGATACGGCCTCTAAAATATAACTGATTTTTTAAATCATTAATCACATGATTTTCTTTCATTAAGTTGGTAGGTGGTTTTGCCTGAGCGTCAGCAGTTATCTCCTGCTTGACGTGGCATCATGACACGTGTTTTCTCTTACTCTGATAATTCTTAATTCGGAAAAAATGCGGGTTGTGACAGTTGGTATCAGAGGGAGATTGCTTGACAAGTTAGTTGAGCAACCTTCCTTTGTTTTTTTTTTGTAGTTCAGCATCATGTCATTCACACACCGATATGTCATCAGCACGTCTTGGCAAAGCACGAACACTACACTCATAGCATAATATGAAGTATACAGGGCATATTATGTAGTATGGGATGCATAATATGTATTCGTATATGGATCCACCATAATGGCAATATGTGAGGGTTATGTAGTATGGGATGCATAACCTCACCACATAGCTGCGACTAGCACGTTTTCTTTTTCGTTGCATGAGAATGTTATGTAGTATGAGATGCATAACATTTTCATGTGTACGCCGCTCATAACATGCATTAGGGCCTTTTTAGAATGCATAACACAAACATGCATATCATAACATTGCATAAGCACAACGTGTCATGCTAAAGACTGGTAGGATGACATATGTACACACATAAGTTTTCAAATTAATATAAAAGTCATGCATTCCCGATCTAGGCACAAGAGTTAGTAAGGTGGTGGTTAACCATCCTAGGTTAGGGCATAACATCTAAATTTTGTTAAAAAAAAGATAAACTCTCAGAGCAAGTTTAGCAGCTTTAAGTCTATATCTATATATGTATTGTCTGTACTTGTATTTGGTTTTAGACGTTGTAGTAGGGCCTAATTTGTGTTGTTATGATTTTAGAATGGCAAGGCGTCCTGCGACTCGATCGACTCCCCTGTCTGAGGGTGAGTCATCTGGGGCTCAGAACGATGCGGTGATCGAGAGTCTGCGTCAGAGTAACGATTCCTTGGGCAGACAGTTGGAGGAGGTGCGAGCCCAGATTCAGTCTTTGGTGGCGGTCGTGGCAGGTCAGACTCAGGGTGCGCAAGTCCCTGCGGGGGGGTTAGCTGTTCCTCCTCCTCCTGCACCCTTGAGACCTCCAGTGGTGGTGCCAGCAGAGATGGCCTTCATCTCGCAGTTTCAGAGGCTGAGCCCTCCCACTTATGATGGGAAGGCAGATTTCATGGTGATAGACGACTGGCTGATCTCCATGGAGGAGATGTTCTCGTATTCAGGGATTGCAGATGATCAGAGAGTGATGATAGCCGCCTATCAGCTTAAAGGTTTGGCTAAGAGTTGGTGGCTGAGAGAGAAGGAGAGCTTGGTAGCCGGATGCTCTTGGGAGGTGTTCAAGGAGATGCTGTTGAGGAAGTTCTTACCCTCGGTCGAACCGCCTCATGAATGACTTCCTCCATCTGAAGCAAAGGCAACTCACGGTGGGTGAGTATGAGATAGAGTTCAGCAAGTTGAGCCGTTTTGCCCCTGGATTGGTCAGCGTTGAGGCTGATCGAGTTAAGCGATTTCTCGGTGGATTGAGGAGCGAGGTGCAGCAGTTGACCAGTGCTTATGGGTCAGAGACTTATGCAGGTGTAGTAGAGGCTGCTCTGAAGGTGGAGGCTATTGAGACCGCGAAGAGCAGAGGCCAGCAAATGAGGTTGGACAAGAGAAAGTCGGTGGAGGAGAAGAAACCCCAGGTACCCGGTGCGGCTCCGGGAAAGAGGGGCAAGGTGGAGTGCAGCTTCTGTGGCCGGTCAGGCCACCCTACCGAGAAATGTTTCAAGAAGGCAGCAGCTCAGAGGAAGGAGCAGGTTCATGCGATTCAGGGTGCTCCTAGGAGAGATGTCTCCTGTTCCGTTTGCAAGCGATCCGGCCATGATGCGGCCCAGTGTTGGACCAAGGATAAAGTCTGCTTTCAGTGTGGGCAGAAGGGTCACATCAAGTCGAGGTGTCCTCAGTTTCAGCCAGCTCTTCCTGCAGTTCCGTTACAGGCTTTACCTCCACCTCAGCGTGTGGACAAGGGAAAGGGGAAGCTGAACGTGATCTCTTCCGAGGAGGCTCAGGCTTCGACCCAGGTCATCTCAGGTTAGTTGTTTGTTGTTTTTCCAGCCTGGTAGTTCTATTTGCTAGAATGTTTGCAGTATTGTTGTGGTAGTTCCTTAGTTTTCTATGCTCCTATAGGGAAATTTAAGGTAAAGAACCGCTGGGTGCGGGTTCTGTTTGACTCCGGCGCTACCCACTCGTTCGTGGCTAGAGCCTTTGTGGAGCGACATCGGTTGACCTTAGATCGTGTTCGGGATTCCTTCCGTGTCAAGTTTCCCTCTGGTGAATCTGTGTTGTCAGATTTGGGCATTTTAGATTGCCCTGTTTTGTTGGGGAACTTTCTTGCGAAGGCGGACCTGAAGATGATTGATCTGGAGGACTTCGATGTTATTCTGGGCATGGACTGGCTCTCTAGGTATGATGCAGTCATTCAGTGCAAAGGAAAGCGCTTGGACTTCATCAGGGACGACGGTCAGCCCGGCAGCGTGTATGCTGACCCGTGTCAGGATTCTCCTGTCATCTCTGCGGTATGTGCTCAGAGGTTGTTTCTTTCTGGTTGTTGTGCTTGTTTAGTCTCGGCGGTTGAAACCGCTGTTAGCGTACCACGCTTGGAGGAGATTCCTATTGTTCGTGGTTTCGCCGATGTTTTTCCTGATGACCTTCCTGGTCTTCCTCCCGAGCGGGATGATGAGTTTGTGATCGATTTGGAGCCGGGTATGCGTCCTATTGCTAAGGCGCCGTACCGGATGGCCCCTCGTGAGTTAGAGGAGTTGCGAGGTCAGTTGGATGAGCTGTTGGCTAAAGGTTTTATCAGGCAGAGTTTGTCGCCTTGGGGTGCTCCTGTTTTGTTTGTAAAGAAGAAAGATGGGTCGATGCGGCTTTGCATCGACTATAGAGAATTGAACAAGGTCACTATTAAGAACAGGTACCCTCTGCCGAGGATCGATGATTTATTTGACCAGTTGCGCGGTAGCACGGTGTTCTCCAAGATCGATCTTCGTTCTGGTTATCATCAGCTCAGGATCCGTAAGGCGGATATTCCACAGACTGCGTTTAGATCGAGGCATGGACACTTTGAGTTTTTGGTGATGCCGTTTGGTCTGACCAACGCACCATCAGCCTTCATGGATATGATGAACCGGGTGTTCAAGGATTTCCTCGACAAGTTCGTTGTGGTCTTCATTGATGACGTGTTAGTTTATTCTCGTAGCGCGGAGGAGCATGAGCAGCATTTGCGTTTGGTTCTGACGGAGTTGAGGAATCACAAGTTATTTGCCAAGTTGAGCAAGTGCGAATTTTGGTTGCCTCAGGTTTCTTTTCTAGGCCACGTGGTGAACAAGGATGGGATCTCGGTCGATCCAGAAAAGGTCGCAGCAGTGATGGATTGGAGTAGGCCGAGTGCGCCTAAGGAGATCAGGAGTTTCTTAGGGTTGGCTGGATATTACAGAAGATTTGTGGAGGGTTTCTCTTCCCTAGCTGCACCGTTGACCAAGCTGACTCAGAAGAATGTGGCATTTGTTTGGAGCGAAAAGTGCGAGGAGGCTTTTCTGGAGCTAAAGAAGAGATTGTGCACTGCCCCCGTTCTGACCCTGCCTACTGAGGGTGTGGATTATGATGTATATGTGGATGCTTCGCTTGTAGGTCTGGGATGCGTATTAATGCAGGTTGGGAAGGTGATTGCCTATGGGTCAAGGCAACTGAAGACTCATGAGAAGAATTATCCTACGCATGACCTTGAGTTCGCAGCGGTTATTTATGCGTTGAAGCTGTGGAGACACCTACTTTATGGGGCTCAGTGCAAGATCTTCACTGACCACAAGAGCCTGAAGTACGTGTTCACGCAGAAGGAGTTGAATCTGCGCCAGCGGCGGTGGCTAGAGTATGTGGCCGATTATGATGTAGAGATCCAGTATCATCCGGGCAAGGCCAATGTGGTGGCCGATGCCCTGAGCCGAAAGATGGGAAAGATCTTTAACCTCTCCACCGATCGGTTAGTTGAGGAGTTCCTCCTTATGGATATTTCAGTGGGATGCTGTGGTTTGCAGAGTAGTTTGTCAGTGGCAGAGCCGTCCTAGATTTCTTTGACCAGACTGCACCAGAAGGACGACCCGGATCTGTTGCACTTGTTCATCCGGACAGAGAAGGGAGAGTTGCCAGATTTTGCTATCGATGATGCGGGTACTTTGAAGTACCGCGGCAGGTTTTGCATCCCCGCCGTTGGGGATATTAGAGGTATGATTTGCAGAGAGGCTCATGGATCCAGCGTTGCCTATCATCCAGGATCTACGAAGATGTACCGTGACTTAAGGCAAATTGCCTGGTGGTATGGCATGAAAGGTGATATAGCCCGATTTGTTGCTGAGTGCCATACTTGCAAGCGCGTGAAGGCCGACCATGGAAGGCCTGGTGGCAAGTTGACCCCGTTAGAGATCCCGACTTGGAAGTGGGAGAGTATATCTATGGACTTCATTACGGGCTTACCAAAATCTCCGAGGGGATTTGATTCTGTTTGGGTTATAGTGGATAGATTGACGAAGTGTGCTCACTTCGTGCCTTATAAGATTGATTACCCGATGAAGAAGATAGCGGAGTTGTACTTGAATGAAGTCATCCGACTCCACGGTGTGCCGGTTAGCATCATTTCTGATCGAGACTCCCGGTTTACTTCTCGTTTTTGGCAGAGTCTGCAGGAGGGTTTGGGTACGGATCTGAGATATTCTACTGCGTACCACCCACAGACCAATGGGCAGACGGAGCGGGTGAATCAGATTGTTGAGGATATGATCTGATGCTATATTTTAGACCACGGCGGAGCATGGGATGAGCGGCTGCGGCTTATGGAATTTGCTTACAACAAAAGTTATCAGGAAAGTTTGCAGATGGCTCCGTTCGAAGCCTTGTATGGGAGGCGTTGTAGGACTCCGTTGTTTTGGGCCGAGGCTGGTGAGAGGCCGTTGTTGGGTCCTGATGCGCTGGAGGATATGGAAGTCGCCGTGAAGCTTATTCGGGAGAAGCTTCGTATAGCCCAGGAGAGGTACGAAAAGAACGCCAATCGGCGTAGGTCTGCTTTGGAGTTCTCTGTAGGGGACCTTGTATTTCTTAAGGTTTCCCCAATGGTGGGTGTAAAGAGGTTTGGTAAGAATCGGAAATTGGACCCAAGGTATGTGGGCCCGTTCGAGATTTTGGAACGGATTGGCGTGTCAGCTTATAGATTGGGTTTGCCAGCAAACTTCCCAGGAGTTCATAATGTTTTTCATGTTAGCCAATTGCGGAAGTGTGTGCGCAGTAGTGGGCAGGTCTTGGACGTTGTGCCCCAGTTGGAGCCCAACCTCTCTTTTGTTGAGGTGCCGGTTCGTATTTTGGATACTCAGGAGCGATTGCTGCGAAAGAAGTCCATACCGATGGTGAAAGTTCTGTGGAAAAATCAGGATTTGGAGAGCGCGACTTGGGAGCTAGAGTCGGCCATGAGGAGGGCTTACCCTCACCTGTTTCCCTGATTTGATCGGTATGTTTCCCTTCTTGTAACTCTTATTGGTTACTTTTCCTTCTTTAGTAGGAGTGTTGTGCGTAAAGTTTTGGGACGAAACTTTCTTTTAGGGGGAGTGACTGTAACGCCCCCGATTTTTTCTGCGTTTATTTTTATTCTCGTTTGGCGTTACGATGACGCGTTTCCGTGGCTTGTGCCATTTGTGGAGTGTGGTTTAGCTCCTTAGAACTGAGTGCCCTATTCTGTAGCCTGTTGGCAAGATCTCCCTAGCAAGCCGAGTCGTTTTGGGTGACCCGGTGTGGCCTCTCGGGGGGATGTTGGTGTTTGGCTTTATTTGGGTATAACTCGAGTTCTGTTCGTCGAAAATTAATTTCGACTTCGCCGTTGTGTTCGTAGCGTGGGTATTTAGCTACGGTGCGAATTTCGTCGAATTCCGAGGTAGTTCGGTTTTCGCGTCGTTTTGGTGCTTTATGTAATTTTGTAATAAATTATAATATTATATATTAATATATATATATAGTTTAAGTATTAGGTTAGGATGAAAAGCACGCTCATCTTCCCCACTTGAAACCGCCGCCCCTGTACGAGCGGAAACGGGAAACCGCCGAGCCTTGCCTTCCACCGCCGATTCCCGGAGCGTTTGTGGACGGAATTCGATTCCGAGAGTGGATTCGGATTGCTCTCGTCGAGACCTTCATTCCTACGGTAAGATTTCCAAGTTTCGTGGCCTTGCTAGTGGTTTTGAATTTCGGGTTTTGACTTGTTTTCCGCCGGCAATGTCCAGATTTTTGGCCTTGTGCTTCGTTGCCGGATTCGTGCGTGAAGAGGAGGAAAAGCCGACCAAGCTTCGCCGGAAATCGAGGCAAGTGGTGTTCTCGCCCTTGCCAAGTTGTTTTTTTTTCTTTCTTTCGATCCATGCATCCTACTCGTTTATACCATTTCTGTCTCCGGTTTCTGTTTCGAACGATTTGGCATAGTTGTGTGGTGGTGGTGAACGAGTAGAATAGGTAGAAATTATGTTAGGTGCGCCGTAGGCCATTTACGGTGTGTCGTAGTTGTGGTTCGCAGTGTCGGGAGAGTGTGATGCGCGTTCCGGTGTCGTTCGGGAAATCCCAAACGGTACAGGTTACCCGCGCACGGTCATCAAACGTTAGGGCGCACGACCACTGGTCGTGTGCCACTGTTCGTGCGCGGCTACCTGTTTATTTCTCCAAAGTTCTGTCTCGCCTTTCGCACGAGCGCTGGCAACAGTGCGCACGACCACTGGTCGTGCGACACTGATCGTGCGCTAATGCTAAGTTTTCTGTCAGGTTTCAATTTTTCCCAGGTTCACTTCGCACGATCATCAGCCGATGAGTGCGCACGACCACTGGTCGTGCGACACTGATCGTGCGCTCTGATTATTTCCTTTTTTGCACCCGTATTTGGCTGGCGTCGATACGCGGGTTAGGTGGGCCTGAGTGTTTTTTGTAGTGTTAAGGTAGTAATGTAAGAGTTTTGTTGTGATAGTTCGCTTTGCGTTGCACGTTGAGTGAGTGAAGCTCACTCAATGCGGTGTCGAGAGGACCCAGCGCCACATCGTGTTGAGTCATTTCAACACTTTCTTTTTCTCTATCCTCGATTTACGTTCCCGAGTGAATTCCTTGTTGATATTTGTAATTTCCTTGTCGGCCATGTTTCTCTTTCCTAATGGCCGAATCGTGGGTCGTGGGTAGTAGTGGTGGTTTGTAGCTCTTTATGGGGGTGGAGTTGTGTAATTTAGCCAAGGTTTTTTATGATTTTCTTGCTCCAGGTATGGGCTGGGCATGTGGGTGGAAGGTCCCTTGTGCTTTCACGTGTAGACCCTCGAGCTTGTTGACTTGGACATGGTGGATGAGGGGACTGAGTTTGCCTCCAATCCGGTTCCTCGTTGTTTGTTTTTGCTACTACCACCTCCCACAGTTTAGGGTGTTAGAAGTTTCTTCCTTGGTAGTTTGCAGCACTTTGGGCTCTTGGTAGCCTAGTAGGCCCTGCAGGATGTTGTTCCTGGGCTGGGTTGTTGCTGTTTTCTCGCACGTAGTGCTTTTCTTGTTGTCCGGTTTTGGACAGTTGTGACTCTTTCTACTGCATGTTTTTCAGGTACTTTTCCCCTTTTGGTTGACTCTTTCATGCAGTTTTACTTTGTTTAGCTTGCTGAGGTATTCTGTCTTCTTTTGGAATACCCCAGCTTCTGAGCCGTAGCCAGTTGGGTGGCTAGTTGCAGTGGTGGTGTTGGCGGTCCCTTGGACTTTGGAGTTCTGTTTGCCGTGTTGGTGAGGTAGTTTTTCAGTACTTTCTTACAGACATACATGTGTGTCAGTGGGTTCGTGTCAGGTTGTTGGCGCCCACTGGTAGTTGTTACCTTTGTGCTGGATATATTTACTTATGCTGCTACCGTTTTCTGGAGATAGTCTACTTGCCCTGAGAAGGTTTTATGCTAGGTTGCTAGTTATTTTTAAACTATAATTATTATTATAAATAAAGATCATGATCGGCATGTTTTATAAAACGTAATCACTATTTTCCAAATCACGTATAAAGACCGTTTTCTTATATATTATATAAATTAAATGTAGGGTCTTGCATAGCATGAGTGGTTCTCTTGGGACCCTTATGTGCTCCTTAGGATGTCAAACCTGATAAAGTATTTTCTTTCCGCAGCGTTTAAATATAGTTTTCTTTTGTGGACTAGGTGATCCACTAAGCCGGGGGATACGGCCTCTAAAATATAACTGATTTTTCTAAACATTAATCACATGATTTTCTTTCATTAAGTTGGTAGGTGGTTTTGCCTGAGCGTCAGCAGTTATCCCCTGCTTGACGTGGCATCATGACGCGAGTTTTCTCTTACTCTGATAATTCTTAATTCGGAGAAAATGCGGGTTGTGACAGGATCCCTCTCACACAGGCGCAAGCCTTCCCGCATGCCCCGGGTGGGAACCCTTTCAGCTATTTACTTGTCTGATCTGTTTTCAACCAAAGCTAGCCCAATCCCGGTCTCTCGGGCCTTTAGGTCCCACCCAGCGAATATGGGGTTGTACACAATCCCCACTCTTTGCGAGCTAGCCTTGCACTCGGAAAGACACGTCCAACCCCAGATATTCGTTGAGTGTTTGCTAACTAGGAAGAGAATCTTTTGTGGGCCCTACCACGGCCCTATATATATGTCGTCGGGTTTGTCCTCAGGTCAACGCTATTGCTTTTGCCTTCCGCTTAAGCTCCTGCAAGACTATCAAGATGTATGTCAAGCGCAACGAGAGGCAACTCTCGCAAGAATTCCATGACCGTCTCGTTGTGGCTCAGGCGAGAGCCCGTTCAGACTGCGTTGGGGTTGCCCCCTGGCTAATGGTCAAGAGGCCTGCCAGCTCTCCCTCCCGGCCGAAGAAGAAGAAGGCCAAGTCGGTTAGGCGAGACCACTCAAAGAAGGATCTAGCCTCGCCCACCCCGACCCCCGACCGTGCCAATAACCCTCCTTCCCTGTTGGAGGTATTTTTCTTGCTTTGCCGCTTGTGCGCGAACCCACAAAGGGGTTAGGGGCCTGCCTTACTAATATGCTACCCTTCTCGCAGGGATCAGTTCTAGAAGACGTCGTGAATGATTTCCCGACGAATATAGAATCACCCTGGCTCCCTGACGAAAGCTTGTCGCATGTTTCGGAGGCTGTTCCTCTGGTTATCCAAGTCGAGCCCGCGAGAACCCTAGGTACCTTTCACGTCTGGATCCCACTTTAACCAGCCCGCTTGCCTTTCGTTGACTCGCTTCTCGCAGCTCCTGGCCTCGAAAGCCCAAGCCTCCTTGATCGGAGGTCCAGAACTCCCGCGCACAAAGATCCCGTCAACCCGGCAACCGGTCTTCCCCTCTCGCACGGGAGGGTTATTACCATATTGATTACACCCGCATCGGGATCTCGGCCTCCGGCGGAGGGAGATACCGCCATCCCACAATTGGCCGAGGCCAACACCCTGGAGCGTGTGGCGCACCCCCCGGGACGGGGCAAACCGATTCACCTGCTCTTTGGAAAAAGCCATGAAGGGCAACCCGGCCCTTCTGGCCAATCCACTGCTGAGATTCCATCCCCTGCCATAGGTAAGCGGGAACTTTTCCCAGTCCTTTTGCCTTTGCCTGACCTAACTGGCCCTTTCTTGCTAGATCCAAAGACTTCGGAAGCGGAAGCCGATGAAGAAGAGGAGATGATCTCGCCCCCGCCTTCCCCCAGCGAAATGGAGGACTATCTCGATGCCTGTGGGAACGGCAAAACTCAGCGGAAGCGAATAACGGAAGTCTTGTCAAAGCTCGTTTGGATGTGTCGAGCTGATTCCCTGTCGTTGAATAGGTTCTGGGCGTCTGTCGAACGACGGATGGCCCTGATCGAGAGGGATTACTCCCACCTTCTCGGCGAGCTGGAGCGGCAGGGTGAACGCGAAGAGACCTCCCTAGGAAGGCACATCGTGCGAATCCTAGACCAGCTGGGCTTGGCCAACCAAGGGCTTACAGTCGTAACCGCTTATCACTACCTGTGAGTGCCGCTGAGGTCGGGAAGGTGAGGTCGGGGCCGCTTGCGATGGGAGCAGTGCTGAGCTCCGCTGGATCTCGCTTCTTCTTTCCCCAACCTCACGGCCTACCCTTCTCGCAATGTACCCCTTCCGATCAATCTAAACATTTGTTATCATCATTATTATTTCTAGGGCTCTCACCCATTGAGACGCCTTTGATGTTTGATTTTATGTACTTTGTTATTTTAACTATCTTGCCAAATCCCTAGTTCCCGCTTTTCATATATGCATGTTGCTTTGCTCTTACCCGGGATCCCTCCCGGAAGCTCTCGACGTTTGTAGGTGCGAGAGGAGTCGGTGAGACGGGGTGGAACATGAAGAGTCGAAACATTGAAATTTGTTAATCGCACTTCCGCTGCCTAGGTAAACCCTAATGATTACTTCTCTTTCTATAAATAGGCAAGCTCACCAACCACATTTACTTCTTTCTGACTCCGCGCCTTCATCTTCCTTTCCTTGCTCATGCCGCCCTCTGTAACTCAGAGCCTCTCGCCTACAAGCCTTTCCTCTCCCCTTCCACCTTTTCTCAAGATGTCTGGCGAGACCGAAGGCCGTTCTAAGTGTGCGCAAACCTTCCTGGACCATAACTTCCCGCCCTGCCGGTTGACCAAGTAGGAATACCTTTCGGTAATTGAAAATTTCATCCCGCCGGAGTTTGTCTTGCGAAACCCGGAGAACGATGATAGGGTCAACTTTGCGCCGGAAGGGGAGCTCGTCATCCCTCTGGATCATTCGAGGTGGGGTTCCGCCTACCCCTCTAGCCGGAGGTGTGCCTGGCCCTTCGCTACTACGGGGTAGTGCCGGCCCAGCTCAACCCCAACTCCGTCGTGATCCTGCTAGCTTTCGCCTTCTATATGCGAGCGGAAAGAATCGAATTCAACATGTCCATCTTCCGGAAGCTGTTCAACTTCTGGTCCAAAGGCTGGTCAGTTTTCTTCTCTGGGCAAATGGTGAAGACTAGCGGTCTCTCCATCAAGAACCACAATTGGGCCCAGAAGTTTGTTTTCGTTTCCGGGAACTTCGGCAATGTTCCCCTTGCGCCAGTTCAATATGACGAGGCGACCTACAAGCCTCCCTCCTTTGGGGGGCGAGAGGGCACCCTTCTTGAGTTCTTTGGAATGAATACCTTTGACGTTCATTTCCTTTGGCGAGACTTGGACTCTCTTCTGCCAGTCCCTCTCGGCGAAGGTACCTTTTCGGCCCATTTCTGCAACCCTTCGTCATAGATTATGAGTTTAATCGTTAAAGTTTTCGCAGGTGAACGGGAAATCCCCCTCCACCAACCCTTCGATGAGACTAGGGACTTCGCCAGCACCCTAGCTCTTGCCAAGTCCGCCGCCCTGTCCTGCCGAAAGGATCCCGGCTCCTCTTCTACGCCAAATGCCCGGAAGCGGAAGCCTAACTCCCCCATACAGCTCCTCCCAAGAAGAAAATAAACTCGTTCGCGGCGGACAAGGGCAAGTCCCTCGTCGAGACCCCAACCGGACACCATGCAGAAACCTCGGCCACGCTCCCATCTTCTGCGGGGGAAGCAAGTGTTTCCGACGAGATTCATGTTGTTGCGAAGAGGGTTCCCGCCAAGCCCGTGTCGAAAGGGCACCGCAACTTTGGCATGGGTGGGAAGCATCTAGATGAAGAGGGTCGACCCCTCCTGAAATGGAACACAAAAACCAACAAGGTCACCCTCTCGTCACTTCTCCCCTCCTAGCTGGAACAAGAAACCTTCAGCGGTGAAGCCTACGCGGTAGGCTTCGGGCTTTACAGCCGGGAGGACGCGAGTGTATACGACCAAGAGACTGCGAAGGGTCTCGCTCACGAGGCTGTGGGAGCCCAAATGCGCGCACTTGAGCCCACGCACATGTGCGCGTGCCGCGGCCTCCATATAGAGCAAAACCTAGGCGACTTGCAGAAGTCGCGTGACCAATCCGCGGCTGAGGCGGCCGCACTGAAGGCAAACCTGGCGGGCTCACAAAATCTTCTCTCCCCTCGCCCATCAATTGAGGTATGTAAGGCTTTTGATGCCTTTCGCCTTTTTATCATTTACTACAGCTCAAATGACTTTTTTGCAGGATTCCGCCCAAGACCAATTGTCGTGCGCGAGGGAGGCCAGCCTTGCATGCGAGATCCAACTTCTGAAGGCCGAGATCAAGCTCGCGCAAGAAGCCAAGATGTCGGCTCCTCCGTCCCTGGACGAGAGGCTCAAAAGTCGTCACTTCTCAGAGTATGAGATAGAAGTGACGATGCAAGAAAACGCACAGGCGGCGACCGCGATGGTGATCAAGGTGTTGCGGGAATCAGGCATTTTGAACGAAGGTGGCGATACCCTTACCGCGTGCGGGGTCCTGCCCTGGCTGTTCTAGCCCATCCCCAAGCCCGCGGGAAAGGGAGACCCTCAGGGCGAAGATGATGCATTGGATCTCGGCCAGAACGACGGGTCTAGCGGCGAATCTTCCAGCGAGACCTCCAGTGAGAGCTCCAGCGAGACCTCTGACGACTCTACCTGATAGCCACCTGCCTTTTTTTGTCTTGTAACATTTTTCCTTTTTGACTTTCTAGTTAATGGGCGGGATGCCTAAGAACATGTAACATTTTGGGATACATATATAAAGAATTGGCTTTCTTTTCTGCATTTCGCCGAAAGGCCTATTATTCCTGTTCATTTTTTGATTCTCTTATTATCGTTCGCAAGAGCTTCCGCGACCATGCTCGAACCTTAGGCTCTTAGGCGATGACTGCAACTCGTTTATTGTGTAGATTATTTAAGTAAATTTCGCTGAGAGGGGTATGCCGATTAGACGTATCGGGAGACCTTTGCCGAGATGTTATGTATTGGAAGGCCCTGAGTTCCCCTCTCTCAGCTTAGAACAGGTGTTGGCTATCTACAAGCCTGCTAGTGAGGCTCTTTGCAATGTTTGTCCTGGGTCCAGTTGCCCCATCAGCTAGGTGAGATCCTGACGGCGGGAGTGGTCCTTAATTTAGTTATTTTTCCTTTTTATCTCGTCACCGGGCGAGCCTTCATCCCGGCCGGCTCGATGGGAGCCCAGTCGGGGGGCCTACTTGGTGCCACCAGAAACCACAAATTATATCCCTTCCCCCCAAGAGAGCCTACTGCCCTGCCAGCTAGCGAGAGTCTGACAGCGGGTCTACTCGGGGTCGAGTGCGCCTTTCAGCCCTGCCAGCTAATAGGAACCTGAGCAGCGGGATCCTCTCGGGGTATTCCCTTACCCCCCAAGCGAGCCTACGACCCTGCCACTTAGTGAGATCCTGACAGCGGGTCTACTCGGGGCCGAGTGCGCCTTCCAGCCCTGCCAGCTAATGGGAGCCTGAACAGCAGGATCCTCTCGGGGTATTCCCTTACCCCCCCCCAAGCGAGCATATGACCCTGACAGCTAGTGAGAGCCTGACAGCGGGTCTACTCGGGGCCGAGTGCGCCTTCCAGCCCTGCCAGCTAATGGGAGCCTGCGCAGCGGGATCCTCTCGGGGTCTTGCAAACTACCAACCTCTTTCCCTTTCCCCCCGAGCGAGCCTACGACCCTGCCAGCTAGTGGGAGCCTGACAACAGGTCTACTCGGAGCAGAGTGCACCTTCCAGCCCTTCCAGCTAATGGGAGCCTGAGCAACGGGATCTTCTCGGGGTATTCCCTTACCCCCCCCCCCCCCCCCCAAGCAAGCCTACGACCCTACCAGCTAGTGAGAGCCTAACAGTGGGTCTACTCGGGGCCGAGTGAACCTTCTAGCTCTGCCAACTAATGGTAGCCTGCGCAGTGGGATCCTCTCGGGGTCTTGCAATCTACCAACCTCTTTTTCTGGCCACCGAGCAAGCCTTCGGCCCTGCCAGCTTGATGGGAGCCTGGACAACGAGTTTACTCGATGCTGTCAAAACCATAGATACATCGTAACCCTGTAGAAAAACAATTCTTAAAATAATATATTACAATGGTATACACAAATTTACACATCTTGTAGGTAGAAATGCTTCAGGTCATCGCCACTCCAGGCGTGGTCGATGGGCACCTCCTCCACATTCTGGAGGTGGTACCCCCCCCCCCCGACCCCAAGGCCTTTTCCACATATAGGGTCTTTCCTAATTGGGGTTGAGCTTACCAATAGTCGTCGACCTTCCTGCGGCGTCGACTTTCTTTAGTACTAGACCCCCTTCCCCGAACTGCTTGACTCTGACGTATTTATCAAAATAACGAGCCATTCGCTGCTTGATTTCCTCCTGCCTGACCGCGTCCACGTCGCGAAGTTCTTCCACCATATCCAGCGAGAGCCGCAACTCCCCTTCATTCTCCTCCCTCCATGTCTCGTCTTCTTTTGCTGGCGGCCGCAACTCGCGGGGACTGAACCTCAAACTCTACGAGAAAGACCGTCTCATAGCCATGCGAAAGCTTGAAAGGGGTCTCTCCAGTGGCCGTGTTTGGGGTTGTCCACAAAGCCCACAACATCGAGGGGAGTTGCTCCACCCAGCTCCCCCTCAAGTTTTCCACTTTCTTTTTGAGCAGGTTTACAATAATCTTGTTTGCCACCTCCACCTGGTCGTTGCTCCTTGGGTGATGGACGGAGGCAAACCTGAGGTCGATCCCTAGTTGGGTGCAAAAGCTGATGAACTCCTCGCTGGCGAACTGCGGCCCATTATCCGTGACAATGGCCTGAGGCAACCCATGCCTACAGATGATCTCTCCCCATGCGAAATTCCTGATGACTTGGGAGGTTACCTTGGCCAATGCCTTGACCTCTAGCCATTTTGAAAAGTAGTCAATCATGACCCAAAGGAACCTTCTCTGCCCGCTTGCCGGGGGAAACGACCCAACTAAATCCATTCCCCAAATGGAAAAAGTCCATGACGACGTGATGCTTCGGAGCCTTTGAGCAGGCAAGAGTTAGAGGGGGCGTATATTTGATACTTTTTGCACCTCCTTGCAAACTCCATCGCATCCTTCCTCGGGGAGGGATAGAAGTACCCCTGCCTAACCACCCTTGCCTCCAAAGTTCTTCCCCCTGAGTGACTGCCACACTCTTTTGAATACACTTCCACTAGGATCCTTGGGATCTCTTCCTCTACTATACATCGTGTCAGGAGTTCTGACAACATCTTCCGATGTAACCCTCCTTCATACATGAGTTAGTGTGATGCTTTGTGCCTAAAGCCTTTCACATCCTTGGTCCCTTCGGGGGGTTGCCTGTAGCGAAGAAGGTTATGAAGGGATCCACCCACAAGGGTTGTCGATCCACTTCCATCAACTCCCCCTCCTCAATCGTCGGATGAAACAGAACGGTCAAGGTTACCCCGCCCCGGGGTCCAAACATGGCCAACCGTCGGCTGCTTCATTCTCCTCTCTGGGTGCATGCTGGATTGAGAATGCTCGGAACCCACCAACAATCGCCCTCACCTTGGATAAGTACTTCGTGAGGGTGGGCTCCCGGGCTTTGTATTCGCCTCTGATCTGTGACGCCACTACTAACAGATCTATAAGCACTTCTACGTCATGAATCTCGAGCTCTCTGGCCAACAGCAACCCAGCTATGACGGCTTCATACTCCGCTTGGTTGTTTATGACAGGGAAGTGCAACACCACTGCCTGCTCTATGGTGACCCCTTGAGGGCTTATCAGTACTACTCCTCCCCTAAGGGAATGCTTCTCTGAGGCTCCGTCAACCAACATCTTTCACGCCTCCCGCGGTAGTGGCTTCTCTCCCTCCACCTCTATGACATAGTCAGCCAAGAAATCAACCACTACCTGTGCCCCTGATGGAGAGTCTTGGCACAAAAGAGATGTCAAACTCACTGAGGTCGATGGACCACTTGCCAACTGCCCCGAGTGCTCCACCCCCTCGAAAATCTTACACAGGGGATGGTCTGTCACCACCTTGATTGAATGGGCTTGGAAATACGGCCTAAGATTCCTGGCCGAAACGATCAGGGAGAAAGCCAACTTCTCTAGGATGGGGTAGCGGAGCTCCGCCTTCTTCAAGATCCTGCTGACATAGTTGATTGATAGTTTTTTCTTCCCTTCTTCCCTTACCAACACAGAACTTACAGCCTCTGCCCCTACCCCAAGATGCAAAGCTAGGTCTTCCCCCTCCTTCGGGCTTTGAAGGAGCGGCGCTTGGGAGAGTTGACCCTTCAATGCCTGGAAAGCCTCCTCGCATTCCTTTGTCCATTCAAACTTTTGGTTTCCCTGAAGCACCTTGAAGAAGGGTGAACACTTCTCCCTGGATCGGGAGAGAAATTGACTCAACCCGGCGAGTTTTCCCATCAAACGCTGAACCTCCTTGGCGTTGCGGGGCGATTCCAACTCCATGATGACATTCAATTTATCCGGGTTAGGCTCTACCCCTGTTGGGGTCAGAAGGTGTCTAATGAACTTGTCTTAGCTTTTCCCAAAGACACACTTCTGGGGGTTCAGCCCCATCTTGAACTTCCGCAGGGTCGCAAATGTCTCCTTCAGGTCAAGTAGTTGTGAGCCCACAACCCCACTCTTCACCATGAGATCATCAACATAAACCTCCAGGTTCCTACTCCTCTGACTTTTGAACACCCGACCCATCATATGCTGGTAGGTAGCCCCTACATTCTTTAGCCTGAAGGGCATCCTTTTGTAGCTGAAGCATCCCTCCCTTGTGACGAAGAAGACATCCTTGATGTCGGGGCGATGCATTCGAATATGATGGTAACCTTAAAAAGCATCCAAAAAACTCATAATAGAAAAACCGACGGCTGAATCAACTAGCGCGTCAAACTGAGGCAGGGGGTTGCAATCCTTAGGGTATGATTTATTTAGCAAGGAAAAATCTACACATATGCCACCTCTCATCCCCTTTTTTTACTATTACCACATTGGAGACCCAGCCTGGATACTGGATCTCCGAGATAAAACCTTAACGAGAAGCTTCTTGACCTCCTCGCGGATGGGTTCCTCCAGCTTGGTTTCGATGATCCTCATCTTTTTGCGATGGGACGCGTCTTAAGGTTCAGGTTCAGACGGTGGCATGCCACATCTGCGTTAATGCCCGGCATGTCCTCGTGCTCCAGGCGAAGACGTCGACGCTCTTCTAGATGCACTCCCGCATCCTCGCCTGGTCTTCAGGGCTCAGGTCGCCGCTGATCCACACCCTTTCTGCCTTCCTTGCCTTGGTGAAGGCCTCCATCTCCACGACTTCCTCTGCCGGCTCCAGCCAGGACTACTCCTTGTCGGCCCTCTGCTCCTCCTGCCCCAAATCTTCCTCCCCTCCTGCTTCCTCAACCTACATTGCCTCTACCAGGATCGCTTATGGATCCACCTCTATGCCTCCCCGGGCCTTACCCCCAGCTTCTCCTTCCACCCTATCCTTCTCCACAGTCTCCTCCCCAGGCTCTCCTCGGCTCACTCCTTCCTCCACAACCTCCTCCACAACCTCCTCCTGCACCGTCATCTCCTTGTCTAGCTCCTCCACCTCGGCCATACAAGAAATGGTGTTGATGGCAGTCACATAGCACTGCCTCGCTACCTTCGGATCCTCCCTGATCCTGACCTACACTCCTCTGCTACTAAACTTGAGATATTGGTGAAACGAGGAGGGTACGCAACGAAAGGCGCTGATGAGAGGGTGCCCAAAGATTGTGTTATAGTTGCTCGGAGTGTCAATGATGATGAACCGACAGTTCCTCGACCCCCCCCCCCCAACGTCACGTGCAGTCCCACCCCATTTTGACTTCCTTCCTCTCTCCCGAGAATCCAAACAACGGCCCATCCGAGCCTAAAACCCTCCGGGCCTCCACCTTCATCTCATCGAAAGCTTTTTTGAAGATTACGTTCACGGAGCTCCCATTGTCCACCAGAATCCTGAAGACCGTGAAATTCTCGACTATCATCTGGATCACCAAGGCGTCACAGAACGGGTCTTCGTAGTCGGGCATGTCCCTCACTGAGAAAGTGATTTTTCCTTTTAGGGTGAGTCTGGGAGGTCGAGGCGACACTCCTTCGGTACATGGTTTGGAAGCTATCTTTACGGGTGGCCTTTATCCCCACTCCCCTGTGGATCACCCCAATCCCTCCTCAGGCCCCTACGTATGTCCGGTCCAGACATTTGTCCTCTCCTCCTGGCAGAACCTCCTCAATCCTTGCGGCTGGCGGCTGTTGAACCTACTCCCGGGCCCCCCTGATCTCCAAAAACTCGGGGGCATGTGGTTGTTGCATGACCCTCCTCCTGGTGGAAGTCACAAAAGGGCAATGCCATCCTACCTTCTCTTCTCCTCGCTCCTCCTCAAGCTCCTCTCCTTCCCCCTCTTCCCCTGACGATCTCTATAGCCTCCTGTTGTGGCGGGTGGGGAGCCCTCTGTCCCTGCCTCCAGGCCGGCTGATTGAACCTCCTTTGCTCGCGGAAGTTGTCCCTTCCTTGGAAACCACCACCCTGCCCCTGGGGGTGACCCTCCCGTGGCCTCCAACCAAACTTGTTGTTCGGCTCGTGCTGCCCCCAACATTGGTACTGCCCCTGTCCTCGGGGTTCCTCCCTTCTTATCTCATCTCTTTGCTCTCTCTGTCTTCCTGCTCCTGACTCCTTCCCATCATCCTTCACCAACTTGGCTAGCTTCTTAGCAAATGCCGGATTGGTCGCCTCAA
The DNA here is from genome assembly GCA_039513925.1 of Platanthera zijinensis. Taxonomy (NCBI): domain Eukaryota; kingdom Viridiplantae; phylum Streptophyta; class Magnoliopsida; order Asparagales; family Orchidaceae; genus Platanthera; species Platanthera zijinensis. The sequence goes on from CM077097.1 coordinate 102,852,865, forward strand.
TCTCGATCTCCTTCGTCGCCTCTCCATCAACTCCTCTAAGAAGAGGGGGGAACTCTCTTCAGCTCCATGCTAAAAAAATTTGGCCTCAACCCTAGGGTGAAAGCAAGCATCATGGTGTACCCCGACATCTCCTGAACCTGCAGAATCTCTTCTTAGAACTATCCACATAGCGTCCAAGCCCCTCTTCTGGCTTCTGCTTGATGGCAAATAAGCACTTTGCACTCTTCTTCCTCTTCTTAGATGTCGAGAACCTCAGCAAAAACCCGCACCGCAGATCCTTAAAATAGTAGATTGAACTCGCAGGCAGCTGGTGGAACCAGTCCCTGGCCTTCTCCTTCAAATTGATGGCAAAGAGACTACACTTGAAAGCATCTGACATTTGTCTTATGGAAACGGCATCCTCGAACCACTACACATGTTGCACCGGGTCGTCCCGGCCCGTATAGTAGGACATGTCCGGCTCCCGGAACCCATCTGGAACCGGAGCCGAGATGATAAGCTCATTAAAAGGGCTCCCGCACATAGCCTGCCAAGAGGGCACGTCCCGCGACCTTGGCTCGCTAGCCCTGTCCGCATTAACCTGCCCGGGAAAAATCTCCTGTCTAGCGACATTGTTTGGTCCATTGTTCCCAATGTCCATGATTTGTGAGAAGTCAAACAGGTCAATGTCACACACATCAACTATATTTGATGTGTATTTGAGGTCATGAGTGTAGGTTAGTCCATATCACATTGATTGGACAAGTGAACACAACAATTGACTGCTGGACATAGCAAAAATCCACTAAGTCCATAGGCATTGAGTGAAGCAAGCTCACTCAATGCCAGAGGTAAGGAATCAATATTATCTAGCTGGAAATTTGCCTAAGTCCACAGGCGTTGAGTGAGTAGCTCTCTCAACGTCATATAACAAATAGTATTGAGTCTATCTGAGCCTAACAAGTAGATAGACAACAATATGGCAAAGTACACAGGCGTTGAGTGTAGTATACTCACTAAACGCCATATAATAGAAAGTTGTGAGTCTGGCTGAGTCAGTCAAAGCCTAGAGAAATAGGCTGAAAATGTGGCTAAGTACACAGGCGTTGAGTGCGGTCTACTCACTCAGCGCCATACAACAAAAAGCTATGAGTTTGGCTGAGTCAGTCAAAGCCTAGAAAAATATGCTGAAAATATGGCTAAGTCCGCAGGCGTTGAGTGTGGTCTACTCACTCAACGCCATATAACTTTTTAGCGTTGAGTGTTGTTGTGTCTGTCAATGCCACAAAAAAGTTGGGAAAAATTTTAAATAAGTCCACTGGCGTTGAGTGTAGCTTACTCACTCAATGTCATGACAGAAAATCTGTCTAAGTAGCAAGGTATTGAGTGTAGTTTACTCACTCAACGTTATAGAGCAATTGCGTTGACTGTATCCTTACTTATGTGTTTTCAGACACAGATATTTGGCTAAGTCCAAAAGCGTTGAGTGTAGCTTACTCACTCAACGCCAGATAACAGAGAAATTCTGTTAAGTAGTTTGGCGTTGAGTGGATCTTACTCTCTCTGTTGGGTTTTTCTATGGAGGTTTGCACAACACTTGTGCACGCAACGGAAGGAATAAAACAAGAACAACCCAAAGAGAAATGGATCGGGCCATGAATGTTGAATCAAGAAGTTAATACATAACAAGGCAAAAATTACCTTAGCGGCGTTGAGTCACAACTCAACGGAGATGCTCTAAGCTTCGTGTCCTTGTTGGTGGCGAGTTCTACGTGGAATAACGTCCACGTCTCTGCAGAAATCCACACGAGCGAGAGAACCCCGAGCTTCATCGCACGAAGGGTCGGGAAGAAGATCAGCCGTACCTTTGCACTTCCCACGGACTGCTAGGTCCGCGCCAGGGAAAGCAAGACCAGCGACGGTCGCCAGATATGAGGTCGTCGTCGGAGCGAACAGGCGGCGGCGGAATGTTTCCGTCCGACGGAATCGGGATTCGGCGGATCGGGAGATCGGCGGAACTCTTTCAGTCGGCTTCCGTTCGGCTACAGAAATCCCGATGTTGGTCGATGATTTCCCCAAAACCCTAAGTGTCCTATTTATACCAAAGGCATAAACAGTTCATAGGAATCGCTATCCGCAGACCACCCAAGTTAGGGTTTCTGGACCGTTCGACGAGAATCACCTCCAGATTCGGCGAGAATCAGTCTGCGAGAATCACCTCCAGATTCGGCGAGAATAAGTCGGCGAGAATCAGTCGGCGAGAATCAATCGGCGAGAATCAATCGCAGAATCGGCGAGAATCAGACGCAGAATCGGCGAGAATCAAACAGTTCGATTCTCGACGATTATGCCTTAGTCGGCGAGACATACACGACGACTCCCGTCGATTCTCGTCGATTTTGCCATAGTCGACGAGTCATACTCGACAACTCCCGTTGACTCTCGACGATTTTCCCTTGGCAACATTTGCCTGACTCCCCATACTGTAGGGTGATTGTTAACCCTTACCAACACAGTTAATCTTCCAATTTCTCCACATGCTCTTATGTGCGACCCTGCAGGCTCATATCGCATTGACAGTGAGATTACATATTTGACCACTTCTAGATCACTATGGTAACTCCAACAGTCTCCCACTTGATCTTGAAAGTATCAAACCAAAAACCTCACAAACAATGAGCGGCATCTAGCAATGCATCATTGCTCCCCAAGCAATAAGAGTTCATAACTCAAAAGCCTTTATGAACAATATCCCAACGTTGTCTTTGTCCCTTTGTCCCTTACATCCGGAAAGAACTAGAGGCATGGACCGTATCACCCTCATAATAGCTCAATCCAAGTTTCTTGATCTAGAACGGACTTACAGAGAATGGTGAGTCCAATATCACATATTGACTCAACCAAGCATGGTCATGCATTTCTCAGTCCAGTTCCATCAAGGGGCCCATGGATGCAACTCCTGTCATATAGGAGGACAAATCCCATATCTGCTCACACACAAACACCCAAATGATTCGTAACGTGCCCAACAACCACCCTTATCATCAACCTTTCTCAAGGAAGACTTTAGATGGCATCAAAGCACGCTCTTCCTCACTTGATGAATGCTGTGACTTCAAGTCAAAGGACCACAACTCCATTTTCAATTTGAGAGCTACTCATGACACGATTAGATAATCCACAAAGTAGTCTCAGGTTGGGTCTATCCAGTACAACTTGTTCATTAACAAGTACCCACGTGATGACTTGATATCACAATATCATGACCTATGAGAACTGGTCATCAGTCAACACACGTGCTAGTCTTAATGTATCATCATCACCCTTAGATTCTATGATGATACTACGACCAGGGACCTTTTAAGAATGAAGCTTCAAATAAATTACAGGCTCTCACATTCAAGTCACGTACTTGATGTCCTATGGAAGCGAACATTCTAAGGGTATTTATTATGTTACAATTTAACTATCACATAGAAAAATCATAATATAAGAACTTGCCATTAATTATAAAAAGAAACATCTAGGTACATAATTCATCAAATGAATAAACATTAAACATCCAACAGAATATATGTTTACATGCAACCCACAAGATTCTCACTAGAGTTGATCATTTAGGTATCGTATACCCATCGATCTAGTATGACCATCATGCTTTCTCTGCGCGAGAGGCTTTGTCAGTGGATCCGCAATATTCTCCTCAGTCGGCACTCTGCAAATGTTCACATCTCCTCGTTCGATAATCTCACGAATAAGATGGAACCGCCGAAGTATGTGCTTGGAGCGCTGATGGGATCTAGGTTCCTTAGATTGTGCAATTACACCATTGTTATCACAGTAGAGAACTACGGGACCAACAATGTTAGGAACTACATCAAGCTCGCCGATGAATTTCCTAATCCATACAGCCTCCTTCGTTGCGTTAGCTGCAGCGATATACTCGGCCTCTGTTGTAGAATCAGCAACTGTCTTTTGCTTGGAACTCTTCCAGCTCACAGCTCCTCCATTAAGGCAAAACACAAACCCTGACTGAGACTTTGAATCGTCCCTATCAGTTTGGAAGCTAGCATCCGTGTAACCACTTACAACGAGCTCTTCCTCTCCACCATACACCAAGAACACATCATTTGTACTTCTCAAGTACTTCAGGATATTCTTGACTGCAATCCAGTGACACTCGCCGGGGTCTGACTGATACCTGTTAGTCATGCTCAAAGCAAAGGAGACATCGGGTCGAGTACACAACATTGCATACATGATTGATCCAATTGCCGAAGCATATGGAATCAACTTCATGCGGTCCTTATCTTCACAAGATTTTGGACACTGGTCCTTAGAGAGATTCACACCATGAGACATGGGTAAAAATCCTTTCTTGGACTCAAGTATGTTGAACCGCTTCAACACCTTTTCAATGTATGTACTCTGGGTCAAACCCAGCAACTTCTTCGATCTATCTCTATAGATCTTAATACCGAGTATATAAGTCACTTCACCCAAGTCCTTCATAGAAAAGCACTTCCCTAGGTTGTTCTTAACAACTTTCAAGGAATGTCATTCCCAATCAAAAGTATGTCATCTACATACAATATCAGGAAGACAACAATGCTCCCACTGATTCACTTGTAAACACAAGACTCATCTTTATTCTTGATGAAACAAAACTCTTTGATTTTCTCATCAAAACGAAGATTCCAACTTCGAGAGGCCTGTTTCAGTCCATAGATAGACTTATTCAGCTTGCATATTTTAGTGGCTTCATTTGGGGATACAAAACCCTCGGGTTGTGTCATGTACACTTCCTCAAGGAGGTTTCCATTAAAGAAAGCCGTTTTGACATCCATCTGCCAGATCTCGTAGTCATAATACGCAGCAATAGCAAGCAATACCATGACAACAGAGGAAAAGGTCTCATCATAGTCAATACCATGAATTTGCTTGAAACCCTTAGCCACCAGTCGCCCTTTGAATGTCTGTACATTCCCATCCATGTCGGTCTTCTTCTTGAAGACCCATTTGCACCCTATGGGTCGTACCCCTTCAGGTGGTTCCACCAAGTTCCAAACTTAGTTTGCATACATGGAGTCCATTTCGGATTTCATAGCCTCAAGCCATTTGTCGGAGTCCGGTCCATTGATAGCCTCTTGGTAGGTTGCTGGTTCATCATCATGATCCATAAGCAACACATTACCTATTTGAGACACGAGAAATCCATATCTCTCAGGTTCAAATCTTGGTCTACCAGATCTACGTAGGACCTGTGTTTCTTGAGTAGGTTCTCTAGCTACAACATCTTGTAGTCCTGTCTCAGAATCCAATTCCGGTTCATTCACTATTGGTGGTTCTTGAACTTCTTCAAGTTCTACCTTTTCAGTCTTTCTTGATAAAAACTCTTTCTCCAAGAAGACACCAGTCCTTGCGACAAACACTTTGCCCTCAGACTGTAGGTAAAAGTAATACCCTTTTGTTTCCTTAGGATATCCCACCAGATAACATTTATCCGATTTGGGTTCCAGCTTGTCAGGCATTTGACGTCGCACGTATGCCTCACAGCCCCAAATTTTAATGAACAACATACTAGGACGCTTCCTAGTCCATATCTCATATGGTGTCTTCAGAACCGTTTTCGTTGGAGCGCGATTCAGTATCATTGCAGCAGTCTTTAAAGCAAAACCCCAAAAGAAAACAGGCAAGTCTGCATGACTCATCATCGAACGTACCATGTATTACAGAGTACGATTTCTCCTCTCAGACACACCATTATGCTGTAGTGTTCTATGTGGAGTGAGCTGTGATACAATACCACACTCTTTCAGATGATCACGGAACTCATGACTCAGGTATTCGCCACCTCGATCAGATCGGAGTGCTTTAACCCTTTTTCCCAACTGGTTTTCTACTTCATTTTTGAACTCTTTGAACTTTTCAAAGGTCTCGGATTTGCACTTCATAAGATACACATATCCGTATCTACTGAAATCATCAGTAAATGTAACGAAGTAGAAATACCCGCCTCTAGCCATGGAGCTCATGGGTCCACATACATCACTATGTACAATACCCAAGAGATCCTCAACCCTCTCAGTATAACCAGTGAAAGGGGCTTTAGTCATTTTGCCTAACAAACAAGATTCGCATCGCTCAAATGATTCATAATCAAATGAGTCCAAAAGTCCATCTTTATGGAGCTTGGATATGCGCTTATCGTTTATATGGCCCAAACGACAATGCCAAAGATATGTAGGGTTTGAGTCATTTATTCTTAGTCTTTTATTATTTTCTACATTATAGATCTGATGGTCCAAGTTCAAAACGTAAAGACCATTAAACAATTGGGGTACAACATAACAAACATCATTCTTAAATATAGAACAACAGTTGTTCTTAATTATAAAAGAAAATCCAATCATGTCCAAGCATGAAATGGATATAATGTTCCTAGTTATTGCCGGAACAAAATAACAGTTATCAAGTTCTATTACAAGCTCACTGGGCAAAGAAAGACGGTAAACCCCTACGGATACAGCAACAACTCTTGCTCCATTGCCGACGCGCAGGTCCACCTCCCCTTTACTCAGCAATCTTCTCCTTCTCAGTTCTTGCACATTTATACAAATGTGAGAACCACATCCGGTATCTAATACCCAAGATGAAGGAGCAGAAAGGTTTATCTCTATAACATAAATATTTGAAGCGGAAGTCATACCTCCCTTCATTTTCTACAGACCCTCAATGTATGAAGGACAATTCCTCCTCCAATAACCAGCCTTGCCACAGTGGTGGCATTTCCCCTCCTTCACCGTGCTCTTCTTTTTCATCAGTGCAGAAGACTTGGGCTCGAGATGTGACTTGGGTCCCACCTTCGTCTTCTTAGATCCCTTGGCCTTTGCATTTCCCTTATGCACCATCAGTATGGGGCTGACAGTCTTTGCCTTCTTCATATTGATCTCGGCAGTTCTCAACATGCCTAGGATCTCGGGCAGTGTCTTGTCTATTTCATTCATGTTGTAGTTCAAGACAAACTGCTCGTAACTGTCCGGCAACGATTGCAGGATCAGATCTGTGCCCAACTCTTGACCCAGAGGAAAACCCAGCCTTTCAAGGTTCTCTATATACCCAATCATCTTGAGTACGTGAGTCCCTACTGAGTCTCAAACTCCCATCTTGCACTGAAACAATGCTTTTGTGACGGCAAACCTCTCTTGACGAGCTTGCCCTTGAAATATTTTCTTGAGATGCTGGTCAATCTCCTTGCACCCTATGTTCTCATGTTGCTTTTGAAGCTCAGAGTTCATGGTGGCAAGCATAAGGCATTCGACGTCCAAGGCGTCATCAGTATATTTCTTATAAGTATCTTTATCAGCACGGGAAGAATTCCCGATCGGCACCTCGGGGGCTTCTTCTTCCAAGACATAGAGCTTTCGCTCTTGCCTAAGAACAATTCTCAGGTTTCTGTACCAGTCCATGTAGTTAGTCCCACTGAGCTTATCCTTCTCAAGGATGGCTCTGAGAGACAGTGTGGAGTGTGAACCACTTGCCATGGAATTCTACAAGAATTAATGCAGAATAAATCAATACCAAAATTTCAAAATACAATTATTTTCTTAATTTGGACTTCAATTAAAAACTCCCACTATTTTATTCAAAATAATAGCCCTCACTATCAATTCGGAGAGTTCATGCGAGCTACTCTCTTAGTGGACAAGATCCGTATTTCACCAACACAATGAGTCATCTTTGGCTTTCCTCTCACGTTGTGGTTATTTAGGTAGGCAATGCTTGCCAATTGCATCCTCATGAAATTCTTGTATGGTTGGTGAATAACTCCTTATTCGCATCCATCATATGGTGCATGCCAACCCTATGTCTCTAGGCACTCAACTTTTGAGGTCATCTAGTTAAATTGGACCCGATGTCGACAGTGGGATATCACAATTATCCGCTCGCACCCTTACCAAGATAGATTAATGCATCTTGCTTTGGCAATTAAGCCCACACTTCATCGATCGAGGCAGGAAGAGTGTCATTCATCGGAAGGCATCCGAACACTTAATATTAGAGGAAGGGATTTTGATTATAGGTTAACAATTAACCATGATCAACATTTGATCAATGTGCACATCCAAAGAAAAACACTTCACTAAAATCCCCATGCATCCCTTATGTGCACAACGGAACACTATCAACATTTGATAGAGAAAAGGGATAAATTTGAACATCTGGACACTTCCAAATCTTCAGGTTTACATGCATTGGACAAGGGACAAAGACAACTCAACTTAAAGCAGTAGACAAGCTCATCTCTCCTTGTTGGATTCAAAATCCAAAACAAAATTGAGGGATGGTTACTACTAAGGAGACAGTAATTCCTAACGATTAGAAATTACCACAAGATTCTAGACGTTCCCGGCGGGGTGCAAAGATTAAATCTAGACATTTAGAACACTTCTAAATCCCTAGGTTTACACGAATTGGAATAACCTAACTTCCAAAACAATAATCATGGCCGGAACCTCCCTCTGATACCACTGTTGGGTTTTTCTATGGAGGTTGGCACAACACTTGTGCACGCAGCAGAAAGAATAAAACAAGAACAACCCAAAGAGAAATGGATTGGGCCATGAATGTTGAATCAAGAAGTTAATACATAACAAGACAAAAATTACCTTAGCGGCGTTGAGTCACAACTCAACGGAGATGCTCCAAGCTTCGTGTCCTTGTCGGTGGCGAGTTCTACATGGAATAACGTCCACGTCTCTGCAGAAATCCACACGAGCGAGAGAACCTCGAGCTTCGTCGTACGAAGGGTCGGGAAGAAGATCGTCCGCACCTTTGCACTTCCCACAGACTGCTAGGTCCGCGCTAGGGAAAGCAAGACCAGTGACGGTCGCCGGAGATGAGGTCGTCGGCAGAGCGAACAGGCGACGGCGAAATGTTTCTGTCCGGCGGAATCGGGATTCGGCGGATCGGGAGATCGGCGGAACTCTTTCCGTTGGCTTTCGTTCGGCTACAGAAATCCCGATGTTGGTCGATGATTTCCCCAAAACCCTAAGTGTCCTATTTATACCAAAGGCAAAAACAGTTCATAAAAATCGCTATTCGCAGACCACCCAAGTTAGGGTTTCTAGACCGTTCGACGAGAATCACCTCCAGATTCGACGAGAATCACCTCCAGATTCGGCGAGAATCAGTCGGCGAGAATCACCTCCAGATTCGACGAGAATCAGTCGGCGAGAATCAGTCGGTGAGAATCAATCGGCGAGAATCAATCGCAGAATCGGCGAGAATCAGACGCAGAATCGGCGAGAATCGAACAGTTCGATTCTCGACGATTATGCCTTAGTCGGCGAGACATACACGACGACTCCCGTCGATTCTCGTCGATTTTGCCATAGTCGACGAGTCATACTCGACGACTCCCGTCGACTCTCGACGATTTTCCCTTGACAACATTTGCCTGACTCCCCATACTGTAGGGTGATTGTTAACCCTTACCAACATAGTTAATCTTCTAATTTCTCCACATGCTCTTATGTACAACCCTGCATGCTCATATCGCATTGGCAGTGAGATTACATGTTTGACCACTTCTAGATCACCATGGTAACTCCAACACTCTCAACGCCAAGGCTCAAAAAATCTGGCTAAGGCAAAAAACCTGGAGTTCGTCGAAATGAATTTACTCTTTCGTCGATCTGAGTTCTGAGATTGTCGAACTGAGCCTGGAGTTCGTCGAACTGAATTTACTCTTTCGTTGAACTGAGCTTGGCTTTCATCGAACTGAGCTTAGCTTTCATCGAACTGAGCTTTTTGAGTAGAGATCAGAGTTCATCGAACGGAGCTCAGCGTTCGTCGAGCTAATCGCTCTCAACGCCTAGATAGATAGAATTTTGTCTAAGTGTTGTGGCGTTGAATGATGCTTACTCACTCAACGCCTTTGCTTTTAATGCTTTAATTTTGTCTAAGTTCACAGATGTTGAGTCATGCTGACGTCAGCAAAGTAAAAAAGTCAACCAAAATTCAAATATTGCGGGATTGCTGCCAGAGGCGCTGGCGACCAGCTATCATCATCCTCTGCACTTGAAAAGATATATTTTCATCTTTAAGTGTTGGGGCCCACACACAACAAAGAGCCGTTGAATCAAGAGTAAATGGAAAGAATGTGTTGTATGGCTAAATCACAGCCATCAATCCTGGTGGTGGACCCACTGCTCGATTGGCTATCAAAGAATAAAAAGGAGCAAATTGGCCAGAGCAAAAAAAATCAAATCCTTGTCTAGGTTTTCTAAAAACGAAAGTGGGGCCGAACTTCATCTTCTTTCTCATCTTTCTTGTCAAGCCTGAAGAAGCTGTTCTGCACAGAAAACTTAGCATAAGAGAGAGATAGCTGAAGCAATCACTATTTACAACAGCAGGTTCATAAGCAATTATGAGGAAGCAGATCTATAGGCTCTACAAAGAAACGATAGTTGTTTGACAAAAGATTCAACTACCGACTTCATTGTCTTCAACAACAAAAGCTTGGGTTGATATCTGCTCAGTCATGGAAGAAGTAGACACAGAGTTCTTGCTCTGGTATCTAATCAAATCACCTTTTATTTCTTCTGTATAGATTCTTTGTGAGTCTAAAGTTGTAAGCATGTGTTATAAAGACTAAGGTCTTTGTTACCTGTGGTTTGGCTTAGTGTCAAGTGAAAGGTCTTTGTGACCTGTAGTTTGGCTTAGTGACGAGTGAAAGGTCTTTGTGCCCTGTGGTTTGGATTAGTGCCTAAGTGGTAGGTCTATGTGACCTGTGAGGTCCTACGGGATCTGTGTTGTAAGCTCTTAAAGAGCCGAGTTTTGGGGGAAGAGCCTAGTCTAACACACTGTTAGAAAGGCGCAGAGGGACAGTAGACGTACCCAAGATTAGGGAACCACTATAAAATTGTTGTGTCGTCTGTGATTGTTCTTGAAAGCTAAAACTAACATAATTACTAAGCACAGAAATCGGCTAACAAGTAAGAAGATTTAAATAGAGACAAAAAACTATTCACCCCCTCTAGGTATTTAGCTAGCCTTGAACACAAGACTTTCAAGTGATATTAGAGGGAGGTTACTCTTTAAAGGCTTAACAGTCTGAGTAGATCTCCAATGTTAGCTAGAAGTCTATCTCTATGGGTTCAGGAATGAACAATAAGGAGCTGAGTGTTGTGAAGCTTCCAATATGTAGGAAGGAAGGCTTCGGCATCTGGAAAGCAAGGGTGAGGTAGTTCATGGAAGCTGCTGACCCTAGGATGTATACTACAGTCGAAGAGGGACCATTCATCCCAATGAAGGTCTCAGCACTGGATGCAAAGGTCCAGACACCCAAGACATATGATGAGATGACTAAGGATGAGCTTGTCCTGGCCTCAATAGACAAGAGAGCAAAGAATATAATTATGAGTGTTGTTGATGACTCTATACTTCAGAACCTGATCCATTGCACAATAGTAAAGGAAATGTGGGACACACTGGTGATCTACATGGAGGGGACAGATGAAGTTCGAGATGCTAGGAAGTCCATGCTCAACCAAGAGCATGAGGCTTTCAGGCAATTCAAGGGGACAACATAACCACCAGTTATGAAAAGTTCTTCAGGATTGTGAATGAATTGAAGACTTATGGAAGGGTATTCAGTCACTATGAACTGAGTGACAAGTTCTTTAGATCTCTCACTAGAGATTGAGACACAAAGATCTGTGTCATCAGAGAAGTGGCAAAGTTGGGTGACACTGCTCCTCACACCCTCTTTGTGAAGCTGTTGTCATATGAGATATAACTGACTGTCAGAAAAGAAGAGGAGAATCACAGCAAGTCTCAGGCAAGAGATAAGGCTGTAGCATTCAAAGCTGAAGGATCCAACAAAAGCAGAAGAAAGTATCCCTCTCCACCAAGGAGTGATGCTGAATCTGATTCTAGAAGATCAGAGAAAAGCACATCAGACTGCCAATAGTCTGATGAAGATTTTGCTTCCTTCTCCAGGCAATTCCAGAAGTTCATGAAGAAGAAGCACTGGAGAGGTCGGCCTTCCTCCTCCGCTCATCCCAAGGATGACTACTATAAGGGCAAGAAGAAATTCTCTAAGGAGAACAGGTATGGTTCTAAAACTAGTAAACAGGTTTCATCTAACATGATTTGTTATCATTGTAGAAAGCATGGACATGTAATAGCCGACTGCACAGTCAAAAGAAGGAAACATGGTGAGAAAAAGGAACACTAGCAAAAAGGCAAGAAAGAGAAATCCCTCATTGCTAAGAAGCAAAGAAGCTGGACTGACACCTCCTCATCAGAGTTAGAAGAAGAAGAAGCCTAGATAGGGTTGTACTCTACTGAAGATGGAGCTGTAGAAGCAGACTGCATTAAAAGGCTGGATGTTATAGAAGAAGAAGCTGAGAAGGTTCTTCCTGCTGCCAGGGTTGAAGTCATCTATCACAATTTGATGGTGATTCAGAGGTGGATTATAAAGAAGACAGCTGCTGCATTGGGCTGATGGCTAGGTCTGATGAAGAACTCAGCCAGGATCAGCCCGATCCAAACAAGGTAATCTCTGTTACTAGCTCTTCTAGATCAGATTATGAATCAATTCCAGATTCTTGTGCCTCTGCATCAAATGATGATGATGGCTCAGAATCTGAAGGAGACATCAATCAATTGATTGATAACTATGGTGCACTCATGCAGGCTCTAAAGAAAAGCAAGCTCCTGGCAAAACAACAGGCTCGGGAAATTGCTTCTCTTCAGCTTGCTGTTTCAGAATCAACAAAACTGCTGGATCTGAAGTTCTAAGAAGTCAGCAAACTAAAGAATGTAGCAATCATTCAGATGGACACCATAACCTTCAAGAATAACTATATCAGGAATCTTGAAGGAAAGCTCCAAAAAGAGAGGGAACTGGTGGCTAGCTACTCCAAGCCTAGCACAGTGCTATCCTTGATAGACTCCTTCTCCTCTCAAAAGGGAAAGAAAGGGTTGGGTTTCAAGGGAAGGACAAGAGCTGACAATCTCAAGGGAAAGGGCAAAACTCAAGTGCAGCCACTAGCCTCTAAGCCTCCTGTTAAATTTAATAAAGTGCAACTACCTTCTAACAGGCATGACCATTAGAGTATTTATGGTTTCTGGAAGAATGTTAGACCCTCTAGTGTGAACAAAGATGTTCCACACTATGGTGGTAGATACAATAAGGGTGCAAGTGTCTTTAAGGCAGCCAATGAGGAAATATAAATGGCTTATCATGGACCATTTGTGTTTGGTGCACCAGCCCCTTCAGTCAAGGGTAAAGTTGCTGACTGTTATCCAGATCTTCCAGCTCACTCGAAGACAAAGGGCAAGGTTGTCAGTATACCAGACTTGGGCATCTCTAAGGCCATTAAGAGTATGCTTTCTGAAAAGAAAGTGGCTGCTAGAAGGGCTCAAGATATCTTAAGCACTTCTACTGCCAGACCCACCACTTGTCTGACTGGGGCTAGGAAACTAAAGAACAAGACTATTGTTGCTCCTTCTAGACTAAGAGCTACTGTTAACACAACCACTAGATCTACTCTGAAAAGAAGGTACAACATCCATGAGTGCTGGTGTTGGGGCAAGGTAGGCCACTTTGTTGTTGATTGCTGGTACAATCATAATATGTAGAGAGTCAATGTTAGCTTGCCTGTTAGAAAATCTGCAGGCAGATAGAGTCATTTTTAGTCTAACATGCACTAAGGACCCAATAAAAATTGAGGTCCTAAGGTTAACTGATTTGTGTCTTGCAGGTTAGTCCAAGTGCCCATACCCCTATATGGTACTTGGACAGTGGATGTTACAGGCACATGACTAGAACAAGGAGCATGTTAAATGATTATGCTCCAGTAAGGAATGGACCAAATGTCATCTTTGGTAGGGTTAGAAAAAGGGGTGACTAGAGGTTATGGTAAGATATCTAATGACATAATCACTATCACTAGAGTAGCCTATATGAAAGGGTTGTAACACAACCTGATAAACATCAGCCAAATCTGTGATCTTGGCTATGACATAGTATTCCACAATGATGAGTGCCAAATTAGGAGGTTAAGTGACCAAGAGATCATCTTAACAGATAATAGGAGTGGAAATATTTATTGTTTAGATTTCTTATGTTTAAGCAAAGACTCACCTGTATGCCTATTTATAGATGAGAAAGCCTCTTCCTGTGTCCAGTGGCACAAGAGGATAGCCCATCTAAATTATAGGACCATAGGCAAGCTGTTCAGCAATGAGCTTGTTAGGAATGGCCCTAAGTCTATATGCACTAAGGAGGGTATCTGCTCTGCATGCCAAAAGGGCAAACAGACTAAGACCTCCTTCAAGAGCATTGACACCAAAGACTCAGTGAGGTGCTTATATCTCATACATATGGATCTGTTTGGTCCTATGCCAATTCAAAGTCTAGGTAGGAAAGTCTACACTCTTGTGGTTGTTGATGACTTTTCCAGATTTATCTGGGTGTTCTTTTTAAGGAAGAAATCTGAAACTCCTGATGTCTTCCAAGCATTTGTAAAGCAAATTCAGAATGAATTCAATAGCACTGTGGTCAAAATCAGAAGTGACCATGGGACTGAGTTTCAGTCTGAGTGCATGATAAGGTTCTGTGAAGAGCAAAGGATTCATCAAGTATTCTCCTCTCCTAGAACACTCCAGCAAAATGGAATTGCTGAGAGGAAAAATAGGGCTCTCATAGAGGCTGGTAGAACCTTATTAAGTGACTCATCTCTCCCAGAATACTTCTAGACTGAGGCAGTTAACACTGCATGCTATGTCCTTAATAGGGATTCTATCACCAAGAGCCACAAGAAGACCCCTTATGAGATCTTGAAGGGCAGAAAACCAAACCTGAGCTATTTCATGATCTTTGGTTGCAAGTGTTATGTGCTCAATAATGGAAAAGTCCATTTAACTAAGTTTGCTGCCAAGTCCCATGAAGGGGTCTTTATTGGGTACAACACTCATAGTAAGGCATATAGAATCTACAATTTAACTAGCCAAGTTATTGAAGAGTCAATACATGTTATTTTTGATGAATCCAACATGGTTAACAGTGAGCTGCCTAGCTCTTCCTCTTATAGTATTGCAGGTACAGAGCATATGATGGATCAGCTGACCATTAAGGAAGATACCCCCGCAGTCTAAGATAATGATGATGGATTGTCCATTCCAAGAGAATGACAAGACATACCTGAAGAAATTGAAGACCAGCTAGCTGAAACCCTGAAGTTCAGCAAGCTGCAGTTAGACTACCTCCAGCTACCAGGCATCTAAGGGACCATCCAGCACACCAAATAGCTGGTAATGCAAATCATGGATTCCAGACTAGAAGAAGGAGCATGAATACAGCTCTCTACTCAATTTTTTTGTCTCAAGAAGAGCCCAAGAAGTTTGAAGAAGCAATCAAGGACCAATTCTGGATTGGAGAAATGCAAGAAGAACTGGACCAATTTAAGAGATGTAAGGTCTGGAAGTTGGTTCCCAGACCACGAGGACAAAATGTCATAGGGACCAAGTGGATCTACAGGAACAAGTTGGATCAAGATGACATTATTGTCAAGAATAAGGCTAGACTGGTGGCTAAAGGCTACAGGCAAGAAGAAGGCATAGACTTTGACCAGACCTTTACCCCGGTAGCCAGATTGGAAGCAATAAATATATTCCTTGAATTTGCTGCCTATTAGGGATTTAGAGTCTACCAGATGGATGTTAAGTCAACATTCTTGAATGGGGACCTAAAAGAGGAAGTATATGTGGATCAGCCGCCAGGTTTTGTAGATCATAACTCTTCAAAGTTTGTTTATAAGTTTAGGAAAGCTCTATATGGGCTAAAGCAAGTTCCTAGGGCTTGGTATGAAACCTTTTCCAGCTTCCTCATTGAGAACAAATTATCAAGGGGGAAGATAGACAAGACCCTATTCTTAAGGGAATTAAAGGGGAAGCTTATCCTAGTCCAGATATATGTCGATGATATTATATTTGGATCTACTGATGACAACCTTTGTGGAAGTTTGCTAAACTTATACTAGGGAAGTTTGAAATGAGCAGTATGAGTGAACTCAAGTTCTTCTTGGGACTCCAAGTAAGACAGACTAATGATGGCTTGTCCATATCACAGTCCAAGTTCACTAGGGAGCTAATCAAGAAATATGGTATGGAGAATGCCTCCACCATGAGAAATCTCATGGGGTCAAGTATGCCTATAGGCAAAGATGAGGCAGGGAAACCTATTGATGAGTTTTTGTATAGAGAGATAATTGGCTCGCTTCTATACCTGACTATTAGTAGGTCTGACATCATGTATGTTATATGTGTCTGTGCTAGGTATCAGGTCTGCCCTAAAGAATCTTATTACTCTATTACAAAGAGAATCTTGAGGTATCTTAAGGGCAAATTAGATCTTGACTTATGGTACCCTAGAAATAGGGATTTTGATCAAAAAGGATTTTCATATGCAGATTTTATAGGATGCAAAGAAGACAGGAAAAGCACTACTGGAACCTGTCAGTTCTTAAGAAGAAGGCTAGTATCTTGGAGCAGCAAGAAGCAAACTAATGTGGCTATATCTACTGCTGAGTCAGAGTACATATCAGCAGGCAGCTGCTATGCTCCAGCTGTTGTGGATCTAACATCAGCTCTAGGATTACGACCTTTAGGTAAGTATAACTCCTCTATACTGTGATTCTACAAGTGCTATTTCTATTGCTATGAATCATGTCTCACATAGCAGGACTAAACACATATAAAGTAGATATCATTTTATTAGGGAGCATGTTGAGAAAGAAGACATCAGTCTTGAGTGTGTCCCCATTGACAAGCAAGTGAATGATATCTTCACTAAGCCATTAGATGAAGCAAAATTCAACACCTTCAAATTTGAGTTGGGTATGTTGAACTTGGCCTAGCTTCATGCACTCCTTTTTACATTTTTTGTGATGCATGTATTGTTCTTATTACAGGAGATAAAGACTCCCCAGTGGTATCAATTAACTTATGCTTCTATTGAGGGGGAGTAAGTTACTCTGGAAGGGCCAGCCCCTATCTGCCTATTCTGCAGAAGTCAAAAAGGGAGAGAGAATGTCATAGCAAGAGGGAGAGATGGCAAAGGGGAGAGAAGGATATATCCAGTCATCAAGAGAAAGACATGTGGCAACTAAGGGACAAGGAAATGATCACTATCATGCAGCAAACCCATGGGGAGAAAGAGCTATTCCCATACAGGGGAGAAAGTGATCAGGGCACTCAAGTAAGTACAAACACCTTGTAGCAAAATAGGGGGAGTAGGTGATGCTCACCATACAGGCAGGAAATGAGGTACACTTCCATATGCAGCTATGTCAGAATTAAATATTTATTTTGATGTATAGGTTGTGTGTGTCATTGACCAAGGAAAGAAAACAATTTGGATAAGGGTTTTGACTTCTTCAAATAGGGGGAGATTGTTGGGTCCATTATTCCCAATATCCCTGATTTGTGAGAAGTCAAATAGGTCAATGTCACACACATCAACTGTATTTGATGTGTATTTTAGGTCATGAGTGCAGGTTGGTACATATCACATTGATTGGATAAGTGGACACAACAATTGGTTGTTGGACATATTAAAAATCCACTAACTCCATAGGCATTGAGTGGAGCAAGCTCACTCAAAGCCAGAGGTAAGGAATCAATATTTTTTAGGTTGAAATTTGCCTAAGTCCACAGGCATTGAGTGAGTAGAGCTATCTCAACGCCATATAATAAATAACGCTGAGTCTATCTTAGCCTACTTGTAGATAGCCAAAAATATGGCTAAGTACACGGGCGTTGAGTGTAGTCTACTCACTCAATGACATACAATAGAAAGCTGTGAGTCTGGCTGAGTCAGTAAAAACCTAGAGAAATAGACTGAAAATGTGGCTAAGTCTACATGCATTGAGTGTGGTCTACTCACTCAACGCTATACAACAAAAAGCTGTGAGTCTGGTTGAGTCAGTCAAAGCCTAGAGAAATAGGCTGACAATGTGGCTAAGTCCACAGACGTTGAGTGTGGTTTACTCACTCAACGCCATACAACTTTTTAGCGTTGAGTGTTGTGGTGGCTGTCAACACCGCAGAAAAGTTGGGCAAAATTTTAACTAAGTCCACTGGTGTTGAGTGTAGCTTACTCACTCAACGCTATGACAGAAAATCTATTTAAGTAGCAAGGCGTTGAGTGTAGCTTACTCACTCAATGTCATGGAGCAATAACGTTGATTGTATCCTTGCTTATGTGTTTTCAGACACAGATATTTGGCTAAGTCCAAAAGCGTTGAGTGTAGCTTACTCACTCAATGCCAGATAATAGAGAAATTTTGTTAAGTAGTTTGGCATTGAGTGGAGCATACTCTCTCAACGCCAAGGCTCGAAAAATTTGGCTAAGGCAAAAAGCCTGGAGTTCGTAGAACTGAATTTACTCTTTCGTCGATCTGAGTTCTTAGTTTGTCGAACTGAGCCTGGAGTTCGTCGAACTAAATTTACTCTTTCGTAGAACTGAGCTTGGCTTTCATCAAACTGAGCTTAGCTTTCGTCGAACTTAGCTTTTTGAGTAGAGATCAGAGTTCGTCGAATGGAGCTCAACGTTCGTCGAGCTAATCGCTCTCAACGCCTAGACAGACAAAATTTTGGTCTAAGTGTTGTAGCATTGAGTGATGCTTACTCACTCAACGCCTTTGCTTTTAATGCTTGAATTTTGTCTAAGTCCACAGATGTTGAGTCATGCTGACGTCAGCAAAGTCAAAAAGTCAACCAAAATTCAAATGTTGGGGATTGCTGCTAGAGGCGCTGACGGCCAGCTGTCATCATCCTCTACACTTGGAAAGATATATTTTCGTCTTTAAGTGTTGGGGCCCACACACAACAAAGAGCCGTTGAATCAAGAGTAAATGGAAAGAATGTGTTGTATGGCTAAATCATAGCCATCAATCCTGGTGGTGGACCCACTACTCGATTGGCCATCAAAGAATAAAAAGGAGCAAATCGGCTAGAGCAAGAAAATTGAATCCTTGTCTAGGTTTTCTGAAAATGAAAGTGCGACTAAACTTCATCTTCTTCCTCGCCTTTCTTATCGAGCCTGAAGAAGCTGTTTTGTACAGAAAACTTAGCTGAGGAGAGAGATAGCTGAAGCAATCACCACCTACAACAGCAGGTTCAGAAGAAATTCTGAGGAAGCAGATCTACAAGCTCTGCAAAGAAACAATAGTTGTTTGAAGAAAGATTTAACTGCTAACTTCATTGTCTTCAACAACAAAAGCTTGGGGTCTAGGAATAAGTAGACACAGAGTTCTTTCTCTAATGTCTAATCAAATCACCTTTTATTTCTTCTATATAGATTCTTTGTGAGTCTGAAGTTGTAAGCATGTGTTATAAATGCTAAGGTTTTTGTGACCTGTGGTTTGGTTTAGTGCCGAGTGAATGGTCTTTGTGACTTGTGGTTTGGCTTAGTGCCGAGTGAATGGTCTTTGTGACCTGTGGTTTGGCTTAGTGCCTAAGTGGTAGGTCTGTGTAACCTGTGAGGTCCTACGAGATCTGTGCGGTAAGCTCTTAAAGAGCCGAGTTTTGAGGGAAGAGCCTAGTCTAACACACTATTAGAAAGGCGCAGAGGGACAGTGGACGTATCAAAGATTAGAGAACCACTATAAAATTGATGTGTCGTCTGTGATTGTTCTTGAAAGTTAAAACTAACATAATCACTAAGCACAGAAATTGGCTAACAAGTAAGAATATTGAAATAGAGACAAAAACCTATTCACTCCTCCCCTCTAGGTGTTTAGCTAGCCTTGAACACAAATTTTCAGACATCCCTCTCGGCAACCTCCGCTGGAACCTCCTTCCTAAGACAATGCCCGGGAGCATTTTCGTCTAGTGATGGGGCTGGAACCACCGGAACCTAGGGCGTCGCTCACTCGCTTCTCGCCGAGAAGGCCAAGTGGATGGTCTGCAGGACTTCCCGCCTAAAGTCCTCCAACATCCCCAACGTCACCCCACTTTCCCGAGAGGGAGAACCCCCCGAGCCAGCTCCTTCACCTTCACCTCACGTCATGAGACTTAGCTTGAAATTTTCTTGTATCAGTTACGGTCCACGCTCACCGCACCAGAAATGTTGAAGTCAAAAACTGCCTCAACGAGAGTTCGGACCTTGGGGTGTAGCCAACACCTACTTCTCCCAAACCCTGACCCCTGACTAGCAACAAAGAACCAAGAACTTACTCTAAGCCTCAGCTGGGAGGTCCCTCCTCTAACCCGAAAAATCTCATAGTGCTTCCCCTCCTTAGCCATTGCTGGACTAGGAGTACCTCAGAAAGCACTAACTGATTTGAGAAAGTATGAAAGCCTACCTTCTGAGGTACCCTGTGAGTCATATATATAGCCTCCTAGTATCTGGTCTGCCAACAACATATATCCATTATTCTAAAGGGTTATTTGCAGCCCAACTTGGTATGTCAACAACGTAAATCCGCTATTCTGAAGAGATAAATGCAGACCAAAGGGCATCTAGGTAATTTCTCCACTGGATCGTGCTGGGCGGAAACCCTTCCACTATTCTGCAGGCCTTCCGTCTGCCCTTAGATGTAGATCCTCTCGGCTTCCCCTATAAGAAACTTAGGCCCAAGCCGCTAGGCGTTGAGAGCGCCGAGTGGTGAGGCGTAACTTAAAACCGAGAATTTAAAGGGGCGTTGAGTGGCATGACCTCACTCAACTCCAGGAGCTGAAGGGATCCTGCTCACACAGGCGCAAGCCTTCCCGCATGCCCCGGGTGGGAACCCTTTCGGCTATTTACTTGTCGGATCCGTTTTCAACCAAAGCTATTTCAAGGCTAGCCCAATCCCGGTCTCTCGGGCCTCTAGGTCCCACCCAGCGAATATGGGATTGTACAAAAACAATCTTCTTTAATGAAAGTTTGAGATTTTTAAAAAAAATCTTTTAATATAATTTTATTTATATTTAAAAATTAATAAATTAAAACTATTATTTGGATTGGCTCTTGCAGCATCCATGCATCGACACATTATGAGTAACTTAACTCAATATTCAATTATGAGCTTAAAAGGGTTCTAAGTATGGGAATTCAAATGAAAATTTATCTTTTCACTTCTATACATAATGAATTCAAATTAAAATTTGAATGGAACAAGAGAATCAAATAGATCTGAGTATAAACTTTAAAATCTAAATAAGGAAGATTGTTTGGTTAGAAATTTTGCAATTAAAACATTTAATTGATAATGTTTTTGGAGTCTAGTATGATGTGTGGTGTTTGGCTTCTCATACTTGATTAAAAACTCCAAAAATAAATGAAGGGAATCCAAATATTTGGAGGGAAATCTTTCATGAAGGAAATGATGAGCTTTTTAGTCTCACCTTACATATTATCTCTCATATAGGTGAGTATATAAATGAATTCAGATCTTTATATTTGTTCAAAAGAACATAAGGAGAAACTTTGAACCACACGCGCGCGCACCACACTGGACCAGATTTCGGATTTGGGGAATAATTGAATTATTTTTTATACAAAATAGTTTTGACATTTGTAAGTTTCATATATAATTCCGCAAAGAATTCAGCATGTGTCGGCATGCGTTGAAATGAACTCGACACATGCGTCGACTCTACCGTGTATGTGTCGACATGCGTTGAAATGAACTCGATGCATGCGTCAACTTATTTTGCTTTGGTTTCTCCTGCGTCAAAATGATCTTGACGCATGTGTCGACTTCTCTGTCAGATTTCGTTACACATTATTTTCTTTATGCGTTTCTCGCCATTATTTATATACGTATGAAATCCAACTCTTTCCTGCACAATTAAAACTTAGGCTCCGTTTGGTTCGGCGGTGGCGGGTCGATCCGGCGGGTGGAAACAGAGTGTTCGAATCGGAGGGGGGAGGTGGCTGCTCCAAACTGAGCTTTTTGGGGCATTTCTCAAGGCGGGTGGGTGGAAACGGAGCAAACGCCGTCAAAGATTCATTTATTTACCCTCCTTCTGATGGCGTTTGCCCTAAACGGAGCAGCGAAACGCCCAAACAAATAGAGCCTTACTAAATATAATCGTTGTAATTTATTACGTGGTTATTTTTTTCTATTTTTCGATACTTATGCATAAGAGATTTTCTGAATCATTTTATAGATACTCTCTTGCAAATCAGCTTCTTGTCTCTCTCTCGCACGGGCTTGCAACGATTTTCCTCATGATTTCATTTTTTTCACGTTTGCTTCATCAAGAGAGAGTTCGTGTACTCTGCGCTTCTTCGGTGTCGGCGAACATCAGAGTTTCGAGATCTAGCCGGGTGTTGTATATTGGAAAAGTGAGCACTGATTGAAAGCCCCGTCTGAGGGTGGTGCAACTTATTTAGGACAGTGATCACATATCTTACCCAGACTCGATTCTAAACTATATTTTAATTCTGTTTTTTTTCTCACATCTTTGTTAATTCAAATTTTGTTATCATCTTGTTATTTAGATCTGTTTTCTTTTTTATTACATTTTTTCAAAATCGGAAAATATATGAATATATAATAATATTTTAACAATCTAAATAATTTGTAGATCCGCATCACATAATTTCTTCTGAACGGGTCATGTCGGGCTATCATCACACAAACCGCTTAGTACTAGTGAGAACCATCAATGGGTAGAGCTGTCATGGTTCCGGTTCAGTTCCGGTTCTACTAAAACCATGAACCAAACCATTAAGGTAACGGTTCTTCAAATTAGAACAAAAATCTTATTTGATTTGACCGGTTTCGGTTCTGGTTCTGGTTCCAGCTTAATTTTTGGAACCGCCGTGTCAACGGTTTCGATTACGGTTCAACAAGAATAAAAACCAAACCGGCCACTAACGGTTCGGTCCGGTTCCATGCGGTTCGATCCGGTTGCAACTAAAACCAAAATCAAACTTGGCGAAATGAAATAAAAGCGGACTGCAAACAGTAAAACTCAAAACAAGATCAAAATAGAAATAATTATGTTACGCACTTCTCGACGGTCTTTTCAACGATCGGTGGGATAGTATCAATCGCCTTCCTGCGCATTTAGACTTGCCACGACTTCTAGTTGGCTTGCGCATGTCTCGTCGCATGCTCAACCGTAACAACCGGCTACAATTAGTTGTCTTTCATGATTACTAATAAATAGTAGTTGTATATCTTTTATATTTTTTCAATAAAATATTTCAAAAAAATATGTAAGTAAAATTAAAAATATATTATATAACTGTATAAAAAATCAAAAGTGCACTGCAAAAATTGACTCCAAACCGCACAAATGTCAAACTATATCACACAGTTTTTATGCGGTGAAGTTTTGTTCGGTCCAAAATTGATCCCCTTTAGTACAATTGCGATTTGGGTTCAAACTGCATCAGCTTCACTCGTGATAGTAAGTATAAATATTATAGATAAATTATAAAATAATAACAATATAATAATAATAAACGGGTTGCGGTTCGGTTCTACTTCGGTCCGGTTTGGATCGGATCTAAAAATCTTGAAACCGCTTGAGACTTGTATGTTGCGGTTCCGGTTCCGGTCCGGATAATAAAATGTAAGAACCACACCCGGACCAATGTTGTTCACGGTTCCAAAATTCAAACCGAAACCCGAATAATTTGCGAACTGTTCGATCTGGTTCTTTGCAGTTCCGATTCGGTTTGCGGTTTTCGGTTTTAAGTGACAGCTCTATCAATGGGTATTCCTTGAGAAATCCAAGAATAATAAAAAATATAAAATCAAATAATAAAAAAAGATTTTCTTTGTTTTCAATTTCATATGTACTAGAATTTACTGTTTGTATTACAAATTTCAGAAATTTGTAATGACATCTAGATCTGAGGATTCTGTCAGGATCAAATCCGAAAAATTTAATGAAAATAGTTTTGTCGCTGGCATGCACAAGTAGAATATTGACTTAATACTTTAGGTCTTTTGTCTTTTATTTTTGATGCCCTTACTACTGTAACTGAAAACCCGACACTGCAACTGCAGTTGCCTCATCCCTTTTATCATCTTCATCGTCTAGTGCTAATACAATTAGAACATATGTTAGACATACTCCCTATAGAAATTCGGTAGATATAGAGTATCATTGTCATAATTGAATCCTTAGTACCTTATCTTGAAGAGCATTATAACCATGATAGTGCGGGGTATAGCACGATATAATGTTTCAAATCTCCATAAATTCATATTGATGCCTTCAAACTCATCAATCCTCAACTTCATCAAATAAATGAGATATTGTCTAAGATTAGAGTCGATGGCTCAATTCTAACTGAAAATTATCTAGGGGCATGTCTTAACGATTTTCTTCCTGATTATTTGTCTAGCATTAACAATAGACTAAGGCATGACCAATCCAATCTCAATTATGTTCAAATCTAAAATGCTATCTGCATAGAGAAGAAACATAAGAAAAAAAATTCTTATACTCCTAAAAATCATGCTCCAAAAGTAAATTTTACTGAATCTTATGATAACCTTTCCTCTCACCATCACTTCAAAGCTAACGGCAAGAATCACAAGAAATCATTCCATCCAGGTTTCTGCCACCAAAAACTCAATCATCCCAAACCTATATAAAGGGAAATGGTGCATTATCTGCGGTCACACAAATCATCTGTCTACAAATTACTTCTACAAGAAGACATAACTCGTGGTTGGCAAATCTCATGGTGTCAAGCCTTGGGCCAATATGATCAAAGCACCGAATCAACCTATCTTCAGGTTAGATTATACTCCTAGTCTTCTTCTCATTTGTTCATCAGATTGGTGGTTTGATTTCAGAGTAAACGTTCATACTTGTTTTGATTGTTCTTGTTTTGCCACCTTCAAGGACATCAGTGAAGGAAGCGTGATCTTAGGAGGTGCTTCTTCGGCATAAATTATTGAATGCGGGCGAGCGGATCTTAGGTTGACATCCGGGAAGACACTAGAGTAACGCCCCCGACCTTTTTTTCAGTGAATTATTTAATTTCTTATTTGACGTAGTATGACGTCAGGGCGTTATGTTAGCGCGTGCTGGTCATGTGACGTTGTTAGAGCGTGCTCTTAGCTCTTTAGGTTTCCTGCGTGGCTTGGTGATGCCTGGTAGCAAGATTCCCTAGCGAGCCGGAGTCTGTTTGGTGACTCGGTGGAGCCTCTTGGGGAATGCTTGTGTTTTGGCTTCGGGAGGAATTTGCCCGAGTTTTGTTCGTCGGATTTTGATACCGACTTTGTCGTTAGCGCGTTTTGCGTTCGTTAGGTTTGACCGGCCAAATTTTGGGATTTGCGTCGGGAGTGGAAATTTCCACGTTAGGAAATTTGATCGGCTAATTTTAGACTTGCTCGTCAAGTTTCGTCGCGTTCCGAGCATTTTTGGAGCCTCGGCGCGCGATTTAAGTTTTGTATGTTTTCGCGTACGCCGTTAACTTTAGAAATTTTTATCTCGAAAACGGTGCGTCGGAATTCGATTTCGACTTCGCCGTTGGATTCGTAGCGTCGTCATTCGCCTACGGTGCGAATTTCGTTCGATTCGGCGCGCGTTTGGCCCTCCGTAACGGTATAATGTTATATCATTTTTTATATAATTATAAATATTATTATTATATATGTATAAAAAATATATTAAAAAAAAAGAATATAAAAAAAAAGGGGGAGAGGGAATCGGTGAGAATCTCACCGAATCAGCCCCCCCCCCCCTTTTGCCTTTCCCGCCGAACCAGCAGCCCCCCCCTCCTGTGCGAGAGAAATCGAGGCGGAAACCTCTCGTTCGCGAATCTTCCGGCGGCCGCCACCGCCGATCCGGTGGACGGAATTTCGATCCGATCGCGGCGTTGGAAAGCTCTCGACGAGAGCTTCGAGATCGCGGTAAGCTTTTCCCGTTTCGGTGACCGTTTCGCCATAGTTTTTTTCGGCCCTAACCCCGGTTGTCCGTTTTTTCGTAGATCTCGTCTCCGCGTGCCCCCTTTTGGACGGATCTACGTGGTGGAGTATTTTGGGTGGACGTTTTCAAGAACGATTTGAGGCAAGTGGACTTCTCCCCTCTTGCGTGCCTCCTTGGGTTGTATTTTTTTTTCGCCTTATTGTCTCTCCTTGTCGTAGAACACCGGAGTAGTGTAGGTGAGATTAGAAATATTCCTAGGTTGGGGCTTGTAGTCGGCCTAAACTAGGAAGAAATCGGAATTTATTTTCTAAGTTGAATTCGGCGGGTAGTGGGAAATAATTCGGCGGGTAGTGGGAAATAATTCGGCGGGTAGTGGGAAATAATTCGGCGGTGTCGCCGAATTTAGGTTTAGTCTATTTCGGCGGGTTTTGGTTGTAGAACTTGGTAGTTTCTAAGTGGTGTTGTCGGCCAGTTTTGGCGCCGAATCGTGGATCATTAGCATGTGGTAGCTGGGTTTCTGAGGGAGTATGGTACAAGGGGAGTTCGAGCCGTGGCCACCACCATTCCCTCCTTTGGACATTTTTGGGTTCCTGTAAGAGGTTGGAACTCTATGTGTGTGGACCCTGTGGCGGCCCCTTTAGTACTCTTGAGACACCTGGACCTGCTTGTTCGGTTGTGACTGTTCTTAGTCTCCGACACAGGTTTGGGATTTGTGCCGGTGCTAGTGATTTACAAGTTTAGGACTGTTAGTTCCCTTCATACTGTTCATTTGACGCATATTAGTTCCCTTTTTGCCTCTGCAGGCTTGAGCGGAGTTTGGTACGTTTTAGTACTTGTTGCATTTCTCTCAATTTTCTGATTATTACACTTACTTTTTTGTCTCTTTTTTTTTTTGGATTCTTAGCTGAGGTTTTCAGCATTTCCCTTGCAGGGTTGGTAACCCTTTTCTTTCTGCTCTTCTCATTCGATTTTTATCTGATTTTTCTTTGCCACTTGTTTTATTATTTCTTGCTGAGGTGTTCTTCTTTTGAATGCCTCAGGTTCAGGTCTGTAGCCGGCTGAGCGGCTAATTTTCAGGAGTTTCTTTGTGGACTGCGTGGTGGCAGTGTTTTCCTCACCTGTTGAGGTAGTTCTTTAGCTTTGTAGTAGTACAGACATACATGCTCGCCAGCGAGTTCGTGTCAGGTTGTTGACGCTCGTTGGTGATTTTCCTTGGTGATACTAAGTCTTTGCTTAGCTGCTAGTTTACCTGTTTTGTGGTAGTTTCACTTGCTCTCTGGGAATGTTTTATGTTAGGTTGCTAGTTACTTTACAACCTATAAGAACTACTATATGTATTGCATGATCAGCATGTTTTATAAAAGCTCATACATTATTTTCCAAATGCGTAAAAAGATTGTTCCCTTTATAAATATTATAAATTGAAATCTAGGGTCTTGCATAGTGTAAGTTGTCCTCTTAGGACACTTATGCGCTCTTTTAGGATGTTAATCATAAATGAAGTATTTTTCCGCTACGTATAAAAATAGTTTTCAAACCGTGGACTTTCTAACCCACTGAGCCGAGAGATACGGCCAATCAATTTAAAATCAGTTTTCTATTCATTTTAACTTATAATTTGAAAGTTTAGAGTGTTGCCTGAGCGTCAGCAGTTATCCCCTGCTTGACGTGGCATCACAGCTCGTAGTTATCTCGTGCTCTGATTTATTTATTAATGAGAAAAATGCAGGTTGTGACAACTAGTCATGCATGATGTGATTTATGTGTCGAGAGTTAGGAAAAATCTTATGAGCAGATATTTACTAGTGAAGAAGATATATAAGATTGTTTTAGAATTAAATAAAGTTTGAATAACTTTTAATGATGTTTTTATTAACAAAGGATTTGACTGTGATGGTCTATTTAAATTGAATGACATTAATTTGGAAGTTATACAAAAAATTCTTCCTTAATTCAAAATTCTTCTTTTGTTTTTTGGTATGCTAAATTAGGATATATGACAGATTGTATTAAAAGAATAATGTCTTTAAATCTGATTCCTAAATCTGACATTGCACAAAAGGCTAGATGTGAGATTTGTGTACAATATAAATTTTCTAGAAAGCTTTTTAAATCAATTGAAAGAACTTCAAAGTTTTTAAAGTTAATTTGCTTGGATGTGCGTGACTCATACTGTCAATCTACTAGATGTGAAAATAAATATTTTGAAACTTTCATTAATGATATTACAAAGCTCTGTTATACATATTTATAAAAAAAGATGAAGTATTTTCACATTTCAAGATTTTCAAAGCTGAAGTAAAAAATTAATTAAGATCTTCTATTAAAAATCTTAGATCCGAGCGATGTAGAGAATATACTTTGAATGAACTAACCCAGTTTTCCCAAGAATACGATATAATTCATCAAATAATTGCTCCATATTCACCTCAATCAAATGGTGTAGTTGAATGTAAAAAACGGACCTTGATAAACATGGAAAATGACATATTAGCTAAGTCTGGTGCTCTAGAAAATCTTTATGGAGAAGCGTTGTTCACTTCCTATTTCATACTTAATAAGATTCCATCAAAAAATAACGATAAAACCCATTTTGAAATATTTAAATTAAGGAAGTCTAACCATCAAATTTTTTGAGTGCAACGGTGCTTGATTTGTTGGAGAATATGTTCCGCACTCATGGTTTGAAAATAACAAATCCGGAATGTATTTGATCAAAATATGTTTATGGTGTGCAGACATCACATGAATAATACTCTGATGATTGTAAATTGGTGACGAGCAACACATTTTTTAAAGCAAGAGATATTGATGGTGATAGCCCTCTATCGCCAGGCGATAGCATAATGGCATCAGCCATGACGTGGGCCACATTCTGCACGATCAGCCACGACGTGCATTACTCAGTAGTATCGTCAAGCAATGTCTGTTAGGGTATTTATATATGTCCGCGCGTGTCGAGACTGACTCGGAACGACCCAATGGGTTACGTGTCACTAGGGTGTAACGGCTCTACGCTGGAGATAATATATAAGGTCATTCCACATTTGATGAGCCTTAGTGGACTATCTTGAGCGGAGCAATTACATTCTCAAGATAATTTTCTAGGGTATTCCGCTCTCCCATTCCGACACGATTCCACTGCTTCCCTACTTTCCCGTTCGCGATTTTCTCTGTCGCTGCCGAAGTTTCGTTCGGTATTTCTCCCCGTCGCAGGATCTATAGGAGGAAGATCGTGAAATCTTCTCGTCGCCGCTGAGAATTGCGAGAAAGAAATAAAAAAAATTTCGAACAGATTCGGTTCTCTGCCGAAGCATCCGCCGGATCAGAAGATCGCCGCCAGATCCAGATCTGCAAGTTCTTCGGCTTCACGAGATCGTGATTGAGATCACAAGGATATAAGATCCAGATTTTTTTTTACCCGGCTTCTACACCCAATCTGAACGGAGCCATCGCCAGAATTTCTAGATCTTCTCATAGTTGGAGGAAATCGGGTTGCTGCTCCCGATCTAGAAACTCCAGATCTACTAGCCGGTTGCAGAATCTGGCCGCCTCCTACACCGATCCGGCGACCTCCTGCATAGATCCGACTGCCTCTTGCCGATTGTTAGAAGAAAACTATTGTTTGGAAAGATCAGTCGTTCGGCTTGCATTTCCAGATCATCGGCTAAAAAGGTTTTTTTTTACTGCAGTTGGAGAAGTATCTCTTTATTTTTTTTTCTTGAAAGCCAGAATCTGTGCCATTTGTGAAAGGATCCAAACACTTGAAGTTGCTGGCTGGTGGAGAGAACACAGTCAGTGAAGATAGATCTAAACTTAACTGGATTAGTGCTGTCAGAATCCATTGTTTTGGAGTTTGATCTTGTGTCACTGTCTATTTGCCGTGGAATCTACTAGATCAATTGCTGTTGGTTTTCTCCTATCTAGATCTAGCCGATCTGAGTGCTGCTACTTGGAGGATTTCTCTTCATAAATTCATCAACCTCTCAAAGGCTAATTGTGCTCAACAATCAAGTCATTTCGGTGACTGTGCTCAGCTGGATAAGTGCAAATAAATAATTTCTTGGATTGGATCCGAAGTTTTTGACGTCTTCACTCGGCTCAGGTGACCTCGTTTTAGCATTTTAATTCTTGTTTAAATTTAGTGTGATGTCGAAGAAAAGCACGCTCGACACCATAAAGCTGCAATCGTTCGACTCCTCCGATTTTCTCAGTTGGAAAATTCAAGTCCAACTAGGAATGAAGGAACGCGAGATTTTTCTATACTGTTCAGAGTGATTTCACTTCTACCATCGAGGACGTGGACGAGTACCAGTGAAACAAGGATGAGGATTTCTGCAAGGATTACCTGTTTAATTCCCTAAATCCCCGTCTCGCGTTGACCTACCACGCTTATAAGACTGCAAAAGAAATATGGGATCGACTGAACGCGTATTTCCAGAAGGAGGGATGATTGTCAAAGTCGCTCATAGGAGAGAAGTTCTTCAACTTCAGATTCAAGACGAATGTGCCTATCACTTCTCAACTCTTGGAGCTAGTTAACCTGCGTCAGAAGCTGGATGATGATCATTCGAAGATGGACGACAACATCTTTGTGTATATGATTCTGAGTAGGCTGCCTCCTGAGTGGCTCTTTTTCAAGACCGAGATGCATCGACTGAAAGAGAAGATCAGTTT
Source organism: Platanthera zijinensis (assembly GCA_039513925.1). Lineage (NCBI taxonomy): Eukaryota > Viridiplantae > Streptophyta > Magnoliopsida > Asparagales > Orchidaceae > Platanthera > Platanthera zijinensis. Next base: position 102,883,426 of record CM077097.1, read on the forward strand.
GGATGAACTCAAAAGGTTTATCCATATTAAGGACCAAAACATCGCTGGGAAAAGCATAGAGCAGGTTGCGCAGCCCTCACATGCCGTCAACTTCATTTCACGTCCTAGTAAGCCTTCTCGGAAGCCCCCGACACCTAAGGGTGATTCCCACGCATCGTTGGTGGTCAAAAAGCCTTCTCTCAAAAGGAAGAAGGGCAAGTGCCACAACTGCGGCAAATGGGGTCACTGGGTCGCTGAATGCAAGGGTCCAAAAAGACAAAAGGAGGAAGCCCCACAAAATGTGGCGAACATGGTGGTCGAAAAATCTGATCCCAAGTCCTTCGTGGGTATGATTGGGAGTAGTCACCGCAGTGCGTAGTCTGAGTGGTGGCTGGACAGTGGTGCTACCTGTCACATCACAAATGACAGGGGTCTTCTCTCAAAGGCCACAACAGTCAAGGATAGAGTTGAAAATTGCAATGGAGGAGCGACAGATATTACTCCTGCTGGGACTGCAGAGCTAGTCCTCTCTTCAGGTAAAACTTTAATTTTACAACATGTTAAATTAGTTCCTAATTTAACTAAAAATTTGATTTCTATGAGTCTGCTTGATAAAGCTGGAATGCATTTCACAACCATGAATGGTAGAATGACGTTAACTGTTAATTCTCACTACTTTGGTTGCGCTTACCTGATCAATGGTATGTATAGACTTAGCCTAGATAACGATTGCATAAAACAAGTGAGTTCCACTCTGATAGATCCGAGGCTATTATACAATAGACTTGGATGTTGAAGCCAAAATTGACCGAAGTCAAAATTGACTTTCGTGGAGTTCGGGGTCCCAAAAAAGGGGTGACCGCACACCTACTACACTCAAATGAACGATCTAGGCTCTAGACTAGGAACGTAAGGGACAGACCCAAGGTCTCAGCGTGGAGGACCCACCGCATACCCGGAAGACTAACAAACTCTTCCCCTCCCAAGCCAAAGGCTGAGCTAAGACACCTTCGGAGGGCGCTCTTGGCCGACCGGAACATCTAAGGAGGGTCTCAAGACCAACTCTCTCCTATCCAGATGTGTCTCCTTGGGTCTATACAAAATTCTCCTTACCCGCGCTACTAAAGGCGCAACATCGCCGAGCAATTCTACGATACGCTGCCCAACTGGGCTGCAAACAGCGCGACTCCGCTGCCTTAAAAGGCTATCAACAGGCCAACAGGGGCTTCCCGGCATAAACCTTGGGGCTCCCACGGGACGAGCGGTTCACGAGCACACCGCTCATCCAAAGCAAAAGGAATAATCCATACATCCACAGAGTATCACAGATTATAAATAAATACAGGAATATAAATTCCATACATCGGCACGCAGGCCGGCAATATAAATAAAAGAAAGGCCTTCGAGGGCCGGCACGAGCTTGGTCTTAAGCCCGCTATTCCCCGCTTGGTACTGCAACACCTGTGCGTCAACGTCTCGATGAACGACTGCCAGCTGAACAACAGTCGGCTAACATAAGCTGGCCAAATATATTCCGTACACCCCTTTTTCGGGCTACGGTGCGCATTCCCTGCAAGCAGATAGTATCCAACTTCCACGGAGTCTTCTCCGGGAACCCCAGAACATCACCCACCCGACTCATGCGTCCGGATGGGCTTCAGATAGAACATCACCAATTCGGCTCGTACGTCCGAATAGGCTTCACGCAGCACATCACCAATTCGGCTCGTACGTCCGAATAGGCTTCACACAGCATGCCTAAATCCGTACTCACACTTCCGGATACTAGATGCAATTAAGAGCGGGGACGTACACGTCAACCCGTCGGAGAGCTCCCTTCCCCACTTGTTGGTGGAGAGAGGTTTCCATGCAAATATGTAAAATAAGGGCTTTACCTGCCCGAGAAGAAACATCGTTACCCTTGACGCGTGATTTGACGAAGCCGCCACCGCGTATCGACCGTACAAGCACGGATCCGGACGTCGCAGCATGAACTCTGATCTTTTTTGTTGTTGTGGATCTTGGTAGCAATAGCCCTCATCATGAGAGGCTCGGGCAACCCTTGCTGGAGGCGACTTTCTCCTTGCGGCGGCGGTGCTGGGAGCTGCGGCGGTGGCCGATCTCCACTCCAGACCGAGCCCTTGCTCGAGGTGGCGATGACGGCGGCCGGTCTCCTTTTTAGGCCGAGCCTTGCTCGGGGCGACGATGAGAAGAGGGGGCCGAGAGGAGCTCGGCCCCGCTGGAGGTGGCCTGGACGGAGGGAAGGAGGGAGGCCGAGCTTTGGCTCGGGGCGACGGCGAGAAGAGGGGGCCGAGAGGAGCTCGGCCCCGCTGGAGGTGGCCTGGACGGAGGGAAGGAGGGAGGCCGAGCTTTGGCTCGGGCTTTGCGACAGCCCGGACGGAGGGAAGGAGGGAGGCCGAGCTTTGGCTCGGGCTTTGCGACGGCGAGAAGAGGGGGCCGAGAGGAGCTCGGCCCCGCTGGAGGTGGCCTGGACGGAGGGAAGGAGGGAGGCCGAGCTTTGGCTCGGTCTTTGCGACAGCCCGGACGGAGGGAAGGAGGGAGGCCGAGCTTTGGCTCGGGCTTTGCGACAGCCCGGACGGAGGGAAGGAGGGAGAGGAAGGGGCGGTGCCGGGGGTGCTGCAGGCGGCCGGAGATAGAGAGGGAGGCGGGTGAGGGGCTGCTGTTTGGCCGAGAGAGGGAGAGGGGAGGGGCGGTGCCGCGTCGGGCCGTTCCAGGCGGCGGATCCGGAAAGCCCTAAGGGCTTTTCTTCCTCTTTTTTCTCTCCCCCGAGCTCTGCCTTTCTCCTCCTTCTTTCCCTTTTTTTGTGTTTTTCTCTTTTTTGTTCCGTCACGAGCCCCCTCTCCCCTCCTTTCTTATTCTCTTTTTTCATTTCTTTTTGCTTTTTTCTTTCTTCCTCCACCCGTACCCCCCCCCCCCCACCTGCTATCCCCTTCTTCCCCCCTCTTATCAAATTATATACATATATATATATATAATATAATAAATATAATATATATAATATAATATATATTATATAATATATAATAAAAGGTATATAAAAGCATATGCACACAAGGCCTCCGCACGCACGCGCGAGGACCCGCACGCCCCCGAACGGGGCTACATCACAACGTCGCTCGTAGCATGTCCCGAGCCCGTCACTTGGGGAGGATCCCGCTCGCCCGGATACGGGGTTGTACACAATCCCCGCTCTTTTCGAGGTTGGTACAAGCTCGGAAAGAAATGTCCAATCCCAAGTATCCGGCGAGTGGGAGCCGACCCAAAAGAAAAATTTTGAGAAAATCCAAAATTTGCGTTCAAAACGCTAAACTTTTCGCGCCCATTTTGACCATTCTGAACCACTCGATACTTATAACGCTCCCTGCTACCGAACTGCCTTTATACCCTTACTTACAATAAGTATACCTGGGGCCGAGCCCGACTCGAGGCGTCGATGAAGTAGCTAAACCGAAGCGAGCCTTCCCCCACAGGCGAGCCTTCGGACCTGCCAGCTTGATGGGAGCCTGCGCAGCGGGTCTACCTGGGGCCGAGCCCGGCTCGGGGTGTCGTAGAAGCGGCTAAACCAGAACATCTCAAAAGCCAACCTTTCCCCCACAGGCGAGCCTACGGACCTGCCAGCTAGATGGGATCCTGCGCAGCGGGTCTACCTGGGGCCGAGCCGAGCTCGGGGTGCCGATGACGATCAAACCAAACCTATCCCCCACAGGCGAGCCTACGGACCTGCCAGCTAGATGGAAGCCTGCGCAGCGGGTCTACCTGGGGCCGAGCCGAGCTCGGGGTGTCGATGACGATCAAACCAATCCTATCCCCCACAGGCGAGCCTACGGACCTGCCAGCTAGATGGGAGCCTGCGCAGCGGGTCTACCTGGGGGTCTCCTCTCCAAACCAACTCCAACCCTCGAGTGAGCCTACAGCCCTGCCAGCTTGATAAGAGCCTGGTCAGCGGGTCTTCTCGGGGGTCTCCTCTCCAAACCAACTCCAACCCCCGAGTGAGCCTACAGCCCTGCCAGCTTGATAAGAGTCTGGTCAGCGGGTCTTCTCGGGGGTCTCCTCTCCAAACCAACTCCAACCCCCGAGTTAGCCTACAGCCCTGCCAGCTTGATAAGAGCCTGGTCAGCGGGTCTTCTCGGGGGTCTCCTCTCCAAACCAACTCCAACCCCCGAGTGAGCCTACAGCCCCGCCAGCTTGATAAGAGCCTGGTCAGCGGGTCTTCTCGGGGGTCTCCTCTCCAAACCAACTCCAACCCCCGAGTGAGCCTACAACCCTGCCAGCTTGATAAGAGCCTGGTCAGCGGGTCTTCTCGGGGGTCTCCTCTCCAAACCAACTCCAACCCCCGAGTGAGCCTACAGCCCTGCCAGCTTGATAAGAGCCTGGTCAGCGGGTCTTCTCGGGGGTCTCCTCTCCAAACCAACTCCAACCCCCAAGTGAGCCTACAACCCTGCCAGCTTGATAAGAGCCTGGTCAGCGGGTCTTCTCAGGGGTCTCCTCTCCAAACCAACTCCAACCCCCGAGTGAGCCTACAGCCCTGCCAGCTTGATAAGAGCCTGGTCAGCGGGTCTTCTCGGGGGTCTCCTCTCCGACACAACTATAAAGGAAACATAAAGATAATCCAAGAACTCAAAAGAACTGTGAACCCGACCAACCAAGTAACAGTCCGACACGAGGCACCTCTACCCGCTACGTCCACCCTCTTGGGAACCAGAGGGGGGACGAAAAGCTAGGATGGTTAAGATCTGTGAGAAACGAACAGAAACAAACCGAAAGTAGTATAACTGAAACTTTATTATTCGAAAAAGGTGTCTATTACAAAGGTATGCCCTCCCTTATATAGAATGGAGGAGAGATGAGAGAGTACAAATAAGAGATGTGGGACTAAAAAATTACAGGACTAAGCGGACTATACAGAACAAACCGCACAAGCCGCGCGGTTAGACAGAAGGGCTAACCGCACGGCTACCACCAGAGAGAGAGAGAGACCGCAAGGGGAGACCGCCTGAGAGCTCGGCAACCAGACAGCAACAGCACAGCAATCAAACCGCTGAAGGTAAACCGCCAGACCGCGCGGTCTCAAACCCGCCAGGACAGACCGCCAGACCGCCCGGTCTCAGACTTCAACACTCCCCCTCAAGCTGGAGCATATATATCGATCATGCCCAGCTTGTCACAAATATGATGAAACGAGGCGGAAACTGGCTTGGTGAAGATGTCAGCCAGCTCTTTATCAGAAGTGACAAAGGGAGTGCAAATTTGTTCCTTTAAGATCTCTTCACGAATGAAATGACAGTCGACCTCAATGTGCTTGGTTCTTTCATGGAAGACCGGATTTTTGGAGATGTATATGGCAGCCTTATTATCACAGAACATAGGTAGCGGATGATTGTAGACCTCTCCTAAATCCAGCATTAGAGCCCGTAGCCATTTTAGCTCACAAGTGGTCGACGCCATACTCCGATACTCTGCTTCAGCACTGGACCTGGAAACAACAGACCTGGAACCTCCCTCTGATACTATGTGAGAACCCGCCCACCCATATCGCATCTCAAAACCCAGGTGTTGAGATGAAGGGTGGCGGGGTACATAAACACGGAGGAGCAGGCGCTGCGGGCGATGTGGGACTAATCCCAACCACAGGACCGCGGGGATATTCCACCACAGGGGGCCCACCGGGGTCAACACCCAGACCAGGAACGCGATGGGGAAAGCCACAGGGTCGGTCCCACACACATGTGTCCTGCTGGCAAATTACTCTCAACATGTGAGAACCCGCCCACCCATATCGCATCTCAAAACCCAGGTGTTGAGATGAAGGGTGGCGGGGTACATAAACACGGAGGAGCAGGCGCTGCGGGCGATGTGGGACTAATCCCAACCACAGGACTGCGGGGATATTCCGCCACAGGGGGCCCACCGGGGTCAACACCCAGACCAGGAACGCGATGGGGAAAGCCACAGGGTCGGTCCCACACACACGTGTCCTGCTGGCAAATTACTCTCAACACACCCCCGCAGCAGGACAACCGTACAACCTCTGATACCATGTGAGAAACGAACAGAAACAAACCGGAAGTAGTATAACTGAAACTTTATTATTCGAAAAAGGTGTCTATTACAAAGGTATGCCCTCCCTTATATAGAATGGAGGAGAGATGAGAGAGTACAAATAAGAGATGTGGGACTAAAAAATTACAGGACTAAGCGGACTATACAGAACAAACCGCACAAGCCGCGCGGTTAGACAGAAGGGCTAACCGCACGGCTACCACCAGAGAGAGAGAGAGACCGCAAGGGGAGACCGCCTGAGAGCTCGGCAACCAGACAGCAACAGCACAGCAATCAAACCGCTGAAGGTAAACCGCCAGACCGCGCGGTCTTAAACCCGCCAGGACAGACCGCCAGACCGCCCGGTCTCAGACTTCAACAAGATCGACTAAAGAGGAGTGGGAGGGGACTTCTTTCATCACCTGACCCTGGTCGTCACTTAGTTCCTCTTCTATAACCATGATGTTCGGCTGAGTTTTTCTGTGCTGGTCACTCTCCACGCTCACCGTACCAGAACTGTTGAAGCCAAAAATGACCTCAACGAATGTTCACAAACCAAAGTGCAGCCGACGCCTACTTCTCTCAAATCTCGACCCCTGACTGGCTGCTAAGGTCCTAAAACAGACCCAAAGCCTCAGCTGGGAGGTCCCACCACATACCCAGAAGATCTCTGAGAGCTTCCCCTCCAAAGCCAAATGCTGGGCTGGGAGCTCCTCAGAAAGCGCTAGAGTTAGAGAATAATGAAAGCCTGCTTTCCAAAGAGCCCCTATGGGTCTTTTTATAGTCTTCCTTTGACCTGAAAATACTGAAATACCCCTGAGGGGTCTGCCAATAACAAAATCCCGCTACCATCCCAAGGGCATTTGGGTAATTTTACCTGGGGATAAAAAATAATAATAATAAAATAATCTCCTCTTGACTCCGGGTCCCACCCCGTGGGCCCACTTGGCGAGACCCCCGGCCTAGAAGGCTCTCGCTGGGTCCCCACTAGGCCCACCTTGGCGAGAACTCCTGCCAGGGAGGTTCTCGCGCTAGGTAGTCATGATGCCATTGCGAATGAAAGCTCACCTAAGGCCTTCTCGCCTGCCCTGGGCGGGAGCTTTCCCTAAGGCGGGAGCTTCCGTAGTCAAGCCATCTGCTCTGGTCGGTCGACGATCTCTCCTGCTGGGAGCTCGAATATCTGCTCTGGTCGGTCGACGATCTCTCCTGTCGGGAGCTCGACTTTCTGCTCTGGTCGGTCGACGATCTCTCCTGCCGGGAGCTCGACTATCTGCTCTGGTTTGCCCAGCTTTCGCCTGCCCTTGGCGGGAGCTCCTTCAGGGCGGAAGCTCCTTCAGGGCGGAAGCTCCTCTGGCTTTGGACCCGAAGCCTGTCGTGGCGCGAACGATATCGCCCACCGCCAGGCGGGAGCCTTTAAGGACGAGAACTCCACAAGTATGCCTTAGGGTTAACCCAAGGCTAGCCTGAGGCTAGCCCAATCCCTCAGTGAAGTCTCCGGATCCCACCCAGCGAATATGGGGTTGTACATTGGACATATTCACTATAAGAAGATGCGAGATCTAGCTAAGAGTCAAAACATCCCATTAGATCTTTCTATTCAATTTGATAGGTGTGAGGTTTGTGCCTAGACTAAGATCACTAGAAACTCTTTCAAGACTATTTCTAGGAGCACACAACTTCTGGAGTTGATACATTCTGACCTCTGTGATTTTTGTAGTCATGTCACTAGAGGGGAAAGAAAATATCTAATTACTTTCATCGACGATTTTTCTAGATATTATCATGTTTACCTATTGAAATCGAAAGATGAGACATTTGAGACCTTCAAGATTTTCAAATCTCGGGTAGAAAATCAATTAAACTTAAAAATTAAGAGATTTAGAAGTGATCGAGGAGGAGAGTATACTGCAACTGGGTTTAGGGACTTTTGTGCCTCTGAGGGCATAATCCTAGAAACCACAACTCGTTACTCACCCCAGTCAAACGACATCGCGGAGTGTAAGAATAGAATTTTAACAGAGATGTTGAATTCTATGCTCATCACAGCTGGCATACCTAATTCCTTTTGGGGGGAAGCAGTCCTAACTGCAAATCACATTCTAAATAGAGTGCCTCATTCAAAGCTCAACTATACTCCGTATGAGTTGTGGCATGGGCATCCTTGTTGTCACAACCCGCATTTTCTCCGAATTAAGAAATATCAGAGTATGAGAAAATACGCGTTATGATGCCACGTCAAGCAGGGGATAACTGCTGACGTTCAGGCAAAACCACCTATAAACTTAATGAAAGAAAATCATGAGTTTAATGATTAGAAAATCAGTTATATTTTAGAGACTGTATCCCTCGGCTCTGTGGATCACCTAGTCCACAAAAGAAAAACTATATTTATACGCTGCGGAAGAATACTTTATCAGGTTTGACGTCCTAAAGAGCGCATAAGGGTCCCAAGAGAACCACTCATGCTATGCAAGACCCTACATTTAATTTATATAATATATAAGAAAACGGTCTTTATACGTTGTTTGGAAAATAGTGATTAGGTTTTATAAAACATGCTGATCATGAGCTTTATTTATAATAATACTTATAGTTTAAAAGTAACTAGCAACCTAGCATAAATCCTTCTCAGAGCAAGTAGACTATCTCCAGAAAACGGTAGCAGCATAAGTAATATATCTAGTACAAGGTAAAAACTACCAGTGGGCGCCAACAACCTGACACGAACTCACTGGCATACATGTATGTCTGTAAGAAAGTACTGAAAAAACTACCTCACTAACAAGCCAAACGGATCTCCAAAGTCCAAGAGACCACCAACACCACCACAGCAAACTAGCCACCTAACTGGCTACAGCTCTGAACCTGAGGCATTACAAAAGAAAACAGAATACCTCAGCAAGCAAAACAAGGTAAAAACAACTGCATGTAAGAGTCAACCAAAAGGAAGAAGTAACTGAAAAAAAACATGCTGTAGAAAGAGACACAACTGTCCAAAAACAGGACAACAGAAAGTGCACCACGTGCAAGGAAATAGCAACAACCCAACCCAGGAATAACATCCTGCAGGGCCTACTAGGCTACCAAGAGCCAAAAGTGCTGCAAACCACCAAGGAAGAAACTTCTAACACCCTAAACTGTGGGAAGTGGTAGTAGCAAAAACAAACAATGAGGAACCGGATCGAAGGCAAACGCAGTCCCCCAATCCACCATGTCCAAGTCAACAAGCTCGAGGGTCAACACGTGAAAGCACAAGGGACCTTCCACCCAACATGCCCAGCCGTACCTGGAGCAAGAAAACAAGAGTGGCCTTGGCTACATCACACAACTCCACCCCCCTGAAGAGCTACAAACCACCACTACCAACCACGACCCACGATTCGGCCTTCAAGAATATAAAGAAAACGGCCGACAATAAAACTCAGCAATACAACAGGAAAAAAATACACTCGGGAACAAAAATCAAGGTAAAGAAAGAGTGTTGAAATGAATCAACACGACCAAGCGTAGAGTGAGACCCACTCCATGCCTACCTAAACCTTGGCGTTGAGTGAGCTAGCCTCACTCAATGCCAAAACCAAACTCTAACCACAATCCCACTAAGGTAACACGGAACTCGACGATCGTCAGTCAGAAGTCGACGATCGTCGATCGGCTGAAGGCCAAAAAGAAGCCTGACGATCATCATCCTGGAGGTCGACGATCGTCGAAGGCTAAAGGTGAGCGAAGCTCGACGATCTTCCTCCAGGAAATCGTCGAGTGCTGATCGGAGATCAGACAAGAGCTGAGCTCGACGTTTTCCTCCCGGAAAAACGTCGAGCATCGAACGGCTCAAGACTAAACACTGGGCTCGACGTTATCCTCCCAGAAAACGTCGAGCGTCGAACGGCGCTAAGACAGAACGAAGCTGAGCTCGACGCTCATCGAGCGTCGAACAGAGCTCGACGCTTTTCCTCCCGGGAAAGTGTCGAACGGAGCTCGAAGACAAAACCAGAAAACTGAGCTCGACGCTTTTCCTCCCGAAAAAGTGTCGAACGGAGCTCGAAGCCAAAACAAAAAGCTGAGCTCGACGCCTTTTCCTCCCGGAAAAGCGTCGAGCGGAGCTCGACGTTTTCTCTCCAAGAAAAGCGTCGAGCGGAGGACGAAGCTAAGAACGAACAGAGCTTGACGTTTTTCTTCCTGGAAAAGCGTCGAGCGGAGCTCGAAGCTAAGCAAAGGCTGAGCTCGACGTTATTCTTCCCGGAATAGCGTCGAGCGGAGAACGAAGATAAGACAAACCGCAGATCGACGATCTTAATCTGGAGATCGACGATGGTCGAACGACAGCCAGACTAAACGGAGATCGACTATCTCCATTGAGAGTTCGACGATAGTCGAACGATGCCAGGCTAAACAGAGAATTCCAGAACTCGAGTAGTTTGCCTACTACTCGAGTATCCCATTACCACACTCGAGTAAAAATGCCTACTACTCGAGTATTTCAATTCCAATACTCGAGTAATTTGCTTACTACCTCTCAAGTAACACTTCTAACAAATCGGCAAGCACCCCCTCCAACACTATCTCTCGGCTATACCCGAAAACAGCAGATAGAAATCTGAAGTAAGGAAAAACAAAATGGCATTACGCCTACAGATTTGGGCATCAACAGCACAAAGTAGGGGGACTTAATAGGAAGAACTAAACCCTACAACTTGCAACAAATGAAGGAACAACAAGGCCTCTACCCTAGGGCTAACAGGGATTTTAAAACACGGCAAGATATTTCAAAAAGAAACTTGGCAAGGGCAAGAATACCACTTGCCTCAATTTCCGACGAAGCTTTGGACGGCTTTCCTCCTCTTCACACGGTACAAACAGCCGCAGCACCTAGAACATAACTCTCGGTCATTAATGGCGGAAAACTCCAAAACCGAAAACCCAAATCTCAACAAAACTACACGAAAATCGAATATCTTACCGTCGAAACGAAGATCTCAGAGAGAGCAAGACAACGCCGCTCTCGGAATCGAATTCCGTCCACGATCAAGCCCGGAATCACCGACCGAAGGAGGTACAGGAATGGCGGTTTCTCCTCTGTTTTCCGCGAACAAGCAGGGACGGTTTTACAGGAAGAAGAAATAGAAAGAAGTGGGCCGCCACTTCTTAAGAAAAGCTTTTATACTAAAGCTAAACGCCGGTTCAGCCATAACCGAACCCTAAAAACGCCTAATCCCTTAATTACCTTAAGTAAATTCCAAAAAAGGAATAAGCCAATATATGGATGCCACCAAGTCAAGGCAATAACTGCCCAATTAAATTCTCCCGCAGAATTTAATAATCGGCCAAAAAATCTGAAGGCTACAGGACAGCCAAATCAATTTAATTAATTGATCACATATACTAATAACACACCAAACGACACAAAAACCGAATCACCTCGGAATTCGACGAAATTCGCACCGTAGCTAAATACCCACGCTACGAACACAACGGCGAAGTCAAAATTAACTTTCGACGAACAGAACTCGAGTTATACCCAAATAAAGCCAAACACAAACATCCCCCCGAGAGGCCACACCGGCTCACCCAAAACGACTCGGCTTGCTAGGGAGATCTTGCCAACAGGCTACAAAACAGGGCACTCAGTTCTAAGGAGCTAAACCACACTCCACACATGGCATATGCCACGGAAACGCGTCATCGTAACGCCAACGAGAATAAAAATAATCGCAGGAAAATCGGGGGCGTTACACTTGTAGATATGACACTCTAAAGACTTGGGGCTGTATCGTTTATGTAAGGATACAAGACCTTAAGAGACCTAAGGTGGGACCTAGAACAACAACATGTGTTTATCTAGGTAGTGCAGAAGATAGTGCAGCTGACCGGTTTCTGGATCTATCCACTAATTCAATGATAGAGTCTAGAGATGTTATTTTCTTTAAACATAAATGTATCAAAGATCATGGCTTGACCGTCTCCGGGTCTACTGACATGATTTCAGAATCTACTGTAGAACCTGAAGCTTGCTCCTCTAGCACTGATACCCTATCTCTAGAGGTGGAACTTGTTCCTCTTAAAATATCTACAAGAGATAGAATTCCTAAGGATTTTGGTGAGAATTTCATCACCTACTACTTAGAGGATCATCCATTCTCCTATCAGAAAGTAATGCGATCTAGAGATGCGTTAATGTGGGCAGAAGTCATCGATGATGAGATGAACTCGCTGCTACAAAATAATACTTGACATCTAGTTGAACTGCCGAAAGGAGCTAAAGTCCTAAGATGCAAGTGGGTACTAAAGAAGAAATTGCACAGTGATGGGTCTATAGCTAGATATAAAGCACGTCTAGTAGCTAAGGGTTATAAACAACAGGGGGAATTGACTATTTTGACGTCTATTCACCTATATGTCACCTATCCACTATTAGGATTCTTCTTGCCTTAGCCTCTATCGAGAACTTTATAGTTCATCAGATGGATGTAAAGACAGTCTTCTTAAATGAAGAGCTTGATGAAGAGATCTATATGACACAACCTGAATGTTATGTACATAAGGATCTAAGAGATAAAGTGTGCAAACTCGATAAATCGATCTATGGTCTTAAACAAGCACCTAAGATGTGGCACATTAAATTTGATCAAGCGGTAAAGAGCGTTGGATTTCAGTCCAGTCTCTCAGACAAGTGCCTCTACTACCACTCGATGTCAAATCAAACAGTCATCATATGCCTACATGTGGATGACATGTTGATTCTGGGGTCAGACCTTGTCGTAGTGAGGGATACTAAATATGCTCTCGCGAAAGCGTTTGATATGAAGGACCTTGGTCCTGTAGATACCCTGTTAGGTATGAAAGTTAGAGTACACAATGGACATGTCACTCTAAGTCAAGCTCATTACATTGAGCAAATTCTCACTACTTGGGGTTATAAAGACTGTAGGCCTGTTGAAACACCAATTGATCCAAATGTCAAGTTGAGTCCGAATAAAGGGACTAGCGTTGATCAAGTAAAGTACTCGAAGATCATTGGTAGTCTCATGTATACCACAAGTTATATAAGACCAGACATTAACTTCTTTGTTGGCATGCTGAGTCGCTTTACCAATAGTCCAGGCAAAGAGCATTGGGATGTCTTAGATCGGCTAATGAGGTACCTAAAAGGTACTAAAGATCACGCTCTGTGCTATACTGGTTACCCTCCTACTTTGGAAGGATACTTTAATGCCTCCTGCTGTTCAGAAGTTGGGAACAGCAAGTCCACCAATGGATTTATTTTCACTTTGGGTGGCGCTGCAGTCACTTGGAAATCCAAAAGACAGACTTGTATAGCTTTGTCGTCTATGGAAGCCGAGTTGTTTGCCTTAGCTTCAGCTGGCGAAGAGGCAGATTGGATCAGGAATTTGATTCTAGACATTCCCTTATATAGACTTAAAGTCAATTCTTTGAGCCTGTACTGTGATAATCAAGCAGCAGTACAAGTCGTGAAGAATGTCCTTTTTAATACTAAAAGGCGACATGTACGACTGAGACACGCTCTACTAAATTATCTGAAAGAACAAGGAATGCGATTGAAGGATAATCTGGCTGATGCACTAACGAAAGGAATGCCTAAAGACCGATCAATCAAAACAGTGGGGGAATTGGGACTCAAGGCGATTTAAGTTCAGCCTTAGTTTCAAGGTTAGGCGATTCAGTTCCGCCTTAGTCCAAATGTTTTGATTTTTCCACTTTCCTTTGTCAAAGCAAGCGTGTTATGCTCCGTTGATGTTCGGGGTTGCTGAGTATGAATCTGATGAGTTGTTTCATTCCACATTTGATGTTAACAACTTCAACTGGTCTCATCTTCCTTATCTAGGAGGAGAGTGTTATTCCATATTTGAAAACACAATCTGACTAGGTTTGGCTCTTCTTCTGTTTATTGGTTACATTCCACATTTGATGAGTTCCAATTAACTTTAGAAGAACAGTAACTGTGACATTCCACATAGGAACACAGATATAGCTGCGGTGTCCAGAAGTCCATAATATCGTTTCTTTGAAAACAGATAATGGATTCTGAGGTAGAACCTAAATACTCTACACATGCTTTCTCATAATGTACTACGTTCATATGAATAGAACTAGATACTTGTACATTTTCCAAGATTGAATTCATTCTGAATGAACTTCTTTGTTGGAAATTACAGGGGATGCTGCCGATGGAGGAGCACTTGTAGTTGGGATCTAGAGGAGGATGACCTACTGGACGCTGATTTCTAGAGTATAAATTGAGTTTCTTCTGCTTAGAGTACTGTTTAGCTCTCCTTCTTTCACTTGTTTTGTTTAGACTTTTCTTGCTCTTTAGTTGGTCATGAGACACTAGGTGTTCTGGTACCTATGTTGTGATTGTACTTTTGACTTTGTTATGATGCTGCTGAGATTTTCGCTTTATTCTTATGCATGCATACAACTGCTTTACTTAACGTCCAATATGTTCTGACAAGTGTGATGGACACGGTTGTGAGTGCTTCATGTTCGATTGAACACTACACACACCACCCTTTTTCCGACGTCGGGTTTACGACGGACATAGGAGGAGATTGTTAGGGTATTTATATATGTCCGCGCGTGTCGAGACCGACTCAGAACGACCCAATGGGTTACGTGTCACTAGGGTGTAACGGCTCTACGCTGGAGATACTATATAAGGTCATTCCATATTTGATGAGCCTTAGTGGACTATCTTGAGCGGAGCAATTACAATGTCTACATATCGCAGCGTGATAGCCATACGATCGATCACGTTCTCCATCTTTCCGACACAGTTATTACAGAGTGGGACACGTGGAATCTGGAGGAGATATTGGGCGATAACTACCTATTGTCGGGCGATAACGCAAAAATTATAAATAGGTTGGATTTCGGGAAATTTTTGTTTACATACCTCCAGGAGTCCTCATTCTCGTACATTTATAGCCAAATAACTCCAGAAACCAGAAAAACTTTTAAGTGCCCAGGAAAGTTCAAGAGTGAAAAAGAGAACATTCGTGTACTTCAACTCCGACAATCTTCACAATAATTCATCGTCTTCTTCAACGCTCAATACCAGAGGGAGTTTTTATTTTCATTCTACTTTTTGTAATCTTTTCTTTATACTTTGTAATCAGTAGAGAATTTGTCATCTTATGAGTGACGACTAGGCCCTTGTGCGGTTTAGGGGAAAATCATCATCTTGTGTGCACCGACTAGGTCATGGAATGATCTAGGTCGCGTAGTGATCTATGTCGTGGAGTGATCTAGGGGGAGGCTAGAAGCTGTATTTAGAGAGAGATGTGTTATAGTCGGTCAGTCCTTGGTAGAAGGACCGGTGAAATCACAAAAGAAGATTTTCACATGCAGCCTCATTTCAAGCTCTATTGAAATCATAGTTCTTATTCTTTATCATTTATGAAATAAAAAAGATCATTTATTTTTTTCAAAAAAATTCTAAGTATTATTTTCATATTTTTGGCTGTGTGAAAATCCGCTTAAGTTTCATTGATATTCTGCAAAGATAAATATTTTGATATAAATTACTATT
The DNA here is from genome assembly GCA_039513925.1 of Platanthera zijinensis. Classification (NCBI taxonomy): domain Eukaryota; kingdom Viridiplantae; phylum Streptophyta; class Magnoliopsida; order Asparagales; family Orchidaceae; genus Platanthera; species Platanthera zijinensis. The sequence continues at coordinate 102,899,012 of CM077097.1, forward strand.
TCCCTTATTCACCCCCCCTAAAAGCGCCTCAAGATATAACAGTTGGTATCAGAGACAGGTTTCTCCAAAACGGTATTATCACCGAGAATAATGAAGCACAACGATCATATATTTTTTGAAGGGCACGAAATTAGTAGACCTCCCTTATTTACTAACAATGACTACAACTATTGGAAAACTCGAATGAGATGTTTTCTAATTATGTTAAATATTGATGTCTGGGGAATGGTAGAATAATGCTACACTCCACCTATAATGGTAGTTGGAAGTATTATTATGGAAAAACCAAAAGATAAATGGGACGATTCTGACAAGTTAAAGTGCAAAAATAACACTAAGGCAGTGAACACTTTATTTTGTACTTTAGATAGAACTTAGTTTGATAGGGTTTGCATTTGCAAAACTGCTTATGATATCTAGAATTTACTTGATATTACTCATGAAGGTACTTCGCAGGTGAATGATTCAAAGTTGTTCCAACTGAAATCAGAATTTGAAAAGTTCAAGATGGAAGTTGACAAAGATGTTGATTCTATATACACGAGCTTTTCTAAGATCATCAATGATTCCAAAGTACTTGACAAGAATTTCTCCAGCGGTGATTTAGTGAGAAAGATTCTTACATCGCTTCCCCCCAAAGTTCAATCTGAAGGTGATTGACCACCATCTCGAAATTACACGATCTAAAAACTCTTCAAATAGAGAGCCACATCAGGAAACTAAAAACTCGTGAGGTAGAGTTAAAAAATTCAACAACGTGAGTATAACTTTGAACTAAAGAAGGCGTTGAAGTTAAAGGAGGAAGAAGAGAGTGAAACTAATGAAGATGATGGGGATGATTAGAAGAGTCTATTTGTGAAGAAGTTTAAAAGATTCATAAAGTACTTTAATAAGAAGGAGTCAGTTTTAAGAAATGAAAAAGAAAGGTGAATGATGATGAGAAGGAGGAACGTTCGCCACCAGAATGTTATCATTGTAGAAAAATTGGACATATTCGAAGCAAGTGCCCAAAATATCTGAAAGAGCGAGAAAAAAGAGGCACAAGAAAAAGATACTAAAGACACAGACTTGGGATGATTCCTCATCTGAAAGTTCAAGTGGATCAAGTTCAGACAATGACGAGAAGGCCAACATGTGCTTGATGAAAAAAAAAACAGTACACTATCTGATAATGAATACAGTGTCCACAACGACACTAAGGTAACTTCTCCTACTTATGATTAATTATATTCTGAATTTTTATATACTTGTAATTTTTTGGATAATAGTTTGAAGGATATTGCTTTATTAAAATCTGAAAATAAAGTTTTAATGAAAGAAAATAAAAAATTATCATCTTAATTAAAAGTGTTAGGGAAGAAAAAGATGACTTGTCAAGAGTGCGATCATTCTTTGGCAAAGATTTAAGATTTAGAAAAACCTCTTGCTAAGTTCCAATCTAATATTGAAATTCTTACTAAGGAAAAAAGAGATTTAGAAAGATCTCTTAAATCTTCTCGTTCTCAAGTAGATGATGGGAAAAAGGCTTTTGCAAACCAGTGTGTTATTTTAGTGTCAAAAAACACCGCTTTGAAAGCACGTATTCATGATTTGAATATGGATATTAAAAAATTCAGAATTGACCAAAAATCACTAGATATGATTATAGCCAATCAGTTTCATAGATCTGCAAAGTACGAGCTAGGTTCTGTTGTTGGAAGCTATCACCCAACGATAGCTACTATCGCTGACAATAACCCGAAATTCAGAAACATGAATTTCAAAAATAAGTGTTTATTCTACTGTTAACACATCTTTCGGTAAGAGTCTGAAATCAATTTTTAAAAAGGCTTCATCTCCTTTTATCATGTGTGCCAATTGTAATAGATTTGAGCACACTACCGACTCTTGCTGGAAGAAAGGTCATAATTTATTTAAACAAGTCTGAGTGCCTAAGGTTTCCATCTATACTATATGAGGTACCACTTAGGTAACCAAATCTTTACTCTCATCTCTTTTCTAGGTGTGTTTTCAAGCTAAGGACAAAAAGATGTATGATACTTGGACTCTAAAAGTATCTAGCGTCTACCTAAATAACCTAGAAGGGGGTGAATAGGTGAGTTCTGAGTCTTTTCGCAGAATAAAAACAACTGGAAAATTAAGCACACAGAATACAGAGATTTATAGTGGTTCCCTGAGTTGGGTATGTCCACTGTCCCGCATCATCCATCTACCACGAAGGGCTAGATTTGGCTACTTCACCTTTATCATAGATTATAATGAATCTTACACCTCACAGCCTCAACTCCTACAACTCGGATATAACGCTCCTATCACTCAGAGAATAACCTCTCCTACAACTCGATCCAAACACGGATCTACGACTCGATCCAATCACGGATCTACTACTCGGAGGGAAAAATCTCCTACAAAAGTAAAGAAAGATTTACACAATAAAAATTACAATCTTATTTAGATTTAAGTCTTTAATCTGTCGTTCTTCAAAAAGGTTGATCTTGAATGTCTTGGAGAACACGGAAAATCTGAATGCTTTGAAGACTTTGATCACGGATTGATTAGATCTGAGAGAATCAGAATCTTTAGAGAACAACGATCCAGTCGATTAGGTTGAAGATGATCGAATCGTACAACACAGTCGTCGGCCGAGCAAGATTCACGAATGACGTATGGGAGCCGCCAGACGTTTCTTTTTTGAGATGTTTCTTGATTGTATTTTAGCACGATTAGGGTTGTTGAAAAATATTTCCTTAATATATATAGGAATTTTCCTTTGCAACGGCTAGAAAAGATATTCCATAACGGGAAGGTCGTGAGTTACTGTACATGGCAATCTGGACAAGCCGAGCCTGTTTTTGAAAAATGAAAGAAATAATCCTAAGTATAATTCGTCCAGTATCGTCGAGTATAGCCGAGTATACTCACCGAACAACAATGAAACTCGACGAAAAACACTTGGATAATTTCAGCCCGAACGAACCTATCACTCGATGCCTATCAGAAGTCATACTCGACGAATCTGACGAATATCGACTAGCTCACTTGACGAATTCGATGGGTTTCGACTGCTACACTCGACGCATGTATCGCATACGCTAAGTGATATTCGACGAATATGACTTAGAATAATCCAGCCTGCCAGCTAGTGGGAGCCTGGTCAGCGAGATCTTCTCGGGGTCAACATCTCAATCTATCTCTGAGTGACTTCTAGCCGTGTCAACTAGTGGGAGCCTGGTCAGCGGGATCTTCTCGGGCAAGTTTCTCATTCTACAACCGAGTGACTTCCAGCCCTGTCATCTAGTGGGAGACTGGTCAGCGGGATCTTCTCAGGGTCAACATCTCAATCTATCTCTGGTCATATACACAATTCACTCGTAAGAGATCTTGAGAAATAAGAGAATTAATAAACAAGAATATTTCGTTTACAAGGTTTAGGGATAAAAGCGTTTCAAGTCATCACCGCTCTTGGTGTGACTCCAGGACTCCCCCTCCACATTCTGGAGCTGGTATCCTCCTGACTTCAGTACTTCGTTGACGATGTATGGACCTTCGAATTCGGATGGAGCTTTTCCATTGCTGCTGATCTCCCTGCAGCATCTACCTTTTTCAGGACTAGATCCCCTTCTGCAAACTGCTTGATTCTGATATGCCTGTCAAAGTACCTGGATATATGTCACTTGATCTCCTCCTTCCTAACGACGACTATATCGTGGAGTTCCTCTATCAGGTCCAGTGAGAATCGTACCGCCCTTCGTTTTTTATTTTCCATTCCTCATCTCCTTCCTTGGCGGCCACTACCCATGTCGACCAGATACCAGAAAGATCTTAAGAGCACTTCCCCTCCCAAGCCAAAAGCTGAGCTGGGCACCTTGTAGGACTTTTGCAGCCAATCCAAAATAACTGAAGGAGGAAGAAGCCAAAAGAACTGGATCCCCTCCAATGATGCTCACTGGGTCTATTTATAGAATTCCAAGTCTGGTCTGCAAACAACGTAACTCCGCTGTTTAGAAATGTTATACGCAGCCCAAATTGGTCTGCCTACAGCATAACTCCACTATTCTGAATGACTAATAGCAGACCAAATCATAATTTTGCAAGGTGAATGCCTATGCGAGAAGAAGAGCACACGCCTATGCCTGGACGAGGGCGAGTGCCTGATGAGACTAGCACTCGCCCACTGCCCCCTGCCATCCTGAGTGAGTGCATACTGACTATCAAACTTGCCTATGGTGCATGTGAGTCCTAGGCCTTGGCGCGAGTGCATGCCCGTTGGCCCCCTTGCCTGCCTCACTCGCCTGATTGGCTACCTTGAGCCATGGAGCCCTCTAGCCACCAGGACTCTCTGAGAGGCCCACTCAGCGAATCTGGGGGTTGTACACCACATATTAAAATCATGGCTAATAGTTCTTCATTTTAATAGTATTAGCCACAACGTAAAACTGTAGCTAATAGTTTTTCACATTTTTTTTCTCTTTTCTTTTGTAAATCCTTCTCCTAGTTGTTCATTCATCGTGAAATCCTTTCAAAACATGAAAGTTCGAAAATGAGTTTTATACCAAGGTTATTTACATCTTTCTAACATTGTATGCACGATTTTTGTATAATTTTTGCGATATTAATCTACTTTTATCATATTATTTGATTAAATTTTTTGTAATTTTTAAGTCCCCACACACTGGAAAAAAGTTTTTGGGACTGCCACTGCCTGCGAGTGACCGTAAAGGACTACTGAAAGTTCTCGTTAATATTTTTTTGCCTTGCCCTCAAAAATGTAAAGAGTCAAGGACTTGGGGAGTGAATGCCAATCATAATTGGTCAATTAAATTTAATGGAATCGGTATGGAATTGAAAATTTAGTTAATACAAAAGGTGGGTATGAAACATGGTTATCTTTGGATTGAGTACAATGATGAGAGAAGTTTGGTCAGAATCAATGGTGAGAAAATTTATTATTTCGTGGAGTGTGATAGATTTAACTTCAAGACAACCTAAATATCTAGAGGGGGGTGAATAAGTTCTTATTCTTGTTTCAATCTAATGCTGAATATAACTTCAATTCTTTAATATAAATCTGAAAACTCTACAGCTAACACAGCATATACAATCACAGAATCTATAATTACACAAATCACAGATTGCACACTGATTTATAGTGGTTCCCCAAGGTCTGGGTACATCCACTTTCCCCCTTCGCCTATCCAGCAATATGCTAGATTCAGCCTAACTTCTTCCTTTTTCCTCAGATCCACAGATCTTACAGCTCAGAATCCTGAAGGATTCCTACAACTCAGAATGTATCCACACTCACAGCTCAGGCTAATAAGCCCTACCTCAGCCTTGCCACAAGGCCTATAACTCAGAGAATTGATTCTCCTACACTCAGACTCAAACAGCCTTACCACTCAGAGATCTAAATCTCCTACACTCAGGCTCAAACAGCCTTACCACTCAGAGATCTAAATCTCCTACACTCAGCCTTTATAACACAGGCTTACAACTCAGATCTTTGAAAAGATCCTACAGAATTTGATAAGTATTTTTGATGGACTCTTACCCTTGTTGAGAGAGAAAGGATAAGAGGATTCTTGATCAGCTTATTGATGAGACTGATAGCTGAAATCAACCTGTTCTTAGCTTTCTTCAAAGCTTCTTGAATCTGAACTCAGTAGGGTTGATCTCCTTTGAAGTTGACTGACTGACAACTTCCTTCTTGGATTCTAGAAATAGATCTAGATCTACTTAGTAGATTAGTTCATGATCTACTTCTTGAGAAACTTGTGATTATCTCCTTCTTGACTTCAAAACAGCTGGAGCTCTCTCTCCCTAAATCTTCTGAAGTTCCTTCTGAATCCTTGATTGAATTCTTCTTAGACAAAATCTTAGTAGATACTTCAGAATGTCTTCTTAGATCTTCTCACGAAGATCTTCTTCTGTGTGACTTGCACTTTCTTGATCAAAGATCAATCTCTCAATAGTTGTGTTAGTTGTGTGTATTTGTCTCTCCTTTTTCATTAGAATCCATCTATATATATAGACTTCATTCATGGTAACCGGCTGATCCGGTTTCTAACCGACTTCTGATAAGTCTTACAGCTTCATTAAAGTTGTTGGAATGCACAGCTGTCAAGTCTCTAGTCAGTTCTTGAACCTTTGTCTTTGTCAGCAAAGCGTCGAGACTGACTGTCATTATGTGTCGAGACAAACTGTCAATATGTGTCGACACAAGTGACTTAAGTGTCGACACAGACTTTGGTGGTGTCGACATAGCTTCCTTGATGTCGATACTGCTCCTTGATACTGCATCTTGAGAATGTGTCGACACAGATTATTTATGTCGACACAATCACTTCTTCACTCCACAGCAATCAACTATGTTGAAACTCTGCTGTGTGTCGACACAAGTCCTGTGTGTCAACACAGTTGATGTAGACTAAGAATTCTGTGTGTCGACACTGCCTCCAGGTGTCGATACAGTTGATTTCGACACTGCTTCTGTGTGTCAACACTGCCTCCTGGTGTCGACACAGTTGATGTCGACTAACTATTCTATGTGTCGACACTGCCTCCCGGTGTCGACACAATTGATGTCGACTAACTATTCTGTGTGTCAACACAGCCTTTTCCAAGTGTCGACACAAACTTACTGAAGGGTCGACACAGCTTCCTCTGGTGTCGACACATGGACTTAGAAACTTTTTTCTGCATTTTAGCCAATACTTAACCTGCACATATAAACTCAAAATAACATCAAATACACCTTGATGTATATCATTGAGCTAAGTGAGGCTTCTCCAAATCAGGTACACATTTTCTAATATACCAAAAAGTCTCCCATATTTGGAGAAGTCATAACCCTTTTGTCAATGATATACACCACTTATAATAAACAAACATTATGATGTATATAAACATTATATGACAGGGCAACTTATAAACAAAACATATATCAAAATCACATCACAGAATAAGAATGCAACTTGAATGAACATGAAACATTGTTTTGTTTATATTAACAAAAAGTTTCTTAACACTGTTTATATAGACTTCTTTAAAAACTAAGAATTACATAGTTCTTGAAAAATCTAGTAAAACTAAACTAAGGCTGGACAGGCTCCTTGGTGACTATTCCTTTCCCTGATCTAATCTGAGCCTGCACAGAAGGTTCTGTATCTTCAATGGGCTTCTTGCCTTTCAACTCAGCCTTCTTTTGTACTTCAGCCTTAATCCTTTGTCTTTCAAAATAATGAAAAGGCTTAGGGAAATACTTGCTAGGCTCCTGAGCATCAGGAGGTAGCTTCCCACTCTTAGCCTTTCTTCTGTGTTGAACTATGACTTCCTGCCTTGCCTCATACTTCTGTCATTCCTGCTCATTATATCATTTGCCCCTTTCATGAACCTGGTCTTTTACAGCTTTCCAGGCAGTTAATATGATATTTCTAGAAGTGGGGCTCCACTGCTCAAAATCAGGCTTTAACTCAGCCTGTTCTCTGAATCTTTTCTTTGAAAGTTGAGCTTCTTGTTGAGCTTTCAAGGCAGCTTCTGGCATTTCAACTTTCTCTATAATGACATTTTCAACATCCTGTGGAGGACTGTATATTGTCTGAACTTGTTGTTGAATCATATCAAAATCTGTTGGAGGGTAGATAATTTGAGCAACTTCAGGTTGATCACCTCCAGCATAAGCAGGTTGCACACCAGATTCTGCAACATTGCCATCATCACAAAGGGGTGGATATCCCAGAGTGGCTCTGATGCTATTAGATATCCATTTTGCATGATCTGAGCCAGCATTGACTAACACTCTCTCCCCCTTTATGCCTTCTCTTACTATGTGATCTCTTAAGTCATCCTTTTGAAATCTTATTTGACCATCAAGAAAATTGACACCATCTTTATAAAATGATTTTAACTTAAGAAGCTGATTAGAATTTTTTTTTTGAGAAGTAGTAATGACTGTCTTAAAGGAATCCAAGGCTTCCTGTAGCTTCTGATCAAATTCCTCTTTCTCCTTAGTCCTTGCTTCAGTCATTTCAATTATTGTTTTCTTTACTTCAGTGATTATCTCATTGTGAGATTCAGTCAGATTGTCATTCATTCTAATCTGATTTTCAAGGACATAGCCTTGTTTGACAGCAATATCATCCACTTGTTTCTTTACTTCTGCTTGTTGTTTTGCTAGAAATACTACAGCATTGCCCCCCTTGTGGAAGCAATCTGTCATTTCTTTCTTATTCTGATTTACCTCAAATCTGATTGATTTTATATCTTGTGCTAAATCAAATTGGAGGGCCTTATGACTTTCATCAATATATTTCTCAAGAGCCATTCTCTGCTCATCCAATTTCACTTGTAAATCTACCAAAAATTTGCTGTAATCAGTCTCAGGAGCAGGTTGTGGAGGAGTAGTTTGTAGTGCCCTTTTATAACTTCGACTCCTTCTCTTAAAGACCAGAAGTTTTCTCTTCTTGGCATCCTGAGTTATTCTTTCTCTGAATCAGAAGTACTGGCTATCTCAACCCTTTTTGGTGGAGTAGAGGGTGTATCTTTTGCAGTCCCAAACTGCTCCCCCTCAAGATTAGCCTGCTCTCCCTCAAACCTCTTCAGTTCCTCCTCAACCCTGATATGCTCCTCCTTATCTGCTTCTCCCTCAATCTCAGGAAACAACTCTTCCAGAGTGAATTCCTGTTGAGTGTGAGTAGGTGATAGTTCTTTCTCAACAACATTAGCAACTCCAGAAGTATCAAGATCAGTTTATGAATCTATTTCTTCTGGTAAGTGGATTCTGTCTTCCTCTTGTACCTGTGCAGTAACTGTCTCCCCCTACACTTGTGCATTCTCAGCATTGTCATGTACTTGTACACTTTCTTGCTCCCTCTGCACCTGTGCACTAACTATTTCCTTCTACACTTGTGCATGCTCAATAATATCATGTACTGGTGATTTTGCTGCAGTCTCTTGGTTATCCAAATCAGGTATGTCCTTTGAGAGGACCCTATCCCATTTGGATATTATTCTGATGTCCATCCTTCTCATATGATTTATTTTAGATCCTGGAATCTGATGTATTACCTCTGGAATTGCTCCAGCCAGGTATAAACTCATCAATCTAGCCAAATTAGGTTTTTTGATTCCTTCTTTTATCTTCTCAAACAGAACTGCAGACCAATCTGTGTTAATCTTATAGATTATCGTTGTCATCAGACTGAACATAAAGGCAGAGAGCCTATCATGTCCTCCTGGTTTACACAAAATCACCTTCCCTACCACTTCAGATAGAAATTTTCCTTGTTGATTCATCCCTTTTCTGTTAATAGCTGCTCCAATCTTCATGGTTGGATCCAATCCACACCACTGTAGTGTCTCCCTTGTCTTTGAGGCTGGGACCTCTTCTTCATCCTAAATTCTAGGAAGGTGAAGAATCTTTCGTAAAATTTTTAGAGTAAGTTTGACTCTATTTCCAAGAACTGACGATTTAATCTTGAGTCCAGTGGAGTCCACTGTTACAGCAACATAGAACTCAAACACTTCCTTCTTCCAGATCTTGGTAGGTTCAGATACAAGAAACTCTAATCCATTATCAGTAACAAGGGTAATGACCCCTTTAATCTCCATCGCCGCATCATCAAAAGCATTGCGCACCAGCTCACAGCCTTCGTTAATGTTGTCTTCAACCTTTGGCGCCATTGGAATGGAGAAAAAAAAACTTGAATTGAGAGAAGAGAGTTTGTCGACACAAGGGTTTAGTCTCGAAAATCTGGAGAGCGTGTCGACAGAATATGTTCTCGACCTATTTATACCCTTCTAAACAAAGAAGGTGAAAAGGCGGGCTAAAATTGTCTAAAAGTGTTGACATTATTGAAAAAGTGTTGACACATACTTCTATTGTCTCGACCATGACGTTGACTACTATGTGTCGACACCAATTGATGATATGTCGACACTGGACATACTTAGTAGTTCATCAGAAATTCTATGTCGACTCTTATTGCAAGTGTCGACACAATTTCTGGAAGTGTCGACAACATTACCCTGGTTGTGTCGACACCACTAACTGAAGTATCGACACCACTACTCTGAATGTGTCGACACCACTTTCCTGGATGTGTCGACACTACGACACTATGTCGACACAATTTCCCTGAATTGTCGACACACCTCCTCTGTGTCGACACTTTATTACTGAATGTGTCGACACAATTTTACTTAGCCACATTTGTTAATCTAACATATAGTCAACATTCCTAATTCAATTTTAAATCTATTGAATTTAGTTTCATCTAGAGCCTTAGTAAATACATCTGCAATTTGATAATCTATCTTAACAAATTCTAATGAGATATCCTCTTTCTCTACATGGTTTCTAAGAAAATGGTATCTTATTTCTATACGCTTAGTCCTGCTATGTGAAACAGGATTATTAGCAATAAATATAGCACTTTTAGAATCACAAAACAAGGGTGTTTTACTTACTTGAATACCATAGTCACTTAGCTGATGCTGAATCCATAACAGCTGTGCACAACAACTTTCTGCTGCCACATATTCAGACTCAGCTATGGAAATTGCCACACTAGTCTGCTTCTTACTGCTCCAAGATATCAATCTTCCTCCCAAAAATTGACATGTACCTGTAGTGCTTTTCCTATCTTCTTTACAACCTACAAAGTCTGCATCTGAATAGCCTGTTAGTAGAAAATCTCCATTCTTAGGGTACCAAAGGCCTATATTAGGTGTGCCCTTTAGATATCTCAAAATTCTCTTTACTGTAGTGTAATGAGATTCTTTAGGGCATGCTTGGTACCTAGCACAGACACATGTTGCATACATAATGTCTGCTCTACTGGCAGTTAGATATAGTAGTGAGCCAATTATTCCTCTATACAAAGACTCATCTACAGGTTTACCTGCATCATCTTTGCATATAGACATACTTGTTCCCATAGGAGTTCTCATGATGGAGGATGATTCCATACCATACTTCTTAATTAACTCCTTGGTGAACTTAGACTGGGATATGGACAAGCCATCATCAATCTATCTTACTTGGAGTCCCAAGAAGAACTTAAGTTCTCTCATACTGCTCATTTCAAACTTCCCTTGCATAAGTTTAGCAAACTTCTTGCAAAAGTTATTTTCAGTAGATCCAAAAATTATGTAATCTACATAAATCTGAACTAAGATTATCTTTCCTTTGGACTCCCTTAGGAATAAAGTTTTGTCTATTTTCCCTCTTGAGAATTTGTTCTCAATAAGGAAAGTATACAGGGTTTCATACCAAGCCCTTAGGGCTTGCTTTAACCCATACAAAGCTTTCCAAAGTCTATATACATAATCAGGTTTGAGAGAATCTATAAAACCTGAAGGCTGCTCTACATAGACTTCTTCTTTTAGATTTCCATTCAGGAATGCTGATTTTACATCCATTTGGAATACCTTGAATCCTTGATATGCTACATAGGCAAGAAACATTCTAATTGCTTCCAGTCTTGCTACTGGGACAAAGGTTTGATCAAAGTCAATACCCTCTTCCTGCCTGTAACCTTTTGCAACAAGTCTTGCTTTGTTCTTCACAATAATTCCACTCTCATCCAATTTGTTCCTAAAGATCCACTTTGTTCCAATGATATTGTGGTCTTTTGGTTTAGGAACTAACTCCCAGACCTTGCACCTTCTGAACTAATTTAGCTCCTCTTACATGACATTAATCCAATGTGGGTCTAGGATAGCTTCTTCAAATTTCTTTGGCTCTAATTGAGATAGAAAGCTTGAGTACAGGATTGTGTTCAAATTCCTGCTTCTGGTTTGCACTCCATGTCTTGGATCACCAATTATCTGATTTACTGGATGATCTTTTAAGTGTCTAACAGCTGGAGGTAGTCTTTCTTCAGGCTGAATACCTCCAGTTTCTTCAATGTGTTGCACCTCTTGGTTTTCTTCAGCTTCTAGAGAGTCCTGTACTCCCCCTGGACAGTAGCCACCATTTTCCATTTCTTGATCTGCAGTTGAATCTTCTGCAATGGAAAGCTTGTCTATTCTCTTATTTATACCCGTTGAACTGCATGAACTATAATGCAATTCACCGTTGATCAATCTAGTTTCATCAAATACAACATGTATAGATTCTTCTACAACCTGTGTAATCAAGTTGTAGACCCTATAAGCCTTACTATTGTTGTTGTACCCAACAAATATCCCATCTTGGGATTTGGCAGCAAACTTAGTTAGATAAGACTTGCCATTATTAAGGATATAACACTTGCAACCAAAGATCCTAAAATAGGATAAATTTGGTTTTCAACCTTTCATGATCTCATAGGGAGTTTTTTTGTGGCACTTGGTGATAGAAGCCCTGTTGATCACATGACATGCAGTGTTTACTGCCTCAGCCCAAAAATATTCTGGGAGAGAAGTGTCACTCAATAGAGTTTTACCATCCTCAATCAATGTTCTATTCTTCCTTTCAGCAATACCATTTTGCTGTGGTGTTCTAGGTGAGGAGAACTCTTGAAAAATCCCAAATTCTTCACACAGTCTTGTCATACTTTCAGATTGAAATTCAGTGCCATGGTCACTTCTGATTTTGACCACTATACTGTCCAGTTCATTCTGAATTTGTCTGATAAAACTATGTAAAACACTTGAGGTTTCTGATTTTTGTCTCAGAAAGAACACCCAGGAATATCTAGAATAGTCATCTACCACCACAAAAGTGTAGACCTTCCTACCTAGACTATGAACTGGCATATGACCAAATAAATCCATATACAATAGGTATAGAAACCTGACTGAATCCTTGTTTTCAAGGCTATGAAAGGAGGATTTTGTCTGCTTGCCCTTTTGACAAGCTGAACATATCCCTTCCTTTATACACTTAACTTGAGGACCATTCCTCACTAACTCTTTACTAAAGAGTTGACCAATTGTTTTGTAGTTAAGATGAGCCAGCCTCTTGTGCCATTTGACACAATGAGAGGCTCTCTCATCAGCTACAAGATAAATAGGAGAACCTTTGTTCCCACACTCAAAATTAAGACAATACATATTCCTTTTTCTGTATCCTGTCAAAATGACCTTTTGATCACTTTACTTTTTGATATGACATCCATTCTTAACAAATGAAATGTCATATCATAAATCACTCAGCTGACTTATACTTATTAGGTTGTGTTTCAAACCCTTCACATAGGTCACTTGAGTGATAGTAATCTGGTTACTAGAAATGTTACCAAACCCTTTGATGATTCCTTTTTCAGAGCAACCAAAGATTACTTTAGGCCCATTTATGATAGGCAAGTACTCCTTCAGCAATCCCTTTATTCCAGTCATGTGCCTGGAACATCCACTGTCCAAGTACCATATAGAGGCATGGTAACTTGGACTTACCTTGCTAGGACCAGGCTGATCCTGAAACTTGTCTTCTTCTGATACAGCCATCAGTCCCATGCACTGATGGTCTTCTTGTGCATAGATAGAGTTCAGCAATTGCATAAACTCTTCTTCTTCATCTGCTGCATATAGGCCAATGTATGCATCAGCTTTAGATTCAGACTCTGAAGATGATTGGTCTGTCAAGCTCTTCTCCTTCTTAGCAATAAATGATTTCTCCTTCTTTCTCTTTTGTTGAGTCTTCCTTTTATCAGCAGACTCCTTTCTCTTGTCTGGACACTCAACCACAACATGTTCAGGCCTATTACAGCAATAGCAAACTATCTTTGATGTTGTAGATTTGCTAAGCTTTGACCTACTCCTGTCCTTCGTAAATGACTTTCTCTTTTGATAATAGTCATCAACTGGCTGTGATGTGGAGGGCCGAGATTTCCACTGCTTCTTCTTCAAGAATCTCTGAAACTGCCTTGTAAAGGCAACAAAATCTGTATCTGAATCACTTCTATCTGAATTTTTGTTGTTTGAATTATCTGAGGTAATTTCAGCAACTTCCCTAGGAGGTGATGGAGACATCCTCCTATTCTTTCTAGTGGCTTCAACCTTGAAGGCCACAGACTTTTTTCTATGCTCCCCTTTTGCATTTCTTTCTTCCTCTTTTCTAGTCATTAGTTGCATTTCATAAGACAGCAACTTTCCAAATAAAGTTGAAGGTGAAATATCTACAAGTTTGTCCACTTCCCTAATAACACAAATCTTGGTGTCCCAATCTTTTGTCAAGGATCTTAGGAATTTATCATTCAGTTCATATGTACTGAAGACCCTTCCATAAGACATCAACTCATTTACTATTCTATAGAACTTCTTATAGCACTCAGATATGCTATCTGACTTCCCTTGTCTGAAACTTTCATATTCCTGATTTAGCATAGACTTTCTATCTTGTCTAACTTCTTCAGAACCCTCCATGTAGACTATCAAAGTGTCCCACATTTCCTTGGAGGTCTTTCAGTGAATCAAATTCTGAAAGGTTGAATCATCTATGACACTTACTATGATATTCTGGGCTCTTTTATCCATAGTTGTCATGATGATCTCATCCTTAGTCATCTCAGGAAAATCTTTGGGAGTTCTTTGATTTGCATCTAGAACTGACACCTTCATTGGAACATAAGGACCTTCTTTAACAGTAATGCAAATCCTTGGATCAGAAGCCTCCATGAAAAGTCTGACCCTTTCTTTCCATATTCCAAATATCTCCTTTCTGCAGATGGGTAATTTCATAGACCCTAGTTCCTTGTGATTTTCTCCAGAACTCATTTTCTTGATTCTTGATTCTGCCTTAGGGATCTAACTCAGACTGTTAAGTCCTTCTTTGAGCAACCTCCCTCTGATACCACTTGATAGATTTAACTTCAAGACAACCTAAACACCTAGGGGGGGTGAATAGGTTCTTATCCTTGTTTCAATCTATGGCTGAATATAACTTCAGTTCTTTAATATAAATCTGAAAACTCTACAGCTAACACAACATATACAATCACAGAATCTATAATTACATAAATCACAGATTGCACACTGATTTATAGTGGTTCCCCAAGGTCTGGGTACATCCACTTTCCCCCTTCGCCTATCCAGCAATATGCTAGATTCAACCTAACTTCTTCCTTTTTCCTCAGATCTACAGATCTTACAGCTTAGAATCCTGAAGGATTCCTACAATTCAGAATGTATCCACACTCATACAGCTTAGGCTAATAAGCCCTACCTCAGCCTTGCCACAAGACCTACAACTCAGAGAACTGATTCTCCTACACTCAGGCTCAAACAGCCTTACCACTCAGAGATCTAAATCTCCTACACTCAGGCTCAAACAGCCTTACCACTCAGAGGTTTAAATCTCCTACACTCAGCCTTTATAACACAGACTTACAACTCAGATCTTTGAAAAGATCCTATAGAATTTGATAAGTATTTTTGATGGACTCTTACCCTTGTTGAGAGAGAAAGGATAAGAGGATTCTTGATCAGCTTCTTGATGAGACTGATGGCTGAAATCAATCTGTTCTTAGCTTTCTTCAAAGCTTCTTGAATCTGAACTCAGTAGGGTTGATCTCCTTTGAAGTTGACTGACTGGTAGCTTCCTTCTTGGATTCCAGAAATAGATCTGGATCTACTTAGTAGATTAGTTCAGGATCTACTTCTTGAGAGACTTGTGATTGTCTCCTTCTTGACTTCAAAACAGCTGGAGCTCTCTCTCCCCAAATCTTCTGAAGTTCCTTCTGAATCCTTGATTGAATTCTTCTTAGACAAAATCTGAGTAGATACTTCAAAATGTCTTCTTAGATCTTCTCACGAAGATCTTCTTCTGTGTGACTTGCACTTTTTTGATCAAAGATCAATCTCTCAATAGTTGTGTTAGTTGTGTGTATTTGCCTCTCCTTTTTCATCAGAATCCATCTATATATATAGACTTCATCCATGGTAACCGGCTGATCCGGTTTCTAATCGACTTCTGACAAGTCTGACAGCTTCATTAAAGTTGTTGGAATGCACAGCTGTCAAGTCTCCAGTCAGTTCTTGAACCTTTGTCTTTGTCAGCAAAGCGTCGAGACTGACTGTCATTATGTGTCGAGACAAACTGTCAATATGTGTCGACACAAGTGACTTAAGTGTCGACACAGACTTTGGTGGTGTCGACATAGCTTCCTTGATGCCTATACTGCTCATTGACACTACATCTTGAGAATGTGTCGAAATAGATTATTTGTGTCGACACAATCAATTCTTCACTCCACAGCAATCAACTATGTTGAAACTCTGCTGTGTCGACACAAGTCTTGTGTGTCGACATAGTTGATGTAGACTAAGAATTTTGTGTGTCGACACTGCCTCCAGGTGTCGACACAGTTGATGTCGACACTGCTTCTGTGTGTCGACACTGCCTCCTGGTGTCGACACAGTTGATGTCGACTAACTATTCTGTGTGTCGACACTGCCTCCCGGTGTCGACACAGTTGATGTCGACTAACTATTATGTGTGTCGACACAGCCTTTTCCAAGTGTCAACACAAACTTACTGAAGTGTCGACACAGCTTCCTCTGGTGTCGACACATGGACTTAGAAACTTTTTTCTGCATTTTAGTCAATACTTAACCTGCACATATAAACTCAAAATAACATCAAATACACCTTGATGTATATCATTGAGCTAAGTGAGGCTTCTCCAAATCAGGTACACATTTTCCAATGTACCCAACAGTGTGGTGACAAAAACACTAGAACTGTTCAAAAGAACTCCATTTTTAGTGTTGTTTGAAACAGAGAACTGGTTTACCTGTTTGACAAAACAATTCTCTGATGGGTGGGTATATATTTAAGTAAAATTGTTTCTAATAATACAAATATTTTATAAACTAAACATTACATACTATTATATGAATATTTAACATTGTACAAAATTCCAATATAGAGGATCACAAACATATATAGACATACGCTCTTTTCCCGCAATAGATAATCAGGACGCTTTTGCATAAATATTTTGTATCCCAGTTCGGCGCCTCAAAAACAATTGTACTATTAACTATAAATTAAACTTATTTAAGCACACTAACAAACTCTCATCTAAAAGATCCATATTGCATCGAACATTCAAAGTCTCTTAAAAAATGATATGAGAAAAGATCTCATCTCAAACGATAGTTTTGGAACGATGAAGAATCGTCAACATGGAGAGATCTTGCCGACAGTGCCCAAATGAAAGAGAAGATCCTTGAAATTTATGCAAGATATTGCTAACCTGGAAAGATCTTGTCGACAGAGTGTCAAATGGAAGAGGGTCGCCGCATAACGATCCAGGTTCAGTCCCATATGGGTGAAGCTCCACTAAGATCATCCGGGCTGCAACCCATGTAACCCTCAACCCCTCACCGCGCATGTTTCTCTGTCACAGCGGATTGTTGAAGAGGGGTCTCAATCCCGCAACCTCCTTGATAAAGAGCCTTCTAATCACCAGCTCGGTGAGCCTAGCCAGAACTACGTTACTGGGTTGCAGCCCAAGCACCACCCCAGAGCCTCTCAACGCCAGTTTCACGGTCAGATCGCATTGTTGAAGCCAGGTCTTGAACCCACAACCTCTTTGATAAGAAGCTTTCAAACCACTCCTCATCACCAATTGAGCTGCAACTTAATCGGTGATGATGAGTGGTTTGAAGTTTCCCTATCAAGGAGGTTGGGTGTTCAAGACCAGTCCTCAACAATGCATCGTGGTCGTGAAACAAGCGCAAAGACTTTGGGGTTCTTGGACTGCAACCTAGTAACGTAGTCCTAGGCAGGCTCGCCGAGTTGGTGGAAAAGGCATTACACACTGAAGCTACTAGATGCTCACAGAAGTACCTTCCAGGATCATGGATGAGATGGATGCTAACAGATGGAGGCACAAAGAGAACAAGAGAACAAAGGATGCTTCAAAAAGCAATAGACAGGAGAATGATGGCACTGAATCTGGTGTTGACTGGAAGAGGGTCGATGGAATTGTTGGTGCTTACTGGAGTATAGTACCTTTTGGTGTCAAGGAGGAGAGGATGCTTGCGGTTGAAGGCCCGCATAAGACGAGAGAACGAAGGATGTTTCAAATCACAATTGATATAAGAATGAAGGCACATGTTTTTGACGTCGGTTCAAAGAGATTATTTTGATAATAATAAATTCTCGATTTCAAAATAAAATGATAAATTTCAATTTTATTAGGGATTTGAAATTAAAGTGACAATAAAATAATATTGCAAAGATCATTTTGATGGTATTTTATGAGGACCTAGAGATTTCAAAGATTTTTTAAAATTCAAATTAAAGTGACAATAAACTAGGATGACAGAGAATGACATTTTATGAACACTATTGCGGCTCACCCAAGGCTCCTAAAAATCAGTTTATATTGGACCATCTTAGCCCGAGAGCGTGCATACAGTCAGAGTTAAGAAGACGACTTGCAAGACGATTTTTTAACGTGAAAAACCCTGAAAAGGGGTGAAAAATCATGTGGCCAGATAGGTGCCGACCAAACTTCCATTATTCTTCTGTTGTTTTACAAGGCATTTTGAGAATGCGAGGGCGACAGACTGCTGCTCGTTATAATTTGCAAAGAGGGAGAAAAGGGGGCTCTGAGGGTGACAAGTCACCACTCGAGGAGCTATAGTGAAGCGAACTGTGCTTTGGACGACTTGACCGCTGCTTGGAGGCTTGTGTGGCACGCTATGCGTGCCCTTTTCTCTACGACTTGTCTCCTGTTGCATGCAGATGAATCTGGAGCAGAGTGCTAGCTGATATCCATTCTTTCATCGTAGCTAATGGTGGTAGTATTATGTGTAACATCCCATTTCCGCCTAGACCCCTACGAGTCGGTTGGTTGTGACAGAACCCTAGGAAGCCCAAAAAAATTGAAATAAATCGACCAAGATTTCGGGTCACGGGTTGGTCACGCCCGTGACCGACCCGTCACGCCCGTGACCTAGGGCGTGACTCCTTCGACGATCGTCGATCTCAGGGAGACGATCGTCGGCGCAGAATTTTCAACCCGGCCCTGTCACGCCCGTGACCCAGGTGTCAGGCCCGTGACCAAGGGCGTGACCCCCTTCGGCGATCGTCGATCTCAGCGCGACGATCGCCGAGTGCGAAATTTCCCTCACGACCCTGTCACGCCCGTGACCCATGTGTCACGCCCGTGACCTAGGGCGTGACCACCCTTCGACGATCGTCGACCTCAGTTCGACGATCGTCGAATCCAGAATTTGGTCACCCGGGCCTGTCACGCCCGTGACCCATGTGTCAAGCCCGTGACCTAGGGCGTGACCACCCTTCCACGATCGTCGACCTCAGTTCGACGGTCGTCGAACCCAGAATTTGGTCACCCGGGCCTGTCACGCCCGTGACCCATGTGTCACGCTCGTGACCTAGGGCGTGACCACCCTTCGACGATCGATGATCTCGGTTCGACGATCGTCGATCCCAGAATTTGTCATTCGGGCCTGTCACGCCCGTGACCTATGTGTCACGCCCGTGACCAAGGCCGAAACGTCAGCCAGACTTTAAATTTCGGTAACCGACGTTTTAATCAATTCTGATTATGGAATGTACAACAGGAATATTTATGGGCCGTTTCCGTCCTTAATTATTTAATAGAATGAGAGAGTGGGGTCCAATAGGAAATCGCTACCTGGATCAGCCAATTCATAACTGAAACGTTATTAAGAAGAAACATTCATGGCCATGAATGTTTCATCCTTTCCCCTCCCCATTGGAAAATCTATAAAAGCCCCCTTGGAGCAAGAGGAGAAGGTTACACGCTCGATCAAACAAATTCAGACTTTTGCTCTTGCTGTAGGATAAGTTCGGGAACGTCATCGCCGCGCCATGACAATCCGACGTTCATCTCGACTCCAAACCGCGAATAAGGTCCTTCCCTCCCTCTTCTTCTGCGGATAGATCTTAGAAATCATTAGGAGAGATATCGGGCTCAAAAGAGCCGGATCGGGTGAGCGTTTCCATGGTTTTCCGAAAATTTCATGGTGGTGGGTTCGCCGGAAACCGCCTCTCCGGCGGCCGTGCCGCCGCCAGACGGTAGCCCTCACCTCAACAGAGGAAGTGGTGGTGGTGGCCGGCTAGGGAGATGGCTGGGTGGCCAGGAAATAGCTTCAGAAAAGCTACAGGTTTTAAGCATTTTAGTTGCTGGATCGGGCTAAAGAAGAAGATGAACAGTAACATGTTATTATATTATATATTGTATAATTAGGAATTTAAATCCTTTTACTGTACACTTGGTTAAAACTGAAAATTATAGCCCGTAGGGGCTGAAACATAAAAAGTGGTCAACATATAAAATATAGCCCTTGAAGTCTAGTTTAATTCAAAATTGATTTCACTCGATTTGGAGTCCTGGTTAGACCACATCACACTTTTTGGTGAGGCCTATCCATAGGGCTATATTGACCTTAGAAAAATTCCCCACTCCAATCCAGTCATCAAAATGACTTGAAATTTGGGGTGTGGTCTAATCTTACCTATATCTAGGTGCTATCCAAAAATGAGAATTTTTGGAGAATGTTTTTCTATAGTTTTTAGAAAAATTTAATAATCCTAGCATAATTTAATTAGACGGTTAAATGACTTCCAAACCCTCCCAAATTTTGGTTAGTGGTCCCTGGGTGTAACATAAGGTTCTGGTAAAAATTTCATCTCATTTGAAGATGTTTTGATTAGGTTTGTGTCCAACCCTAGGTTGATCCTCATAGGATAATTTAGGATCAAACACCCCCTTGGTATTTGAGTGGCCATATCACCTCAACAGGGGCTGATATTTTGGTCACTGACTTTTTAGGACATGACACACCTTCCAAGGGAGTTTGGAGTGGTTTGGTGTAGGGTAGCCCTAGAACCCTAGGATAGGTCCCTTAATGGGGATTTGTAGGGTTGTGAAGGTCATGGGGTCAAATGACCTTGGACTGACTTAAAATTTGGTGGAGAGGACCATAGGTCTATTAAAGTCCTCTGGTAAAAATATTATGGTATTTGGAGACCTTTAGCCCACTTCAAACCCTAACCCTAGTTTAGGTAACCAACCTTAATTTGAATTATTAAGCTATCAACTGAACTACAAATCAAGTAAAATTTGGGTAGAGTGATTTTATGGTCCAAGTAGACATAATATAATTTTGTTGAGATTTTTGGGCTAATTTATACAGTACTTCATTTACAACAAAAATTGTGCCCTAGATATTTATCTTGATTATTTTGGAATTTCTATGCACTGGAATGTTATGAAATCTTGGATTAGTGCATATTATAGCATGATATTCTTTCTTTAATTTTCTTGGAAATTTTATCTGATTATTTTGGGTACTTTATTCTTTAATGTAATAATTGTGATATGTAGTCAAAAATACAAATAGTGCCCAATTATTAATTGTAAAGTTATGAAATTTGGTCAGTGGGTGTTTCAAACGATGATAGTCACCCTGTAATTTTCTATGGAATTTTAGATGGATAAAAACAGTACCTCCTTCATTAAGTTAGGAAAATTAGTATCTTGAATTAAAATAAATTCAGAGTTCAATTGTTAGAGAAAAATTATGGTACTTGGTTTATGATGGTTTTAGGCCACTATAAAGCTCCCGTAATTGTCTTGGAATTTTTGGACACGTATTTACAGTACTTCCTTCATAATATAGTAGAAATGGCCTGAAACGGTAAATTAGGAAATATAGGCCTAAACACCTCTGAAATTTCTCAAAATTTGGAATTACTGTGTAAATGCCTTATAGGATTTTTACTGATTTTATGATGATTTATTGTTGGCTCATTAGTGCATTTCATGTTCATATTAGGGCATTTGGAGTCTTAGAATAAATAAATTAAAGACCAAATGAAATAGGAAAATTATTATTTTCTGGATTTAGACTAATTAGGTCATGGTAGACCTCCAGTAAATGTTATATGAGATTCGGAAGACAGTTTGGAGTACCACCCCTTGCATACCTCCTAAAGCTTAGGATGGTCTGCATTTAGTAAAAACTGCAGAAGCTGAACTAGAGTGGTTAATGAACTTGGGAGATGGAATTTTGATAGTTTGCTGGTTTGGATAGGGTGAGTTAAATCAAGTTCATTATTGAAAGTCAGGATGGGTAGGGTGTGAGATTGACTAGCGATAAGTAGTGTTCGGGTTCGACGGAAGATCGTCCTCCCCGAGAAGAGGAAGAGTCAAAGTCACCCTAGGATTAGCCCACGGTAATGTGAGAAGGTAATGGGTTAAGGGACCCAATAAATTATAATAAGTGCCTTGGAAAGGGAGTTTTGGGATTCACCCCATCATAGATCCTAGTACCGCTGCGAGCCCTTCACCGGGTAAACCTCGGGAAGTCCAAGGTTAACCTTAACTCTTAAGAATAAAATGATCAAGAGTAACCCTAATAATAGTTCTACCTCACACCTACACTTGTATACTTAGGAAGAAGAATTGGCATGGAATGGGTAGAGTAGGTCCGTGGTCTAAGGGCCTACTAGTAATGATAGTGGTCTGGTTTGTGATTGGGAAGTCCGGGGAGCTGGATGCTCGGGGACTTGGTATATGCTTGGTAGCCTAGAGAGCTGGAGGCTCGGTAACATGAGAACTAGTACAAATATAACTGTCATGATTGCATGTGCATAAAAGTGGTGGGTCATCGGTACTGGGCGATCGATCACACCGACAGCGGTACGTTGACTCGGCGGTGTGGGACACTTAGCCAAAGAAGCCTGGTGGGTACAGCCAGCACTAGTACACGGATACTCTAGGTTGTGTTCTTCTAGGGGCGTACGGAAGGGCTAGGCCTGGTAGTGTGATTACCCGCCTAGAAGTGGGGGGCCCGACCCACTATCTCCGTTTGCCACAACGGAGGTTCCTGGGAGTGAAGCTAGCTTTCCAAACAGGGGGAACTAAAGGTCTGTGCGCATAGAGTCGGTGGGTGTGTTGCACTTGCTTGTGCATTTCATAGCATATTTGCGTGTCATAACATAAACATTGCCACCTATCGTATAAGATGGTATGGGACGTTTTATACGATAGGCCCTGCAAAACGACCCCTTGGTCTATAGGGGTAATCCCTATAAATCAATGGTTATATTTGTTATTTCTTGTGCTTTTACTTACTTGCTACTCCTTGTTGTTTGATAACCGACACCCCAACGTATAAGTGGTATGAGACACTTTATACGATGGGAGCCCTGCAAAAGATCCCTTGGCTTATGCGCTTCCGCGCATAAGTTAAGGTTACATTTCCTACTTTCTGCTTCTATCATGTTTACTATGGAATTGCTAGCATAGGTCCGTTGTCACCTGCTTTTGACTTACTCTCCACCTTCATATCCTTCCCTTTCTTCCTCTCCGCTCGGTACCTAGGAGCCATGGGGGAAGGGGTAGGGGATGATAGGGCTTAGTCTTTATGACTAACGGTTTTCGAACCACAACATTTTAGGTGTACCATATGGAATGGGCACGGGTTTTGCAGTTTCTGACAGAGTTGACCCCACGACCGTGTTACCATTGTCACCAGCCGGGACATACACGGGTTAAATGCCCCTTGATGGGTGGGATCCCACCAGCTCAGCAGCCAGGAGGCCGAAGACGTAGACGCAGACGTGGATTGCGAGGCGGCGACGGCAGGCCGAAAAGGAAGAAGCACCCAGAGATGCAGTACCAGCAGAGTACGGAGTCGGTGGAGATGGGCCAGTCTAGCTTGGGTGCTCTCGGTTCAGTGACAGTTACGGTGTCGCTTAGTTTCAGTTTTGCTTCCGCGAGTGACTTGTAGTGAGGATATGATGTACTGGGCACAAGCCCTCCTTTTGTACTCTGATATTATTATTATTGTGGACACTCCCTTCGTGGAGATTTATTTATATACATGTGGTTATGTGGACTTGCTTTTACTTCATTATGCTACTATTCTGCGATCGAAAATGACCGGCAGAATTGGCGTTTTGTAGTGGCGGCCTTTCCGTGAGTCGGTGCCACCGCAAAGCGGCAGTTCTGGGCTAAGATCCCGGTGTTTAAACAAAAAAAAAGGGGGTCTTACATTATGAATCTTTGTTCTCCATTCATTCTACCTAATATTTTAAATATATTGGGGTTAGTATTATGAATCTAAAGTGTATGCATTCTTTCTATCCCAATGTGGTCAAGGATATGTAAATTTTAGTTGAAGGATGTCATGTGGTCTAATTAGTACTTGATAATCCAACATAAACCTAGTTTTTTAGTTGAAGGATGTCAAGTGGTCTAACTAGTACGAGATTTGTGTAGATCTTTATAATTGAGCTATATATGTGTTTTTATTTCATTTTTTAATGGATGAGTATTAACTCTATAGATGTGTGTTCCCATTTTATTTTATATGTGTCCTCATATATCCTATCCCACAACAACAAAATTTTTGATGTTGGTTCTGCTTATTTAAGGTCCACCGTCACTATTAGTAGATACTTTGGTGTAGTGCTGATATCAATTCTAAATATAGGATAGATTATATTAAGTTTACTGAGTCCAAACAAGAATCAAGTTGGAGGGGGTTTGAGAACTGTGTCGGCACACTAGATGAAACTCATATTAAAGTTACACTTCCGACGAAAGATCATGACAGATTTGTAAATCGTAAGTAGACAATCACTATTAATATTCTCGGTGTTTGTGATAATAACATGAATATTTTATATGTTTTTCCTGATTGAGAAGATTACTCTTAAGATTCTAGAGTTTTACATGATGTTTTGGAGAGGACAGATTGATTCGTAGTACCAAATGATAAATTGATGTCTAAAATTTGATATTTTGTTAATGCCAATCATTGTATAAACAATTGTTAATTTCTAAAATTTTATATACGTGTAGGTATATACTATCTTGTACGTGGTGGAAATATTAAGGTGCGTCACTACGAAATTTTATTATCAAAAATTTATGATAACTACAAAACACTGAATGTAGCAACGACATATGCAGGATCGTCTTATTCAAAATCTATGAACCTCTAATGAAGTGTAAAATGTATGATTAATATTTCTAGTTGATTAATTAAATCAAGAACACGCAAATGAAGTAAAGCTTGAGCAAACGGTAAACTCTACTGAAGTGCGGAAATGAAGTGTATACCATTCATGAATTCAAGCTCATGCTCCATTATTGCGGATACCCTCAAGAGTGAAGAGGTATTCTTGTTTATGAAATTAATTTGGGGTGTCCGTAGATGACACTGACATAAAACGCTATATAAATATGTTGGATCACTAAGATAAAAGTTATTAGTCGGCACAATATATGTATATGAGATAACAACCACTAAAATTTTGATGAGATCCAACTGTGCATCAAATACTTGAACACAAAAGAAACCCTAAATTGAGATTAAAAAATATGTCTAAACCTAGGTACGCGTCACTTGATATGAAGGGAGTGTAGTAATACCTGTAGGTGAAAAACACATCAATAATATAATCTGGATCATGTAGGTGAGCCAATATAGATACCCAAACATGAGTTTTTGATTTCCTGAAGGTGGCCACTGAAATCTTCTAGAAGAGCGGAACCTGCTCTTCTTCTCTGATAAATGAAAACAGGAAAAAGAGGTCAAACCTGTATGCGTTCTCTATTTTTTTCCTGCGATTGAAGGCTGCAAGCCAGATGACCCTTTCTGGTGGCATAAATCTCCTATTTATTGCCCAAATATGTGTGTTTTCACCTCCTAAGGCTGACTTCTTCCTGCGTTTTCTCCAGAGAACGAACACAAGAGGATTGATCCTTGCGGCAAGAACGTTGAAGGAGGAGATGCACATCCGTGATTGGCTTCGATCTGAACCATGGAGAGGACGAAGAACACAAGCCCCTGCCTGCGACCTTGGTGGTGGAAGGAGAAGATCCGATCTGCACGCCCAAGAATCCCTAGCCGGCGGTTTCACAAGATGGATGAGAAACTCGCGATTCAGCCCTTGTTCATAATCATGGAGATGAAAATGAGTTTCTTAGGCTTAATAGGGAAGCCAGTGAGAGTTACAAAAATGAGGCAAATTAATTCTCATTACTCCCCGATTTAAAACCCATTAAATTAAATCTCATAAAATTAATTGAGACCTAATAAACATGCCCATTCATATGCCAAGGGTGAGGTTGAGTTCGCGACTAAAGTTACGAGACGATCTGACCCATCTATCACAAACTTCAGCCGTTTGCGCGACTGAATTAACACGCGCTCGTAGGAGTCTGAATAGACTCTAATTTTCGCGTACGACTCTATCGGGACGTCTCGATGAATTGAGTCCACCAAATTGAAAAATTTCTAACAGTACGTTGATGCAGGACACACAAATGATTTCAGGTTTCTAGCTTCTTATCGTCCAACATGATATCGCCTTAAGGAGTGGCCGACACATGAGAATAACCCCACAACTTATAAAGAGTTATTTAATTTACGTCATACTCGAACAAGAAATGTAATAGAGAGAAGCTTTTGACTTGCTTGGGCAATACAAACAATCATCATTTTTTGAAGGTAAAATACAAATATTTTTAAATTTACATGCAACCTAATATATTTCATTTAAGGTGGT
Organism: Platanthera zijinensis; assembly: GCA_039513925.1. Lineage (NCBI taxonomy): Eukaryota > Viridiplantae > Streptophyta > Magnoliopsida > Asparagales > Orchidaceae > Platanthera > Platanthera zijinensis. The sequence continues at coordinate 102,925,524 of CM077097.1, forward strand.
GGTAACAAGTTCTAATTACATGTGCAAATTATTAATGCATGTTGCATTTTACACAACTTGTTGCCTCAATCAGAGAAACAAGAAATATTTAGGACCATGAATATATTCTCTCATGATGCCACTAAGTTTGAGATATTCAAGCCTTTAACAGAAGACCTTAGGTTGGAGTGACTTCGAATGCATCTTAATTAATAGTATTCCTCCCATGGGCACTATTTGGCTAGGGCGTGCACATTTTCGACTGGGTGCGTGTTTTTCGACCGACCACGTGCATTTTCCCCTCGGGCCCGCTTTTTTCACTCGAATGTGCGTTTTTTTCCCTGGGGCGCATAATTCTAAAATTAAATTTTATCTAACAAATGAACAACAAAGTTGATCAATTTTACAATATTTTTCAATCCTGTTTAATGAGCGAATAAATGGCCAGCAGTGACGTTCGTTATAGCCGTGCTGGGCCCCGACAACACACTAAACCGACCCATAGTAGGTGTTTTACTCTCACCTAAAAATATATGCAGTATTAAATACTGACCTTTGATTTTCTGCAAAAAAATGATCAAAATACCGATTAACGATCAATATTTAATATCATATGAGTCGCAAGATATCAAATCAACGGTCAATATTTAAGTGATCACTTATTTCTAGATGAGAATAACCCACCTAAAATTTTTTCAGTAACAGAATGGGTGTGGAGATTTTAAGAACACATATCACGTGCTTGAAACGTTCCGAAGTCGTGAATTTCATGCGATTTGAAATTGTTTGACCGGGCGTTTTTAAAAGCTGCGGTACGGCTCTGTTTGGGAGGATGGCAGCGGTAGAGAAAGTTATGATATCACCGCAGTTTCGAACCCGTTCCTCCTGCGAAAATGCGGCTTCTCGCGTCCAGGAGAAAGCGCTTCCGCATTTCTCAGGTTTTAGGTTTGGCTGATCGCGAATAGAGAAGCCCTTCTGCTGATTTGGGATATACCCAGCAGCAGTCCTCTTCCCGACGGTTGCTGTTCTCCCTCACGTCGCTCCTCGCCGGCGGCCGGCCTGATCTTTCTCTTACTCGCCGTCCTAGCTCACCAATCTCCGGCAGCTGTCTAATACAGACCATCTGTGTTCGTTCTCTTTTTGCTGTCGTCTTCATCCCCAGTCCTCCCATATCGGACTAGGTTTCCACCCCCACCATACTAACTATCTCCTTCTTCTTCAATCACCGATGAAGTAGAGGATGCCTGTTCACATGAAATTTGAGCGGAACGCGCTGGCTCAATATCTCGTGAACAACCTCAAATCCCTGTAAGTACCGCCGTCCGATCGCCTAAGCTCTAAAATCTTCCGTATCCTTCGTCATTTGCTGTTTAAAGATCTTGAGAGAAACAGTGTGGCTTCCCTATGGAGAACTGCAGGAGTCGGAGCTAGTTTTACTGTTCATCCGCAATTGTTGTTAAGATTGCTTATTAAAAATGCATGGTATTTCACATTTCTGTTGTTTTCTATTTGGGTCAGTTCTAACATGCTTGTGGTGCAATTTGGTTTTACGGATTGCTTGCAGGACTGCTGCAGATCCTAACATTGTAGCTGATTACGTGGTGGCATTGCTGAAGAACGATGTGCCCGAAGGAGAGTTGCAGAAACTGTGTGCTGATCGTTTGGAGGTTTTTCTGGGCCACAGTATGTTATAACTTGGTTTTCTTTCTTTGGTGTGTCTGTGTGAACTTAAATTGTACATTGGAATCAATTTTATTCATACAGAAATAAATCTATGCTTGCCACCTGAAGTTTAGCTTAGTTAGACTTCGTGCCGATCTCATCAATAAACTCACATCATCTACGGAGTCAAAGAATTGCAATTTTCTTATCTTTTGGAGTAGCTCGCCTGTTTTCTATAACTTTATGGCATTGCTAGAGTAGCCATTGATTTGAGGGTTGTATCTTTTTTCTCTGCAATGCTGAGGAGAGTTTTGGATAATTATTTTTCTTGTGAAATAGTCTTCTACTAATAGTCTTGTACTAAATTCACACTAATTGAATTATCAGTCAAAGTTATTTAGCAGTACCTGCGCCCAAATCCAAAATCCGGCTTTAGATTCAATCATATGAAAGATTAAGGGAAACCTTAGAATTATTTAGGGTTTTGTTTATTTTTCCATACAATTTTGATGTTATTCATTTAATATAACCCTTATGATAATTCATTTAAGATTTGTTTTTTAAATTATAGATCCTTTGAGTATATGTGGTTCAGGGAAAACTTGATTTTGAATTATTTAAATTACACTTCTTTTCTATTATCATCCACATTCTCTCTTGAATTATGTTCCCTCATTTACATAGCTACTCTATATCTTTCTAGAAATCTACCTCATCTTTTATTCTCAAAGTGCATTTTGATTGGATACATAGGAACCTTGAGCATCTCTTCTCATTGCATAAATCTCGAAGTTGCACTCTAACATGCCCTCTCCATTTTGAAATCCCAAGAGTTAGTCATCTAATCTCTCTTCATTGAGAAAAGAGTAATCCTAGAAATCCATATTAGGATTTTGTAAGGCATAGTTGCCATCAATTTTGGCTGTAGAGTCGACCACTCATTCATATTCGTGGGATAAAAGGAGGAATACACCATGCTGTCAATCTGACTTTGCATACACACCACCACTCTGTAGGTAATGCTACTTTGTTTTGGGATAAATAAATACTTCCAGTTAACTTCCGATGAAAGCCAATATAAAATCTGTAAATTTCATGCTTCTGAAAGACTATATTGTCATCCTCATAATTTGAACCATAAAATGCATGCCATAATAGATTAGAATTTCAATTTTTTGTTCTTTATATCAACAATGGAACATCTAACATTTTTTAAATTGTTATCCAGCCAGAGTTACCTTTATTTTTGTTATTTTCCCACATATAATTTTCTTTGTTTTATGAAAAATTACTATTTGCATTAGGCCAGTCTTTTTTCAATGAATGTGTATGTGCCATATCTTTTAAGTAGGTAAACACTATGACATGATGTATTGAACATTATCCTGGCACCATTTCATTTGCATACTAGTACTTCCCAATAAAATTACTTCACTGGTTTCATCCCGTAAACTCATCTTTTCTGTCTTTGCACTGAGATTATTAAATGTGGTATTTGGTGCGGTAACATTTACAATTCATGAACAATCTACATCTAAGAATAAGAAAATTAAACACCTCATAAGTGTGTCTTACTACACTGGCCCACTCTGTTAACACGTAACTTTTGATCAATTAGTATGGAGAAACAATTTCTACATCTTCATCACTAAGGTCATTATACCAAACATCCAATAAATAATGACCTAGTGACTAAAGGGGGGAGGTTGCATAAATTGCGACACCACACTCACAGCAACTACAATTACCAAGACGGTGTTAAAATTGCATTTTTGGAGGAAGTTCATACAAGAAGTCCAACCGCGGAGTCTCAGTTGCAACCAGTAAAGTCCCATGTTATCTTATGTTATTTTTATATGCTGCCAATGTTGTAGTTTTTATTTGTAGGATGTTGAATTTACACATTCCCCTTGTGTTATTGTATTTAAGTTGATTTTGGAGGGAATGGATAGTTAGCAAAGTTGAATTTCTTGACTCTTTCATTTAAATTTGATGCAATTTGCGTCACGTCAGACAGAACCTTATCTCATTAGTTATTTTTCCCTATTTATGGCATTTTATTTCCTAGATGACCAACGTATTTGATTTTCATGCATATTTGCGGGTTATTTACTTGACCGACTGATAAGACCGCTAATAAAAAGGTCAAATATTTATTAGGAGAATAAATATTTAAGAATGCTTTGATTGCGATGTTTTTGTAAGTGGTGTAGAAACTTAAAGCCAAACCTTGTATAAATATATAGGAGAAGAAAAGGGGAAAGAATCCTATACAAGAGATGTGAGACTAATAGAAGAAAGAAGAAGCATGCCTATAGATGGGCCTTATACACGGGCTTTTACATCGTTTTTCCTCATATTCTCTAACACTCCCCCACAAGCTGGAGCGTACAAGTCGTAGACACCAAGCTTGGATAGGAACTGATGGTACAATTTCCGAGGTAATGCGTTGGTAAGAGTGTCAGTAACTTGCCCAGAAGCAGGAACATGCTCAAACTTTAGCATCTTCGATTGGACCTTTTCTCGAATGAAGTGACAGTCAACTTCAATATGTTTGGTCCACTCATGGAACACAAGATTCTTTGCAATATAGATTGCAGTCTGACTGTCACAGAACAAAGTTGAATGTAAGGATAATTTAACTCCCAAATCCATAAGAAAACTTTCCAGCCAGGTTAGTTCTGATACAACGGCCGCCATCACACGATACTCAGCCTCAGCAGACAAGCGAGCAACCACCGACTGCTTCTTACTCTGCCATGTGATACGATTTCCTACAAAGTAAGTACAGAAACCAGTTGTCGATCGTCGGTCGTCCAGCGAGCCCGCATAATCCACATCAGAGTAAGCAATAAGAGAAAGCTCCGAACATGGTTTATACACAAGTCCTTTACCAGGAGCAGTCTTCATATATCTGAGAATGCGTTCCACTGCCTGAAGATGGGAAACTTTTGGAGTGTGCATAAAGCGACTGACCACTCCAACCACAAATGAGATATCTGGTCTTGTAATTGTTAGGTATATCAGTTTCCCACAAGACGCCGATAGTATTCCAGATTTGAAAGTAGAGAGTCAGACTCAGATCCCTGAGCACATAACTTGTGGTTTATTTCCAACGGGGTCTCCGCAGGTTTGCACCCTTAGAGGCCAGCATCTTGCAGAAGGTCAATGCAATACTTGCGCTGGGATAAGACAAAGCCATCAGGTCGCCGTGCAACCTCTAGTCCAAGAAAATACTGAAGGTTTCCCAGATCTTTGATTTGAAAGACAGAATTTAAATATTGCTTAACATGTTGTATCCCAACGGAGTCATCACCCGTGATCAAAATATCGTCCACATAAACCAGTAGTATTACAATCCCGGTTGATTGGTGACGAGTGAAAAGAGAAAAATCCGCGGAGCTTCGTTTGAAACCAACCTCACGAACTGTCTTGCTGATTTTTTCAAACCATGCCCGAGGAGGCTGTTTGAGACCATAGATAGATTTTCGAAGCAAACATACACGAGACTTCCCCGTGGTCTCAAACCCGGGCGGTTGATGCATTTAAACAGTCTCTAGAAGATCACCATTCAAAAATGCATTTTTCACGTCCAGCTGATGGAGGGGCCACTAGCGATGAACAGCTAAGGAGAGCAGAACCCGAATTGAATTTAATTTTGCGACAGGGAGAAGGTTTCATCATAATCAAGACCGTATTATTGAGTAAAACCCCGTGCCACAAGTCCAACCTTCAAACGATCAACTGTCCCATCCGCCCCATGCTTGATTGTAAAGATCCACTTGCAACTTACACAACTTTGGCCAGGAGGAAGAGAGACCGGTTCCCAAGTCTGATTACCCCATAGAGTAGTCATTTCTTCATCCATTGTTGCACGCCACCCTGGAAGCTGGAGAGCTTTCTGCACAAAGTTAGGTATAAAGATAGAGGAGAAAGAGAACAAATGTAAGAAGAGGTGCAAAGAGCCGATGTAAAGAGACATAATTGGCCAAGGGATGAGCCGTCGAAGGTGATGCTGAATCAATAAGCCGTGAGGATACACCAGTAGAGGGAAGCTACTGCAGGGCATCTGGACGCGGAGGACGACGAGTGTAAACCTGAATGATAGGAGGTTTGGAGGGGACAAGTGGTGGTGTAGGAATTGGAAGCAGAGGAGTATGTAGAAGGGGTGGAAGCGGGGACGTAACTGGAACTGTGGGCCGAGATAGCGGAGGAGGAAGAAGAGGATTAGTAGGACTGATGTGATATGATTGTTCTTCATGAAATAAGACATTAACAAAGATAACCACCTTCCCGGTGGTAGGGTAATAACAGACATACCCCTTCTGAGTGCGAGAGTATCTGACAAACATAGCTTTGGTAGCTCGAGGGGCTAACTTGTCAGTTGGAGGACCAAGGTGATGGACATAACATATACATCCAAACACACGAGTAGTAAGAGAGAAGAGCGCCTTAGATGGGTAAAGGAGAGTGACGGGAGCCACGAAGTGGAGGATAGACGAGGGCATGCGATTGATGAGGTGCCAAGCAGTAAAAACCGCAAAGTTCCAGTAGAGAGGAGGAACCTGCATTTGGATCATGAGAGATCTGACAACATTAAGGAGGTGACGATTTTTCCGTTCCGCTACGCCATTCTATTGAGGGGTATAGACACACGAAGTCTGATGAATAATACCAAACTCGGCGCACAGATTGGAGAAGGTTCGACCAGTATACTCACGAGCATTATCAGTACAAAGAATTTTTACACTCGTTGAAAACTGGGTACGAGTTTCTGTAAGAAACGTACGGAACGTGGAGGTGAGCTCGCTACGATCACGAAGTAAGTACAACCAAGTAACCCGCGAGTAATCATCAATAAATGTTACAAAATAGCGATAACCAAAAACAGTAGGGATCTTATATGGTCCCCAGATATCAGAATGCACTAAAGATAATTGGGTATCGCTCCGAGTACAAGTCAAAGTAAAAGATACACAGTGTTGTTTGTCAAAAATACATGATTCACAAAAAAACTCTTGAAGAGGAACAGTTAGAAGAGTTTTCTTGATGATCAGAAGAGGAGCATGCCTAAGACGACGATGCCAATCAGTGGAGGAGACGGCGGTGAGAGCAGCGGGAGGAACATCGAGAAGATACAATCCGTTAGACAGTCGCCCCCTACCGAGTATATTCTGCGTTAGTCGATCCTGCACAACAAAGGAAGAGCGTGAGAAGGTAACACAACAATCAAGGTCCCGCGTATGACGGCTAACATAAAGTAGATTGAAAGGGGATCCTGAAACATTAAGAATCGAGGATAAGGAGAGGGAAGAAGTAAGGGCAGATGAGCTGTGCCAGCAACCAAGACCGTGTCACCATTAGCGACAGTGATGAACTTGGGATATGCAAAATCTAAGTATTGAGGCGGCTTCTGCGGAGAGAGATGATGTGTATCACTCGAATCCACAATCCAGGAAGAGCTGTGTGAGAGGCAAGATATACCTTCATTGGAGATCGATGCTACTGAACCAGAAGAGCGACTAACTACCCCTTGAAGCTGATGGAGTTGAGCACGTAAAGCAGCAATATCCTCAGTAGTGGCAGAGGGAGGTGTGGGAGTAGCCGAAGCAGTAAGGTGAGGGGGCAGACCATGCTTGCGGTAGCATGTGACCTCCAGATGACAATCTCTGCCGCAGTGAGAGCACTTGAAGAAAGTACGGCCACCACGACCCCGTCCCCAGACTGGCGACCTCTACGAGCCGGATGACCGCGAGTAGAAGGAGCAAGAGTAACCACGGGTTGCTGAAGGAGAGCTGGAGAGAGAGGTGGAGCATCTGGAGGAGGGGTAACTTTCAGAAGCATCGAGCAAACGTCTGAGAGGGACAGAGTAACATCCAAAGATAGGATATGAGCGCAGACACTATGAAGATGTGGTGGAACACGGGCCATCATCATAACAATCCCAACCGCTTCTTTCTGTTGTCGTTGAGTAACCAAGTCTGTGTTGGGTGACTGATGCTGGATCCAAGCCTCCACAAGAGTTTTAGCCCGAGCAACAAAGTACGTCAAGTCACAAGTAGTTCCAGGATCGAGAGACTGAAGATCGGTAAGAATGTCGAATAAGTGCTGCAGACTGTCCTTCCCGGAGTAGAGAGAATGAAGGTCGGTCCACATAGCGTGAGCCGTCTCGTGAGACATGGCTATTTGATACGGCTCGGTGTCCAGGGAATTTAGAAGCTAAGATTGGACACACCCATCGTCTCAGATCCACTCGTCAGTCGGTTCAGTTGGAGGAGGCCTTGTCAGGTGATTAAAGAGACCTTTAGTTTGCAGTACACGACGAACTGAGTGAACCAATCCTACAACATTTGATTTTCCGCGGAGAGAAATGTTGGTAATACGTAATTCATCACGGAGTTCCAAGGGAGCAACACGAGCCGCTCCAGGAAGAGTAGTTGAATCAGAAGCAGTAGGCGAGTCAGAAGCCATGCAGACAACACCAAGAACAGCGACTCCAAAAACTAGCCGAGCGGTTAGAAGACCAGACCGCTGCGGCTAAAAGGGCACGCGGTAGAGAGACTGCAACATTGAGATCGCGCGACGAGCTAGAAGAAGTCGCCATGGAGACCACCAGGCCAGCGGTTAGGACCGGCCTGCGGCGAGAAGGGTAAGAAAAGAGGCCGCAACTAAGATAGCGCGCGACGAGCAGAACTCCAGGCCGCTGCGGACAGAAGCATCAGACAGAGGCAGCGGTTAGGGCGAGACCGCAGTGATTAGAAGAACTTTCCAAGGGCCAGCGGATAGGCGTGACCGCGACGAGAAGGAGAGGTCGAATGACCAAACAAAGCAGCCAGAAGCAGCGACTAGAAGCAGTGGCAAGAAGCGACGACTAGAAGCAGCGGCAAGGAGCAACAACAAGAGGCAAGAGGCAGCAAATAGACAACCCGCGGACAGAGGCAACGACTAGAAGCAGTGGCAAGAAGAGGACAGAGGCCGAACGACCAAACAACAACCAGAAGCAGCAGACATCAGCCAGAAGCAGTGACTAGAGGCCGAACGACCAAACAACAACCAGAAACAGCGAACATCAGCCAGAAGCAGTGATTAGAGGCCGAACGACCAAACAACACCCAGAAGCAGCGGACAGAGGCATCGACTAGAAGCAGCGACAAGTAACGGCAAGAGGCAGCGACCAAAAGCAGCGGCACGACAACCCGCAGCGACTAGGCAATCCACAACGACAAGGCAACCCGCAACGGCTAGGCAATCCACAGTGGCAAGGCAACCCGCATCGGATAAAAGAGCGAACAACGGGAAGGGGGAGTGTCCCACCAGTCAGAGAGAAGAAGGCTATAAAAGTAGAGAGAGGGAGGAGAAGAGAGGTGGAAGCCACAGAGAGAGAAGGGGCGGTCAGAAAAGAGGAGGCCGCAGAACAATAGCGGGAAGAAGGGAAGAGGCCGCACGGATAGCTGCAGTTACAAATTGGGTATCCGCCCGGGATTGGATAGGCTCTGATACCATGTAGAAACTTAGAGCCAACCTTGTATGTACTTTGTCATGACCAAAATACAGGGGAGAGTACAAATATATAGGAGAAGGGAATGAGAAAGAATCCTATACAAGACATGTGAGACTAATAAAAGAAAGAAAAAGCAGACCTATAGATGAGCCTTATACATGGGCTTTTACATCGTTTTCCCTCATATTCTCTAACAAGTGGGAAACATTTAATATTTGGATATACTTGTATCATTTGCAGATTGTAATATTTTTAAAAGGATGCTTGTATTACAAAGAAGGGAGAGATGGAACTTGAAGAGGAAATCCACTCTACGCGCCTTATCTGAACCTAGCCCGTCGCTTCCCTGTTACCAGTGTTGGTGCTTTGTCGCCTAGCCGCGAGCCCATCGACTTACTTATGTGGCCCCTTTCTGGTCCCCACAACTAATTCAATATCTGAGTTTATTTTCAATTCATTCATCATAGCACATTGCAGGCATATGTTCAGAGAGTGCATGCTACAGAGCTGCACGACGACGAACCTCCTTGGAAAGTTTACACGCGTCGGACACGTATATCAGATGAACCCACCATTCATGCCGAAGATAATCAATAATTTATTGGTTGTTTTGTTTGCTTGAGACATTTATTTGTTGTTTTGTTTGCTTGAGACATTTTAAGTATTTTCGTATTACCTTATTTCAGAATTTCTTTTTGTATTCGCTCCTCATCGCTATAAGAGGACGCGTAAGCCCTGTATTATTTTCATCCTGTAATGAATGTTTGTGTTTCTCTCTCCTCTAAACCCTAATCCCTCATCTCTTTCTCTCTCTCCCTCTCTTTCTCTCTTTCCCGTAGCCGCCGAGTCCCCGAACCCCCACCAACTGGTCCGACACTCCGACCTGCTATTCCGTCCGCCGCTGAAGGCTGCCGGAGATCCAACGCCCGCCCAGCCAGTCTCCGCCCAACGTCGCCCAGCGTCTGTCCCTGCCCAAGCCGCACAACACGCCCGCTGCAGCGCCGCCAACGCGTCACCACCACCGCGCCAGCGCATCTCTGCCGCTGTTCTGCCGTGTGCCGCACACTAACAAGGCCTCTTCTCCAGGCTTCTCCCCACATACCATCCCTCCTTGCCATGACACCCTCCACCCGATCCACTACGGAAGCTCCGTCGGCGGATTCCAACACAGCCCTCCTACGCCATGTCGACGCACAGGAATCCCTCGTGGCCTCCATGCATGCCTCCCTTGCCGCCCTCCACGCAAAGTTCGATGCCCTCCAATCCACCGTCGCCTCCGCCGCCAACAGATCCACGGGCCCGTCCACCGGTGCGTCCATCCTCGGCGCAGCACCACCCTCGCACAACGGAGATTTCGCGGCGCCATTTCCACCGGGCCGTCCAACCCTCGCCTTGGATCTTCCCACCTTTGCCGGTGTGGACCCAATCAGGTGGATTGCCAAGGCAGAACAATACTTCGATCTCCATCATACTCGTGAGCAGGACAAGGTCTCTACCGCTGTCGTGAGACTCGACGGCTCCACCCTTCATTGGGCCCGGTGGCTCCGCCAGTCCAACCCGACTATCTCTTGGCCGAAGATCAAACAGGAGATGATCCGCCGCTACGACAGCCGCTACTCGGGATCCGCCATCGAACGACTATGTGGGGTGCGCCAGATCGGCGAATGTGACGATTACATCGACGAATTCGTGGACCTCGTCACTCATGTTTCGGGTCTACCACCATATCATTACCTCGACTTCTTCATGCAGGGCCTCAAGCCCAACATCCGGTCCTGGCTCCGCACCCATCATCTCCGGACGGTTTCCGAGGCCCTTGACATGACACGTCTCATGGAGGAGGATTTATCTCCACGGCCCTCACCGACCCCAGGCAGCCCCCACCGGGCGGCCGACCTTGGCGGACCGCTACTCCGGAATCACCGACCCCTCGACCGCCTCCAGCCTGCCGGTCGGACCGCCCAGGACCTCCACAACGATTCTCCAACCGCGAGTTCGACGACCTGCATCGCAAAGTGTTATGTTTCCGCTGCCGTCATCCCTACTCCCCTACCCACGTCTACACGATCAAGGAATTCCGCGCTATCATCGGCGACTTTAAACTAGAGATCACTTTGAAGGACTTGAGGACCTCGAGATCGTGGTAGAGGATGTAACATCCCATTTCCGACTAGACCCCTAGGAGTGACTTTGTCCTGACTAGGACAGGACAAACCCTTAGAGAACCAAAAAAAAGGGCCAAGTGAGCCTAGGGTTTCAGTTGAGTGTCACTTGGTCTGCAAATAGTAAAAACCAGAAACCCTAGAATTGGAGGGCCAAGTGAGTCCAATCTAAGTGGACCCTAGGGCATGTCACTAAGTCAACACTTTGACCCTAGTTGACCCAAGTCAACCCTACTCAACCATACGTAGACCTTAGGGGAGGCCAATGGGTCACCAAGGACCCATTGGGGTCAACCCAAGAGGCTAAGTTGACCCAAGTCAACTCTATTCTAGGGTTAGGTCAAACCTAGCCTAAATGGGCTAACTCAAGCTCAAACCCAAACCTACTTGTGCTAACCCCATTTTTGTGTTCATATGGGTTAAAGGGGCTGCCAATAGACAAGAGGGCTGGCTAACCCACTTAGTGACTAGGGAGAGAGAGAGAGAGAAAGAGAAATTCAAAATAAAGGATAATTAGGAGAGAGAAAGGGGATATTTAAGAATGATAGTGGATTGGGCCAACTTGGGCCCATGCCATCAGCCCACACATGGGCTGGCCGACCCCTGGTGTCACTTAGGAAGAGTTGAATGGGGTGGGGCCCACCCATGCATGCATGGTGACAATAACAAGGCAAAACCGCCACCTCTTGCCTAGTTTGTATCACCCCCCTTGATATCATCGCCCCCCATATATCCTCTACTCATCTCTCCCCCTCTCAGTCCCATTTCATTCGTTTTCCCGAGAGAGAGAAGCCGGAACCAGAGTGGGAGCTGTGAAACCAGGGAAACGCCACCACCACCGTCGGAAATGGCTCCCCGCCGCTCCTCACGTCGCATGGCCGCCGAGAAGGTCCTCCCTCACCTCTCTCCTCATGCTATAGATCCTAGGAAATGTTAGGGTAGGGTTCGGGCTCGAATGAGCACGAACCCAGAATTCTTTTTCCACCATTAATGGTGAATCTGGAGCTTACGGGATGGGTGGCGCCGCCGTCTCCCGCCGCCCTAGCCGCCGGAAAGTGTTGCCCTCACCACCGTGAGAGTGGAGGAGGAGATTTCCGGTGGAGGCGCCGTCTGTAGCCGCCGGAAAACCCCCCCGTGAAGCCCCTGGTTATCGGGCTGGAATCCTGCTCGGGATGGGGAACAAACACAACAGCCGCCCGATTGCTTTAGGATTAGTGCCATGCAAAATATTATAAATCCTGTATTATTTAATTATTTGAACAGTGTTAAAACCTGCCTTATAAAACAGACCTTTTGTAGGTCAAATTTAGGTCACCTATGGTCCTTTTCATAAAAAGTGTTTAACATAAAAATTATAGATCCTTGAGTTATCTTTAATTTGATATATTACACATTTATTTTGGTTAAGTAGGCTGCCCTATAGAGCCATTATTCTAGGGCTGGTCCTAGGGTAAGTCAGAAAATAAATTGAGTGCTCTGACCAAACCCTAAGTCCAAATGGACTGAAATTTTGGGCATGTGGCTTAATTAGGCATACCTAGCCCCTCCCCAAAAATGGGAATTTTTGGGGAAAATAATTCTATAGTTTTAGTCAAAATATGATAAATCAAATTATGATGATTTTTGGGGCATACCAACTCCAATTGGCCCCAAATTTTGGTGTCCTGCCCTTAGGGTATACTAGGCCTATGGTAGAAAAATTAGTCAATTTGGCCCTCTGCATGTTGAGATATCTAACTTGCAAGATCTGAAATGGTGAATGTCCTTGGGCTGCAAATAACAAAAATGCAGAAATTGGAAGAGATGCCCAAACCCATCCAGAGGCCCAAATGACCTGGGATTTTGGGCAGTAACTGGTTTAGGGCATAATTAGTCCCTACCCAAAAATGGGATTATTTGGAATTAAAATTAGGGGAAAATTACTAAAATACCCCTAGGCTTGTTTAGGTGATTCTTGGAGTAGTTCAACTCCAAAAGGCCCCAATTTTTGGTGGCATGCCCATGGGGACATTGTTAGGGTATGGTTAAATTTTCAGCCCATATGGATCATCGCATGTTGGGTTAACCCACTTGCATGTGTTGGTTAGATTTAGCCTTGGGGTGCAAATAGCAAAAATTGATTTGTGGTGTATTCAGCCTAATTGAAGCACCCAAAATTCTTGAAATTGATTCCAGAGGATCATTAGGGTAGAGTTAATCCTTCAAATTAATTATGGGATTTTTGGGAGCAAAAATCCCATTATTTGGAGTTTTTGAAATATTAGGCATTTTGATTAATAAATTGGGAAAAATGGAGTAACATGAAATTAAAATCCCAAATTTTGTCATGATCACAAAAAGGGCAAATTTAAACCCTAGAAATTTTATTCTTCTGTTTTATGAAGTTTTGTAACTAGAATTAGTTGGAATTACCTTTTTGCCCTTATTTATCTTAATTGGAAATTGATAAAATTATGCAGTAGAAAATTTGTGAAAAATTCATAGAAATGTATTACTGTATAAAGAACCTTGTGTAATTATTTCAATATTTTAGGATGTCTCAGTAATGTTAAAAATCCTATAAGGGCATTTTGGTAAATTAATTGAAAAATGGAATTGATAGGCCATTATAATTTAGAATGATATGAAACTCTGTATTTAGCCTTATCTTGTCAATACACGTGCCCTGTAATTTTCTTAGAATTTTTGCAATTTAATTCCTTATACTTCATTTGGAAAATGATAATTATGATGATATTGTATTAAACAAGGAATAAATAGAAATACTTAAAGGAAAATTATGAATCTTGGAAGACAGTAATATTTCACCATATTATAGGTCAGGAAAATTTCTTACACCAGTAGGATTATGATTTGATATACTTCATGTGTTAATTGACTTGGAGAATTAATTGAAGAAATTAAATTAATGGTGTATTTGATTTTGGAAAATTATGAAAATTATTATGATCATTATATAGGCCCATACCACCCTAGGATAAATAATTTGTGACATATGACCCAAGGAATTAGAAGTTGGATTTCGGGGTGGTGTTAGGTCATGGGCTGCGCATAGTAAAGATAAGTTATACCTTAAGGCCACCGGGGGATAGATTGACAATTGAGCTAGGGAACATGATTGGAAGTATAACCCTTGTGGTTAGTGTCGTCTTAGTGACGAGAGTAAAAGTGCAAGTCTTTGGGTAACCACTAGAGCGGAGGTCGGCGGAAGACCGTCGCCCTCCTAATAACACTTTAAGCCTTTAAGGTTGTTCTAAAGTAATACGAGAGTTTGGGGTATCAATCCTGGGTAGACATCAACTTAAAGTAATTATCCTTGCGAAAGGGAACTTTGGGCTTGTCATCCCATCTTGGTTCCTAGTGCCTTCGAGACCCCTTCAATGAGCATACCTTGGGCAGTGCTGAGATTAACCCTAAAATACTAAGTGTAACAACCGATAGGCAAGAGTAGTCTAATAGGCTAGGTAAACTGTACCTGTTCTCACTCGTGACGAGTTGGAGGGAAATGGTTAAGTCGTCCCGTGGTGTTCAAAGGGGCGTCATCCCGCGGTGTTCAAAGGGATGAGGTTTTGAATTTAAGCCGGACGGGTTAGTCCGGGGAGCTTTGGCTCGGTTGTTGGCTATTACGGATGGGTTTGTCCGGGGAGCGTTGGCTCGGAGGTTGATACATCAAGGTTGCATGTGCATAAGAAATACCTAAGGTGGTGGGTCTTCGGTGTTGGAGGGTCGTTGCACCGACGCCAATACGATGACTCGCCAAGTGTGGTTTTACACTTCGCCAAACTTAAGTCCGGCGGTCTTGTCGGCAAAGAGTACTCGTAGTCCGCTTAGTGCACCAAGCGTTGAGGCGTACGATAGGTCAGACCGGTAGTGCTATACTGGTTTTGAGGTGGGCGAGGCCCAACCCACCGCTTCCGTCTGCCACTACGGAGGTATCCTGGGAGGTAACGGCTCCGAAAGGGGGAACTAAAGGTTTGTGTACA